>JADLZK010011726.1:0-598543 GCA_015847255.1 Hyparrhenia diplandra | reverse complement strand
GAAACTAAAAGCACTATCCATGCATGCCTAATAAATAGAATCTGTTATTCAATGTGTGGTGGAGCAAGGAATCCACAAAGGATGTCGTCACCTTTGAGATCTTGCATCTACTAGGAACACATTGTATTCTCTTTGTTGATCTTTGGTCTAATATAAAACAAATATATTTAAATAAACAATGGTTGCTACTACAAGCAGTAAAACACACTAGCCAAAGGGACAAGTAATATCCAATAATAACTCAAAACAGAGAGAGCACCGGTAGACGATAGATTAAAACTCAAAATGGAGAGGGAGTTACTAGGAAATTGAAGTATGCCAAGCGCGCGCCACAACAACTTGCCACATGCGTGCGTAGCTCCACTTTTGTCATCAGACTGATCCATCCTCCAATTTCATGATCACTTTGTGTCGGCGGATACGAATTCTTTAGTTCTTCTGTGTGGGCGCAAAATTAACGAACAGTGTAGTAACTGTTAAGCTTTGTGGTTGTTCAATTGTTTTGCTGCTTGAGGTTATTCTTTTCTAGGAGGTTGGCTGACTGTCCTTTCCCTGGGCTGACAATGTGAAATCCTTTTCGTCATCATAAGCTCTTAGTAGCATGAATAAGATTAATGGATACAGTAATTCTTTCGTGGTAAATAAACTGGGGTGGCATCGCGGTGATTAGGAGATGCCTACAATCAAGTGCAATTTCTATGTATTATTACTAACATTGATTTATTTGTGTCTGAGACCCAATCAACATACGAAGGGAGGGCAGCGAATTTGCCCGCGAAGGAGGCGAGCGGCCCACTCAGAATGAAGGAGGCGGGGCGTCGGCCTAAGGAATTAGAAAGGAAAAAGTCCACGTTCCTCCCTCAACTATCACGAGAGTTCACTTTTCCTCCCTCAACTCTAAAACCCGGACAAATCACCTCCCTCAACTTTTCAAACCATGCATTTTACCTCCCTCGAGTGGTTTTGAAGGCGGTTTTGCTACAGTAACTACGGGTTTGCTACAGTACCAGTGCCTTTGTCTTTTTTTTTTTTTTTAATTTTGGTTGAATCTTTAAAAATCATAGTAAATCATAGAAAAATCATAAAATGAAAAATCTAGTTTTGTTGGACTCCACATGAGTAGATCTACACAGTGAATATATAATATGATATGCTTTAGTACAAAGTTTTTGCTACGAAGGTTTTCTCTTTTTCTTTTTTATTTATTTGGTTGAATCTTTGAAAAATCATAGTAAATCACAGAAAAATCATAAAATAGAAAATCTAATTTTGTTAGACTCCACATGAGTAGATCTACACAGTGAATATATAATATGATATGCTTTAGTACAAAAGTTCTACATAGTGAATATATAATTAATTAAAATAATTCATAGTCAGTAACTTCTATAATTATTTTGTTGAACTAAAGTATACCATATTATATATTCACTGTGTAGATCTACTCATGTGGAGTCCAACAAAACTAGATTTTTCATTTTATGATTTTCCTATGATTTACTATGATTTTTCAAAGATTCAACAGAATTTTTTTAAAAGGAAAAAAGACAAAGGCACTGGTACTGTAGCAAACCCATGGATACTGTAGCAAACCCGTGGTTACTGTAGCAAAACCGCCTTTAAAACCGCTCGAGGGAGGTAAAATGCATGGTTTGAAAAGTTGAAGGAGGAGCGATATCCCGATTTTAGAGTTGAGGGAGGAAAAAGAAACTTTGTGTGATAGTTGGAGGAGGTAATGTGGATTTTTTTCCAATTAGAAATCCGGTCTGGCCAGCAGATTGCTGATCCAAGCCCACCGCCGCTCAATCACCTCGCCGTGGGCCGTGGCCCGTGGCCCGTGTGCACTTCGCACAGGCTGTGAGTCACAGTTGCGCTGTGGGCTAAGCTAAGTAGTTCTTTACTCTTTGGAAAAAGTGCGGATTCCCTCCCCCAACTATCACGAAAGTTCACTTTTCCTCCCTCAACTTCGAAAACCGGAGACATATCACCTCCCTCAACTTTTCAAACCATGCAAATTACCTCCCTCGAAAGGTTTTTGAAGGTGGATTTGCTACAGTGTAAGTGGGTTTGCTACAGTACCGAGTACCTTTTCTTTTTTTAAAAAATCTTGTTGAATCTTTGAAAAATTATAATAAATCATAGAAAAATCATAAAATAAAAAATCCAATTTTGTTGGACTCCATATGATTAGATCTACACAGTGAATATATAATTTGATATGCTTTAGTATAAAGTTTTTTGCTAAAAAGATTTTATCTTTTTTTTTTTTATTTATTTAGCTGAATCTTTAAAAAATCATAGTAAATCACAGAAAAATCATAAAAATAAAAAAAAATTTTGTTAGACTCCACATGAGTAGATCTACACGGTGAATATATAATATGGTGTGCTTTTGTCTAACAAAATAATTATAGAAGTTGCGACTACTGAATTATAAATATAAAAGAAAAAAGACAAAACCTTCGTAGCAAAAAAACTTTGTACTGAAGCATATCATATTATATATTTCAACTGTGTAGATCTAATCATGTGGACTCAATAAAATTAGATTTTTATTTTATGATTTTTCTATAATTTACTATGATTTTTTAAAGATTCAATTGGAATTTTTTAAAAAAGAAAAGGCAAAGACACTGTGACTGTAGCAAACCCACTGACACTGTAGCAAACCGCAGTTACTGTAGCAAATCCATCTTCAAAACCGCTCGAGGGAGGTAATTTGCATGGTTTGAAAAGTTGAGGGAGGTGATATGTCCGGTTTTCGAAGTTGAGGGAGGAAAAGTAAACTTTTGTGATAGTTGGGGAGTGAATCCGGACTTTTTCCTTACTCTTTTTTCTTCATGTTCCCAGATGCAGTCAGCGTTTTTTAATCTCATTTTTTCTTATGGTTTTCCATTGTCTTTTTGGGGTGATACTATTCAATTATCAGTATTCATAATTTTCATCTTTTTGTAGTAATTATCTTTAGCCATTGAAGATTGAACTATCAACAAATGGAAAACTTTGGTTGACTGGTTTCAAAAATGATTTAACCTATATACATACTTTTTTTATAACAACAACAACAACAAATCTTTTAAATTTTCATAAACTACTTTATTTTTAAATAGTATAAGTACAGAACTAGCACCAAAATATTTCTAAAAACAATCTATATATACATTGGTTCTCGGATTTTACTTATTCGTATTGCTACTGTTTTATTGCTCATAGTCGCATCATTATTTGTTTGAGTTAAATTAATATTTAGCTTTAATTTATGTTAATTATTGTCACATTCAAAGAAAAGGATTCCTAAACCGACGCAACGTGGCTGAATATTTAATTATTGAATAGTTTTATTAGGTATTTTATTAATTAAAATTATAATTGAGTATTAAAGACTAATGAATCTGAGCCGTTAGCAATTGTAATCCCCTCATATAAATATGGGGGGGGGGCCGTTTGTGAGAGACAAAAACGAATAATTTAGGGTTATTAGCTCCGGGCTCTCTAGCCGCCGCTGCGCCACCCGCCGCCCAAGCGCCGCCGCCGCCCCCACCTCGTGCCGCGAAGCGCCAGCGCCCACCTTCCCCTCTCTCTCTATGTCACGTCCCTCGTCATCCCCCCTCACGTTGACCGGCCGGGACGAGCTTTGATAGATTGGTATTCAAGACCGTGTATTCCTATGGCCTCAGTTTGGAGTAAGAAAGTCTTGGAGGAGGTTCACATCGCCATCAATGGATTCATAGCTGTAGTGGAGGCCAGATCAACACCTCCTACCGCCAAGTATGTACCTCCCTCTCGGCGCTCCCCAATTCTTCTAGATCAGGATGATTCGTTTATCCGCCGCACCTATGAGTCGTCAATTCCTCAGACTACGGACAACAATGATCAGCCCCCTTATCCCCCAAAATGACAGTTCATCACACCTAAGACGATTTTTTCTAAAATATGAGGGTAAGGATGATCCGACTCGCTGGCTGTATAAATGTAATAATTTTTATTTTTTTCTAGCTTAGGAAATCAAGGAGAGAGTGAAAAAACATGAAATTTTCAGGCAATCTAAGGCCCAAAATAGCACATTCGCTTCCCGTGGAGTCAAATCTGTTAAGTTTGATTAACACAATATGGATAGTTATGATTTATAATAAGAACCATTAGATTGAGCAGCACCGACAGAAACCAACTCTCCTCTTTGGCAAGCATACATACCAACTCTTAAATGTTTTTGCCAAACATCTAAGTCCCGAGTTAGTATTTCTCGAAGTGTTTTCATTAGTATTCATCGAAGTGTTTTCACAAACATTTTCGCTCATCAGGTCACTAGGCCTATAATCCACATGCGTGTAGCTCAACACCCCAGTGGCACTAGATGACAAAGATTGCTAACTAGAGCTCCCCTATTAATAATACAACCATCTATCCTAATTAAACTCGATCACACACTGTATTGCACTTGACCAACAAAACATAATCCATATTTATACCTTTACCTTTAAATCTTGGATTTTGTTTTTCTCTTTCTTCTTATACAAGTGAGAGCTTCCTCTATCTTGAATGATCATCCTTTTATCCATCTCCAAGCCTTGTTCTCCATCTTGGTTTGGAATTAACTATTGCCTAATCATACACTTAATTATGAAAAGGTTAGTCCACTATTTGTCTCAAACCAAAATCAAATATAGGGCTTTTTACACGTTGAGTGACCACCAACTCACTCAACCTTCCATTCTTTCTTAACCATCGGATGGTGTTACAAACTCTCTATAAGCCTTATTTGTTAGTCTAACCTACCGCAATAACCAAGATGGGACTAAACACTCAATAATCTCACATCAATATATATACATGGGCCACTTTGGGAGGACAAATTTAGATGTCATATACATCTGCCTCAAAGGGCTCTATGTCCTTGACGGCCAACCCACTCACAAACTGGATGGTGGTTGCGTGGATGCTCCTGGTGTTCCCAGTGTCAGAGAGGATGTTGGTGGCGTAGGAACTTATCTGCACTGTCGCTGGAGCCTCGCGACGTTGGCCTAGTTGGGTAGGATTTTCGTCGAACAACTTGTGGACGTCGGTTGTAGCCTCTTGATCTGATCTGATCTGGACCGCGATAGCTGGGGCATCCTCGACATAGGCGTGTCTGTTGCTTGCAGCGTCGATGATCGTGGAGGGTGTGACGTGACGACGCCTCGGGGAATGTTTTCACCGTCGGTGGCGCCCATGGCGGGGGATGTCATCGGTGGTGGCTGAGGTGGCGCCGAGGTGCGTCGTCGTCGGACAACATGGCCGTGTGCTGCGGGGTTCTTTGTTGGCGTGACCATCGGTACGTCATTGATGGCGATGGCGGCGTTGTCGTTGTCCATGGCAGCTTGCTGTATAGCCTGCTATTTCTCCCAAATAAAGGCTATCATAGCCTGCCGTAGTCGCCGAAGATGGTGTGGAGCTTCTCCATGAACGCGATTGTCCATGTGCCGCCATCTAATCTTGAAGACGGTGGTGGTGGTCGGAAGCCATCGGTGGTGAGAATCGCCCCGGGTTCCGGATACCGGTTTGCCACAAACCACAAGGATTTCTCGGTGGTCGGTGACACGAACGGCGTGAGTTCGGGCGGCGAGGGAGAGGAAGGAGGCGATGGTGGTGGAGCTCCGGGGCGACGGGAAAGGAGGAAGGGAGGGAGGAGGTGGCGCACGCAAAGAGAGGGCTGATGGGCGGCGCGGCGGCCGTCGCGGCGAGCGCGTGGCGCGTGGGCGTGTCGGGGCGAGGCGCACACGGTGGTGGCGGCGACGTGCGCTAGGGTTAGAGAGAGAGAGAGCCCGAAAAAACAAGAGGTGTTGGGTGTTACCCCTTTAATTTTTCTCGATTAGATTCAACTCGATTACATGCCCCTTGTATTTATAGTCCGTGGGAGACTTGCATGCTAAGAAATATCTAGGAGGTTTCCTTATAGATTGGAATACCTCTTGACAAAGCAATCTATTTCTTTCCCTAAATACTTATTTCCTAAATAATTATCACTTAATGACGGCGAAGGATGACGAGGTGGGCGGCGGCGGCACCAAGGTGGCGCTAGGCCTTGGGCATTAAGCATTTTGTCCAAATAATGATCGTCATCTTCATCCCCTTCAAGTGCTACGACATCATCATCAACATCACCTTTTCCCCTGCCATCAACGACATTTGTGTCCATACCATCCCAACCATCACCACCGCCTAGTTCAACAAGTTAGGGCTCGGGGTTCCTTTCGCTTAAAAACTCTTCCGCATACCGAGACAAGCGCTCTAGGGTTTCGGGGTCATCTCCTAGATCATCGAAGTTGACGTCACCAACAACATTTTTCACCGTGATGAATCCAGTTGTGTAATCTACAACAAATCCTCATGTAATCAAATGTTGTCTAATGGTCTCCACGTCTCTAAACTGTCTCAATTCTTGCAATCACGGCACGGACATATTGTTGAATCCTGTTTCAATGTCTTCACATGATTCTTAGCGGCTTCAATAAATTTATTCAGCTTGTCACAAAATGCCCCTTCCACCTTAACGTGCCATACGCCCGTACATTCCCTGCACTCCATCCTTTAGTACAACAAAAAAAAGAAAATGCATGAAATGACTAATTAGTCGATATATAAATACATATACATGGCAAACCCTAAATGGTTAAAATTAAGAAATGCATTAATATCAAAGTTATACCACACAATAATGGATTTTCATTTAGAAAAAATTAGAAAACAAATAATAGCATTTGGACATCATATGAGAGAGAAAACTTGTTACAAATTTGAACTATGAATTATAAAAACACATATTCATCAACCATGGACACATGAACCCTAGCTATTTTATTACTACACTAAAATCACATGTAAGAATCACTAAAAATGGGTCTAATTCAATACTCTCACTAATCTCCATTAGCACTTCCAAACCTAAGCTCTAGTTTGCTCCATATAAAGCTCAAGCACCATAAAAAGTGAGAGAAAAGAAAAATTTAAATTACTCCACAACCAACCATTGAAAATTGAAATAAGCGGTAGGAATAGCATTTTCTTACCTTTTTGAGACTCCCCACCAAAGGATTTGAGTTGAAAACCTCCCCCTAGTAGAGCAATTCTTGGGAGGAGCCCAAGGCCTCCTAACCTTTTTTTTTTTTCGAGTTTGAGTGAGTGTCCCGAGGTAGAAGAAAGTGGCTGGTTCGGCCTTATCTACGTACCAATTGTAGGGGCGGTTTTTGAACCAACCGCCCTTGATAGAATAAACAATAGGGGCAGCTGGATATTGAGCCGCCCCCACTAATATTAGGGCGGTTCGTAACACCAGCCGCCCTACTGTGCCTTCAGTAGGGGCGGTTGGTCTCCAGCAAGGCCTACCACCCACCGTAGGGGCGGCTCAAAATGTCAACCGCCCCTAATCAAAATAGTTGGTGTTCTTATAGTAGGCTATTTTAGTAGTGGGTGCACATGGGAGAGAGGAAGCTAGAGGTGGCGGCGCTTGGTGGGGTCGAGAAGAGAGACCACGAGGTGGAGGGAGAAGGGAGACCATAGGGTGGAGTAGGGAGACCGCGAGTGAGACTATGGTAGGGGGAAGAGGAGTGAGGGGAAAACCCAAGTGTCAGGTTATATATGAACCCAGTAGGCTGATACGTATGGGCTTTTGGGTTTGGCTGTGAGTTGGGCCTTGATTTATGGTGAAGGGCCTTTTAGGACGCCCGCTACGGAAAATTGATTTACCGTGGCGGGCATTGTAATGTGCCCGCCACGGTTAATGGTTATTTTTCATAGCGAGTTTTTTAAGGTGCCCGTCACGGAAAATAATTAACCGTAACGGGCAGTCTAGAGGGTGGCTAGCTGACATTAACCGTGGCGGGCAAAAGGTGTGCCCGCCACGAAAATGTTTAGGGGTGTCACCTAAAAGAAATTTTGTACTAGTGGGGAGGAAGAGAAGACATACTCCCTCCGTCCCCTTTTTGTGGTCGCCGGGGAACTAATGCAGTTACCAAGGATTAAGGGAAAAGACCCTGCAACCCCTAGCATGAATGATTGCTTTACACATGCAGTGACATGTAGAGTTGGAGTGACATGCACAGTCAAAAACTATTGGCTCCCTGCGCGCTTGGCTTTCAACTTTTGACAGTGCTTTCGGTCTGCATAGGCCTGCTACGGCCTACTCTCGCGGCTTCAACGATAGGGAGCGACAAGAATTTCGAGACAAGGTCCTGTAGCTTCAGCGACTACAAAAACGGGGACGGAGGGAGTTTATCGGGCGGATGGGCCTGATCCGGCCATATCCACTGTCAAAACTGTTGGGTCTGACGGTTCCATGGCCGCTGCCACCGCATACAACATTTGGGGGGGTTAGGAATAGGCATGTGGGCACAGGGTGCTCGAGAAAGAACCGTAGAGTCGATCGATCAAAGTGGTAGTCAGTACATATTTGTTATCGGAAAAGAATTGATCAAACCATTTTCACCGAGTGGGCTTGGCCTTTTGTGCTAGGACTCAGGCTCTTTGCCGACACTCGGCAAATGCCCTTATGCATTCGACAAAGGACCCTATCAGACAACCACACACACCACCGATAGCCATGGTCATTTTTCAAGGTTTTTGCAAACTTTTGCGGCCGCAGGGCTTCAAACCCCCCGCGATCTCCCCCTCATGCACCTACTCATGTATGAACATTCTGTTTCGGTTCCTCAAATATTGTACTAAACTGTGAGAAAATTGCTTGTTTGATGGCCTCAATGAATTCAAATAAAAAGTGTTCAATTACAAATATTCATAAATCTATTTAGGAAATTTCTCCATCCTAGGTCGTTTGAAAAATTCGAATATCAAATTTGAGATATTAGACATAGTTTTGCATTATAAGATGAATTCAAATAAAAAAATGCTCAACTACAAAGATTCATAACTTTTCAAGATCTGCAATTTTCATTTAGTAAGTTTCCTATCCAAGGTCGTTTAAAAAATCAAATTTTACAATTTTAAAATTCAGACATAGCTTTGAATGATAAGATGAATTCAAATAAAAAAAGTTGGCAACTACCAAGATTCATAACTTATCAAGATCTATAATATTTATTTGGAAGTTTCTTCATCCAAGGTAGTTTGAAAAATTCAAATATTAAAATTTTGAAATTCAGACATAGCTTTTTGCGTGATAAGATGTATTCAAATCAAAAAGTTATCAACTACAAAGATATTAACTTATCAAGATCTACAAAGTATTTCGGTCATTTCTTCACCACACAGAGTGGTAGTAACATTGTTCACAAATCTTAATAATCTCTCTTGTAGTTTCAAGAAACTATGAGAGGATATGATAGAGATGTAGGATTTATGAACAACATTATTAACACTTTCTCAAATGAAGAAATGACCAATATAAACTTTGTAGATCTTAAGAAGATATGATATTTTATAGTTGAAAACTTTTTTTATTTAAACTTATTTACGGGCTCAAAAAACCGCTTTGAAAAACCGGCAAAGAGACATTTTGACGTGTACCAGGAAATAAACACTCTGCACAATGCATCTTTGCGAAGTGTGCGGTAAAATACACTCGGTAAAGCTAGACTTCGGCACACTCGGCAAAGAGCGGAATTCGGTAGTGGTTGTTAACACTAGAAGGGCTCAGCTAGCTGCCGGCCGGGGTCGTGTTGATTTTTGATGGAGGTCTATGCTGATGAAAAAATCGCCAACTACGTGAGACTAGTGGCAGGTCGTCGGGGCTTGCCGACCCCGGAACCTTAACGTAGCTTCGCCCCTGGTTCTCTAGTGAATGTTATTGTCAAGCTAGCAGACTTGTAAGCATGCATGCTGCCAAGTTTGGCTAAGATATATCAAAATGAGCTTTCAGTGCCGGCCTTCCAGTGCCAAGCACACATATATATCATCAGATGAGCTTTCAGTGCCGGCCTTCCATGAAACTCTATCGTTGTGCATAAATCAGTGTATATCTAGGTACATACTTGATCTTTCCGTAATTTTGTAGCATTTTTTTTTGAGAATTATACAATACAACGTAGACACTCACAACACGCACACACACTAATCCCTATGAATACATACGTCACGCAAACCCTACCTCTATGAGCACATCCGAAGTCACCATTGGCGCCTCGTCGCCGACGAACGCCGCTACCACTGAATGCATAACGCCCGGTAAATCCCAGAAAAAAAGTGCGAGCATCAGGATTTGAACCCCGGTAGATAGCGTCCCCTACTAGACCGTCCCTACCGTTGGACTACAAGCCAATTAAACTTGTAGCACAGGTTTGGCTAAGATATTTCCAGGTACTACTGTCCATTTGGTGACTTTTTGTTCGCATGCTACCGAACATCTGCGCGTGGAATGCCGGCCCTGTGTCCAGTGGCGGAGCGTGAAGCTGACCACGGGGGGCGCATTTATTTGTATCTACAGAAAAATTTGATCCCTCTTTATAAAAAAATATTGGTTTCTCTTTATCTACAGAAAAATTTGATCCCTCTTTATAAAAAATATTGGTTTCTCTTTATCTATCTGTATTGATATAAAACTATTAAAACATATGAACTATGTAATTAAAGGGGTCTATATATATTTATCTGTTTGCTTTTGCATGCGTTAGACTTGCATGTGGCATATCGTATATGCTTGTGAACTAAAATTAGCCATCATATACTTGAACAACAACGCAGGAAATAACATGCACCACATCATTGATCCTCATTTTTTTTTGCATGGCAAGGGGGGCCGGAGCCCTCTATGGCCATAACGTAGCTCCGCCAGTGCCTGTGTCTCTTATGTCTACACAAGTGCATGGAGTCTTTCAACCCCAGAAGATTAAATTTCTTGGAAGGATGCATTTGTTACGACATCTTGCTTGCAATCACGCGTTAACAATGCAGCCTAAGTCCATCTTATCTTTGTATATAAAGTAGCAAATGGGCAAGCGAGTTGTGAGGCAGCATGGCCTCGTTGCAAGTTGGTAGGCTTGTTTCACTACTACAAAAGCTTACTGTAAGAACGCCTCCCGTTTATATTAGGGGCGGTTCTTGTTTCGAGGCGCCCCTACAACAGACGGCGGGGGTGCTGAAGTTACCCCACCGCCCCGAAGCCCAAAGGGGGCGGTTGGTGTCTGAACCGCCCCTCTTTTTAGTGGGAGCGGCTCGATATCCAGCCTGCCCCTAATGAAGGAACAGTAGGGGCAGCTGGGTGTGAACCGCCCCTGATGTAATAACAGTAGGGGCGGCTCGATCTAGAATCGCCCCTATAGTGGTGCTGTACGGATAAGGCCGAGCTAGCCCCTTCGGGGGGGAGGGGTGAGGTTTTCAACTCAAATCCTTTGGTGGGGAGGCTCAAAAAGGTAAGAAAATGCTAATCCGACCACTTAATTCGATTTTTAATGGTTAGTTGTGGAGTAATTTAAATTTTGCTTTCCTCTCACTTTCTATGGTGCTTGAGCTTTATATGGAGCAAAGTAGAGCTTAGGTTTGGAAGTGCTAGTGGAGATTAGTAAGAGTATTGAATTAGACCCATTTTTAGTGGTTCTTACATGTGATTTTAGTGGAGTAATAAAATAGGTAGGGTTTCATGTGTTCATGGTTGATGAACATGTGTTTTTTTAATTCTTAGTTTAAATTTATAACAAGTTTTTCTCTCTCATATGATGTGCAAATGCTATTATTTTTTTTTCTAAAATTTTCTAAAATGATAACCTTTTAGTGTGTGTTACAACTTTGATATTAATGCATTTATTAATTTTAACCATTTTGGGTTTGCCATGCATATGTACTCATATATATGACTAACTATACATTTGATGTTTTTCTTTCTTTGTTGTATTAAAGGATGGAGTACAGGAATGACTGGATGTATGGCACGTTAAGGTGGAAGGATGGTTTTCGTGACGAGGTGAATAAATTTATTGAAGCCGCTGAGAATCATGCGAAGACATTGAAAGAGGATTCAATAATATGTCCGTGCCGTGATTGCAAGAACGAGATAGCATATAGAGATGTGAAGACCATCAGACAACATTTGATTACATGAGGATTTGTTGCAGATTACACAGTCTGGATTCATCACGGTGAAAATGTTGTTGGTGACGACGTCCGACTTCAAGATCTAGGAGATGACCCCGAAACCCTAGAGCTTCTCTCAGTATGTAGATAAGCTTCAAAATAAAAGGAACCCTGAGCATGATAGTCAACTACGATGATGATGGTTGGCATGGTATGGACACAAATGAGCCCACTGCTCCCCAGCTACCATGCCAAAGCTTGTAAATGCTCCAGCTCCGACCAAGATCCGAGAGCCTCCATCACTGTGAACACTACCTTGGACCAAACTGGCGCCTACCTCTTCCTCACAGGCTCATATAATAATGGGTCGTCGACGAGTAGTAGGTAACTCGGTAGGGCTGCTTATTACAGGAACAAGACAATTTTCCTGCAGGTGTTCATCAACTCCTCTGATAGCGGGTACCTGATCGTCCCTCAGGCGACACACCTCTGGGAGAAGAGAGCGACGACAATGGGATGACCCTCGTCGACGTCGAGAGGCTTCCTTCCAAGTCTCCTTCTCCATGAGCATCAATCTGTCGTCTAGTAGTAGCAACCACAACCAGCAGAAAATAGGCTTCGCCCTCCTCCCTGATACATACACTACTTCCTATGTAATACCACCCTCAGGCTCCCCAAACGTCTCTTCTTCCCAACCAGTAACTATCGCGGACAGCCTAGTATCCGTCGGCATCACTTGTGTTGACACGGTGAACGTTACTCTACTCTATAACATGTATGATAACAGCACGTCGACGTGGTCGTCCCGAGCAAGCGACTACGGCGGCAACTTCGACTACGATAGGCAAACCCAAGTGAAGAGAAGAGGAAACACAAGCAGGCCAAGTTCAGAGAGGACCAACTCCGACTAGCGGCCTTGAGGAACCGGAGCACAAGGCGATGACCAAGGAAGGTGGAATGCAGGAGTACTCAAGCGATGCCTTCAGGAAGGGGATCGATGTCCGCGGGCGCCAACAATGCTAGAGAGAGCACCAATGGGTCTTTCGACCATAGCCTGCACGATGAACCACCTCCCCGTGACTGCTCACACCCTTCTTCGCAACGACCGCGCCGGTGAAGTGGCCCCGCATGCCTGCAGCGCCACCACGACGCCACAGCCGCATGCCCGTACTGCCCGCGAAGGATACAGACACGTCCGCACCACCTTGTCCCCACCACCATGGTGGCACCTCCACCGCAGCGTAGACAAAAGGAAGGAGCCGAACGCCAGCCACCGCCACGCCGGGCGAACCGCCTTACAGGGACCGGCAGCCCAAGCACCAGGCCCGGCGGTGCAGACATGGCACATCGTCACCGGGGAGCCGCATCGCCAGCCCGGCCAGCCCGTCAGCCAACGCGTCAACTCGGGAGGCCACACGCTTGGGAGCGGGGCGAGGACCGCCGCGATCAGGCGCGCGTGGAGCCCGGCCCGCCGGGTAGGCCACCGACGCCGGCACCGGGAGGGCCGCCGCCGCCCGTGGACCGGGGCCGGATCAAAGGTAGCCCAAATCCGGCTGTTGGGACACGGGTCCCAGCGGCACGAGCGGAGGTGGTCTTAGCGGTAAAAGCGCCCGGAAGGTCCACGCTAATGGTTAAGTTTGCAACATTGTGCCATTTCAGGTAGAGCAGGCGATTTCCGGACCTCCGCCGATGGAGCTAGCGGAGATCCGATCTCCGCCTAATGGCTACTCCGACGAGGCTGCGGAGATCGCCGCCTGGCCCCCACTCCCTCAGGCGGCTGGCGGTGGTGACTAAGGGTCCCAAGCGGAGACGGACGCCAGCGGTTGCAAGGGAAGGATCGCGAAGGTCCCCCTGGAGTGCGGGTCCGAGTTGATGAGATGGGCCCGGCAAGGGAGAGGCGGCGCGGAATGTGCAAATTCAGGAAGAGCCCACGTCGTGCTTTAAGAATGGAGGAATATGCCGAGAATATTAGAGGGCAAAATTGTAATCTTGTATCCTCTAGCAATGTAAAACTATAAATAGGGAAGAGTCCTCCCCATTTAGAGGGGTTGGTGAATTCCAATTATGGACAGTTATTGTCTTCCTCCTTAGTCTTTACATTCGTCACTTGAATCCCGCTCCCTCGGGGCATCGCCTGTGCGGAGGTGCTATTCCGTGTTGAGAGCCCCAAGCTCAACACCGGCCATGGATGGTGGGCCGCCGGTGCCTAGGCCAACCCTGCCGGAACCCTAGGGGCGGTGCCGCCTCCGACGTCCGAGGCCCCCGGGTGGCCGGATCCAGTGTGGGGAGCCCGAATCCGGGCGCGCTGGCGGAACCAGCCCAAGGGCTGCCGGCGCCACCGGCCCTCGCCGGAGAAGGGGGATGGGGGGCAGGGGGAGGCTGAAAAATCGCCAGGGTTTGCCGAGAACCCGACAACTTAACGTGTAGCTTCGCCCCTGCTTCTAGTGAATGCTATTGTCAAACTAGGAGACAGCGTCACTCCACTGCCAACCGCATATCAGAATGCATGAGCTTCCGTGATTTTGTAGCACAGATTTTTTTACAATTCCTTCGTTGCCAAGTTTGGCTTAAGACATTTCCAGGTACTGTCGTCCATTTTGGTGACTTTTCTTCGCGTGCTACCGATGGAACATCTTCTGCGCGTGGTATATACGGCCCAGATCGATCAGTCTCTTAATTATACGTCTAGAAGTTCAGGAGTCTTTCAACCACGGAAGAAGATTAAATTTCTTGGAAGGATGCATTTGTTACGACATCTTGCAGTCACGCGTTAACAATGCAGCAAAAGTCTATCTTATACTGTCTATAAAGCAGCAAATGGGCACGCGAAGGTGAGGCAGCCAGCTGGATAATGAGTAGGGCAAGCTATAGCAAGGAAAGGATGGCCTCGTTTCAAGTTGGTAGGCTTGCTTCGCTCCCGCCTGCTTCCTCCCATTGTTCCTGCTGCACCCATGTCGTCCTTGTACTAGTCGCCGTCATCATGATCATGAGCCCTCTGCTCCCCAGCTCCCATGCCAAAGCTTGTGAATGCTCCAGCTCCGACCAGCAGGATCAGAGGGCCTCCACCACTGTGAACACTACCTTGGACCAAACTGGCGCCTACCTCTTCCTCACAGAATCTTCATCCTTAGCAAGTAGGGCTTTCCCTTATTATAGGAACACAAGTTACCTGCAAGAAGTGTTGTCGATCAACTCCTCTGCAGATAGCGGCTACCTGATACTCCCTCAGGAGACACAGCTCTGGGAGAACAGCGACGATAATATGACCCTCAACGAGGCTTCCTTCCAAGTCTCCTTCTCCATGAGCACCAACCGGTCGTCTAGTAGTAGCAACCAGCAGAAAGTAGGTAGTAACCTGTTCTTCGCCCTCCTCCCTGATCCATACACTAGTACCTATGTAATACCACCCACTGGCTCCCCCAACGCCTCTTCTCCCAAACCAGTAACTATCGCGGACAGCCTAGTATCCGTCGACATCACTTGTGTAGACCTGGCGAACATTACTGTACCTTATAAAAATGGCTCGTTGATACCGTCGGTCTTTGATTTTAAATCTACATGGATAGAAATTTCTACACAGCCCCTTGAAACTTCCAGCAGTGCATTCAATAACTACACAGTGTGGATTCAGTACGACCGAGATAGGCAACTTCTGTCGGTCTATGTCAGTGAGACCGGGAAGCCAAAGCCAGAGTACCCCACTGCCTACTTGGACAGTGGCGTCAGCAACATCACGACTCAGTCAACCTATTTCGGCTTCTTCTCATCCGTGGATCAACTCCTACAAATCTACACATGGAACTACACAGTCGAGGTGCTTCCCAGTAGTGAGAGCTCAACAGGGAAGTGGTCTACGGCCACCATAGTATCTGTGGCTCTGGGATCATCGGTTGCCATGGTTGCCTGTGTGGCTGCCACACTGTATTTGTACTTCAACTCAAAATACAGGAGATGGAGGAAGGACTTGGACCAGCTGGCCAAGTCGATGCAGCAACTTCCAGGCGTGCCGATTCAAGTCAGCTTCAGCGACATTAAGAAGGCAACCAACAACTTCCACGAGACGATGAAGCTGGGGCGAGGTGGCTTTGGCGCGGTGTACAGATGCAGGCTTCCCGCTCCTGTCAAGGGAGAGGTGCTTGAAGTTGCCATCAAGAAGTTCACAAGGGGCGACAATCGTCGCTACGAGTTTTTCCTAGCAGAGGTGAGCATCATCAACCGTCTGCGCCACAAGAATATCGTCCCCCTCATAGGTAAGCCCCTTTTACAAAGATCATTTACATATCTTACTACCATTTCCATAGACTCTATATATGTAGTCGCCCATGTCCATACAGTGGTGGAGGACGGATAAAAATCAAGATGTGGCGAAGTTGGTGATTTTCACACAATCAAACTTTCTATTTGTAGCGTAGGCACCTGATTTTGTAGAATATTTGCCCCCTCCAATTCCTATGTAGAGGGTTTTTCTTCTCCTAAATTCCTCTACCATCAAATGATGAGTTCTTAATGCATATCAATGACACCAGACTAACAAAACTGAACATAAATAATCTGAGAATTTAAAGAAAATTTGATTATTAAAAAAAAACAAGGTATGGCTGCCATACCTTGCTACCATGCTCCTCCGCCACTGTGTCCATATGTCATTAGCATGCCTTTGTTTTTAGCTTCATTAATTAGGCAGTTCTTGGCATGACATATCTGTATCAGAGCTCGGGGTGGTATTTATCATTTTTCTAAGGTTAAATATGATTCACTAATTAAGGAAACCAAGATGATTTGAGTTCTTAAGGCTATGGTGCTTACTATGCATTCTATAGCAAAAGACTATTCTTTATCCTAAATCTTGTCTTCTCTTATGCTTAATTTGCACTGAGTTTTCCTAAAAATTGGTTCTGATTTCCCTAGTTCCCTCGTATTCTATGAATTGATGAACTTACATGCTACATGGCATCACACAAGAAAAGGAGACTAGTTTACTAGTCCTGTTTTATTTAGCAAAGTTGTTTCTGGCTAATATATATGGCGTCATTCTTCTATTACTATGTTTGTTTCAATTAAAATTTTAAAATTTTTTACCGACGACAATGAAACACATTTATATTAGTCATACATTGTTAAATATGTTTTCATAGTGATCCTAGCAATGTTAATCTTGTGTTGCATACTCTTTCTGTGCTAGTCAAACTAGCCTAACTTTGATCAAAGTTTATAACAAATAGTATTAACATGTATACCTCCAAATATTTCATAATTAATTTAATGGTACTTATTTTGTATACGTTTATACGTTGTTTCCATCAAAGCGTTAACTGTTTTTGTACAAACTAGCCCATCAACCCGTGCTCTCACTCGCACGGGGTAGAATCATATTAGATATAAGAGATATAGGAATTAATTAAAGTTATTGTTTAATGTCTATAGATCATAAATAATACTAATATTAAATTATACTTTTTCTTTTTTTTCCTTTTCTAACTCAATAGGTACACCAGATACTTAATGGTGTCTATTCAAGTGTGGTAAATTTGTCAATTATTGATCGACATGTCTTTCATCTATATATTATGATATCATGAATGTTAGTTTTGATTTCAAATTATTCATCTTATTAATTGCTACATAAGAATTTTAGGTCATGAGACTATACTCTTAAGTACAATGATAACCTAAATAGTCAATTCATTTAATTTTTATTTAGAGCTTAAAGGGAGATCTAAAATGAATAGGTGTGCTAACCTGAAGAGGACATATATTATTGTTTAATTTAAGCCTTATAATGACTATGTTGCACTTAGCATTATGGAGAAACTCATTCACCATGTAATACCTCTCCAGTCCCTCAATCTGGTGGGGATTGTTTTAATCCCCAATAGCTTGACCACCTCAAAAAAAAAAAAAAAAAATGAGAGGAAGATTTATTATCTAAAAAAAGTGCAGGAAGGTCCGTCGAGACGCCAGATCTGGCGTCAGATGCGCCGCCAAAAGCTACGGCAAAGGTGGAGACACGCCGGCGGCGGGGCGGCCTGCTCGAGATTCCCCCAAAGCATGGACTGGAGACGACGGAAGAAAAGAGGAAAGTGGGTGGGACCCACAGGGTAGGGGCCATCCAGCTCTAGGGAGTTGAAGCTAAAATTTGGGGTTTTTTAAAATTTGAGGACCTATTAAGGGGCTCCATTGGAGTTGTTTATTTGCTCAAAGGCCCTAGAATTTAGGGTAGGGGCTCAATATAGGGGTGGGTTGGAGTTGCTCTTAGTCCCTCAAAAGCGCAGCTGGCTCAAGTTCCTAAAGCTGATGGGCCTCTGGTTAGTGGTTGTGATCAACGAGACCATGTCTGTCAGAAATACCAGCACTGATTCTGAAGCTAATTGATCTTTCCTATCCTATTGCATCCCATTCATACAAGAATACCCGGACCTCATAAATGTTAATTTGTGATCAACTTGAACTTGCTTGCTCAGATTCTTAAACCATCTCCCTTGAATTGTTAATTTGTGTAAGTATGCAAAGGAAAATAGGTAGTAAGTAGGAAATGTTTATGGTAGAGACCATGGCATGCAACGCGATAGGTTGGAGCTTGATGGGTGTTGACACCTGTTATAGCATAATTTTATAAGTCAAATAACATGAAATAAGGGCTCAAGTCAAAGACCAAACATAAGTCTAGGGGTCTAACTAACATAATTCCACGAGTTTTGGTATTCTGTGACTTTCTAGGGACTTGATAGATAATTGCAGAGAAGAATGGAGAAAGTTCCGGAATATACAAGACATATGAAGACAAGACTTAACCGTGAAGTAAGTCAACCCGAAAAGTGGACTAAAACATTCTAGAAGATACCAGAGGACACCAGAAGAAACACGAAGGCCAGAACCTTCTGGACCCTGGCGGCCGCCAGAGCCATTTAGGCCGGCCGCCAGGTGGGTCCCACATGTCAGCCTCTCCTTTCTAGGTCGGTTTACCACCGACTTTGAGGTTGTATCTACACCATTGTTGAAGGTCGGTTTGATCCAAGGGTTGATGTTCATCGCCAAGTACTATATAAGAAGACCGGTGACCCTGTGGTGATAACAATTTCATTATCATACTCATTCATCAACTCATACCCTCTAGTCCAGCCAAGTCTAGACCTAAGCCCTAGTTCATATTAGAAGTAGTTAGCTATCTAGCTAGTTCTAGTTGAAGATCAAGTTCATCTTGAGTTCCTGATAGTCAAGAAGTAGCAAGGATCATCGTTCTTGAGACTTCTCTCTTGTATTCGATCTGTAAGTACTCTTATATTTAGAATACAATTGTTATGGCTTTGATCTATATAATTATTATATTCTTATTGATATGTGTTTATGCTTGCTATGATTATATGTTTAGTTTAGTAAGATTGCTTTATATTTTATGCATGGAATTGTATAGCATCCATATAGATGATCACTATGTGGGTGATAAGCAATGTGTAAACGTGGTGTTTATACAACGTTTATACGCAATTGCACCCTACATTCGGGCCGTGTGGTAGATCGCGGGGTAGTGACAGTCCCGTTGAGTCCTTTGGAATCCACCCTCCAATGTAGGACTAGTGGAGTTTATTGTTACGGTAATGATCGGGGTTTAGATCCTTGGTTGTTATTGATAATGCTTGCCATGTGTAGAAGTAATCCAACCTTGCCATGATAGCTAGATGTATTGCACTAATTGTAGTATTCATTTGACATATATGATTAGGAGTATCTTAGGAATATTCATTCTATTTTTCTATAACATGTTAATAGCTCGTATGATACTAGTGGCATATGATGATCTTAGACTTGGGTATTTATCAATTATATAATTATCTTTATCCCGTTGAGTAATGTTAGATGCATATGGCTACTGCATTACAATCTTGTAAGGTGGATCTCATAATTAAATCACAATCTAAATCATTAGATATCCTTTTCTCTCTACTTTCCATAGACTCCCTTCCCCGTGGTAAAATATAAATACGATACCCGGATTACTCCGGTGAAGTGCTACAATTGGTATTTCTATCTCAGTGCGCTTACATGAGATATCATGTTCATTCTTTTATCAAGGCCAATCAAGAGTACCATGCCCCGCATTTCTTTGAGCGTTATTGCTAGGGTGACAGACTAGTGTATAGGTAATGCCTAGAAATGAGTGGTATACCTTGAGTACATATCCCGGTGAGATTAACTCCACTATGGATAATGATGCTAAGTTTACATCCCACTACTAACACCGCCTAACTCCGCTTTGTTGGATCATGAGGTTAATCCCATATCCAAACTAACATGATTAGATAGATATCCCATATATATTTCTTTCGCCTTCCTAATTGGGATCGTGTAAGAAATATCAACAAGCATTTTCGGCGCCGTTCTTGAAGGCGTAGTCTATTTAGAAAAATAATTTTTCTTGATTTTGTTTTTCAAAACTTTCCTAGTTTGGGAGAGCATAGTCAATCTTTCAATTTTGAAAATGTGTTTTCAAAACTTCAAAAGTTTTTCTAGTGCTTCTTTCCAAATTTCTCTAGTTTGGAAGGGTATTAGACAAAACTTAGACGGTGTTATTCCTATTAAGTTAGTATTGTTTCGACTTTACTAGTTAGAAAGGGTGCTAACCAAAAATCTTATGAACACATCATATAAGGAAACCGAGAGAGATCCCTTACACCACCTAATGCATTGAGAACCCATTATCACATACTCAAACGAGGTTCACTCCTGTTTTTCTATTTTGTTTTTGATCTTATGCGGGGAAAAATATATGTATGAATTGGAATCTTCTAGAAAATTTTATTGAAGATCCCGAAAAAAATTAATCAGCGAGGCAAGAGCAAGACTCGCATAAACTCCGGCACCTACATCATCATCATCATCATCATCATCGAGAATCCAAGACCTCTTGAATCGGAAGTTAATCAAGTTACTAAAGACTTGACATCTGAATTTGAAGCTATGGCAACCAAGACACGCCGTGAGTTCTCGGCTCCTACCACGGACAATATTCTCGTTGGTCCGAAGGTAGAGGTTGGAGACAAAGGCTTTGAGCTTAAGCCAGGGCTCATCAATATGGTGCAAGCAAGTCAATTTTGTGGAAAGGCACATGAAGATGCTAATGCTCATCTCCAACACTTCACGGAGATTTGCGGCACATTTACTATGAAGGGCGTATCCGAAGATGCAATCTTGCTCCGTCTCTTTCCATTCTCACTATTGGGAAGGGCCAAGCAATGGTTTTATGCTACAAAAGATAAGAATACAACATGGGATATTTGTTCCACAGCCTTTCTTGCTAAGTTCTTTCCTGTAGGCAAGACAAATGCCTTAAGGGGGAAGATATCGAATTTTCAACAACAAAGATGATGAATTAGTCTCGGAAGCATGGGAGCGTTTCCAAGAATATATTTCAGAATGTCCACACCATGGGATGGAGAAGTGGTGTTGATGCGGACTTTCTATCATGGGCTTGTTCCCAAAGCTCGTGAAACTATGGATGCTTTGCGGTGGTGGTGCTTTCTTATCACTTACATTAACTCGTGCCCTGTAAACTTGTGGAGAAGATGGCTTCCAACCAAGGTTGGAGTGAAGAGCGTCAATCTCGCAAGAGAGGAATGCACCAGCTTAAAGAAGTAGATATGCTATCTGCTAAAATGAACCTTATCATGAAGAAGCTCGAGGATAGAGATCCTCAACCCAAGGCAATTATGTAAATTCAAGACTCATACATGACATGTGAAGAATGTGGAAACTTAGGCCACACTGGCAGGAATTGTCCAGAGATCCTGGAGGACATCAACTTCATTAATAACAACAATAATTTCCGTCCTCAACAAAATCAAGGTTGGAACCAACATAGGCCCAACTATCAAGGTAATTATCAAGGTAACAATCCAGGTAACAATTTTAATACTTATCAACCTTCTTTGAGAGACCTTGTTGTTAACCAAGGTAAGACCATGGAGAATCTGTCAAGAAAGATAGCAACTAATGATAAAGCTATTGAACTTATCAATACTCGTTTAGAAAGCTTTTCTTCAGCTATAAAGAATCAGCACAGTTTTAATAAGATGATAGAATCTCAGATTTCTCAATTATCTGTTCCACTAACCACACACAGGGTAAGATTCCTGGGCAGGAAGATTTAAGCTACGCAAACCTTGTCGATATTTATAATGCGGGTCGTTACTATAGAGAGACCTCAGGAAGCTGTTGGTTGGATGACTCGATGCCACCTAAAAAGGAAGATCCAGGGAGGCTAGTCATTACAATCAAGATTGGACAACACACATTCGACAATGCTCTCTGTGATTTTGGCTCAAGCGTCAACATACTACCCAAGGTAATTTATGAAAAGATTTATAGTGAACCACTTTGAAAAACAAATATGTGCTTGCAGCTTGCAGATCAATCATTTTGTTATCCCGAGGGGATACTTGAAGATGTGTATGTGGGAATCAGAGGCTCATATGTGCCAGCAGACTTCGCAGTCGTAGACACCGGAAGAAATGAAAGAGCAACAATCATACTTGGTAGACCATTCTTATGCTCAGCTAAAGCTGTCATCTATGCAGACAGTGCGAAGATTGTTTTCAACATCAAAGGGAAGAGAGAAAAATTCACTTTCAAGAACAAGGTACACACCTCTCTTACTTATTCCCAAAATACCAATCATTATGTTCTAGAACCGAAGATAGAAAGTTACAACAAGAACAGAAGGAGGAATCAGAATCAGAATCGGAATCAGAATCAGAATAAGAACAAGACGGCATAGCCTACAAAGGTAATGGTAGTAAATAAAACAATATCTTATAATGACCATTTACTTCAATCTCCAATGCTTCGTAAACAAGACGATCCAGGTACACCTACCATCGCATGTTCTATTCAATGTTTAACCTTCTATAATACATATTGCGATACTGGATCTGGAATTAATCTAATGGCAAAATCAACATATGAATTATTATTTGGAAAATTGCCATTGCAACCAACATATGTGCAAAATGCAGATGACGCACCAATCCTATAGAGTTCTGAAGGAATTGCCAAAGATGTACCAGTCAAGATTATGGACCACTATGTTCTCACTGACTTTGTAGTCATGGACATGGGGAAGGAAGAAGATCCTCCACTGGTGCTTGAGAGACCGTTCCTCAACACTACTCGTGCAATCATCTATATCCATACAGGAGAGATTCATTTCCAATTTCCTAAAGAGAAGGTACGTGTTTACTTTAATAGTTATAATGAGTATACAAATCCCAGGGGGAAAAGCAGGGCAGCTCGTCGCCGCCATAATAGACGATGGATCAAGAATCTAGAAGAAGATAAGGTAAGTGAAGAGGCTAAAACTCTTACACCTAATACATCCACGGAGAAAGAAGAATCAACTACTCGGAGAAGAGTACATCATCCAAAAGATGGAGGAAGAAGAAGACATCTCCCGAACATCATCGAGAAGAGACCATAGAATCATCGGTGCCACCAATTGTGACAACCGATATACCATGGGAGTAAAAAGAGCAGAACTTGAAGTCTTGTTCGGAGGACTCTAAACGCGAATCCTCACCGAAAGGTAAGTCGGTAAGTTATCCATAATAAAATCCTCACACTTTGCATATTTATTCTTTCTCTATCATATTTATCTTTTTTAGTATCATATATATGCTTTTGAAAACAACAAAAATATTTTGTCTTTTGTCTTTTGTGAAAACCTTTAAGCCCCATGCTAATATCCTGCAGGGCTTAACACCTCTAGGCTGTTTGTTTGTGGTGGCCTAAAAAAAAAAAATAAAGATGCATAAATTCTTTATCTTTTCTTACATATAAAAATAAAATAAAAATTTGAAAAATGAAAATCTAAATATATCCCAGGCAACCTAAAGCAATGTGGCTAACCCCTAATGCTTAATCAAGTTCTACTAGCTTTGTTGTCTATTTAAGATCAACAGATTTCAAGAGGAGAAGGGATATGTTAGGCACCATCTTTGTTGCCAACTACCTCAACTTCTACATCATTGAAGATTACACTCCAATCTAGCTTGGGGAGTGCAACCCCCAGATTATCTAGATAAGTATCTTATTATCTATCTCTCTCTATATATTATTATTATTAGTTATATATTTTGTTTGCTAGAAAGTTTGTTAAGAGTCTAGTTTTATATAGTTTAAAGAGTCTTTTGTTAGAGTGTGAATAAAAGGATCAAGAGAGAGTGTACACTAAGTTTACTTTGCTCAACTAAAAGGAACCTTAAAATCTGTCAACATGGAGATGATGAATAGTTGCTCCGTTGTTATACTTTTCTAGTACCTAGCTTTCAAGCTTAATTTCTCTTGAGCTCCATTTGCAAAATTACTTTGATATTTACTCTAAACCTGAAACCTATGGGTTGCAAATGCTTGCTCTAAAGTCTAGGTAATTGACGGATATGATATATGATAGTCTGAGCTGCTATTTGATCTTACTCCTAGTGACACTAGATTTCTGGAGATTTATATTTTGAAAATTGAAAATGCACATGATAAGTTCCTGTATGACAAGAATGTGAACCTGCTACCACAGCCATATATACATGCTATTTAGATTAGGAAAACCTTTGATATATATATAGGCTGCTTGCTTTGCATTGAGTTCGTTCAATCTTTGTCGACCCTTAGAAACTTGTCATGCTGATCATGTACACTCCACTCATTTCACTCCACTATATTCCACTCCACTCGACTCCATACACATATGTTATTTCCATCCCGAAGTACGCATCCACTACATATACATCCACCACATATATACCATATATTCCAATTCACTCTAGCCAGCAAAAATGTTCTACTCCTATCCTAGGAGAGAGCAACCAAAAATATTCACTATACCCATCCACTCATTCATTGCTAGCCAATATCTTACAAAAGCTCCATTATATTTTACCTCTCAAAAAGTTATTACAAAAGAGATCTGGGTTGTAGATTTTAAAAAACAAAAGAGAAAGGGAGATGAAAAATGGACAAAAGTCCTACGGGCGAGTAGAGCCTACCTCCCTAAAAGAAAGGATAATAAAGATGAAAAATGGACAAGTGTCCGAGGGTGAGTAGAACCCACATCTTTAAAGAGAGGAAATAAAAGACAAAAAGTCTAGGGTGAGCGGAGCCCACCTCTCTAAATAAAAAGAAAAATAAAGAAAGAAAAAGATACTACCCAGGTTCTCTATAAAGTTTCCAAAATCCAAAAGAGAGAAGATTTCTCAAGGAGCAAAAGTAAGATTTTCCCATCATCTATTCTATACACTCTATTATATTCCATACCATTTATATCTTATCCACCATACACATGCACCACTTGATCAGTGTGACTTGTAACTTTGGATCCATCGCTTGAATTTACAATATATGCTTAGTAAGTAGATTTAGTTTTCTCCTACCTATGAGCTCCAGATATACAAAGCCTTAGATATAGGATGAGAGAGAAGAAGGCATAGTGCGCTACTGCCTTAGCCAAAAATACTACATATCATGAGAGAAAGGCAACACTACCTTATTGCCTTAGAGAGGATCCACAAATACCACAAATGATGAGAGATTAGAGAGAGTCATATCTTGAGGAACTTTGAGTTTTATTTGAAAATTAGCAAAAACTCCAAAAGGACAGTTGATCAAAAGAGTTTGAGATATAGTGCTTGACTTGACTGTTTTATCTTTCAATTACCCAAGATTAAAGAAAAAGATATAAGCCCCAAAAGGTAAGAGGTAATGTGGGTAAGTTGAAGTTTGAAAAGTTTATTCCTATCTGGAGAGAAATTTTGTTTGAAAGCATGTGTACTTTTAAAGGTGTGATAGTGTTGCAGCAACTCCTGATCCAAGTAAGTAGTTTAATATAATATCATGTGTCTTGCTAAGAGACTAGCAAGAGGTAAGATTGGGGAGCTTGTTGACACCTGTTATAGCATAATTTTATAAGTCAAATAACATGAAATAAGGGCTCAAGTCAAAGACCAAACATAAGTCTAGGGGTCTAACTAACATAATTCCACGAGTTTTGGTATTCTGTGACTTTCCAGGGACTTGATAGATAATTCTGAGAGAAGAATGGAGAAAGTTCCGGAATATACAAGACATATGAAGATAAGACTTAACCGTGAAGTAACTCAACCCGAAAAGTGGACTAAAACATTCAAGAAGATACCGAGGGTTTAGTCGGGTTTAGTCCTCTGGTATCTTATAGAATGTTTTAGTCCTCTGGTGTCCTCTGGTATCTTCTAGAATGTTTTAGTCCACTTTTCGGGTTGAGTTACTTCATGGTCAAGTCTTGTCTTCATATGTCTTGTATATTCTAGAACCTTCTCCATTCTTCTCTGCAATTATCTATCAAGTCCCTGGAAAGTCACATAATACCAAAACTCGTGGAATTATGTTAGTTAGACCCCTAGACTTATGTTTGGTCTTTAACTTGAGCCCTTATTTCATGTTATTTGTCTTATAAAATTATGCTATAACAGGTGTCAACAGTAATCCTCCAGAGGATTGTTGTTTTTCTTCTGGGGTGTTACAACATGCTAAGGTGCACAGAGTCTCTACTCATTTGAGAGTCCACCTGCATAAGAGACAGAACTAACAGATCAAGTCTCTCCCTTAATTTGAAATTCATGTTTGAGACTCTCCTCTTTTCTACCTCAGCGCATCCCATTCCAATACATGGACATCATCCTTGAAAATTGGTTGTGTCGGTATGCAATGGAAATGTGAAGTGGCATTGTGCCAGGGTTTGGTGTGGTGTGTGTTGTACGGGCCTTCTTCCCCTTTTTGTTCTTAATATAATGAAGCCCACTCCTATGTTTTAGAGAAAAAGAGAATTCATATAAAGTTGTGTCAAGTTGTCAACAGGCGACAATTGCAGTCTGTGTAAGTGCCTCAAGTATAATGGGCTCTAGTTTTATACCACCACATATTCACATATTTATCGAATAACATCCATTATGACAATTACTGACCGACTGTGTTGAAGGTGTACATAGTTTTTACATGAATAAAAAGGGGGTAATCTGCCCTCAATCAGTACAAAATCACTGTTAACAGGCTACTTGGTCAGCAGGCTAATCTCCTATGTGCTCTTGTTGTGTGCCCCTATATTAGCTAGCTAGTATGGGCTGGTAGTTAATTATTAGTTGGCCTACGGATATAAACACCCTGCATTACATGGTCTTGTTGGGTCGTGTTTTGCTCTCTATGGTTTTGATGGTTCGTCGTCATCACATCCCCACCCTGAAATGCAGACCGATTCTGTTTCGTCATCTAGCGGGCTGCTCAACTTAGTGAAATTGAGCTTGCAGCTGGTTAACAGTTGTGATCAACGAGATCATATCTGTCAGAAATACCCGCTCTTGTTGTCGTACTCCTCTGTTCTATCCCAGTGCGTCCCATCCCTGAAGTAATAACCCAGACCTCGTCAATGGTTCTTAGGAAGACAAATTTGCTCAGCACTCTTCAAACCATCCCATGAAACTTGTTAATTTTGTGTCAGTACGCTGAGGAGAAGAGGTAAGCATGAAGGAAATGTTTGTGGTTGGAAGCGTCTGACGTGGAGAGTGAGCTAAGGTGGTGGAGCTTCTTATATAAGATGGATGATGGGCGTGATAGATAGCTACGAACATTTGTTCTAGTACTCTTATAAGTTTTTGTAGCATGCTTCCAATTTATGTTTTCTGAGGAACGTACAGTACAAAAGATTCCACTACTACTTTACATTACTACACAAAAAGAACGTCTGTGGCGGGTTTTTTATTTTCGTGGGCGGTTTTCGAAACCGCCACAAAATATGGCCATGGTTAATCGGGCGAGTAACCGTGGAGGTTTTCTGATCCACTAAAAACTGCTACGATTAATCAGAAAAATCATAAAAGAGAAAGCTCAGATCTAGGTACAAACGACCCATATCTGAGCCGCCACCGCCGGATCAGCTAGGGTGTCCACGTCGCCGGATCTACTATGCTCGGCCGCCGCTAGGCCGAATCCGCCACGCGTCATCCAGGATCTGCCGCAGCCAAACCTGGATCTGTTGCCGCCATGCAGCGCGGCTGTCGGGAGGTGGCTCCGTCATGCCGCGCTGCCCTGCCGCCGCCCTGGAGTGCCGATCCGGCGTGGCGCCGACCCTTCGCCAAGAGGAAGCAGGGGAAGGGACGGGAGATGCGGGAGAGGGGAGGAGGGGCGCCAGCGACCAACAACCTGGAGAGGAGGGGGTGCCGTCGCCGCCCTCGTGGGAGAGGGGATGGGGGATGGTGCGTCTTTGGGGAGGGGAGAGCGGGAAGGAGCACACTGGGAAGGAGAGGGAGCGCGGTGGTTTAGCGGCTGAGAGGTGAAGTAAGGATGAGAGGTGCGGCTGTGAGGGATGGGTGAGGGAGTTGGGAGTAGTTGAGGAAACCTAATGCTGGTTTATATACGAGAGTTGTGATATCGGTCCGAGATGAGATTTTCTTGCTCGGATGGCGTTGAGATGGTTTTTTTTTTGAAAACCGTCATGATTAATTGATTTACCAAAGATGTTTTTATAACCACCACGATTAATTGAAGAAAACCGCCACAGTTAATCGAGGTATTTACCATTGTGGTTTTTTAAAAACTGCCACAATTAATAAAATAGAAACATCTTGTAAAAGATTTTTTGTAGTAGTTTTAAACGTCAAATGTCAATTGGGCATGTCCTCCTTTTCAGTAAGACAGATCATATATAGCTTGCTCGTTTGCTACTTTACGTAGTCATCTATCCTTCCTGACATTTATTATTGGAGTACAATGAGTGTAAAGCATCACTTTTTGGCCGGTGGTACTTGTAATGAAATCCAAAATATACTATCCTAGAATCTTTTGCGTGAACAACGTACAACGCTTAATAAGTTACATAATCATAGCTGATTGTGCATTTTAAGGTAAACAATGATTATTGTTTCAAGATTATATGCAAGTGCTGAAATCTCCGAGGTTATTGTTGTAGAACATGCTCCTGCTCCTGTATCCACAGACTTTGGCACTACAATAAGAAATATATATTGCATAATGGAGATGCATGCCATAGTTGTTGGTTGAAGGCTTAATCTTTCAGTGAGAAAAAAAATGCATAAACCTCTATCAATTGAAGAACATGAACAGAGAATAGAATTGAAGCACACTGAGAACGATGTTTGATGCTTCCAAGTTGCAATGTCATGAAGTGAGGTAATTGAGTTGCCTATGGATAACTGCTTGCCTAAAACATTTGAAGCTAACACATTTCCACAATTAACGAAATAATTTTGAGTCTACATGCTAAGGTGCACAGAGTCTCTACTCATTTGAGAGTCCACCTGCATAAGGGACAGAACTAACAGATCAAGTCTCTCCCTTAATTTGAAATTCATGCTTGAGACTCTCCTCTTTTCTACCTCAGCGCATCCCATTCCAATACATGGACATCATCCTGATGGTTATGAAAAATAAGGTAGATGAATTTTTCTGGCTTCCTTCCACCATCCTTGAAAATTGGTTGCGTCGGTATGCAATGGAAATGCAAAGGAAATGCTTCCGTCATCGTCCTTTGTTGAAAAGTCCTACGATTCCTTTCCTTCCGCACGTGCCACCAGTGATATATCATTATACCATCTACTCTTTTCCTTTCAGTTTTGGCGATTTTTTTCCTGCAACGTTGCCAATAGCCATGAATGGACCCCGTTGTGCTTACTGTATGAGTGACCTCCAGATTATGCCATGTCTGTCAGAAATACATGTCCCGATTCTCGTACTCCTCTGTTCTATCCCTGTGCATCCCATCCCTGAAGTAATACCGGGACCTCGTCAATGGTTCTTAGGTAGACGAATTTGCTCAGCATTCTTCAAACCATATCCCATGAAACTTGTTAATTTTCTGTCAGTACGCTAAGGAAAAGAGGTAAGCATGCAGGAAATGTTTGTGGTTGGAGCGTGTGGCATGGGGAGCGAGCTAAGCTGGTGGAGCTTCTTATATAAGATGGATGATGGGCGTGATAGGTAGCTACGAACATTTGTTCTACTACTATTATAAGTTTTTAACATGCTTCCAATTTATGTTTTCTAAGGAACTACAGTACAAAAGATTCTACTACTACTTTAAACGTCAAATGTCAATTGCGCATATCCTCCTTTTTAGTAACAGATCATATATAGCTTGCTCGTTTGCTACTTTACGCAGTCATCTATCCTTCTTGACGCTTATTGTTGGACTACAACGAGTTGCCTGATAATTTGAGAATAAATCATGCACTATATGGGTGGCACAGCAAAGCTGTCATCAGTGCATTTTGATTCGGTGACCAAAAGGTTGAGATGCCGAATTAAATGGGTTGATACAAGCTGGTTGCATGTATATGCAAATATCAGGTAGAAATTTATCCAAACAGAGGACCTCGTCAGTGACTAGCTAGTACACTACCCTCCAATCAATATATATAAGACATTCAATCCTTGCGTTGTGACAGTTTTGATGGATCCTATATATATGAGAAGCTCTCTTTCGCTGCACTGTCACATGTATCATGCACAAATGTTGTATAGGAACAAAAATCATGGCACATAGTCGTTCAATTTTCATCTTAATCGTTTCAGTTAGGAACGCACTGTTAGGATTTGGAGTTGTCGGAAAGGTCAGTGTTAGGCTAGGGCAGTACTACCACCTCCTTTCTAGTACATGTTCTAGCTCCAATTCTGGTAACCAGAGGACAACAGCACCCGAGAGAGCACAAGTTAGTTGAGGCATGCCGGGCTGGCTAGTCGAGGTAAGCACCAGCACCGCGCGTCGCTTGGCCAATCTGAGGTTGAGGAGGATGACAAAAGTGCCCCGAAGGATAGAAGTGCCCTGTGTACAACCTGGAAAATGGTGTCCAATCTGAGGAAGAGGCTCTGCTGCAGCTTGGCCCAGCGCTGAGATCTCTAATTCGTGTGCACTGTAGCTGCAGGTCAACGGCCACAGTTAGAGCTTGTCAATTGCAGCATCAATGTCATGTCTTGAGTTGCGGAAAATGCTGGTCTTGAGCTGGGATCGTTTTTTAATATGATGGAAAAATCCAGCTTGAACTTCTTTCAACAAAGAATCATCATTTCAAACTTAAACAAAACAAACATCAAGTAATAAACTCATTACAGGTTCACAACTAAGGTCCAAGGCAATAACTAAATAGCTATCCATTTGACGTGACAAAGTGCATGGCTCTTGATTCTAGTAACCAACAGGGCTGCAATGAAATGAAAAATGTTGGGTCCGAACACTATCAGTGCTTTTTTCTAAGCTATAATATGAACTGACAGTGATAATTTATTATGACAAGTGGTATCGAAGCAACTGATAGTGACTAGCTAGAAGCTATCACTGCAGGATTTGAACAACCGGCAATGACAAGTTATGCTAGTTGATTTTGATGTAACCAGTAGTGGTATCCATTTCTATACCAGTGATAGAAAATGGTGGAAAATTCACTTGTACTTCAACAGGTTCATGTTGATGTCCAAAGAATCACTTTATGGGGCGGTGGTACATGTAATGAAATCGAAAACATACTATCTTAGAATCTTTTGCGTGAACAATATATGAAGCTTAGGCCCTGTTTGGGATGGCCTGGGACAAAATCGCGAGCAACGTAAAGCGCAACACAGCTCGGAGGTCGCTTCTGCGATTATTCGTCGCCCAGTTCAAATCCCGCGATTCGCCCGTTGCGGCCGAGCGGCGAACGCGTGTCCCAAACAGGGCCTTAAGGCGCTCGGCAGCCTTAATTAGCTCTTTTTGCGGAAAAGCGACGCAATCACCGTCCCAAACAGGGCCTTAATTTTCATGGCTGTATGCAAAGGAAATGTGAAATGGCATTGTGCCTGGGATGGAGCTTCTTATATGTTGCAGTGATAAATATTATAAAGCTTGCTAAAAAAAGTGATAAATATTATAAATATATTTATACATCTTTCGTCAATCATGAAATTTTCTCCCATAACTCCATATATCAAGAAATTTAAAAGCTATTAGATGGACACATGGTTCGTCGCTGAGCAGCAAGGGATTCATGGTTCACGGCATTTCAGTCCATGAATATTTGTACTAACTATTCCGAACCCTTAACAAATATTCGCTCTCTATGGTTTTCATGGTTCGTTGTCATCACACCCCCTGAAATGCAGGTTTCGGATTTTCTTAGAAATACCCGTCCTCATTCTCGTACTCCTCTGTTCTGTCCCAGTGCATCCCATCCCTGAAATAATTCCTTTTTTTTTTTTTTTTGCCAAATTCCCCCTGAAGTAATTCTTAGGTAGACGGATTTTCTTAGCACTCTTCAAACCTTCACATGAAAGTTGTTAATTTTGTGTCAGTACGCTATGGAAAAAAAGGTAAGAAGGGAATGCTTGTGGTTGGAGCTTGTGGCATGGAGAGCGAGCTAAAGGTGGAGCTTAGAAAGGGTCTATAGTCTAGTGGTTAGCACCTAGTAGACCTGGGTTCGAATCGAGCAAATTGAAACAGGTCTGCATTATTAAAAAAATTTAAAAGGTTGGGATTTCCCTTGCTGACTTCGGTCAAAAAAGGTGGAGCTTCTTATGTAAGATGGATGTTTACGTGTAGTCATCTATTCTACTTGACATTTATTATTCGACTACAACGAGTTGCTTGATATTCCGAGATTAGATCATCCACAATATGTTTCTAAATTATACGAAATTCATATACTATTAATATATAGTATAAATAAAGTGATTTAAAATAGGCATTCATTAGAGCAACTCCAACAGTTTGGCTAAACATAATAGCCAAATTTCATTGTTTAGCTGTTTTGTAAAATATATCACGCGTTTACTACTTTATGTATAGTCATATATCATTCTTTACATTTATGTTGTGCTTTCATAGAGGTCTCATACAAGCGCGGTAAGTTTATATATTGTTATATTTCGACATTAATGAAAAATGGTCTTTGAAAGATTCGTTTACCAATGTCAGCAACACACTTTTAAAAACAAATTGTGTTGTTATTTTAGATGAATGTATATATTTTTTTTTAAAAAATCATGATGTACTATTTTCACAAAAAAACTGCTAAACACATATAATTCTTTAATAAGAAAAATACAATATCTTAAACAGTGAAGAAAGTGAGTGGAAACTGAAGTTGACTATGCTGCTTGACCACTCAAAGATCCCACCTCAAACTGTACGGAGGACCAACCATGAGCCTTGAACTCTTTCCTCGACTCCTATGATGCACAAAACAATAATACGACTTTGATTCTGATTTTTGTGACACAGGCGCCTAAATTGAAGCGATTGTTGGGATCTACCTAAGCGATGCTCACAAAAGATTAGACAACTCAGCAGAGACTCGAGATTTGATAGTAAGGTTCAATCGAAGTCAATGTGTCCTAGGACTTGCTTATGGGCGCTCCTTCCCGAAACCACGACATCGGCAACCCGAGGCGTGGGCCAAAGCCGCAGCACCACCTACGAGCCTATGACACTGGTTGCACTACCTCTCTTTACCCTTGGTTTAGATGAGAAGCCCTTTTTTTTGTAGAGAGGTCAGGTACATTAAAAGATCTAGAGACATAGCTCCACCTAACCCTCTACTCCTAATTACAATAAGTCCACTTTAACCCATTTAGTACAACTGAATATTTTACACTTTTACAATAGCCTGAATCCTTTATCATGGTGGATCTAAAGCTCCTGAAGCATCCCATCCCCACACGTTAGAATCCTTTCATGGCCGGGTCACCACTGAATTCCCATTGCCATGCTATATTGTTGCACTCATCAACACCTCCTCGTTATTTTGGATAATTGTCTGTGTTGAACCAGGAACCAAGTGATTTCAGATCACAGTCTGTTCTAGGGGTGAGCAGCTAGCAGAGATTTTAAGCTCTCAATGATTATTCACCTGTCTTCTCTATGTTGGACATTGAGAGCACATTGTATATAGGTACGCATGTGTGAGCTACCGAGAGTACGTTGCTACAATGGTCACTATATAACCTGTACTAGTATATACCGGACGTGGGCACAGTTATATCACACGGAATACATGAAGGGTCTGTCACACACTCATTTTTAGCCTGATTGTCAATTATGTAACGTAAACCATTGCAGATAATGTTAAATGTTGTGTAAATTCATCTGTGTGTGTAGGCTGTTAACTTTGAGACTATTTTCAGTAACGACGTGCGAGTAAGCTTAATTTATTAAGATGCATTCATAAGTCTTGAGAGGATGTTTAACATTATCCGCAATGGATTAATTAACTAATGCAGGAAATGTTTATGGTGAGTGGCAAGGAGCCAACTGAGCCAAGGGCAGGGTTTTTTATTTGTTGGATGGATGATAGGAAGGCAGTTAGCATTTGTTCTATTCCTCCCTCCAGCCCCCAAATTTAATAAAGCTTATAAACAAGTATTAATATGCAACAAATTATTTCTAGTGTGATGTTTGCATTGGATTGAATTGCATGTATAGATGTTGATGACATATTGGTGCTATCATGTCCCGATTCTCGTACTCCTCTGTTGCGTCCCATCCCTGAAGTGATACCTAGACCTCGTCAATGGTTCTTAGGTAGACGAATTTGCTCAGCACTTTTCAAACCACCACATGAAAGTTGTTAATTTTGTGCCTGTACGCTAAGGAAAATAGGTAAGCAGGAAATGTTTGTGGTTGGAAGCGTGTGGCATGGAGAGCGAGCTAACAGTGGAGCTTATTATTTGGCCTACGAATATAAACACCCAATAATCAATTCACAATACGTACTTGTTGCCCCTGAAATAATTCAGTAAGAATAGTTGGACAATCCCTTGCTTCTCGACTCCTCGTCATCACATCCCGCCGAAATGTAGACGAATCCAGTTTTCTCTCACTCCTCGAAGAAGCTTTATCGTCCCACAAATCGCAGGCCGGTCAACTTCATGAAATTGGGCAGCTGGTTAGCAGTTGTGATCAACGAGACCCATGTCTGTCCGAAATACACGTCCTGATGCTCGTTCTCCTCTGTTCTATCCCAGTGCGTCCCATCCCTGAAGTAATAACCTGGACCTCGCCAATGGTTCTTTGGCAGACGAATTTGCTCAGCACTCTTCAAACCATCCCATGAAAGTTGTTAAGTTTGTGCCTGTACGCTAAGGAAAAGAGGAAAGCAGGAAATGTTTGTGGTTGGAAGCGTGTGGCATGGAGAGCGAGCTAAAGGTGGAGCTTCTTATATAAGATGGATGGGCGTGATAGGTAGCTTCGAACATTTGTTCTACTGTACTACTCTTAAGTTTGTAACATGCTTCCAATTTATGTTTTATGAGAAACGTACAGTGCAAAAGATTCCACTACTACTTTAAACGTCAAATGTCAATTGCGCATATCCTCCTTTTCAGTAACAGATCATATACAGCTTGCTCGTTCACTACTTTACCTAGTCATCTATCCTTCTTGACGCTTATTATTTGACAACAACGAGTTGCTTGATAGTCCGAGAATAGACCATGCACTATATGTTTCTAAATTACCAAATTCGAATATACTATTAATATATAACAAACGATTTAAAATAGGTGTTCATTATGTTGTGCTTTCATAGAGGTCTCATGCAAGAACTCTATAAACTTATATTCTTATGTTTCAACATTTAAGAAAAATATTGTCTTAAAAATTTGTTTACCAATGTCAGCAACATACTTTTAAATACAAATCGTGTTGTTATTTCAGATGAATTTATATACATTGTAAAAAAATCATGATGTACTACTTTCACAAAACAAAACTGCTATGTACATGTAATTCTTTAATAAGAAAATACAATATCTTGAATAGTGAAGAAATTGAGTGCAAACTAAAGTTGGCTATGTTGCTTGACCACTGCAAGATCCCATCTCAAACTGTACTGTTGACCAACCACGGGCCTTGATCTCTTTGCTGAATCTAAAGCTCCCGAAGCATCCCATCCCCACAAGTTAGAATCCTTTCATGGCTGGGCCAGCACTTAATTCCCATTGCCCCCTCCCATATTGTTGCGCTCATCAACACCTCGCTATTTTGGATATTATTGTCTCTGTTGAACCAGGAAGCAAGTGATTTCAGATCACAGCCCGTTCAAGGGGTGAGCAGCTAGCTATATATAGGTGTAATGATAAGCAAAAAAGAAATTTTAGGCTCTCAATGATTATTCACCTGTCCTCCCTATATATATATTGGACATTGAGAGCACGTTGCATATAGACATAGGTGTAATGCTTGAGCTACCAGAGTACGTTGAGTACGTTGCTACAATGGTATCTATATAACCTGCACTGATAAATAGACATAGGGTGTATTACAGAACTCACAGGACGCGTCGGCGCAGTTTTATCACACAGAATACAGGGTGTCGGTCACACTCATTCTTAGCCTAATTGACAATTATGTAACACAAACCATTGAGGATAATGTTAAATGTAACGTATACAGTACACTCCTCTCTGCAAGTATAGGTGGTTAAATTTAGACTATTTCCGTAAGACGTGTGAGTAAACTTTGATGAACACAATCGGGGAGGATAATGTTAAATTTAGACTTTTTTCCGTAAGACGTGCAAGTGTAGAGAATAGATCCAATTTTTCATTATAATAATCTCTGGAGTTTTGCTCTGGTCGTCCTCTCAAGAATTATGAATTCATCTCAATAAAGTAACTTAATATTTATTAAAATTTCCAAATTAGTTAATTGAGTAAACGTCAGGGCATATGACTTGCTCCTACTGCCTGTGGGTGGCAGCTGCCTCAGTGGCAGACTCTTCTCGTGACTTGCAATTTCAAATCCACAGGAGAGATTGCTATCAGCGGCAAGGAAGCAACACACACAAGGGTTGATGTTGCGAGTTCGAATCCTGGCGAGGTTAGAAACTTTTTGTGACACATTTTCTTGGTTGTATGAGGCCCTCGATCAAGAAATTGGTGGCCGAACTGCCAAAGAAATTGAATTTCTCTTGCTCTCTATGTATGGTGGCCTTTGCTTTGACTGTTTTTGATCCTAGAAGTTTCCATTTTGGTGTGAATTGACAAAACACAAAAGAAAACTATTTTTTGTTACATGTAGGCATCAAACACGATCTTCTAATTCTTTTGCCTTTTGGGATAATTGTATCTCGTGTAGTAGCCAGGGTTCATGGATTAGTTAGAAAAAGGAGAAGCATGCTTGTCTGACGTTTAGCACTAACCTGATTGGTGTTGTGTGCAGCGCACCATAGACTCAAAACACCAACTGATGTCTTTTAGAAATACTGGTCTTGTTCATCCTCTTTTCGATCCCAATATATACCTGGAAATCATTGTACGGTTATCAGTATATGATCAAATTTCCTTGGCTTTCTTCCACTGACCCATGAACAATGACTGTATCGGCACGTGAAAGAAAAGAGGCAAGCAGAGGAAATGTTTATGATGAGTGGCAAGGAGCCAACTGAACCAGGGGTAGAGCTTCTTATTTGTTGGATGGGTCATAGGAGTAATCACTAGCATTTGTTCCACTGCTCCCTCCAGACCCCAAATTTAACAAAGCTTATAAAAAAGTATTAATGTGCAGCATAATTATTTTCTTGTGTGATGTTTGCATTGGATTGAGTTAAATGGCAAGACACTTCTGCAGTCCAGTTTATATGGCAAGACGACATACATGCTGGATTCTACTGCAATGCAAATCGCTGGCTCATCAACCTCGCCAGGTTGGGCAGCTGGTCGTTTACGATCGACAAGAACATCTCTGGTACAAATACTCATTGACGAGAATGAAACAGAAACTAGCAAGCAAGGCCTACTACTACAAGCAAAACAGTGTCAACCAAATACAAAACATCATTAGCCGAAGAGCAATAGTATATATAGTATCCTGCCTGTGTAGGAGCTACTAGTACGAGCAGCTGGAGTGGACTGTGGGTCATGCATCCTTAGGTGCTTGATGGAGTCCCAGATGCAGGCAGGCACAGGCTCCTGCTGCAACTCCTGCTCCAGGGCACAGCATTCGTCAGCTCCTGCTGCTCCAGCTCTAGCACAGGCGCTCAGAATCTCTACTCGGTGGAATAGAACAGATCATGTCTCTTCCTTAATTTGAAAATTCGTGCATGGGACTCACCCTGCTAATGGTTTGAAAACCGAACTAAACCCAAACCAACCCAATCAAATATTAGCGTATTTCAGACACCAAACCAAGCCACCCTTTTCACCGTTCAAATCAAACCAACCCAAATTGGTGGTGTTTTCCACCCAAACCGATTAATGTGTTTGACTCAATCTATCCCGGCAACTGGTTTCAAGCCCATTTTAGCAAATGTTTTGTGTACAAGCTATTCCAGGCACCCATGCAGCGCCGTGCTTGCATGCGCCTCCCGCTGGCCCAGCCCGGCTGCAGGTAGATAGCGCCATGACTGAGCTGCCGTGGCTGTGCGCTGCCGCCAGCGCCGGGTGCGACGGTGCCAAGAACCCGCTCGCCGCAAGGCCGCCGCCGTGGCTGCAGCGCTGCGCTGCCGTCGCTGGAGGACGCTGACGTCGCGTGCATGGTGTCCTCGGCGTCCCAGGACCAAGAGCGGACTCTCCCCGCAGCTCGGCCCAGGCCACACCACGTGGGGCGTGTTCCTTGGTGCGCGCCTCGCGTGGACCAGCGCTGGGGAGGCACCGGCGACACTGCCGCGGACTCGAGCGCCTTGTGCTGCTGCGTGCGCCGCCACGACCGCCGCTCCCGCGTGAGCGAACAGCGCCGCCCGCGACTACGGCTCTACGCCAAGGCCGGCACGAGACGCGCAACGGGCGCACCGCACGCGCTGGGCGTCGTCGGCACCCTTCACTCACCCGGCCTACGGCTGCGCTTGCCACGGTGGCCACGGCGAGCGCCTTCTCCGCCGGCGTAGACAGCGCCGCCGCGAGGAGCAGCATCGTGGCATGCCGTCTCTCCTCAGCCATTGACATCGGTGACAGGCTGGGCGAAGCCGGCGCCAATTTTGGGGCTGCCTCTGTGCGCATTATAACCATTACAATCCAAACCGAACCACCCCCAAACTATTTTATCCAATAAACCAAACCAATCCAATCTATTTATGATATCAACCCATTCATATCTGACCAAAGAGAGTCCAAAACAAAACCCACACCATTATAACCATTACAACCCAAACCATTAGCAGGGCTACATGGGACTCCTCTTTTCTATCCCAGTGCATCCCATCCCAATACGGAGCTAGAGACTGTCAGTGATGGTTATGAATGAGGAAGATGAGAATTTTCGTGGCTTTCGTCCAAGGATGGAGCTGCTTAAAATGCACGAGCTACATGGCTTTCGTCCAAGGATGGAGCGCAAGCTAAGGGTGGGGCTTCTTATATAAGTTGCACGGATGGGTGATAGGTAGCTATGAACATTTGTTCTACTACTATTAAGTTTCTAACATGCTTTGAATTATGTTTCTGACAAACAGTATAAAAGGTTTAATTACACTACCTGCCTTCAATTTCTTTATCTCACGAGCAGTAAAAACATTAAGTTTCTAACATGCTTTGAATTATGTTTTCTGATAAACAGTACAAAAGGTTCAATTACTACTTTGAACGTAATTAGTTGTCAATTGTTATGTATATGTATGGTGCATATCGTTTTCATCAGTAACAGATCATATATGGTTCGCTCGTTTGGTACTCTATGTAGTCATCTAATTTTTTTGAATTTTATTATTCAACTAGCCACAACTAATGGATTGGTAGTCCGAGGTAATAAGAATGAACGTTCAGGCATGCCACATCCGAAAACGAATACTCAACCATTTATTTTAAGGCAAACTTTAGAGTTTGACCAAGTTTAATTATAGAGACGATTTCAAGATTCATTACAGCAAATACATAATACTATGAAATTATGATGAATCTAGTGACACATTTTGTAATATAAAATATTAGTACTTATTTATACCAAAATTATCCAGCCATTATGATAGACTGATCTAAGTAACAACTAAAATTAACACCTAAAACAACTGCGTCGTAACTAATAAAAAAAAACTAACATAAGTTGTACGTGCTATCATAGAGACCAAGCTAGTATACATGCATGCAAGAGGGATAACTATGTATTTTATATTTCAACAATCTATTATACATGCATGCAAGAGCTATACATATATATTTTATATAATTCAACATTTTTTTAGATTCATGTACCAATGTCAGCAACAAACTTTTAAAATTAATCAAGTTTTTATGTTAGATGAATGTATGCAATTTAAAAGAAAATCAAGATGCACTATTTTACAAAAAAATATTGCTATAAATATACAATCCCTTTTTTTTTTTTTTATTGTATTGGTTTTTGTAACTGCCACTATAGATATGCATCGTGCCGTGCCGGCATGGCCCGCTGGCCGCCGCCGTGCCGCCGTGCCGGCTGTGCTCGTGGCCTATGGCCCATCCGCCGCGCCGTACGGCCGTGCCGCCCGTCGTGTGCCCGTGTCGCCCGCCCGCGTCTCTTACCGTCGGGAAGGCCGGCTGGGGCGGCGGCGCTGGAGTTCGATGGGGGATGCGGGTGCTAAGCGGAGGGGGAGCGGAGCGGAGGGTGCTGCCGGATGCCGGTGCGCTGACCCTCGACGCTGGGGCGACGAGATGGCGGCGCGGGCACGATGGCGAGGCAGCGGTATGGCGGCGCGGCCCCGCGATGGTGGCTGCAAGGGCGCGCGGTCGGGCGATGGCAAGGTTGCGAGGATGGCGGCGCGACGCGCGCAATGGTGAAGCCGCGAGGATGGCAGCGTGCGATGGCGGGCGGGAGGGGCGGCGCCGCTGTTTGTGTGACGAGTGAGAGAGAGATTGAGAGGGAGAATTAGGGTTAGGAAGGAAACATTGCAGTATATATATGGTTGGGCCAAAATTCATTGTACCGGCCATGCCGTGCCTCGTGCCTAGGTGGTGGCCCAGGCACGGTCTGGTCCCCTGTGCCGTGCCGTGCTCGTGCCGGGCCAAAACTGCGTGCCACGGGCTGTGTCATCGGGCCTCGTGTTGCATGCACATATATAATTGCCACGAATGGAGTTCCTCGCTAAATGGTTCATACCGTGGCAGTTTCTATATTCCGTTCCTCGCTAAATGGTTCATACCATGGCAGTTTCTAGATTCCCGCCATGGTTAATAAAATAAACAAAAAACCAAAAGCCCATATTGAAACCATAACGGACCGGGATATTGGCTCGCGCCGCCAAATCCACCGTCGCCGGGGCTGAGGCCTCGACCTGCGCGCCACCACCGCCGGGATCCACATCAACACCGCCGGAGCAGCCGGATCTACACCGCTTGTCGGATCTAGCCGCCAGCACCAAGATCTGCCGCTACCTCGATCACTGGATTCGCCGCCAAGACTGGATCTTGTTGGAGGAGGTCGGGAGTAGGGCATTGGCAAGAAGGAGCCTGAGAAGTTGGGAACACTGTCTGGACCTATGCCCCCGCGCCGAGGGGCTGCGCCGTGCCTCCGTGATAGGGCCACACGCGCGCCCATGCATCCCGCCGCGATACTCCATAGTGCACCGCCGCCGTGTGCCGTGCGGGAGGAGAGGAGGCCGGGGAGGGGATGAGGCCATGCGGCGCTTCGTAGGGGGGAGGAAAACCACGTGGCACGTTTCTTGGTGCGGGAGGTAGACTGGGAGAGAAGTGAGTGGGGTGAGAGAGGAGTGAGTGGGAAACCCTAAGTCCTTGTATATATACGTGACCACGGAAATGGTTATCCTGGGTTGACACTCTAGGCCTGATTTTTCCATGGCGGGACACTTATAAAAACCACCATGGTTAATCAATTTTCCGTGACATAACCGCCATGGTTAATAAAAAAAAAACGCCATGTTTAATCAAGGCATTAACCGTGGCCACGGTTAAAAAGATGAAACACCATGTAAAAGATTTTTTGTAGTAGTGAATTCTTTAATAAGAAAATATTATAGCTTGAAAAGTGAAGAAAGTGAGTGAATAGTTCACTATATGCAGCTTGGCCACTCCAAGATCTCAGCTCAAATTTTACCGTCGACTACCCCTTGAGTCTCAGCCTCTTTCCTTGCCTCCGGAGATCCTCAAAATATCAGTACCACTTTGAAATCAATTGTTGTGATACCCACGCCTAACGTTTAAGCAATTGGTGGAATCTACCTAAGCAATCCCCATAAAAAAATTGGACAACCCAGTGGAGACTGATAATGAGGCTTTAGTCGCAGCTTAACCGTGGCGGTTTTTAACAATGCCCGCCACGGAAAATCGTGGCCAGAAATATATATACCAACACTTCACTTCTCTCCCTCACCTCTCCCTTCCGGTGCCTCACACAAAAATCGACGCCCATCCCCTCCCGTCTCCACTCCAACTCCCGTCTTCACAACCCTAACCCCTAACCTCCGGCCCGCGCCTCGGGCGCCGCTGGACGGCAAGGCCAGCGGCGGCGAGCGCCTGGGGACAGCGGCGCAGCGGCGGCGCGCATGCACGGACGGCGAGCAGTGGTGGCGCCGCGCCGGGACTTAGCGGCGGCGGCGAGAGCGCGATCGCACCGCGGCGGCCGCGAAAAAAACGCCCGGCGTCGCGGCGGCAGCAGAGCGGGCGGCTCTTCCTCTTCCCCAAGCCCGCGCCGCCATCCCAAGCTTTGGCGGATCCATGGCGCGGCGGATCCACGGCCCTGGCGACGGATCCCGCCACGGCACGGATCCCGCCATCTAGCGGCGAATCCGGGGCTCCGGCGGTCGATCCGGCGTCGCGGCGGCCCGGCGGTGCAGCGGATCAGATCCGGCCCATTTGGGCCTGGATGCGGGTTTTTTTTTTTTTTTTTATTTACCATGGCGGACATTGTAAGAAGACCGCCACGGTTAATCCCTATTTTCCGTGGCGGGCATTGTTAAATAACTGCCACGGTTAATCGATTTTGCGTGGCGGACATTTGCCGCCACGGTTAATCGCTCGATTAACCGTGACCCTAGCTGCGTGGCGGTTTTAATGTCCGCCCGCGGAAAATCAAAAAAAGTCCGCCACGGAAAATCGTTTCAGTAGTAGTGTATATGAGCTACAAATATATTTTTTTGTTTTGGTAATCATGAAATTTTTCCCTTGACGATCCATGTATCGATAACACTAACAAACTGTTAGATTTCAAATTTAGATTAGTCATGTCATGAGACTGATGTATTTTTCTGTTGGATCCAACTAATCAAGAACATCTGATGCTTGTGGATTTTGAGATCCTCTGCAGTGGCATGTGTGTAGATGATAAAAAGGAGAATTGGCTCAGCTATAGGATATTTTACATACACTGCCACATATATAGTTATCGAATCACATCCATTACTATAATTATTGACTGACTGTTTGAAGGTATTCACATATATAGTTATCAAATCACAATTATTGACGATCCATGTTGACGAATCTGGTTTTCTCTCATTCCTCTGGTCCACCCCAGCTGCATTGGCGGCTGAAGTTCCTACAGCTAGACAGATTGTTAGCGGTTGTTATCAACGAGGCCATGTCCATCTGAAATACCAGCACTGATTCTGAAGCTCCTCGGTCTTTTCTATCCCAGTGCTTCCCATTCATGCAGTAATACTCCTGGACCTAACTTGCTCAGGATTCTTCAACCATCTCCCTTGAATTGTTAACTTGTGTCAGTACGCAAAGGAAAATAGGTAGTGGTGGAGCGTGGCATGCAACGTGAGGTTGGAGCCTCTTATATAGGTTGGATAGGAGATAGGCAGATACCAACATTTTGTTCTACAATACATTTATTTGGGAATGGAAGAATTATTATTTTGTAAAAGATTACAATTGCCACCACTGCAACAACTTGAAAAGTAAATGCACAGGGAAAGAAAACAAAAGTTGTCCCACGGTGCGCAAACTTTTCCTGGTCATTTTATAGTTTGCCTAACACAAACCCACACACAACAGCAGCTCTGAAGAGAGAGAGAGAGAGAGAGAAAGAGCGGAGCGGCACTGGAGGAGAGATAATAATTTACGGACCCATATCCACTATGGAGTTTTTTTATAGAAAATGAGGGGGTTTTACCCCTATTAGAATTTACCATTATGAAACATAATCTAAAGCATTATTGAGAACTCCTCTTAAATTCTTAAATTTGGCTGAAGTATTGTTTGCTGCATTAGTGAGCTGGACAGAACCACCCTAACTGAACTTGATTCATGAAATCCTCACATGTTGTAACAAGTTGTTTTCGAATCTGAAAATGTGTCCCTTTTGTATGGCTGTGGAGATACTAGCAAAGCATGGGACATGGTCTGGAGTCTCCATTGTCAAGGTAAAAACATTAGTTTAGGATAAGCGATAGTGCAGCTAGGCGCTGTAAAAACTATCAAGTCTGTCTTGCTTGTTAATCCAAATAAATTGTTGGCCTTTGAGAGGAATCTCAACCAAGTCTAAAGCACTGACGGCCTCGTTGAACATGAGTATTATCTGAATAGTCTGCCCCAGCTAGCTTGTTACAATCAGCAGGATTTCTTCTAAAGAGGACTGGCTGAGAAACGTTGCCACCATCTTTTACTGGTTCAAAACCACCATCTTTCCTGCAACCTGCCTCATTGAAGTTCACAACATCGTAGAATATGGCAAGATGGTCTTTGACCCTTCTCTTCTATCCCAGTGCGTCCCATCCCCATACATAACTGGAAATCATCCCCATACATAGCCGGAAATCACTAACCCCTCTGTTTCGATTGTGTCATATGCAAAAGAAAGGCGATAACGAGCAAAAGTTCATGCAGTTGAAGCGTGCCAAGGATGGAGCTTCTTTATATGCTGCCTGGGTGATAGCTGATACCAGATAGGTAGGTAGGTATGTATACTTGTCAACAATAAAGTTTGTAAGAGTGCTTTCACATTTATGTTTTCGGAGAAGAGTAGAAATAACTAGTGATGCTACTTTCATTTCTCAGTAAATTCTGCTCATAATATGATAATGTTAACGTAGTGGATACCCTTTCAATGATAGAATTATATTTCTTTTCGAGTTTGCTAGAAATGCACTTGTATTTCATTCTCATTTGTTTATACTGTCATGGTATTCCAACATTTTATTTATTTTTTTTTCAAAGGCTACATTTTTTTACTGCAGAGCTGGCTAGTTCAATATAAGTAAGAACATACTCCTTTTGTTCAGAAATAAGATATCATTTTTGGTAACTAAACTAATTAAGTGGCAAAAAGTCAATTAAATTGTCTAAAATGACAACATTATTTGACAAGAGGTAGTATTTAGCCGAACATGCCTTTGCTACCTTACACAGACAAGTATACCAGCTTAAAATATAGCGGTTATACTAGTTATAGTAGGTCAAACTGATTTTCGAGAGCATTGGAGGCTGCATCTTCTGTAGCATGTGCTTACTTATATTGCACTATCAAGCTTTTATATATGGTAGCCTGTTCTTAGTTATAAAGTGTCACCTTTGAAAAAAAATAAAATATGTCAGAATAACATAACAGTATGTACAAAAATCTGAGAACGAAATACGAGTACATTTCTAGCAACTCCAAAGCAATATTATTCTATCACTGAGGATATATGTTCATGACACTGAATCGCTGACATAATGATCTTCTGTGCAGAATTTAATCACTGACACTGACAATACAAAGTAGCCATAGCAACCTTTTTTTCAACTCTTGTGCGGAAAGCATAAATGCTAAGCACTGTCAGAAACTTGATTGTAGAACAAATGTTCACAGCTACCTATACCTACCTATCAGGTATCAGCTATCGCACATCCAACATATAAAAAGAAAGCTCCACCCCTGGCATGCTTCCACTCTATAAACATTCCTCCTTTTCGCCTTTCCTTTGGTACCCACACAATGTCACAATCTCATGTACATAGTAACCATCGATTATTTCCAGTTCTATATTGGAATGGGATGCACTGGGATAGAAAAGATGACCGTGAAGAGTCACTTCGGTATTTGCAAGAAAAATGATCTCGCTGACCATGAACCAGCTATGCCCAACTTCGCAAAGGTGATCGTCCAGTGATCTGAGGCGACTGCATGGGGACTTTGAAATTCAGAGTTGATGCTCTGGTCCATCTGTTGTCGTGGAAGAGGCCTTCAATACAACACCGGATGGAGACCAGTGTCCTCGTGTTGTTGAACAAACTCGGGGAGGCACAGGAGAGACTGTGGTGCAAAATAAGTTAGTTACACTGGTGCCATCGTACCTTACTACCTCAGCAACGACGTTGGCATGCAAGGTGAACTTTGTCAAGTACAGCATGTAGTCCCTGCATCCTAAGAGGGGGTGGCGGTGGAGGTGGTGCTAGTGGCCTCACCTCAAGCGGTCATCGATGCCTGGTCGACACATTCTGTCACCTTCTCAGTCTCCAGTAGGTGCCGAACATGCCTCAAACCCGCTCAAATTGTCACGCGTTTCAAGCAGCATGGTTTGGAATCCCCCAAACTGCCTGTTGATGCTCTTGAACTGTGATGGCAGGTTCTCGAACAATCCCGTCATCTCCAATTGGAACTTCGTTAGCCTCTGCGATGGTGCTAGGGCAATCAGATCCATGCCACCAAGATGACATGGTCCCCTCACTCAAAAGAGTAGCAATTAGACACAAATGGGTTCAGGTTTATAGGGAGAAGAAAAGAAACTGGTGGAACATATTATGGATAGGATGGGGTTCAGACATTCAGTATTCAGATCCTCTTTACTTATATGGTACTTACGCACGAGTACCCGAAAAGCCCAAAGCTCCTACATCACGATTATGTTCACCACCCAAGATGAGGACAGTATGGAGACTATGAGTTCCTCGGCCTGGGTGATTGCAGTTGCAGGTGGACTGACAGGAAAGCTAGGCTCACAGCCACCTTGGGCAAGCAGCCCTAGCAGTGGTGCTTTGTCGTCACTTGCATCTGTTTTACTGCTCCGTCTATCACCCCACCTAACCCAAATTTAACTAAGCATAAAAAAGTACTAAATATGCATATAGATTAAGATATATTTTCAGTGTGCGATGTTTACATTGGATTGAATTTTGCGTGTATAAATTTTGATGACGCATGGATGCTATTATTATTGACAATATGAATATAATGTGAATATAAATTTTGATGACGCATTGCCAAAGTGTTTTTAGAAGTTTCTAGCCACCTATAGAGATTGATTTCTAGAGGCAGCAGCTTTTTGTGCCCCCTCTAAAATTTTATTTATCTAGGTGCACATTGGCAGTTCCTATATCTGTCTACAAATCCATTTTGACTGCATCTAAAAATCACTCTCGTAGTAGTGATAACTTAGTAATGCAAGCATAATTTGCCAAATTATGTTCATCTGGGATCACATTTAATTAAATATGCGTGCCTCTGCTACCATCCACATTATTATCAACATTGAAGCCCTTACCCCACAACCAGTCTGGACATAACCATTGGCAAGAACTCTAGCTACTCTCAGTACTGATGGACGTGTTTCTCCGAGACTGTCTTTGACAAGTTCATGCCTTGCACGCGGCATCATCGCATTGCTAGCTCTCCAGAGGTCGACGCTGACTGACGGAGGATTCACGCCACCTTCTTTTACTTGTTTGACACCACCATCTCTCCAACGACCTGCCTCCTCAAAGTTGGCAGTCTTGTTCATATGGCAAGACGGCTTGCACACTTGTTTCCACTGCAGTGAATGCAAATCGATGGCCAATCAGCTTCATTGGGTCGAGGGCAGCTCGTTTACGATCAATGAGATCATGTCGGTTACAAATACTTCTATCGTGTCAGTGACTCCTCTCTTCTATCCCTGTGCATCCCATCCTCATGCATAACTGGAAATCATCTATGGATATGTAGACGAATTTGATTGTGTCATATGCAAAGGAAACGCGAAGGAGTACATGTTTATGTAGCGGAAGTGTGCCAATGATGGAACTTGTTTATATGTTGATGGGTGGGAGCTGATACCAGATATGTAGGTAGCTACGTACATATGATCTATAATTAAGTTTCTGACAGTGCTTCACATTTATGTTTTCCGGAGAAGAGTTGAAAAGATTGCAAGTAGTGCTAATTTCAATTGCCTGCACAGAATGTCAATATATTAAATTAACTAGTGCGTACCCTTTCAGTGATATCATTATACTACCTTAGAGCATTTTGCGTGTGCAATGTACTAAGTTTAATAAGCTGCAAAATCATATCAACATTAGTGTCTATGGCTCATAAGCATGCTCATCAACAAGTCAATTTGTACAGGATCGTGTAGGGAAATTTGAATAGGATGAACAAACGGGAACATACACGTGGTGCACGCGTGCCTTCTGGTCCACTCTCCACCAAATGCAGATCAGTGCGCCGATGGCTTAGGAGACAAGATGAGATCAAGACACCCTGGTGGCGGTTGCGGTAGGGGTGGTAGAGCATGATGTAGTCCTGGCAACCGAGGAAGAGGGGACGGTGGTGGCCGCGCCTCGAGCTGGTCCAACCTTGCCAATGCCTCATCGACACACTCTGCCACCGAGCTCTGCTAACTTAGTACAATTAAATATTCTACACATTTACAACAATTAGCTAGGATATCCTAGCCCGCCTAACTCAGCAGATCGTTGCTGCATTTTGGCTCTATGTAACCTAGCTCTGCTGGATCTAAAGCTCCTGAAGCATCCCATCCCAATGAGTTAGGATCCTTTCATGGCCGGGTCAGCACTGAATCCCCATTGTCAGGCTATATTGTTGTGCTCATCAACACCTCCTCGTTATTTTGGATAATATTGTCTCTATCGTTGAACCAGGAAGCAAGTGATTTCAGATCACAGCCTGTTCAAGGGGTGAGCAGTTAGCTATATATAGGTGTAATAATAAGCAAACAGAGATTTTCCGCTTTCAATGATTATTCACGTCCTCCCAATGTTGGACATTGAGAGCAACGTTGCATATAAATACACATGTGTGCTACCAAGAGTACGTTGCTACAATGGTCAATATATAACTATTGGGCGAATGCTCAACACAACATGTTATTGATGATGAAATGGTTTACAAAGTGGTCATTCAACATGGTCATTACAAAGGATGTCAGGGGGTATTTATAGGCCCCCCCTGACTTCGTATCTGCACAAAATTACTAAGAATCCTGAAATAAGTTTCTAAGAGATGTATTTTTTCCCAGCGAAGGTGTAATCCTTGTCTTCGCGATGCTTCGGACAAGATTTCTTCCTTCGCCGTGATCTTTATCTTTTTCGGAAGAAGTTTACGCAAGTGTGTAGCGAAAGCTCACTGCGGCCATCTTCGCTTGAATCCTTGATCTTGGTCTTTCTAAGTTCCAACTTGTTACTCTTTTGCGAAGCCGACAACTCGCTCAGTCATCTTCGAGGTAGAACTTAGCTTTTGTCTTGAATGTCCTGAAATCTTCAAAGTTTGGGACGAAAGTTTAAAACGAAATCAAAGTTAGATCCCAACAAAGCAGCCCTCGTGGGCGAAGGCCGACTTCAAAGGCGTGAAACCCACGAATCACAAGTTTTTTTCTTTAAACTTTGCTTCGATCCGACGTCGTCCCGAGACTTTTGAAGTTGGACTTTTGGTTTTACGATCTTGACTTCGCGAATATCTTCAACGGATTTTTTAACGGCTAGTTTGACCGCTTGACCCGAAGGGGTCTATAAATAGCGAAGGACCCTCCCCGTTTTCTTCATCTTTTTCGAAGAGGGGCCACCTTTTTGAAAAAAATTTCCAAAGGACGCAAAAGTCGAAAAAAATTCTTTTGAAGAGTCGAAATTTCAATTTGAGAGCGAAGGCTTAGTGTTTTTTGCTTTCTAGGTATGTTACCTTGTGAAGTGTGATTTACTTATTTTTATGATTCTAAATGTTTATTTTTTCCTCCTCTGTTTTTAGGATGGCTCTTGTTGATGATGTGTTGCCTGATTCGAAGAACAAGAAGTTGATGCGAAGTGAATTCCCAAGATAATGAGGAAGACGGACTTTCAAATGTTTACGCTACGAATCGAGTTGCTCCCGGATGACAGAGTTTCTTTGTCATTTGGTGAAAGCAAGATGTCAAGCGAAGACTTTCAACAAATGGTAAAAGATGGTGTTTTGAGAGAAGGGCAATATAGGCCGGCGGAGCCTAACGAGAAGGTCTCGAAGCCAAAACCGGATGAATGTGTTGTATTCAAGGATTTGTTTGTTGTGGGTCTTCGTATGCCTCCTCAAGATTTTCTTGAAGAAGTATTCAAGAGATACAACATTGAAATGCACCATCTGACTCCCAATGCAATAGTCAAGTTATCTGTTTTCTTGTGGGCTGTCGCGGAGTCAAAAAGCAAAGCTGGATATAGATGCTTTTTGTTCTCTGTACGAATTGCATACCCAATTCCGTTCCAAGAAGATTGATCAACGGACTGTTAAACTTTACTTTGGTTGTTGTAGTTTTAAGACTGCCCGCGGACAGAAACAAATCTCTCCTGCATCAAAAACAAGTGGACTGATGGTTGGTGCGATTCTGGTTTTATCATAAAGTCCCCATGGTTGAAGAAAAATCGTGGAAAGAAACAAGGGATTGTGAAGAGTTATCCAGCGGCTTGGCGCATGCACGGGAGCGTTTTGAATGCAAGCCGGCCTTTTCCAAATCTCAATCTTGTGCTGAGTGTTTGAAGGCGTTCAAAAGAGTTGTTTCTCAGCAATCAACTCGTGATTTAGTCGAAGAATACATTGCTGCTGGTGTTTGGCCGCTTCGGCTAGGATGGGATTTCCTTCGCTATCACAGGAAGAAAATTAGAGAAAAGGACTATATTTTTCCGGATAGGGACACAGTGATGCCTTCGAGGTATAAGAGTGAAGAAGAATTTGTTGAGGCAGTTGAGAAGAAGGCTGTTGAGTTGCTCGAAATATCTCCATACGAGAAAGGAGGTTGATGGATGAAATTATAGGCAAAGATTATGTTCGGCTGAATTGGATTTTTGATTTGGCTAATATCACTTATAAAGTTCGTCCTCCCCGCCTATGCTCGTGTGAGAGGGGAAAAGAAGGAAGATGTGAAAGATCAAAAGAGAAAGAGAAGTGATACATCGAAGCCAACCTCTTCAGCGAAGACGCCGGCGAGAGCCGGTAGTGATAAACCTCTCGGAAAAAGAAAGCCAAGAAGGTGGCGGCAAACTTTTGCTTGATACCATTGATCTTACTGATAGTGAAGTTGATGCACCGGAACTTGAGGCTCCGCTTCTCGGTACTTCTCTTCAGGATTTAGAGGTGAGAGAGATTTGTAAGGTTTTTGCTTCTACCGGTCTGACTCGGGATTTGCTTACTCCGCTTGCGAGATATTTACAAAATTTTGGGTCTTCGCAGAATTTGGGAACCTCAGGTCATGCCGGCAAAGATGCTGATGTCAATATGACAGAAACTTCTCCCTCCGGTACTTTGCCTCTCCTTCTTCGCCTAGACTTAGACTTTCAACCCCTATTTTTCCAAATAAGCCGAAAGTCACAACTTCTCGCTTCATGTGATGATCGTGATTCACTAGAATTAGCTAAGTTAGCTAGAAATATTCATAAGGGTCACTTGTTAGTGCACCGCGTAAAATCCTTCCTTAATTCAAGAGACAAATTCTTGAGAAGAATGAAGGTGGTGATCTTTGCCGCGTAAGTTCCGGCTGCGAGCTGCTTCGGGAATCCGCTAAGATTTCGAAATTTCTCTTAAAAGACAACCGGTATGTTTAGGCGAAGATGATACTTGTCATGTTTTTTTTTCTTTCATGTTTTGTTATTCTTTTTTTGATTCTTATCTTCATTTTGTTTTGACTCCATTTGTAGAGCAATCTTTGAAAGAAAGGGCTCATATTGTTTGTTGAAGTTGTTAAAGAAAAGCTTCAAAAGAGGGGACTAGGACGACCAATTTTTGTTTTGATGACTTTGATGACATTGTGGATGAGGATGCTTTGAGGGCGGTCGGTGAAGCCGCTTATCGGAATCTCTAGTCAATGTTGAAGGTCAACAAGATCCCATGTCCTTTAAAAGATGGTGAAAAGATTTGTAAGTTTCCTTACTTTGACTTCGCTCTTTTATTTATTTTAGTTGGTTTTTGTTTGTTAAATAGATTTTTGTTGTAGCTCAATTTTTTCCCGATGCTTCAACCTCTTCTAAAGAGAAAACTATTGATGTTGGTTCAATGAAAGATGTTCTTGGGGACAAGCCGACTCATGATGGCTACCGATACCACGTGAACTTTCTTCGAGGAGGCTTTGTCGAAGTCCCTTGAGAATACCTTGAAGTTTTGTTTTGAAAGTGGAGTCAACTTGGATTCCTATAAGTTTGTTGGAGTTGGGATAGACAAGCTTAGGCCTCCTTCAAGAAGCCAAAAAGCAACCGATTAAATGTATTGATGATGCTTTTTCGGTTCTTGACGCCGGTTTAACTAGCGAAGATGAACCCACTTGGAGTTAGGCGATCTTGGCATAAATTTGATGTACAAGGTAAATCCATTTATTTGTGAGTGTATCTTTACATATGCGGAGTTGATTGTTTATAAATTATTTCGACTGGTTTGTTTTGTATGTATAGGGTGCTCTTGTCAACCGTGGGCTTAGAAAATCTCTCGAGGATAGCGCTGCTGCTTTTGCTGTTCGCGAAAAGGCTCTTTTTAGCGAGATAGAATCTCTGAAGGCTCAACTTGCTACTAAGGAGGTTGAACGAGGTAAAAGCTGTTGATGATTGGCATGAGCTTGACAAAGGGTTATATCATGGAGCCTATGACTCGCTTAAGGAGAAAGATCAACAAATTGAAGCAGCGAAGGCTACCATTGAAACCCTTAAGAGAGAAAAGGCGTCCTTGGAAAAGAAAAAATCCGAGACTGATGAACTCATGCTGCGAAGGTTCAATAGGACTTGGGAACTTTGCAAACAGGCTTATGAGAAGTGGGGAGCTATGCCAAAAGATGCTTGTTGGGATCTTGGAGAGTATGACCCATTCTTCAGCTGGCTTTGCAGGCAGTATGAAGATCTTGGGGTTATGATTCAAGCTGTCGCGAATACAAGTGTTATGTACTCTACTCGAGCACTCCTTCATCTTATGAAAGAAGCCAAGGATCCCTCGTATGATGCCTTCGCAGATGAGAACTTTAAGTTTCCTGGAGATGCTTTGTTAGCAAGATTTCTCCACGCATGCATTTGCTATGCCAAAAATTCTTTGAGCAATATTGGTGCAATTGTGGGCGAGAACATTGCCTTGAGAAAGTGAAGGATAAACTGAGAAGGGTATTACTTTTTCTTCTTTTTGTATTGTTACTTTTGTTGTTCTTTTCTCCTTTTTTATTGGTTTTCTGACTTTGTCTTTTAACAGCTTGAACTTGACATCTTACAGGAGGAAGAGAAGTTTAAGAAGTTGAAGGAAGAAGAAGAGAGGATGGCTCGTGAAGTTGAGGAGAAGGAGAGAAATAATGTTAGTGAGCGAAGGGGCTAGATTTTTATGGCTTAGTTTTTTTTTTCCTTTGGGAATTTTGAGAGGAAAGAAAACTTGTTTGGCAAGGATTGTTTGTAAATCTTGTTAAGTTAAATGTTTATCTAGTTTTATTTAAGCTTATGTTTTATGAATCTGCTAAGTTTATTATTATTGCGGAGTCATACTGTGTGTTTTTGATATTTGTGCCAATATTTTGACTTTGGAATATCCTCGTGCGTGTTTCTCAAGCGAAGCCTCGCGCAAGATATCATTGCTGTTTTGCCTCTTATGATTGCTAAGGACAATTTTGTTTTTGAGACTTCGAATTTTTTAGAGGCTTACGTAGTGCTTATGTTGGCGGGTTTGTGGATAGATGCCTTGGAAAGTCAAAATTGAAAGATTCTTATAGGATGCCTAGGGTTGTTGATTTCGGTACTATTGGACGTGTACTCATTTGTGTTACCCAAGCTTCGTTTTTGTCATATCTTTTGTTTTTCCTTGGTTCTTAAAAAATAATCTTTTGTTTTAGTCATCGTGTTCGAAAGTGCATCCTCAAGCTTTATTTTTGGGGACGATTTTCAAGATACGGCGGACAAAATAATAAATGAAGTTGTGGAGGATATCTTGAGCGAAGCAACAACTAGTGTTGCTTCGAAGAATTTTGAGTGTTTGAACTTTGTATGTGTTGTATGTAAATTTTGAATAAGTGCTTTTGCACGATGTTATAATTTCGGATAAATGTTTTGTGTAACGAGTTATCATTTTTATGCAAAAATGTTGTTCCTTTCTTTCTCGCGAAGTGTGAGCGAAGACTTCGATTTGAAGTCAAATTCTCTCCTTAGAGATTTTGAAAGCGTCGTCCCCTTCTTTTTGCGTAGTAGGAGCGAAGACTTCGATTTGAAGCCAAACATTCTCCTTAGAGAATTTTGAGAACGTCGTCCCCTTCTTTTTGCGAAGTAGGAGCGAAGACTTCGATTTGGAGTCGACATTCTCCTTGGTTAATTTTGAAAACGCCGTCCCCTTCTTTTTGCAAAGTGAGAGCGAAGACTTCGATTTGAAGTCAAAATTCTCCTTAGAGAAATTTGAAAACGCCGTCCCCTTCTTTTTGCGAAGTGAGAGCGAAGACTTCGATTTGAAGTCAAAATTCTCTTTAGAGAAATTTGAAAACGTCGTCCCCTTCTTTTTTTGGAAGTGAGAGCGAAGACTTCGATTTGAAGTCAAAATTCTCCTTAGAAATTAAGTAGGTAATAATTTTAGTTTTATACTCAAATTATACCTACTTGCTAGTTATTTTGTGAAAACTTTTTGGCCGATATTAAAGCATTTTGCTTTTTCGGCTTTGTAGTAAATAAAAGAATGATAAAGAATGCAATGATTAGGGAAACTACTTTCTCATTTATATTTGATATGAGAATTTACAATAGAGTCTCGCCTCGTTAAAAAACCACTCACCCCTGCGAAGGGCTTCCCCGAGTGGAAAAAGAGAGTGCAAACTCTTGATTGAAATGATAAAATGCTTCTAAGAAATTGAATCTAAGTTGCTTATTTACAAAAACTTGAACAAAGTAAAATCTAGGGATAGTACTTGCGAAGATCCTTGATGTTCCAAGTATGACTTAACTCTTCTCCTTGAGGTTCTCCAAGTGATAAGATCCTTGTCCATTTGATTTTGTTATGATGAAGGGTCCTTCCCACTTTTGTTTGGAACTTTCCCACGTTGTCTTCGTTCCTTTTTCTCTTGAGCACGAAGTCTCCTCGGTTGTAGTTCTCTTTTCACTACTTTCTTGTTGTACCATTTGCTTGTTTCTTCTTGGTATTTTCTCGAGATTCATCACGGCTTGGTTTCTTTCTTCTTCAAGCAAATCTTTGCTTGTCTTTTTGATCTTCTTCACTTGTTATTTCAATAGTTGTTCTTGGACCTTCGAATTGTATTTCTTACGAGTCATTGCCTCATCTCCATATAGTAGCTTGAAGGGTGTAAACTTCGTTGATCTTGTTGTGGTTGTATTATGGCTCCAAACAATCCTTGGTAATTCTTCAACCCATTTTCCTTTTGGAAGTCCTACTAGATTTTTGAGATCCCCACACATATAATGCCATTTGCTCTTTCAACGGCTCCATTGGATGAGGATATCCGATCTTGAGAAGCAAAGCTGAATTCCCATACTTTCACAATAGCTTCTCAAGTCTTCGCTATCGAATTGAGTTCCATTGTCCAATGTTATGTGTCTTGGGACTCCGAATCTGCAAATTATATTTTGCCAAAGAAATTTCTTCATTGTTGTGGATGACATATTTGTGATTGGCTTCGCTTCCATCCACTTTGTGAAATATTCCACTACAACAACCTGCGTGTTGCCTTGTCTTTGGGGGAGTTTTCCAATTATGTCTATTCCCCATCTTGCAAGTGGCCAAGTTGGTTCAATGTCTTTGAATTGATTGGCCAGGGCATTTGACTTGCTTACTCAAATTTGGCAATTGTGACAAGTTTTAACTATTTCCTTGCTATCTTTTTGAGTCAAGGCCAATAGAATCCTTGTCTAAATGCCTTTTTCTCGCTATGGCTCTTGGACCCGCATGATTTCCACATGTTCCACTATGTATTTCTTGTAGCAATTCTTTTGCCTTCTTCGCTTGAAATGCATTTGAGCAATGGTTCACAAATGCCATGCTTGAAAAGTTGATTATTGATGAGCTTGTAATTTCTTGTTTTGTGCTTCATTCTTATTTCTTCGACTTCGCTCTCTGGTTCATAGAATCCTCTTAGGAATGCTATTATTTCGATCTCCGCCTTCGCTCTCAATGATATGGATGTACTTTGGTTCTTCAATCTTTGCTTTTATCGAAGATTCTCGATAGTACTTGATAAAATACGTCCGTGGCGCTTTTGCTTTTTGAGCCGCCGCTTTTGCAATTTCATCTGCTTCTTCATTGTTTGTTCTTGAAATGCTTCGCAAGACCGTGAACCCTTCAAGTGTTTTTCTTGATCCCCGACATTTTGCAAATACTTCGCTAGCTCGGGATCTTTTGCCTTGTAATTTTTCTCAACATGGCCTGCTACAACTTGAGAATTTGTTTTGATTAGGATTTTTTGTACTCCCATTTCTCTTGCTTTTGCGAAGCCCCAAAGAATACTTTGCTTCATATTTCGCGATGTTGTTTGTGCATCAATTCAAATCTTGTCACAGATTTCATCTTGATGCCTGACGGCGGTTATTATTATTGTTTGCTACACCACCCTGCGAGCCCCATGCTCCATCACAATTCATTGTCCATTCTTGGCAAGACAAAGTCCACTCTTGATGATCTTTTTGATCTTCGTAGGTTGTTCTTGGTGTCCAATCCGAGATAAAATCTGCCAATACTTGTGACTTTATTGCTTTTTCTCTTCTCAAATTCGATGAAATATTGTGAGATTTCAGGCGCCCATTTGCCAAGCCTTCCGTAAGATTTACAACTTTGAAGTACGTCTTTAAGTGGTTGATTTGTTGGAATTCTTACTTTGTGCGCCAAGAAGTAATGCTTCAATTTTCTTGTTGCCATGAGTACGCATATGCTATCTTCTCAATCTCCGAGTAGAACATTTTTGAGCCGAGAGGGCTTCGGAGACAAAGTATATTGGTTCTTGTTTCTTTGCATGGTCTTTTTCTCTTTCTTGTACCAATACTGCACTTACGGCTTTTTCTCGGATCTTTGAGATGTACAAAAGTAACTCTTGATCATCGTTTGGTGTTGTTAATGTTGAAGGATTTGAAAGATACTTTTTATTTCTTCAAAAGCTTTTTGTTGCTCTTCTCCCCATGTGAAGTTTGTCTTCGCTCCTTTGAGTGCTTCAAAAATTGGAAAGCTTTTTTCTCGACGACTTTGATATGAACCTTGCTTCGAACAAAGAAGCCAACCTTCTGTTAATTTTTGGATGTCTTTGATGTTCTTTGGAACTTCGCTTTGCATGATTGCTTTTATCTTCTCTCGGATTTGGGTCAATGCCTTTTGCTGAAATTATACATCCGAGGATCTTGCCCTTTTGCACAATCGAAGGTACATTTCTCGAGGATTGAGTTTGAGATTTGATTTTCTCAAATTTTCAAATGTTTGCTTCAAATCTTTGATGTGGTCTTCGCGTTTCTTGCTTTTTACTATTATGTCGTCAACATATGCCGCCAGATTGTCTCTCGATTTGATCTTTAAGTGCTACCGGTCATTCCGATGAAGTTTGGACCCAAAGATTGCGAAGCCCTCTACCATTCTTTGGAAGCAATAAGTTCCAAATGGTGTGATAAAACTTGTCTTTTCTTCATCTTCTTTCTTCATGTAAATTTGGTGATATCCCGAGAAAATCAAGGAAACTTAGCATCTCGCTTCTGCGGCTAGATCGACACAAGTGTGTCGATTCTTGGTAAAGGGAAGTTGTCTTTGGACAAGCTTTGTTTAAATCGTGAAGTCTATGCACATTCTCCATTTTCCATTGCTTTTCTTCACCATCACAATATTTGCCGACCAAGTTGTAAATTGGACTTCTCTTATGACCTTCGCGTCAAGCAATCTTTTGTACTTCAGCCTTCGCGGCTATTGTTCCGTCTTCGAAATCTTTCTTAATTTTTGTTTCTTCTACTTGTAGTTTGGATCGATATTTAGGCGATGTTTTTGATAATGTCTCCGTGACTCCTTCGGATCTTTTCTTTGACCATGCGAAGACGTCTTGATTGCTTCTTAAAAATTTATAATCTGTTCTTCTTCTTCTTTTGCTAGGTTAGCACCTATGATGACTTTCTTGTCCTGCTACCATTAGATCTAGCAAAACTTCTTTGGTTTTACGCCTTGGAACATGTCTTCGCTTTCTTTTGTGACTTTGCACTTTACGTGTCTTTTTCGTCTTCGATTTCTTCGATGGCCAAGACATTTCTTTGGGCCGGAGTTGAGTCTTTCTCAATATTTCTTGCTTCGCTTGATTTCCATGGATTGATATTGGTCCATTGATTGCTGGAACTTTCATGCATAAGTAAGAGTAGTTGATCACAACTTTCCGAAGATATTCAAGCTTCCTCTTCCAAATATTGCGTTATGCGGCTATGCATTTCAACGACATCAAATGCTACTTGTTCTCGTTTCTTGCATTGTTTTGTGTCTTGAAGGATACCGGCAATACAATTCTTCCAATTGAATTTATTCTTTTACCACCGAAGCCAACTAATGGATATTCTCGCTCTTCCCAAGTTTTGTCTTTTGATTTGCATTGCATCTAATGTTGATGCGAAGAGTATGTCGTGAGAGCTTCCTCCATCTACTAGGATTTTCATAACATCCCATCCATCAATATTTGCTTCTATGACCATGGCGTCCATGTGTGGATAGTCTTTAAGTTTCATGTCTTGCTCTGTGAAGATGATTGGTTGATGTGACCATCTTGTTTTCTTGTAAGGTCCCTCCATTGTTATTGCATTGACTCTCCTAAAATAGTTTCTTCTTTCATTGTTGGTTGCATGCTCTATCTTTGTTCCCTCCACAAATTGTCATTATTCTTCCTCTCAAGCGTCTTTGTTGAAACAAATTGGTGAGCCATTGTTTTGAACATTTAGTGTGTTATTTGTCACCGAAGCTTCAGGTTGTAAACTTTGTATTTGTCCCCATTGTGGCGGAGCCATTGCTAGTGGTTGACAATTGTATATTGGGGCGGTCCTGGTAGCACTTGTTGGTTGTAACTTGGATCAAAGTATGCCTGATTATGTGAAGTGCTTGCTTGAGACAAAAAGTTTATTGATCTCTGATTTTCCAGAGATTTGCCCTCTTGTTGTAATTGCTCTATGCTTTTCTTCACCATTGGGCACTGTTGGGTAATTGTTCAACACAACATGTTATTGATGATGATATGGTTTACAAAGAGGCCATTCAACATGGCCATTACAAAGAATGTCGGGGGGTATTTATAGGCCCCCGACTTAAATTGTACAAATATTAAGAATTCAAGTGAACTTCTAAGACACAACTATTCCAAATAAGACTTCTATCTTGTCTTCGCAACACCTCGTTCATGGTCTTCATCTTCGCCATGTTCTTTATTCTTCTAGAAATGACTTTTTTAACTTCGCAGTGGCCGGCTCGACCGTCTTCGCTGATGCATTTGGACCCGATCTTCTTGATTTCATCTTCATTGCTTTATCGCGAAGCCAACTCTTCGCGAAGTCACTTTCGGTTTTCAAATTCTGTTCTCCACTTGCCGATAGTTCATGCACCCTCGAAATTATCAAAGTCTCGGGGCGAAGGTTTAAAATCGAAAATCAAAGTTAGAACCCAACAAAGCCTCGTGGGCGAAGGCCGACTTCAAAGGCATGAAACCCACGAATCATAAGTTTTATTAAAACTTTGTTTCGATCCGAGAACGTCGTCCCCGGACTTTGAAGTTGGACTTTTATTTGAGTTGTGACTTCGCGAATATCTTCGCTAGACTTTAATAATTTTTTTTAATGGCTAGTTTGACCGCTTGACCGAAGAGGTCTATAAATAGCTAAGCACCCCCTCGTTTTCTTTATCTTTTTCGAAGAAGGGGCCACCTTTTGAATTTTTTCCTCGCAAATAAAGTCAAGTTTGCGGTTAAATCTTTCTGCGAAGTCAAGTCTTTTTGCGCGGACTTTTGTAGATCTTCTAAGTCGGTATATTTTTTCTATCGAAGTTTAAGAATTTTGTATCTTTCAATCTTTTCCGCTGAAGTTGCTATGACTTTGTTGGGTGATTGTTTTTCTTTTTGTTTTAGCATGGCACTTGTCGAAGATGCTCCGACCGATTCTCATGAGCAAGAAATAGAAGAAGAACAGATAATTCAGATGCAGCCTCTCGGACGCTCTCGCCGTGAACTGAGTTATTACCGGATGATAGGATTTCACTTACTTTTGGTCGTAGCAAAATGACCGGGAGGATTTGAAACAAATGGTTAAAGATGGAATCCTCGAGAGAGGGACAAGACAAAGCCAATGGAGCCGGATGGGAAGGTTCCTAAACCTAAACCCGATGAGTGCATAGTTTTTAAGGATCTTTTACTACGGGTCTTCGCATGCCCCTCAAAATTTTCTCGAAGAAGTTTTCAAGAAATTCAACATTGAGATGCATCATTTGACTCCTAATACAATAGTCAAGTTGTCTGCTTTTCTTATGGGTCAGTCGGAGTCGAAATGTGAAACCGGATATTGATGCTTTTTGTTCTTTGTACGAGCTTCATACTCAATTCAAGTCGAAGAAAATTGAGCAGTACGATAAAGAAAGTCACTTTTGGATGTTGCGCCAAGATCGCCGGGGGCCAAAAGCAAATTTCTCCCCGCTATGAAAATAAGTGGGCGATCGGTTGGACCAACTATTGGTTTTACCATAAGGTTCCTTTAGTTGAAGAGAACAAGGGTAAGAAAGGAGTTGTTAAGACTTATCCCTTGGCTTCGCGCATGCATCGAACGTTTTGAGTGCAAGCCTGAGCCTTCAAGTCCAAGTCTTGTTCCGAGTGTTTGAAAGCTTTCAAGAGGGTTATTTCCCAACAATCGACTCGAGATCTTGTTGAAGAGTATCTAGCAAATGGTATCCGGCCATTAAGGCTTGGTTGGGATTTCCTTCTACCACACGAAGAAGATAAGGGAGAAGGATTACATTTTTCCTCGACAGGGGATACCGTGATGCCTTCACGGTTTTAGAATGAAGAAGATTTTGTTGCTGATGTTGAAAGCGGGGCTGTAGACTTGCTTGGGAAGTACCTTCATACCGAAAGAAAGCGGATGGACGAGATTATTGGTAGGGACTATGTTAGGCTAAATCGTATTTTTGATTTAGCTAGCATAACTTATAAGGTTCGACCACCCCCGCCTATGCTCGCAAGAAGGATAAGAAAGACAAGGCCGATGGTGGTAAAGATTTGAAAAGAAAAAGGGACAACACCGCTGAAGCCATCTTCCTCGGCGAAGACACCTTCTAAGGTCACCAACCAAGGCTCGGAAGAAGAAGGCTAAGAAGGCGGTTCCTTCTTTGCTTGAAAATTTAGATTTAACCGACAGTGATGTCGATGCTCAGATTTGAAGCTCCGCAGCTTTGGTACTTCGTCAGACTTAGAGGTGAGGAAGATTTGTAAGACTTTTGCTCCTATCGGATCGACTGGGATCTACTTACTCCGCTAGCCGCATATTTACAAAATTTTGGGTCTTCGCAAATTGGGGTCTTCGGGTGGTGCTAGTCGATGCTTGATGTAGATATGACCCCGTTTCTCCCTACCGGGTATGCATCTCCTTCTTCTCCTAGACTTAGGGATCCAACTCCCGAAGTTTCCAAATAAGTTGATTTCCACTTCGACCGATGATTACAATTGTCCGTAACTATTTAAGTTAGCCAAAGATATTCACATGAGTTGTTTGTTAGTGAATCCAGAAAAACCTTCCGCGGAGCCAAAAATTGTTGATACAAATGAAGACGCTGTTGCTGCAGCGAAGTTGACTGTGAAGCCGGTATTGGAACCTCCTAAGGTTTGTAAAGTTGTTGTTGAAAAGACATGCTAAGCACGTGGGCGAAGTCGCGCTTGCGGTATGTGTCTTTGTACTTTGTTGTTGTTTTCTCGGATACCTTGTCTTATTTTTCTTGATTGATTTTTGATTGATTTTGATTTTTTTTTTTGTAGTAAAATCTTCGAAGGAGAGGGCTAAGGAAGCTATTGAAGTTGTGAAGGAGAAACTAAAAAAGAAAAGGGACCAGGACTATTGGTGTTTCTTTCGATGATTTATCCGATGTTGAGGATGAAGAGGTGAGCTTGATCACGAGAAGCCGGTTATCTCGAATCAATGGTGAATGTTGAAGCGCCAGAAAAGATTCCTTGTCCTTTGAAGGATGGTGAAAAAGTTTGTAAGTGATTTTGACTTCGATATGTTTTTATAATTTTTATTAAAAACCTTTTTTCCCCGACTCGCTTGTTTTTTTTCAGCTCAATTTTTCCCCGATGCTGCCACTTCTTCCAAAGAAAAACTATTGATGTTGGAGCTATGAAGGATGTGATTGGAGATCATCCGACTCCGCAAATGGTCAAGTTGATATCGCGGAGCTTACTTCCGAAGCTATATCGAAGTCTATTGACAATACTCAAAATTTTGTTTTGAGAGTGGTATTAATTTGGATTCTTGTAAGTTTGTTGGAGTTGAGTAGACAAGCTTCGCGTCCTCCCGAAGAAGACAGAGAAGCAGTTAACCAAGTGTATTGATGATGCGTTCTCGGTTCCCCGATGCCGAGGCCGAGCTTGCGAAGATGAATCCTTTGGAGTTGGGCGATCTTTGGAATCAATTTGATGTATAAGGTAAAACTTCTTATTTTTGAATGTACTTTTTACAAATGCAAAGTTTGATTATCTGTAAATTGTTTCTAATTAGTTTGTTTTGTTTGTGTAGGGTGCTCTTGTGAACCGTGGGCTTAGAAAAATCCCTTGAAGACAACACAAGCAGACTTTTGCTATTCGTGAGAAATCATTATTGGGGAGATTGAATCTCTAAAATCACAATTAGCAATTAAGGAAAAGAGAGAGGTGATGCCGTTGATGAATGGCATAGACCGGATCGATTATATCATGGAGCCTCGATGCTATCAAGGAGAAGGATCAACAACTCAAGTCGCGAAGACTACTATTGAAAATCTTAAGAGAGAGAAGGCGTCCTTGGAAAAGAAGAAGTCCGAGACCGATGAACTCATCTTTGCGAAGGTTTAACAGGACTTGGGAACTTTGCAAGGAGGCTTATGAGAAGTGGGGAGCTGTGCCGGAAGATGCTTGTTGGGATCTTGGAGAGTATGACCCGTTTTTCAGTTGGCTTTGCGGGCAATATGAAGATCTTGGGGTTATGATTCAAGCTACCGCAGATACGAGTGTTATGTATTCTACTCGGGCACTTCTCCATCTTATGAAAGAAGCCAAGGATCCCTTTGTATGATACCTTCGCAAATGAGGTTTTTTAAGTTTCCTGGGGATGCAGTTAGCAAGATCTCTCCTCGCACACAATTTGCTTTGCGAGAAATTCTTTCAAAGAATATTGGTGCAATTGTGGGCGGGAGCATTGTCTTGAAAAAGTAAAGGAAAATTGAGAAGGGTAATACTCTTTCGCTATTTCTTTGTTTACTTTTTCTTATTTTTATTTGTTTTTCGACTTTTGTCTTTTAACAGCTTTCGAACTTGACATCTTACGGGAGGAAGAGAAGTTTAGTAAGCTTAAGGAAGAGGAGGAGAGGATTGCTCGTGAAGTTGAAGAAAAAGAAAAGAACAATGTTAGTGAGCGAGAGAGGCTAGAAGAAAAAAACTTGTGGCTTATCTTTTAGGAGTTTGAGAGGAGGGAAACTTTTGTTTGTCGATTTGTTGTAAATGTTGATAAGTTAAATGTTTGTGTGTGGCTCTTTATCCGTTATTACCGTTTATGAATCATGGAGTTAATTATTATCGTGAAGTTGATGTTTGTTCCTGATTTTTGTGATGAATTTTTTACTTTGGAATATCTTGCGCAGGTTTCTCATGCGAAGCTGCGCAAGATATTGTTGTCGCGATGCCTCTTATGATTGCGAAGGGTGATTTTGTTTTCGAGGCTTCGGAGTTTCTTGGGGGGCTTCTGGTAGTGCTAATATCGACGAAGTTTGTGGATAAGTGTCTTGGGAAGTCTAGAGCAAAAGACTCCTATAGGATGCCTAGGGTTGTTGATTTTAGCAATGTTGGGCGGGTGTAAAATTCACGTTATTGTGGGCTCTTTGTTTTTACTCTTTTTTTGCTTTTTCTTGACGCTTTTAAGGTTTTTGTTTCAGTCTTCTTGCTCAAGTCGTCCCCAAGTTTTGTCTTTGGGAATCGTTTGCAAGACATGGCGGATAAAATAATCAACGAGGTTGTTGAAGACATTTTTGAGTGAAGCAAAGCAACTAGTGTTGCTTCAAGAATTTTTTGTGTTTCAAGTTTTGAATATGTTGTATGTAAAGTCCAAATAAGTATCTTAGACGATGTTGTATCTTTATATACATGTTTTGTATAACAAAGAATTTTGTTAATTCAAAGTTCGTTGTTCATCCTTTCTTGTGAAGTGGGATCAAGACTTCGATTTGAAGTCAAAAAACTTCTCCTTAGAGTATTTTGAAAACGTCGTCCCCTTTTTTTGCGAAGTAGGAGCAAAGACTTCGATTTGAAGTCAAAAACTTCTCCTTAGAGGATGTTGAAAACGCCGCCCCTTCTTTTTTGCGTAAGTAGGAGCGAAGACTTCGATTTGAAGTCAAAAAACTTCTCCTTAGAGAATTTTGAAAACGTCGTCCCCTTCTTTTTTGCGAAGTAGGAGCGAAGACTTCGATTTGAAGTCAAAAAACTTCTCCTTAGAGAATTTTGAAAACGTCGTCCCTTCTTTTCGGCGCGAAGTAGAGCGAAGACTTCGATTTGAAGTAAAAAACTTCTCCTTAGAGAATTTTGAAAACGTCCCCTTCTTTTTTTGAAGTAGGAGCGAAGACTTCGATTTGAAGTAAAAAACTTCTCCTTAGAGAATTTTGAAAACATCGTCCCCTTCTTTTTTTGAAGTAGGAGCGAAGACTTCGATTTGAAGTCAAAAAAACTTCTCCTTAGAGAACTTTCGTAGGTAATAATTTTTAGTCTTATACTTAAATTATACCTACTTAGTTTTTTGAAAAACCTTTTGCCGATGATGGAGCGTTTTGCTTTTTCGGCTTTTTATCAAATGTAAAGAAGTAAAAGTTACGCAAGTTTTGGGGAAACTACTTTCTCATTTATATTTGACATGAGAATTTACAATAGAGTCTCGCCTCGTTAAAAAACCACTCACCCCGCGAAGGGCTTCCTCGAGTGGGAAAAAGAGTGCAGCTCTTGATTGGAAACAATAAAATGCTTCTAAGAATTTGAATCTAGCTTGCTCTATTTGCGAAAACTTGAAAAAGGAAAAATTCTAGGGATAATACTTGCGAAGGTCTTTGATGTTCCATGTATGGCTCAACTGCTTTCTCCCTTGAGGTTCTCAAGTGGTATGATCCTTGCCTCGTTTGATTTTGTTATGATAAAAGGTCCTTCCCATTTTGCTGGAACTTTCCCATAGTGTCTTCGTTCCTTTTCCTTTTCAAAGACGGTCTCCCCGTTGTAAATCTCTTTTCACTACCTTCTTGTTGTACCACTTGCTTGTTTCTTCTTGGTATTTTCTCGAGATTCATCGAGCTTGGTTTCTTTTCTTCTTCGAGCAAGTCTTTGCTTGTCTTTTTGGTCCTCTTCGCTTGTGATTTCAACATTTGTTCTTGGACCTTTGAATTGTATCTCTTAAGGAGTCATTGCTTCATCACCATATAGTAACTTGAAAGGTGTAAACTTCGTTGATCTTGTTGTGGTTGTATTGTGACTCCAAACAATCCTTGGTAATTCTTCAACCCATTTTCCTTTGGGAGTCCTACTAGATTTTTTGAAATTCCCACACATATGATACCATTTGCTCTTTTGATAACTCCATTGACTGAGGATATTTGACCGATCACGAAGCATAGTTGGATTCTCATACTTTCACAATAGCTTCAAATCTTCATTTGTCAAATTGAGTTCCGTTGTCCAAAGTTATGTGTCTTGGAACTCCGAATCTGCAAATTATATTTTGCCAAAGAAACTTCTTTATTGTTGTGGATGATATGTTTGTGATTGGCTTCGCTTCTATCCATTTTGTGAAATATTCAACTGCGACAACTACATATTGATGATTGCCTTGGGCTGTCGGGAGTTTGCCAATTATGTCTATTCCCCATCTTGCAAGCGCCAAGTAGGTTCAATGTGCTTGAATTGGATTGGTCGGGGCGTTTGACTTGTTTGCTGAGATTTGGCAATTGTGACAAGTTTTGACTATTTCCTTGCTATCTTTTTGAGTCAAGTTGGCCAATAGAATCCTTGTCTAAATGCCTTTCCCGCTATGGCTCTTGGGCCGGCATGATTTCCACATGTTCCACTGTGTATTTCTTGTAGCAAGTCTTTGCCTTCTTTCGCTTGAAATGCATTTGAGTAGTGGTTCGCAAATGCCATGCTTGAAAAGTTGATTGTCAATAAGCTTGTAATTTCTTGTCTTGTGCTTCATTCTTATTTCTTCACCGCTTTTCGGTTCATAAAATCCTCTTAGGAATGCTATTATTTCTGATCTCCAATCTTCGCTCTCAATGATGTGAATGTACTTTGGCTCTTCAATTTTTGCTTTTATCGAAGATTCGATAATATTTGGTAAAACACATCCGGAGGCAACTTTACTTTTTGAGCCTTGCCTTCGCGATTTCGTTGCGCCTCTTCATTGTTTGTTCTTGAAATGCTTCGTCATCGTGAATCCTTGAAGTATTTTTCTTGATCCCTCACACTTTGCAAGTATTTTGCCAACTCGGATCTTTTGCCTTGTAATTTTTCTCGACATGTCCTCGCCACAACTTGAGAATCTGCTTTTATCAAGATTTTTGTATGCCCATCGCTCTTGCCTTGCGAAGCCCCCAGCAATATCTTGCTTCATACTCCGCGATGTTGTTAGTGCATCGAAATTCAAGTCTTGTTTGATATTTCATTTTGACACCGGATGGCAAAGTGATTATTGCCGCTACGCCAAACCTGCGGAGCCCCATGCACCATCACAATTCATTGTCCATTCTTGGCAGGACAAAGTCCACTCTTGATTTTCTTTTTGATCTTCGCAACTTGTTGCTGGTGTCCAATCTGAGATGAAATCTGCCAATACTTGTGACTTTATTGCTGTTCTCTTCTCAAATTCAATGAAATATTGCGAGATTTCAGCTGCCCACTTTCCAAGCCTTCCCGAAGATTTGCAACTTTGGAGTACATCTTTGAGTGGTTGATTTGTTGGAATTCTTACTTTGTGAGCCAAGAAATAGTGCTTCAACTTTCTTGTTGCCATAAGTACTGCATATGCTATTTTCTCAATTTCTGAGTAAAAGAATTTTGATCCGGAGAGGGCTTCGGAGACAAAGTAGACTGGTTCTTGTTTCTTCGCATGGTCTTTCTCTCTTTCTTGCACTAGTACTTTATCGCTTATCGCTTTCTCGGATCTTTGAGATATATAAGAGTAGTTCTTGATCAACATTTGGTGTTGCCAATGTTGAGGGACTTGAGAGATATTTCTTTATTTCTTCAAAAGCTTTTTGTTGTTCTTCTCCCCATGTAAAGTTTATCTTCGCCCCTTTGAGTGCTTGAAAAATTGGAAAGCTTTTTTTCTCGCTGATTTTGATATGAACTCGTTCGGCCGCCAACATGCCTGTCAACTTTTGAATGTCTTTTATGTTCTTCGGGACCTGTGTTTGCATGATTGCTTTTATCTTTTTTTTTATTTGGGTCAATGCCTTTTGCTGAGACTATGCATCCGAGAATTTTGCCTTTTGTACTCCGAAGGTACATTTCTGATTGAGTTTGAGATTTGATTTCCTCAAATTTTCAAATGTCCGCTTTAAGTCTTTCGGATGGTCTTCGCGTTTCTTGCTTTTTACTATTATGTCATCAACATATGCTAGCAGATTGTCTCCGATTTGATCTTTAAGTGCTACCGAAGTCATTCTCGATGAAACTTGACCCGGCGTTAAAGCCCCTCCGCCATTCTTTTGGAAGCGGTAGGTTCCAAATGGTGTGATGAAACTTGTGTTTTCTTCATCTTCTTTTTTCATGTAGATTTGATGATACCCGGAGAAGCAATCGAGGAAGCTAAGCATTTCACTTCCTCGCAGCTTGATCGACTAGTGTGTCGATTCTTGGTAGAGGGAAGTTGTCTTTTGGGGCAAGCTTTGTTGAGATCCGTGAAATCTATGCACATTTTCCATTGCTTTTCTTTACCATCACAATGTTTGCTAGCCATGTTGTAAATTGAACTTCTCTTATAACTTTTTGCATCAAGCAATCTTTGTACTTCAGCCTTTTGCGGCTATTGTTCTATCTTTGGAGATCTTTCGTAACTTTTGTTTCTTTGGCCTTATATTCGGGTCAATATTCGGTCGGTGTTCAATGATATCTCTCGACTCCCTCTAGATCTTTTTATCGACCGGGGCGAAGACATCTTGATTGCTTCTTAAGAAACTTATAAGTTGTTCTTCTTCTTCTTTTGCTAGATTGGCGCCAATGATAACTTTTTTTGTCATGTTATCATTGGGTTTAGCAAGACTTCCTTGGTTTCGCCTTTGGAACATGTCTTCGCTTTCTTTTGTGACTTCGCACTTTCCATTTCTTTTTCGTCTTCGATCTCTTCAATGGCCAAAACATTTCTTTGGGCTGGGGTTGAATCTTTCTCAATGTTTCTTGCTTCGTTTGATTTCCATGAATTGATATTGGCCCATTGATTGCTGGAACTTTCATACACAAGTAAGAGTAGTTGATCACAGCCAAGATGTTTAAACTTCCTCTTCCGAAAATTGCGTTGTAATCGCCGTGCATTTCGACAACATCAAACGCCACTTGTTCTCGTTCTTGCGTTGTTTTGTGTCTTGAATGATACCGGTAGTACAATTCTCCCAATTGAATTTATCCTTTTGCCTCCGAAACCAACTAATGGATATTCTCGCTCTTCCCCAAATTTTGTCTCTTGATTCCCATTGCATCTAGTGTTGATGCGAAGAGTATATCGGCGAGCTTCCCCCATCTACTAAGATTTTGGTGATATCCCATCCATCAATATTTGCTTCTATGACCATGGCATCCATGTGTGGGTAATCCTTGAGCTTCATGTCTTGTTCTCGTGAATATGATTGGTTGATGTGACCATCTTGTCTTCTTATAGGGTCCTTCCATTGTTATTGCATTGACTCTTCGAAGTAGTTTCTTCTTTCATTATTTGTTGCATGTTCTATGCTATTGCCTCCGCAAATTGTCATTATTCTCGCCTCGCTGTTTGTTGAAATAGCCGGAGAACCATTGTTTTGCATACTTGGGTTGTTATTTGCCACCGAAGCTTCGGGTTGCAAAGTTTGTACATGTCCCCATTGTGGAGGTGCTATTGCCGCTGGTTGACAATTGTATATTGAGGTGGCCCCGGTAACACTTGCTGATGATAGTTTGGATCGGTAATGCTTGATTATGCGGCGTGCTTGCCTGTGACAAAAAAGTTTATTGATCTTTGATTTTTCTCACTGTTTTGTTCTCTTGTTGCAATTGCTCTATGCTTTTCTTCACCATTGGGCACATCTTTGATGTATGACCCCCCCTTTGCCATGAATGATGCAATACATTTCTTCGTGTTTTAAAATTCTTCTTTCCCCAAATCTCCGATTGAAACCTCCTTTTTGGTTGTTATTGAAGTTTTTGTTGTTGTACCGGCCCACGGGTTATTTTGTCCTTGAATGTTGTCTTCGCCGTGCTCGTTATTGATTTGGTTTACGCGAAGTGGTGGTTGATATTGATGGTAGTATGGTCTTCGCCAAAATTTTGTGGCTTGAATTGATTGTTTGTCTTCGCTTGATTTTTTCTCGTGCATTCTCTTCTTCATCTTTTTCTCGAAATCATCGTCGATCTTGCATATTTTTGGATTTCTTCATATAATTGAGCGACGATCGTTGGTCTTTCCCTTTTCGATGCGAAGACAATTGTCCAAATTTCTAAGACCCCGATTGCAAAGCAATGATAACGACTTCTCGTCTGATACTTTTGGAATTTGGGTCTTCATTTGGATGAATCTTTTGTAATATTGGATTATTGGCTCTTTTGGATATTGCTTGATATCAAATAGATCATCACTTGTTAAGCCTCGTGTGTTGGAATCCTTGGAAATCAACTAGCAAGGTTGTTCTGAGTTGCTCCCACTTTGAGGGATCTTGGTTTGAGCGAAGCATACCATTTTTGAGCTGGTCCTTTCATTGCCATGATGAGTGCCTTCGCTAATGTTTTGTCATCTCCCCACCCGATTCAACAACCGCTTCGAAGCTCATCGAAATTGCCTTGATCCGCCAAACCTTCGTATGTTGGTATGACGTTGAATTTGAACCCTTTTGGCCATTTCGCCATTTGCAGTGTCTACCGATAATGGTGATTCCGGATCAATTGTGACTATTGCCTTTTCATTGTTTTGGTCGGCTTGGCTTCGCCTCAAGTATTATGACTTCAGCGGTCCTGATTTTTAATTTCTTCACCCAATCTCTTCAGCCGCTTCGGCTTCTTCTATTCTTTGCTTCAAAGTCTTTTCTCTTGTTCTTGCTTTGCAAGCCTCAAGTTCTTTCTCGCTTTCTTTGATCGGTTCTTCTTCTAGTTCCTGTAACTTCCTTGCTTCTTCACTTTGTTCTTCGTTTGGGATGACTTCTTTGGAAAAAGTGTCTCCGCTCGTTCTTGGTGCTTCATTTTCTGTTGTTGTTGTTTCTTCGGTGATAGTTGCCGACTTGTTCTTGGGAGGTCTCCCATGGTTTGTTGATGGCCGTGGGATAGATCGTTGCTCACAAAAACGGTGGGCGCCAAGATGTTGGGTAATTGTTCAACACAACATGTTATTGATGATGATATGGTTTACAAAGAGGCCATTCAACATGGCCATTACAAAGAATGTCGGGGTATTTATAGGCCCCCCCGACTTCGTAATTTGTACAAATATTAAGAATTCGAAGTGAACTTCTAAGACACAACTATTCCAAATAAGACTTCTATCTTGTCTTCGCAACACCTCGTTCATGGTCTTCATCTTCGCCATGTTCTTTATTCTTCCGGAAATGACTTTTAACCCCGCAAATGAAGGACTTTGACCGTCTTTCGCTTGATGCATTTGGACCCGATCTTCTTGATTTCATCTTCATTGCTTTATCGCGGCCAACTCTTCGCGAAGTCACTTTCGGTTTTCAAATTCTGTTCTCCACTTGCCGATAGTTCATGCACCCTGAAATTATCAAAGTCCGGGGCGAAAGGTTTAAAATCGAAAATCAAAGTTAGAACCCAACAGCACATTTTTGATGTGTGGTTCGCCCCTTTGCCATGGATGATGCAATACATTTCTTCGTGCTTTAGAATTCTTCTTTCCCCGAATCTTTGATTGAAACCTCCTCTTTGGTCATTATTGAAGTTTTTGTTGTTGTACTGGCTTCGCTGGTTATTTTGTGCTTGAATGTTGTCTTCGCTCTGCTCATTGTTGATTTGGTTCACGCGAAGTGGTGGTTGATATTGATGGTGGTATGGTCTTCGCTCGAAATTTTGTGGCCTGAATTGATTGTTTGTCTTCGCTTGATTTCTTTGTGCATTCTCTTCTTCGGTCTTTTTTCCCTGAAATCATCGTCCGATCGTGCATATTTTTGAATTTCTTCGTATATAGTTGAGCAACAGTTGTTGGTCTCTCTCTTTGAGATGCGAAGACAATTGTCGGGCCCTAAGGCCCTCGATTGCAAAGAATGATGACGACTTCGTCGATACTTCTAGAATTTGGGTCTTCATTTGGATGAATCTCTTATAGTATTGAATTATTGGTTCTTTTCGGGTATTGTTTGATGTCGAACAAATCATCACTTGTTAAGCCCGTGTGTTGGAATCCTTAGAAATCAACTAACAAAGTTGTTCTGAGTTGTTCCCAACTTTTGAGGGATCTTGGCTTGAGTGAAGCATACCATTTCTCGGCTGGTCCTTTCATTGCCATGATAAGTGCCTTTGCTAGTGTTTTATCATCTCCTCCTCCCGATTCGACAAATGCTTCAAAGCTCATCGAGGAATTGCCTTGGATCCGTTAAACCTTCATAAGTTGGTATGACGTTGAATTTGAAGCCTTTTGGCCATTTTGCCATTTGTAAGTCTACTGATAATGGAGATTCTCGGTCAATTGTGACTATTGCCTTTTCATTGCTTTGATTTGTTTTGACTTCGTTTCTTATGATAACTTCGTCTTGATCATTGAGTTCTTCATTCAATCTTTTTAGCTCGTTCGACTTCCTCTATTCTTTGCTTCAAAGTCTTTTCTCTTGTTCTAGCTTTGCAAGCCTCAAGTTCTTTCTGTTTTTTGATCAATTCTTCTTCTAGTTCTTGCAACCTTCTTGCCTCTTCGCTTTGATCTTCGTGGGGAATGACTTCTTTGGAGATGTTGTCTCCGCTTGTTCTGGTACTTCGTTCTCTGTTGTTGTTGTGTCCTCGGCAACGCTTTGTCGACTTGTTCTTGGGAGGTCTCCCCATGATTTCTTGATGGCCGTGGGATAGATCGTTGCTCACACAAACGGTGGGCACCAAGATGTTGGGCGAATGCTCAACACAACATGTTATTGATGATGAAATGGTTTACAAAGTGACCATTCAACATGGTCATTACAAAGGATGTCAGGGGGTATTTATAGGCCCCCCTGACTTCGTATCTGTACAAAATTACTAAGAATCCTGAAATAAGTTTCTAAGATGTATCTTTTCCCAGCGAAGGTGTAATCCTTGTCTTCGCGATGCTTCGGACAAGATTTCTTCCTTCGCCGTGATCTTTATCTTTCCGGAAGAAGTTTTCACGCAAGTGTGTAGCGAAGCTACTGCGGCCATCTTCACTTGAATCCTTGATCTTGGTCTTTCTAAGTTCCAACTTGTTACTCTTTGCGAAGCCGACAACTTGCGAAGTCATCTTCGAGGTAGAACTTAGCTTTTGTCTTGAATGTCCTGAAATCTTCAAAGTTTGGGACGAAAGTTTAAACAGAAATCAAAGTTAGATCCCAACAATAACCTGCACTAATACATGGACATAGGGAGTATTGCAAAACTCACAGGATGTGCAGGGCACGATTATATCACACGGAATATATGAAGGGTGTGTCACACACTCACTATGCCAAAAAACGCTATCAGCGACGCATCGATTAGTGACATAGAAAGAAAATGCGTCACCAATACATTATCTGTGACACTGGTTAACAAAATGTGTCACTGATTAGATGTTGGCCATGCTCTAGGACGAAGACGTGTCACTAATAACAGCATATCTATGACCCTTGTTGGCAAAACACGTCCCCGGAAGAGGCGCAGGTAGAATGGTATTACGGGCATGTAAAAGTCTATGGACTCCTATAAATAAGCCCCGTTGGCGTTGTAAAAGGGACGAGTGAAATCAATAGAAAGAGAATTCTAGTTTCGTAGACACACGAGTGTTTAGTTTTCGCCGTTGCTTATGTTTCGTCCCTACCGGGTGGCTAACTTGAGGGCCACACCAACACATCCTATTAGCTGGCCTACAAATGTAATATAAAGATCCGAGACCAATACACAGTTCAGATTTGTTGGCCCATCATTTGGTTCCTTTTCACTAGTCAGAACATGTTGGCGAATCTAGTTTCCTCTCATTTCTCGGATCCACCCCAGCTTTGTCCCTCAAAATCGCACGTGGCTCAAATTCCTAGAGCAGCATGGTTGTTGGGACATGGTCCCGCAGTAGGGCGGAGGTTCTAACAGTTTGAACATGGTGAACTAAAGTTGCGAAGGTTTCGGACCACCACAACTTATACAACTGAGTTGTTAAGATATGCAGGATGAGCGGTGGAACCTTCGCTTGGTCGACCCTGAGTGGGCGGAGGCCTGGAGGTAAATTTAGAGCGAAGGTCGGGCTCAGGATAGGGGGCCTAGAACAAGAGAGGCGGAGGTCCATCTAAGACGCCTTTGAATGCGGAGGCTCGAGACCTCCGCCTCAAGGCTAAACCCACGCAAAGGTCTCAAGCCTTCGCTCGATCTCCGGGGAATCGATCTTTTTGAGCATGGTGAGAGACAAGATGAACATCACTCAATGGAGAAAAAAGGCAGAGACTAGAAGCAGCGCGAAGGTTCGCGGAGCAAACAGAGGTTCCGGAGGAGAAGAGAAACCCTAACACGTCTCTTGGCTAAATGGACTTTGCTACCCTCGCCGTGCACGTGTTAGATAAGCGAATATTTCAGGAATATGCCTTGGGCAGTATTATAAAATGGCTATAGCTGTAATCAAGTGCTATAAAAGGGGGTCTCGACCCTCATGTACGGGGGTTGGTGAATACATCAATTAAGCATTGATTTTGCCATGTGCACCTGTTCTCATACTTTACCACCCTAGCCTCACTCTGCTCGGGGCATCGACCGAGCGGAGGTTCCCCTCATCACGCGAGACCTCAGTCTCTATCACACTTAGACACTCTTGCTCGGGACACCGGATGAGCAGAGTTTAAGCGGAGGTCTCGCGTGTATAGATTGCATTAATATGCAACAAATTATTTCTAGTCCCCAAATTTAACAAATCTTATAAAAAAAGTATTAATATGCAAGAAATTATTTCTAGTGTGATGTTTGCATTGGATTGAATTGCATGTATAGATGTTGATGACATATTGGTGCTATCATGTCCCGATTCTCGTACTCCTCTGTTCTATCCCAGTGCGTCCCATCCCTGAAGTGATACTCCCAGACCTCGTCAACGGTTCTTAGGTAGACGAATTTGCTCGGCACTCTTCAAACCATCCCATGAATGAAGTTGTTAATTTTGTGCCTGTACGCTAAAGAAAAGAGGTAAGCAGGAAATGTTTGTGGTTGGAAGCGTGTGGCACAGAGAGCGAGCTAACGCTGTAGCTACGAACATTTGTTGTACTGTACTACTCTTAAGTTTGTAACATGCTTCCAATTTTTGTTTTCTGAGAAACGTACAGTGCAAAAAGATTCTACTACTACTTTAAACGTCAAATGTCAATTGCGCATATCCTCCTTTTCAGTAACAGATCATATACAGCTTGCTCGTTCACTACTTTACCTAGTCATCTATCCTTCTTGACGCTTATTATTGGACAACAACGAGTTGCTTGACAGTCCGAGAATAGATCATGCACTATACAACAAACGATTTAAAATAGGCGTTCATTATGCTGTGCTTTCATAGAGGTCTCATGCAAGAACTCTATAAACATATATTCTTATATTTCAACATTTAAGAAAAATATTGTCTTAAAGATTCGTTTACCAATGTCAGCAATATACTTTTAAATACAAATCGTGTTGTTATTTCAGATGAATTTATATACATTGTAAAAAAATCATGATGTACTACTTTCACAAAACAAAACTGCTATGCACATGTAATTCTTTAATAAGAAAATACAATATCTTGAATAGTGAAGAAATTCAGTGCAAACTAAAGTTATTGTATTTTAGTCAACATGTAATTCTAACCTCAAACTGTACTGTTGACCAACCACGGGCCTTGATCTCTTTGCTGAATCTAAAGCTCCCGAAGCATCCCATCCTTTGCTGAATCTAAAGCTCCCGAAGCATCCCATCCTTTGCTGAATCTAAAGCTCCCGAAGCATCCCATCCTTTGCTGATCCCATCCCCACAAGTTAGAATCCTTTCATGGCCGGGCCACCACTTAATTCCCATTGCCCTCCCATATTGTTGCGCTCATCAACACCTCGTTATTTTGGATATTATTGTCTCTGTTGAACCAGGAAGCAAGTGATTTCAGATCACAGCCCGTTCAAGGGGTGAGCAGCTAGCTATATATAGGTGTAATGATAAGCAAAAAGAAATTTTAGGCTCTCAATGATTATTCACCTGTCCTCCCTATATATATGTTGGACATTGAGAGCACGTTGCATATAGACACAGGTGTAATGCTTGAGCTACCAGAGTACGTTGAGTACGTTGCTACAAGCCTACAATGGTCACTATATAACCTGCACTGATACATAGACATAGGGTGTATTACAGAACTCACAGGACGCGTGGGCGCAGTTATATCACACAGAATACAGGGTGTCTGTCACACTCATTCTTAGCCTAATTGACAATTATGTAACACAAACCATTGAGGATAATGTTAAATGTAACGTATACAGTACACTCTCTGCAAGTATAGGTGGTTAAATTTAGACTATTTCCGTAAAGACGTGTGAGTAATCTTTGATGAACACAATCGGGGAGGATAATGTTAAATTTGAGCTTTTATACCACGCTTGGAAATAACATGAGCCCTCCATTTGGTCTGATCCAATGGTCAAAAAGCTAAAGGAACCAAGTAGAAGGAACTAAATGGCATGTAGGAACCATGGCACAGGAACTGAATTATAAAAAAATATTGAAGGATATAATGGTCTTTTTTTATTTCCAAGCGTTCTTGCTTCGTTCATCCGGTTACCCTCCCCGCCGCTCCCTCCTATCGAAAAACGCTGCCGCCGCCGCCGCACTTCACAGCCGGTGATGCGGGAGGAAAAATCAGTTTCTCCGCGGCGACCGGCAGGTGATGCTGCCCTCGAGGCCGTGGTGGCAGTCCAGCATCCCGCACCCGCGCCCGCCTCGCGCCACGTCGAAGACGCGGTCGCGGATGGCCAGCTGCCCCTTGGTACGCCCCGCGCGCCCGCGAACGCGAACAGGAACGGCGCCGGTGCGGCCGCGCGCCGCCTGCCACGCGGTCACCTCGCCGGCCGGCGACGGGTGGAAGTAGCTCGGCACGGCACTGCGATGTCCTGCGGCGCCCAAATGTTGGACTCGTACGTGAGCACCGTCATGTTCCGGGACTCCGGCTGGCCAAGGAAGTTCTTGCCGCACCCTTCGTCTCGCCGGGGCTCCTCCGAACATCCACGTTGTCTTGGCGGCCACCATGAAGTGGTCGCGCCCGCCGAAGCGCCACCCACATGGGCTGCGAAGACAGCCACCGCAGGAACGCCTCCGACGGCCACGCACGCATGCACGCAGATCGATCGGTACAGAGATGGCAAGCCCAACCCAGCTGCGCGCCGCGGTCATTCTTGTCGTCGTTGTGGCCATGGCGATGGCAGCGACCGCAACCGGTGCCCACCGCCGCCGCTGGGTGCCGCCGCCGCAGGGAATTCGGGCCATTCGGCATCACGGTGTACTGCACCGGCGAGGTGCACCGTGCACGGCGTGAGAGCAGGCGAGACGTGCAGGTCCGTGGCGCGGGACGCCGGTATCCAACTCTCCACGTTCATGGAACTCAACCCGAACATCACCTGCGGCAAGCTGTTCCCAGGCCAGTGGGTCTGCCTCAACGGCGTCGAAGTAGGCAAGTAGCATAGCCTGACCGCACACACTGTGAGTGAGCGCCGCCCACGTGGGCTGCGAAGACTCGACAGCCACCGCAGGAACGCCTCCGACGGGCCGTCGCGTACTGTGGTGTTGAACTCGCAGAGGTGTTGGTGTAGCTGCAGCGCCGGGTAGTACAGGACGTACACCGCCGTCGCCGCTGCCGGAACTGATGGGGAAGGGCGAGGCCGGTGATGCGAGAGGGCGGCGAGGGAATCGTACGGGGAGACGGGGGAGTTCGTGGCTGCAACAGAGAAGCTGTGATTAGGAAAGTACTAATCTACCCTTAATTACTATAATTAGGTGCAGGAACCGGCAAAAAGATTTTCAACGGGAGGAACTGATGGTTCCTCCAAGCACCGGAAAAAATCTCAATTTTCCGTAAGACGTGCAAGTATAGAGAATAGATCCAATTTTTCATTATAATAATCTCTGGAGTTTTGCTCTGTCGTCCTCTCAAGAATTATGAATGCATCTCAATAAAGTAACTTAATATTTATTAAAATTTCCAAATTAGTTAATTAATCCAAGGGTTTTGTATGGGCATGGCTCTACATGCTCCAATCGGTCTGTTGCTGCTTCGCGTGTTTGTTCTTCCTCCACCCGGCAGCGGGCATTGGTGGAGGCATGTCAGCTTGGCACCACGGCAAGGCATATGAGTTGCTCCTACTGCCTGTGGGTGGCTGCTGCCTCAGTCGCAGACTCTTCTCGTGACTTGCAATTTCAAATCCACAGGAGAGATTGCTATCAGCGGAGGAAGCAACACACACATGGGTTGATGTTGCGAGTTCTAATCCTGGCGAGGTTAGAAACTTTTTGTGACACATTTCCTTGGTTGTTTGAGGGCATCGATCAATTGGTGGCCGAACTGCCAAAGAAATTGAATTTCCCTTGTTCTCTATGTATGGTGGCCTTTGCTTTGACTGTTTTTGATCCTCTAGAATTTTCCATTTTGGTGTGAATTGACAAAACACAAAAGAAAACTAAATTTTGTTACATGTAGGCATCAAACACGATCTTCTAGTTCTTGTGCCTTGTGGGATAATTGTATCTCGTGTAGTAGCCAGGGTTCATGGATTAGTTAGAAAAAAAGAGAAGCATGCTTGTCTGACGTTTAGCACTAACCTGATTGGTGTTGTGTGCAGCGCACCATAGACTGAAAACACCAACTCATGTCTATTAGAAATACTGGTCTTGGTTCATCCTCTATTCGATCGCAGTATATACCTGGAAGTCATTTTACGGTTATCAGTATATGATCAAATTTCCTTGGCTTTCCTCCACTGACCAATGAACGATGACTGTATCGGCATTTGAAAGGAAAAAGGTTAGCAGAGGAAATGTTTATCTTGAGTGGCAAGGAGCCAACTGAGCCAGGGGTACAGCTTCTTATTTGTTGGATGGGTCATAGGAGTAATCACTAGCATTTGTTCTACTGCTCCCCTCCAGACCCCAAATTTAACAATGCTTTAAAAAAAAAGTACTAATGTGCGGCATAATTATTTCTAGTGTGATGTTTGCATATTGAATTGAGTTAAATGGCAAGAGAAGTCTGCAGTCCAGTTTATATGGCAAGACGACATACATGCTGGATTCTACTGCAATGCAAATCGCTGGCTCATCAACCTCGCCAGGTTGGGCAGCTGGTCGTTTACGATCGACAAGAACATCTCTGGTACAAATACTCATTGACGAGAATGAAACAGAAACTAGCAAGCAAGGCCTACTACTACAAGCAAAACAGTGTCAACCAAATACAAAACATCATTAGCCGAAGAGCAATAGTATATATAGTATCCTGCCTGTGTAGGAGCTACTAGTACGAGCAGCTGGAGTGGCCTGTGGGTCATGCATCCTTAGGTGCTTGATGGAGTCCCGGATGCAGGCAGGCACAGGCTCCTGCTGCAACTCCTGCTCCAGGGCACAGCATTCGTCAGCTCCTGCTCATCCAGCTCTAGCACAGGCGCTCAGAATCTCTACTCGGTGGAATAGAACAGATCATGTCTCTTCCTTAATTTGAAAATTCGTGCATGGGACTCCTCTTTATATCCCAGTGCATCCCATCCCAATATGGAGCTAGAGACTGTCAGTGATGGTTATGAATGAGGAAGATGAGAATTTCCGTGGCTTTCGTCCAAGGATGGAGCTGCTTACAATGCACGAGCTACATGGCTTTCGTCCAAGGGTGGACCGCAAGCTAAGGGTGGGGCTTCTTATATAAGTTGCACGGATGGGTGATAGGTAGCTATGAACATTTGTTCTACTACTATTAAGTTTCTAACATGCTTCGAATTATGTTTCTGACAAACAGTACAAAAAGGTTTAATTACACTACCTGCCTTGAATTTCTTTATCTCACGAGCAGTAAAAACATTAAGTTTCTAACATGCTTTGAATTATGTTTTCTGATGAACAGTACAAAAGGTCAATTACTACTTTGAACGTAATTAGTTATCTATTGTTATGTATATGTATGGTGCATATCGTTTTCATCAGTAACAGATCATATAGGGCTCGCTCGTTTGGTACTCTATGTAGTCATCTAATTTTTTTGAATTTTATTATTCAACTAGCCACAACTAATGGATTGGTGGTAGGCCGAGGTAATAAGAATGAACGTTCAGGCGTGCCACATCCGAAAACGAATACTCAACCATTTATTTTAAGGCAAACTTTAGAGTTTGTCCAAGTATAATTATAGGGACGATTTCAAGATTCATTACAGCAAATACATAATACTATATGAAATTATGATGAATCTAGTGGCACTTTTTGTAATATAAAATTTCAGTACTCATTTATACCAAAATCCAGCCATTATGATAGACTGATCTAAGTAACAACTAAAATTAACACCTAAAACAACTGCATCGTAATAACTAATAAAAACAAACTAACATAGGTTGTACGTGCTATCATAGAGACCAAGCTAGTATACATGCATGCAAGAGCTGTACATATATATTTTATATATTTCAACATTTTTAGATTCATGTACCAATGTCAGCAACAAAAACTTTTAAAATTAATCAAGTTTTTATGTTAGATGAATGTATGCAATTTAAAACAAATCAAGATGCACTATTTTACAAAAAAAAATATTGCTATGAATACAATCGCTATTACACAGTTTATTTTCCGTGGTGTTTTTTTTTCATTTATTGTATTGGTTTTTGTAACTGCCACTAGATGTGCATTGTGCCGTGCCGCACGGCCCGCTGGCCCGCCGTGCTCGTGCCTGGCCTATGGCCCATGGCTTTGACCCTCGGGCCATTTAGTCGCATCCGTGTCGGCCGTGCCGCCGCGCTGCCCATCGTGCTTGCCGCCTCTCCCGCCGCCGTTTTCGCCGGGAAGGCCGGTTGGGGCGGCGCGCCGAGATCGATGGGGATGCGGGTGCTAAGCGGAAGGAGGAGCGGTGAGCAGAGGGGGCTGCCGGACGCCGGCGCGCTGGCCCTCGACGTTGGGGCGGTGAGAGATGGCGGCGCGGTAGGATGGCGAGGCTGCGATGTATGGCGGCGCGGGCGTGATTGCGAGGCTGCGAGGCCGGCAAGGTTGGCGATGGCGAGGTTGCAAGGATGGCAGCACGACGCGATGGGGAAGCCATGAGGGATTGCGGCACGCAATGGCGAGGCCGGGAGGGGCGGCGCCGCTGTTTGAGTGACGTGTGAGAGAGAGATTGAGAGGGAGAATCAGGGTTAGGAAGGAAACATTGCAGATATATATGGTTGGGCCAAAATTCATCGTGCCCGCCGTGTCGTGCCACTGCCATGCCTCGTGCCTGGGTGGCGGCCCAGGCATGCCCTGGTCCCCCGTGCCGTGCCGGTCCGGGCCCGGTGGCTACTGGGCCGCACCATGCTCGTGCCACGCCAAAACTGCATGCCACGGGCCATGCCACCGGGCCTCATGCTACATGCACATATATAATTTCCACGAATGGAGTTCCTCGTTAAATGGTTCATACCGTGGCAGTTTCTAGATTCCCGCCATGGTTAATAAAACAAACAAAAACCAAAAAGCCCATATTGAAACCATAACGGACCCGGATATTGGCTCGCGCCGCCAAATCCACCGTCGCCGGAGCTGGATTTAGGCCTCCCAACCCTGCGTGCCACCGCCGCGGGATCCACATCAACGCTGCTCGAGCAGCCGGATCTACACCGCTGCCACACTTGAAAGCCGGATCCGCCACGCTTGTCGGATCTAGCCGCCAGCACCAAGATCCGCCGCTGATTCGATCGCTGTATTCGCCGCCAACGCCTGGATCTTGTCGGAGGAGGTCGGGAGCAGGGGAGTTCGCAAGAAGGGAGCTGGAGAAATTGGGAGTAGTGTCTGGACCTATGCCCCCGTGCTGGCCGCTGCCTCCGCCGCCTAGGCTACGTCGTGCCTCCGCGATAGGGCCACGCCACGTGCCCATGCATCCCACCGCCATACTCCATAGTGCACCATCGCCGCGTGCCGGGAGGGGAGGAGAGGAGGCCAAGGAGGGGATGAGGCCATGCGGCGCTTCAGGCAGTGGGGAAAGAAAACCGCGTGGCACGTTTCTTGGTCTGGGGAGGTAGACCGAGAGAAGTGATGAGTGGGGTGAGAGAGGAGTGAGTGGGAAACACTAAGTCCTTGTATATATACGTGACCACATAAATGGTTCTCCTGGGTTGACACCCTAGGCCTGATTTTCCGTGGTGGGCCACTTATAAAAACCAGCACGGTTAATCAATTTTCCGTGGCATAACCGCCATAGTTAATCAAGGCATTAACCGTGGCCACGGTCAAAAAGATGAAACACCATGTAAAAGATTTTTATAGTAGTGAATTCTTTAATAAGAAAATATTATAGCTTGAAAAGTGAAGAAAGTGAGTGAATAGTTCACTATATGCAGCTTGGCCACCCAAGATCTCAGCTCAAATTTTACCGTCGACTACCCTTGAGTCGCAGCTACACTCGCAAAACTGTGACACCAGAGTAGCCCGGAGTGTGGGCCAAAGCCCTAGCACCACTTGACGAACCCGTCACTAATTGTGTTTCCCCTTCGGTTATATGATTGTTAAACAAGACCCACACCTAGCTCTGCCTAACCCTCTACTACTAAGTCCATTGTAACCTATTTAGTAAAATTAAGTAATTGACAGATTTACGTCAATAAGGATGCAGTCTGGCTCTAGGCCCATTGTAATTAGTCATCCAATGGGTCAAATACTCAAATGCTAATCTTGCTTGTCCCATTGTAAAAAAAAAAGATGTCCCATTGTTAAACAAAAGATCATAGTTTGCGTAGTCACGCCACCAACCGAGTGAGATATGTGGTATGAAGTAGTACCAAACATTGTCCCAACATTGTCTGTCCTCTGAATGGAGATGGATACAACAGTTATATGTGAGAAAAGGTCACAAATGTAAGATATATAATACATAGCAGAAGTATATAATACTTGTACAAAGCAGGAGTCAATAAGTGACTTGGAAGCACATGGAGGTTGGTGGCGTCCTCGAAGTTGGCACTCTTGTTCATATGGAAAGATAGGCTTTAACGCTTAGCTTGTTTCCACTACGGTGGATGAATCAGCTTCATTGGGTTGGACATCTCGTCTACGACCGATGAGATCATGTCTGTTACAAATACTTTTGTTGTGTCTGTGAGTCCTCTCTTATATCCCTGTGCATCCCATCCCCATGCATAACTGGAAATCATCCATGGATATGTAGACGAATTTTGATTGTGTCATATGCAAAGGAAACACGAAAAAGGAGGACATGTTTATGGAGTGGAAGTGTGCCAAGGGTGGAGCTTCTTTATATGTTGATGGGTGATAGCTGATACCAGATAGGTAGGTTGCTATTTACATATGCTCTGCTATAATTAAGTTTTTAACAGTGCTTCGCATTTATGTTTTCCGGAGAAGAGCAGAAAAGATTTCTAGTAGTGCTACTTTCAGTTGCACGTACCCTTTCAGTGATATAATATACTACCTTACAGCATTTTGCGTGAGCAATGAACAAAGTTTAATAAGCTGCAAAGTCATATCAACATTAGTGTTTATGGCTCATAAGCATGCTCCTCTACAAGTCCATTTGAACAGGATCGTGTAGGGAAATTTGAACAGGATGAACAGCGGGGAACATACACGTGGTGCACACGTGGCTTCTGGTCCACTCCCCACCAAATGCAAATCAGTGCCCAGATGGCTTTGGTGCCAAGTTGAGATCAAGCCACCTGGGCAGCGATAACGGTAGCGGTGGTGGAGCGTGTTGTAGTCCTGGCAACCTTGCCAATGCCTGGCCGACGCACTGTACCACCTTCTTGGCCTGCTGAACCAGGAGGCCTCCACGATGGTGCCAGGACAACAAGATCCAGGCCATCAATAGGGTTTGATACAAGTTTTCACAGGCCATCGGAGGAGTAGCAATTAGAAAGAAATGGATTCAAGTTACAAAAAGGAAATGGATAGGATGGGGTTCAGACATTCATTTTTCATGTCCTCTTTATAGTTCGTTACTTGGTACTTATACGCGACCAGCCCAAAGATCACAATTGCGTCATCCAGGCAATTCATCTGTAGCTAATCCACTTATGAGACAGCTGAGACATTAACCATTTCATAAACAGGAGAGAGGCGATTCACGTGTTGTTGGACGCGGAACAATATCCTTTGCCGTCGTCCTCTTCTTACTCCTGACCGACAGAGATTACCATCCAAAATGAGGAGGAATGGATGAGTTTCTCGGGGGCGAGTGCAGGTGGACTGGCAGGAAAGCGATGTGGAGCTGCTTTGCCTCAGATCGCTAGTCGATCAGCTTCATAATGATGGGCATCTGGTTCACAAGCAACGATTTTGCAAGTATTTCTTTAAGAGGGTTGGCTCCCGATCAACGAGATTATGTCTGTTAGAAATACTTGCCTTATTTCTGAGACTCCTACATTTTATCCTAATGCGTCCCATCCCTATATATAACTAGAACGCATCGACGTTTATTAGTTACACAAATTTTGGCTGTGTCATTGTGTGTGGGTATAATGAAATGGAAATGCAAAAAGGAGGAAATGTTTATGGGCGTGCCAAGGGTGGAGCTTCTTTATATGCTGGATGGGCGATAGCTGACATGTGTTCTATGAATAATTGTTGTACAATTAAGTTTCTAACAGTGCTTCGCATGCATTTATGTTTTTTCCCGAAAAGAGTAGAAAATATTGGTTGTATTGCTACTTTCAGTTGTCAGTAAATTCTTCACATAATATCATTATGTTAATGTAGTGCATGTCCTTTTTCAGTTATAGAACGTACTCGTGTTTCCTTCTCATGTTTTTTTTTCAGCCATATAATTAAAAAACTAGTTCAAGTTTAATAGATATATTGTAACGTGAACAAGGATCCACCGCTTCCATCCCTGGCCGCCACCGGAGCCCGATGCCAGCAGTCCGGCGGAGAGCAAAGACGGCGGTGGCTGGGCCTGCTCCTCCTTCCCTGGAGCTGCTCCCGTGAGGTACTATGAGGGGGTGGTGGACGGCGGTGAATTTCCTGGCCGGATTCGAGAGCTCGGCGGCAGTATCTTGTCGCTAGTGGGTGGATGCAGTGGTCCGGCCTCGCCACCCCATCTCCAGGTGACGGCTTCCGCGCGGTGACGACGGCCCTACAGGGTGGAGACTGCTGGCCTTTGTCCGCCGTCCGGATTCTGCCCCGCCCGCAGCGTCTTCCACCGCGACCTCAAGCCCGAGAACCTCCTTGAGGACGAGCGCCGGCGACCTCAAGGTCTCGACTTTGGCCTCTTGGCTTTTCGCCGATCAGTTCCACCCCGATGGTCTGTGGCACGCCATCCTATGTCGCCCTAGAGGTGCTCGCGCGCCACGGCTATGACGGCGCCAAGGTGGACATATGGTTGTGTGGTGTCATCCTCTTCGTGCTCATGGTTGGCTATCCTTCTAGCGAGGACAGGGCCCTCACCTACCGCACTTTCGACCCCGGCAGCCGGTGTTCCTCCGTTGGAGATGGCGCCCTTTCGTTTGATTCGGCCTGTCGGAATTCAAGAGGAGGACAGCCAGATCCCAGTGCACCCGTTCTCCCCAAATCCGTCATCTCGTTCGGACCTCATGCCGCCAGTATATCTGATGTCGGTGACACCTCACGCCGCTCGCGCATAAGCTGTAGGTGAAGGTGCCCAAGGTGGAGGTCGAAGAGGAGAGGATGGGGTCGTAGATCAAGTGGCGACTTCTAACAGTGAGCAACGACCTCTCTTCCGCCAGAGATAGGTGCTTCTCCAATGGCGACCATTCGGGCGTTACGATGCACCCCGCAACCCGATATCGTCATGCAGTCGGCGGCATATCTATCGCCAGATATGATCCACATTCTAGTTTTTGGATCAAGCGTGGGTCGGTTTGCCAGCTGTAGTGGGTGATGTGGGGAAGGCGACATCACTTTGCCTTCTCATCGAGCGCTGAAGTGGGGTGTCCATGGATCTCATTTTTTCGACGCTATGGATGCCGCTTGATCTTGAGTACACATAACTTCATGTACTAACACTAGTAAACAGACGACCTTTATTCCCGGTTGTAGAACCGGGACTACGAGTTGGGGAGTAAAGGTAAAGGAATCGGGAGACCTTTATTCCGGGTTGGGGTACCAACGGGAATAAAGGTCCTACCAGGCACGTGGCGGTCATATAGTTTTTATTCCCCGTTGGTACCACCAACCGGAATAAAAGGTTTTTTGTTTTCATTTCAATTCTTGATTTGTTTTGATTTCATTTTAATTAATGATTTGTTTTGTTTCAAATTACATATACAAGTATTATACACTAATAATTAATGTTCACATATATTACACAAATATAATTAAAGTACACATATATTACTCAAGTCGACAAATATATTAGTCTCGATTACATATATTAGTCTCTATTACATAACTCAAGTCCACAAATATATTAGTCTCGATTACATAATGTGTCATCACTACATCTTTGGCACCCATTTGTCTTCGGGATAATATTCATCAATATTTGCTCGCCTTCCATGTCGTCGATGTCGTTGCCTCTATACCTGAAAAACAGAAACCAAAATTATAAGACGTTTGACATTTTCCTCTAACATTGTGGGAAACATGTATCATTGAAAACTCTATCGGTTCACTTTTTGGACCACGTATTGTTTTCTTTATCCAATTGCTCACTGAAACTGAATTTGACCATAATATATAAAAATAGACTGTCCTAAGTCCTAACAGAATAGTGGACAAAACTTATGCATCCAGTGTACTGAAAATGAAACTGACCATAGATGATCTAGATATGGTAACCAATATATTTCACTGGACGGGTGTCATCGAATGGCAAATTTCAGTTCCAAAAACATGCTAGAGAGTCAGTTTTATCATAATACTATAAAAGCAGCTTGAACACATGAACTGGACCAAAAGAAACTCCATCGAAGGATCCACACAAGTCCATTTGCTGGGCTAAGAGCACGAGATATTCGGCACTGCGATTTGATTCAAAGACTAGCTACCAAACCCCATCGAATTCAGGCCTGATCCACGAGGCACTACAGATCACAGTAACACTAAAGTGAATCCTTTCAGTCCAGCGTGTAGCCTCAATCCAAGCATCTGGCTGATCCAAATCTATGAGAACAGTGCGCACAATTCACCACGACATTTCAATCTAACAGGCAAGGCAAGTGCGCGCGGCGACCAATACAAAGATCTGGCGACTTTCCAGCGGCGAGGCTCACCTGAGCTGAGCGGGCTCGCTGGTGGTGGTGGCGGCGCCGTGGAGGCCAGGCGACGGTGTACGACTTGCTCGAGGGCGGCGTCCGCTGCGTCGGGTGAGGGCGCTGCGCGCGTCGAGGGGGCACCGCGTCGGGAGAGGTGCCGCCGGGGGGGGCCGGGCGCTGCGCGCCGTGAGAAAGCCACCACGCCGAGGCACCGCCGCCGCGAGGGAGGCCGCCGGATGGAGGTCGAGGCGCCGGTGGGGGTGGACCGCCGCTGCCGGATGGAGCGCCGGGGTGCGCCGTGCGCCGGGGAGTGGGCCGCCGCACGCATCAGGTAGAGGGGGCGCCGGGCGCCTCGTGGGGAGGGGGGACCACGTCGGTGAGGGCGGCTCGTCGGGAGGGGCGGGGGCGCATCGACGGAGATGGACGGAGATGCGGTGTCGAGGAAGCAGTGGAAGGCCGGGCGGTTTATACCGAGCTCTATTCCGTGTTCCTCTCACGAACCGGGAGTAGAAGCCATCTATTCCCCGGCTCCTCCCACGACCCGGAATAAAAGGTTAGATTTTTTCTTTTCCGGGTGGTGAAAATTTTGGCGGCCACCTAAATTTTCCCTTCCCCGTCATACTTACACATAGTTTTGATTTGTTTTGTTTTCTTTTATTTAATGTATAGTAAAGACAATTGTGTAGTAAATTACATAACATATATTTTTTAAAAAGAAACAATTAGAATTGTTTTTGCTTTATAGCACACATGAAAAATATGTAACCTAAAATACACATAACATACATAAAAAATTTGATTTGGTTCAAAAAAACTCAAAATTGTATATTTTTTTTTGAAATTCAAAATTTTACCTATAATAGAACTATACTTTAGAAACACTTTTTTATTTAAAACCATCTAGGGTCCAAAAAATGTAGCTCAAGCTGTCTTCACTTAAAAATTCAAATTTTTTGACTTCACAAACTTGGTCAAACGGAGCAATCTAAAATGACCTCGTTCAAAAACTTTTTGAAAACAAACGTGTTAGCACACATCAAGATCTAAAATGTTTATATCGCACATTTTTGCGTTTGAGAAAGTGTTTGGAAACACAAGTCACAAAATCATAAATATAAGAGAGTTTATGAAACTACCGAGACAATCGTCAATTTAGAACTATACATTCCAAACACTTTCTCACATGCAAAAGTGACCTAAATAAACTTTGTTGATCTCGATGAGTTATGATTTTTTAGTGTTCATGACTTCTCATTTTAAAAACATTTAGGGTTCAAAAACTGAAAATTCTTTAAATTTTTTAGAAATTCAAAATTTCAATGGTTCAAAATATGTCAAATCTAAAATGTCCAATATACAAAGTGTAGATCTTGAAGAGTTAAGCAAACTTGGTATTCAAGACTTTTCGATTTGAAGCCACCTAGGGGTCCAACAAGTAGCTCGAAGCTCTCTTCACTTAAAAATTCAAAAATTTGACTTGGTCAAACCTGGTCAAACGGAGCACTAAAATGACCTCATTCGAAAAACTTTTGAATACAAACGTGTTAGCACTCATCAAGATCGAAAATGTTTATATAGGACATTTTTGTGTTTGAGAAAGTGTTTGGAAACACTTGTCACAAAAATCAGGAATCTAAGAGAGAGTTTATGAAACTACTGCAGACAATTGTCAATTTACAACTATACTTTTCAAAGACTTTCTCAAATGCAAAAATGACCTAAATAAGCTTCGTAGATCTCGAAAAAGTTATGAATTTTTGGTATGTATGACCTTTCATTTTAAAAACATCTAGGGTTCAAAAAACTGAAAATTCATTAAATTTTTGAAATTCAAGATTTCAATGGTTCAAAATCTGTCGAATCCAAAAATATTCAATATACAGAGTGTAGATCTTGAAGAGTTAAACAAACGTGGTATTCAAGACTTTTCGGTTTGAAGCCACTTAGGGGTCCAAAAAGTAGCTCGGTTACGATTTCCAATCAAGTACGATTTCCATAGTTGAAAACGTAATCCTTGATTATGCTAAGGTTGGATTGAGAACATTAAAAATCGCCGAGGTGGTTTCTACAAAAAAATAAAGATTGAAGGGCGTGAACGAAAAATGCGCTTAAAAACTTCTATTCCCGTTTGCAACACCAACCGGGAGTAAATCTTAACTTTTTACTTCCGGGTTGTAGTTGCCAACCGAGTAGAGCTTTATTCCCGGTTTGGGTGAAGAACGGGGAGTAAAGGTCTACCTTTTATTCCCGGTTGTAGTCCCCAACCGAATAAAGGTCCTGGGCGCTGGGGGGGCGGCCTGCCGCGTGGCCTTTACTCCCGGGCTAGGGGTTCGAACCGAATAAAAAGTACCTTTATTCCCCGCTCAATTTCGAACCGGAGTAAACGCGCTTTTTGGGGTCGAGAAGAGAAGTCGTTTGTGTAGTAGTGTAAAGTTCCTTTTTTGTTCTTAGATTTTGTAATAAGTTTGGCTGTGTCTGGTCACATACAGGCTTTTGGCTTTGTCTTGTTACCAGATAGGCTAGAATGTATTTCATTACCTAAAAAGATATATTGTAATGTGGAAAATATATATACTAATTTCTTTAGTTTAACAAAGACGCACTTGCGATTTCTAATCTAAGGCCTCCAAATTGCCACGTGTCCAAGCGCTAGCGCTGACAGCAAGGGTCTTTGGACACTTAGTTTGTCAAGGATGCTTCATCCCGTTGTATTGTAACAAAAAAAATCAAGCAATCGCTAGCATTGCATTTATCGGTCGCACAGTAAAGCTGTCGTCAGTGCATTTTGATTTAGTGACGAAAAGGTTGAGATCCCGAATTAAAATGGGTTGAAACATGATGGTTGCGTGTATACTAGAACGGTGCAAATATCAAGTAGAATTTTATCGCTACAGAGGACCTCGTCACTAGTACACTACCCTCCAATCAATATATATAAGAAATTCAGTCCTTGCATTATGACAGTTTAGATGGACCCTATATATATATATATGATAAGCTCCCGTTCCCTGCAGTGAGTGTCACTTTTGTATCATGCACAGATGTTGTATAGGAACAAAAATTATGGCACATAGTTTTTACAAGTTCCTTCTTAATGATTTCATTTTGGTTCAACACACTACTAGGATTTGGAGGTGTCGGAATGATCAGTGTTACTTCCGCCTCGGGACAACAGCGCCAGAGGGAGCACCTCCCTGTCACTTGTCTGATCCGAGGGCGAGGAGGATGACAAAAGTGACCCGAAACATAGGAAGTTCCCAGTGTAAAACCAAGAACATGCTGTTGAATCTGAGGAAGAGACTCGGCTGCATCGTTCTGGCACGTTCTTCCAGAACTGAGATCTCTACTTTGTGTCCATGGAGGCTGCATAGATCCAATGGTTGTTGACGTATAAGTCTTTTGATTGATGGCCAGATGTTTCTGATTAATGTAAGATTTTTTAGCATTTATATTTTTCCTAGAGCGTTTGATGGGCCTCCGTTGGAGCCTCCAATTAGTAATAGTAAGATGACTCAAGATCTTTACTGACTAGATCCTAACCGAACAGCCTACGCAACAGTTTAGTCCAACAGTGCACACATATGGTTTTACCAACAACCACGAGATGGAGTAGTTTACATGAATAAAAAAAAAGCTTTTCTGTCAGCAATCTGTACAAATTTATCACTGTTAACATTTTGTGCTCCTACCCACTAGTATATCAGTTGGCCTACGAATGAATAATATAAACACCTGACATTAATACACGATTCAGACTTGTTGGCTAATCTCTGTCTCTACGGTTTCTCTGTTCACTTGTTGCTTGTACATAGTCTTCTCCAAACTCCACCAGTGCAACCCAGTTTCGTCCCTCAAATCGCAGACCAGTTAACATCATGAAATTAGGCAACTGGTTTGCAATTGCGATCAATAGGACCATGTCTGTTAGAAATAGCAACCATAATTCTGATACTCCTCATTTCTATCCTAGTGTGTCCCATCCCTGAAGTAATACCTGGACCTCGCTCATCAATGGTTAGTCGGTAGGCAAATTCTGATACAGAATTCTTCAACCATCCCATGAAAATTGTTATTGTATCAGTACACAAAGAAAAAGATGTAAGCACGAAATGTTTATGGTGGACTGCATGGCATGCAGTGCAAGCTAAGGGTGGGGGGGCTTCATATATAAGTTGGATGGGTGATAGGTAGATAAGAACATTTGTTCTACTACTATTAAGTTTTCTAACTTGCTTTGAATTATGTTTTCTGACAAACAGTGCAAAAGGTTAATTATATGTTTTTCTGACGAACAGTACAAAAGATTCATTTTGTTTAACAAAGAGGCACTTGAGTTTTCTAATCTATGGCCTCCAAATTGCGACGTGTCCAAGCCCTAGCATGGACAGCAAGGATCTTTGGGCACTTAGTCTGTCAAGGATGCTTCATCCTGACATTTATGGGTGCACAGTAAAGCTGTCATCAGTGCATTTTGATTCGGTGACGAAAAGGTTGAGATCGGGAATTAAAATGGGTTGAAACATGGTGGTTGCATGTCTACTAGACGGTGCAAATATCAAGTAGAATTTTATCAAAACAGAGGACTTATCTCATCACTAGTACACTATCCTCCAATCAATATATATAAGAAAATCAGTCCTTGCATTGTGACAGTTTAGATGGACCCTATATATATGATAAGCTCCCGTTCCCTGCAGTGAGTGTCACTTGTATCATGCACAGATGTTCTATAGGAACAAAAATTATGGCACATAGTTTTTACAACTTTCTTCTTAATGGTTTCATTTCAGTTCAATGCAATACTAGGATTTGGAGGTGTCGGAATGATCAGTGTTACTGTGTTAGCCTCCATTCCCTTACTTCTTCCGGTTCCAATTCTCATAAGCCAAGGACCACAGCGCCCGAGGGAGCACCTCCCTGTCGCTTTGTCTGATCTGAGGGCGAGGAGGATGACAAAAGTGACCCGAAAGATAGGAAGTGCCCAGTGTAAAACCAAGAACATCCTGTTGCATTTGAGGAAGAGGCTCTGCGGCACGTTCTTCCAAAGCTGAGATTTCTACTTTGTGTCCATGGAGGCTGCATAGATCCAATGGTTGTTGACGTTTAAGTCTTTTGATTGATGGCCAGATGTTTCTGATTAATGTGAGATTTTTTTAGCATTTATCTTTTTCCTAGAGAGTTTGGTGAGGATTAATATTGAGCCTCCGTTGGAGCCTCCAATTAGTAATAGTAAGATGACTCAAGATCTTTATTGACTAGATCCTAACTGAATAGCCTACGTACGCAACAGTTTAGTCCAACAGTGCACAGATATAGTTTTTACCAACTGAACCACGAGATGGAGTAGTTGACATGACTCAAAAAAAAATATCTTTTCTGTCAGCAATCAGTACAAATATATCACTGTTAACATTTCGTGCCCCTACCCACTAGTATATCAATTGGCCTACGTATGATATAAACACCTGACATCAATACACGATTCAGACTTGTTGGCTAATCTCTGTCTCTACGGTTTCTCTGTTCACTTGTCGCTTCTACATAGTGATCTTCTCCAAACTCCACCAGTGCAACCCAGTTTTGTCCCTCAAATCGCAGACCGGTCCACATCTTCAAATTGGGCAACTGGTTTGCAATTGCGATCAATGAGATCATTTCTGTCAGAAATAGCAACCATAATTCTGATGCTCCTCTTTTCTATCCTTGTGCGTCCCCATCCCTAAAGTAATACCCGGACCTCGCTCGTCAATGGTTACTCGGTAGACAAATTCTCTCAGCATTCTTCAACCATCCCATGAAAATTGTTAATTTGTGTCAGTACACAAAGAAAAAGATGTAAGCATGCAATGTTTATGGTGCACTGTGTGGCATGCTGTGCAAGCTAAGGTGGGGCTGCTTATATAAGTTGGATGGGTGATAGGTAGATAAGAACATTTTTTCTACTACTATTAAGTTTCTAACATGCTTTGAATTATGTTTTCTGACAAACAGTGCAAATGGTTTAATTATATGTCTTCTAACGAAGTACAAAAGATTCATTTAGTTTAACAAAGAGGCACTTGAGATTTCTACTCTATGGCCTCCAAATTGCGACGTGTCCAAGCCTTAGCGCGGACAGAAAGGGTCTTCGGGCACTTAGTTTGTCACGGATGCTTCATCTTGACATCCTGTTGTATAGTAACAAAAAAAAAATCAAGCAATCACTAGCTAGCAATGCATTATTTATGGGTCGCACAGTAAAGCTGTCATCAGTACATTTTTATTCGGTGACGAAGTATTGAGATCCCAAATTAAAATGGATTGAAACAAGCTGGTTGCATGTGTACCAGAATGGAGCAAATATCAAGTAGAATTTTATCAAGCAGAGGACCTTGTCACTAGTGCACACTACCCTCCAATCAATATATATAAGACATTCTATCCTTGCGTTGTGACAGTTTAGATGGATCCTATATATATGATAAGCTCTCTTTCGCTGCACTGAGTGTGACGTGTATCATGCACAGACGTTGTATAGGAACAAAAATCATGGCACATAGTCGTTCAATTTTCATCTTAACCGTTTTATTTCTGTTCAACGCACTACTGGGATTTGGAGGTGTCGGAAAGATCAGTGTCAGCCTACGTAAAGACATTAGTCTCCGCTTCCCCGGTCGAGGAACGTGGTAATGCCGATTTTCAATACTGTTTGGAACAACGAGTATACAGCTTCAGAGCATGTCGTAAATTAACAAGGATTGTGATCCAAGTTACTTTGGGACAACGTTCCCAGAACGACGGACGCGAACCATGTATAGATTGATATTGTTTGAAACAATACTTAATGGATTATTTTCCCAAAGGAAAACGACCGTATTTTTCGTAGGCATGCCATCAGCCAGTGACGCCATCAAGCTAATTAGAAGGCAGAGCACGCCCCGGCCGGTGCTGCTCCGCGCGCTGCTCGCGCGCGAGTGAGGCGTGGAATGGCGCAGGGGCGCCTGCTGCAAGTGCCCAGAACTGGATGTCACCATAGCTGCTGGCAACGACGCAAGCGCGGCGGCATATGGCGGGATTGGGGAGCTCGATTTCCAATTGATTAGACGCATTTGAGTAGCCGGGAGGGTGATCCAACCCGGCGGGGCCGCCGCCGCCACCAGCGCTGCTGCTGCAGTGTTGCTCCTGCGCCATGCCTCGCATCGCTGCCTCACGCTGCTCCTCACTCCGCCGCTAAGGATGGAGTGCGGCAGATGGGGTAGGCGAAGGGTGGAGGGAGATGTGCGGGCGTAGCAGGAGGCGGAGTATGAGGAAGGGACGGCGAGTTCCGTGGCGGCACGGTCTAGTTCGGGCGGGCGGGTGGGCGGCCAGCGGGGTCGTGTTCGCCGGGCGTTCCAGCAGCCATCCGCGGGCGTTCCGTTCCGCGATTTGGGACGACGTTCCCGGGGGCGAGAATCGCTGCATCGACCCGCGATCCTAGTGACTAGGGTCAGTACTTCCGCCTCCTTTCTAGTACTTGTTCTGGCTCCAATTCTCGTAACCAGAGGACAACAGCGCCCGAGGGAGCATAAGTTGTTTGAGGCATGCCGGTCTGCCTAGTCGACGTGAGCATCACCAATGCTCGCCGCTTGGCCAATCTGAGCCTGAGGATGACAAAAGTGCCCGGAGAAGTGACCTGTGTACAACCAGGAAGATGGTGTCCAGTCTGAGGCAAAGGCTCTGCTTCACGTTCTTCCATAGCTGAGATCTCTACTTCGTATGCACGGAGGCTGTAGGTCAGAGGCCACAGTTAGAGCATCTCATTTGCAGGATCCACGTCCTATCTTGAGTTGCAGAAAATTCAAGCTGCTTTGGCGTCTTGAGCTGGGATCTTCCTTTTAAATTAAGGGAAATATCCAGAGCTTCAACTTCTTTCTAGAATGAAGCGTCACTCCAAAACTTAAAACAAAAACACACACCAAGAAATAAACGCATTAGTCATTACAGGTTCACAACTAAAGTCCAAGACGATAACTAAACGACTATCCATATTTGACATAACGATGGCTCTTATTCCTCAAAAAAATTACATGGCTCTTGAGATCTCTAATCTATGGCCTCCACATTCCCACATGTCCAGCATTGGCGGCAAGGGTCTATTGGCTCTTAGTTTAATTGTTATGGATTCTTCATCCTCTTGATCAGGGGGCTGCCTTCGGCTGTTTTGTTAGTTATGGTCGCAATATCTCTAAGAACTTCCAGTAGTTAGGGCCGCGGTTTGTTGTGATGACAGTCACTCGCCACCATCCCTGATCACTTTGTATCTGGCCTTTCTTTTGGCCCACTCCTCTTAATGAAAAGCAGGTGAAGTCCCGATCGTGAAAAAAAAAAGTAGAAAAAAATCCAAGCAATCAGCAGCAGTGCATGCGTTTATGGGTGGGGTGGCACATCAAATTAAAGCTGTGATCAGTGCATTCTGATTTTGTGAGGAAGAAGTTGAGATTAGAAATTAAAACGGGTCGAAAGAGACGAATTTGCGTGTATTGGAATGGAGCAAACATGAAGTAGAACTTTTCAAAATTGAGTCGAGACCACAGGGGACAGAAAACACGGGAGAGCCTTAACACCAATGCACAGTACCCTCCAATCAATATATAATTAAGCCATCCAATCCTTGCCATGTGACAGGTTAAATGGATTTTATGATATGTTCTCTCCCCACCAGTACCATGAGTAGTGCCGTCATATATATAGTTACAACGATCACAGAGGCAGTGCTGGAAACAAAATCATGCTGGTCATTTTTCCTTTCTTAATTTGGTTCAATTCAACTCATCACTAGTAGGATTTGGAGGTACCCGAAATATCTGCTCTACCCAGAGAGACCACTGCCTCCTATCCAGTGCTTGTTCTGGCACTAATTCTCATAACCCGCGGGCAGCGGTGTCCAAAGTAGCGCGAGTTGGTTGAGCCGTGTGGGGCTTCCCAGTGGAAGTGAGCACCCAAAGAACCAAGACAACTAGATTGTTATCGGGTGATCGTAATACAAAGTATTTCCACCTTGTGGCTATGGTAAACATTTATAGGAAAACTCGGATCTTTCGACTGGATCAAGAGGAAGGAAAAATTGAAGGTGATAAAAATCTAAAAAGATATATTACAAATTAATATAATGGGATCTTCGGGGAGCCGAAAACCAATAATTTTTCCTTGGTGGAATCTGCTACATTAGATATTCCTCAAGTCTCACAAATTGAAAATGATGTCTTAATGGCAGTATAAGTCATTGACAAGTTCACCTTGCATGCCACCATATTTTACTGGTTCTACACTACCAACTCTCCTGCAACCTGCTTTCTTGAAGTTTGCAGTCCCATTCATACTGCAATGCAAGTCACTGGTCGATCAGCCTTCTCAGGTTGGGTAGCTGGTCGTTTGCAATCAGCGAGATCATCTCTGGTACAAATACTCGTCTTGTTTGCATTGTGTGACCCCTCTCCTCTATCCCAGTGTGTGTCCCACCCTCAAGACCGCCGTTGCACCATCTATGGTGCACCCAACATTTGGAGAAAGATGCAAGAAAGTGAATAAACATCATATTTGGAAACATTAAAGGTCACTGCACATGGCATTACTCAAATTGTCCAGCACCTGCCAGAGCAGATTATTATTCTTATTATTTCTAAGCATTGCACAGACTAGTAAACTACTCGCTCCGGGATGGTATTAGAAGTCGTTTAGGACAGCTAAGTAAGTACTACTGCTAAGAATGAAACAGAAACTAGCACTCAAGGCCTACGACGTGTACTACAAGCACAACAGAGGAGTATCCTGCTTGTGTAGGAGCTACTAGTATGACTGAGTTACTGACACGACTGAACGCAAGCTGGAGTGGACAACCGTGGGCATAAGAAGAACACGTGTGGGTGAATGCTGGGTCTGCCAATGCTAGCGTGCGTAGCGTGCGCGTAGAGGCTCACACACACCAGCTGCCGAGCAGTGGCAAGAGTGATCGTTGCCAGATTGATCTCCTTAGCCCCGGCTATGTAGCCATCTATCCTTAGGTGCTTGATGGAGTCCCGGATTCAGGCAGGCACTGGCTGCCCATTGAGGTCGTGCTGCAGCTCCACCTCCTGGGCACAGCACTCGACAGGTCCTGCAGCTTAAGCTCTTGCACAGGCGCTCTGAATCACTACACAGAGGATTAGAACAGATCATGTGTCTTCCTTAATTCGAAAATTCGTGCTTGGGACTCCTCTTTTCTATCCCGGTGCATCCCATCCCGGTTAATTAGAACAGGAAGATGAGAATTTTCGTGGCTTTCATCCAAGGATGGCACTGCTTATAATGCACGAGCTAATGTTTGCCAAGGATGGAGCGCAAGCTAAGGGTGGGGCTTCTTATATAAGTTGGATGGGTGATAGGTAGCTATGAACATTTGTTCTACTATTTGAATTATGTTTTCTGACAAACAGTACAAAAGATTCAATTACTACTTGGAACGTAATTAGTTGTCAATTTGAAAATTCGTGCTTGGTTATGAATAACGAAGGTGAGAATTTTCGTGGCTTTCGCCAAAGGATGGAGCTGCTTATAATGCAAAGGTGAATTGACAGTAGTGTACCAAGGATGGAGCTGCTTATATAAATATGCACATGTATGCATGAGCTACAAATATATTATTTTGTTTTGGCAATTATGAAATTTTTTCCTTGACGTTGTAAAAGAAGGCCATAGCGCAGCCAAGTGCTACAAGCGCTACGATGAGAGGTACTAGGGACCTCCACAGAAGTTGGTGTCGCCCCGCAACCTCCTATGGAGTAGACACGAACTGGTACGTGGACAGTGGAGCCACGGACCACATTACATCCGAAGCTGGAGAAGCTGACCGCAAGGGAGCCGCTATAACGGTGGTGATCAGGTGCATGCCGCCAATGGAAACGGTATGGAAATTACTCACATCGGTCATCATACTTTACGTTCCCTTCCAGCTCTATTCATCTATGTAATGTTCTTCATGTTCCAAAGGCTAAAAAGAACCTAGTTTCTGTTCATCGTCTTACCCATGATAACAATGCCTTTATTGAGTTTCATCCCACTCATTTTTCCATCAAGGAGCAGGCGACGAAGAAACTTCTTCATCAAGGCAGATGTGAGCGCGGCCTCTATCCTTTGCTACCCCCAATAAGTCATCGGTGTCCAAGAATAAAGCTGCTTATGGAGTCATGAAGTCTTCAGAGTCAACATGGCACAATAGATTGGGCCATGCGTCGAGTCCAAATTGTTAGGCGTGTCCTTAGTCGTCATGATATTTCCTTTTCCAAAGAGTCGAATAAGCATGTGTGTAATGGCTGTCAACTTGGCAAAAGCCATCAATTACCATATCCAAAGTCAATTAGTAAATCTACTTGTCATCTTGATCTCGTTTTTTCTGACGTTTGGGGACCAAAGCACCAACATCTGTTGGTCGCCATAGCTACTATGTTAGCTTCATTGACGACTATAGCAAGTACGTTTGGATCTATCTCTTGCGCCATAAATCCGAAGTTTTTCAGTGTTTCCAAGATTTCCAGCAACTAGTTGAAAGAAAATTTGAGTGTAAAATCAAGGCCATGCAAACCGACCGGGAGTACCAAGCCCTAAACTCGTTCTTCAAACGTGTTGGCATTACCCATCTTGTTTCATGTCCACATGCACATCGGCAAAATGGCGCCGCTGAAAGAAAACATAGACATATCGTCCGGTTGGCCTTTCACTTCTTGCACATGCATCAATGCCTTTAAAATTTTGGGATGAGGCATTTTTGACAGCAGTCTATCTTATAAATCGCCTACCGTCTAAGGTCATCGATCATGACACCCCGTTTCACCGTCTTCTAGAACAAGAGCCTGATTACTCCTTCTTGCGCACCTTTGGTTGTGCTTGTTGGCCAAACTTAAGGCCATACAATGAAAGGAAACTTGAGTTCCGATCCAAACCATGCGTTTTCCTTGGTTATAGTGACAAGCATAAAGGGTACAAATGTCTTGATCCCTCTCAAGGAAGGGTCTATATTTCCGTGGATGTTACCTTTGATGAGTCGGTATTTCCTTTTGCCTCCATGCATCCTAATGCCGGTGCACGGCTCAGATCTGAGATTGATCTTTTACCCGATATGCTTCTAAATCCATCTCATGGGGACGTAACAGTATATGACTCGGTGTTGAGTCCTACCGGTGATTCTGATGATTTGCCAAGTGCAGGTTCTTTGCCTTTGTCTGCAGGAACAAATTCGAGAAAATGAATCAAATTCTCGTGCAAATGGTGATTCCAATGATCGTGATTTCATGTGTCCTCCGACGGGGAACAGCACGGAAGCCGGAGCTGATCCGTCCGGCAGCGCAAAGCGCATCGATACTCGGATCACGCCGCGATCGGATCTCCCTCGTGTTCAGTACCTGCGGCAACGACAACGCGCTGTTGCATCTCCGGCGGCACGTTCGGGATCTTCTACGCCGGGCCACAAAGACGACACCGCCTTCGCCGTCGCAGCCAACCGTGTGGCTGCACATGGGGATCCCACCCGGGCGGCGACTCCATCCGCTACAGCATCGACCGGATCCAGTGTCTTTGCGCGCATCATCCGGTGCGGCGGGAGGTGCCGTGGATCGAGCCTGCGTCTCCGGTACATCGGCATCGCCACGGCACAAGACTTCAAGCTGGGGTGAGCAAACCTAAAAGTTATACCGACGGGACTGTTCGGTGGTGCATGACCTCTTCTACAGATCCGTGTGAGCCAACTACTGTGCATGATGCATTGAAGGACAAACGCTGGGTTGCTACCATGGATGCCGAGTACCAAGCTCTCCAACGCAACAAGACTTGGCATCTTGTACCACCTACCCATGGTAAGAATGTTATTGACTGTAAATGGGTATACAAGGTGAAGAAACGAGCTGATGGATCCATTGATCGATATAAAGCCCGACTCGTTGCGAAAGGATTCAAACAACGTTATGGTATTGACTATGAGGACACCTTTAGTCCTGTAGTCAAGGCAGCGACAATTCGGTTAGTTCTCTCTGTTGCATTGTCCAGGGGTTGGTCTCTTCGTCAACTCGATGTTCAGAATGCTTTCCTACACGGCATATTAGAAGAAGATGTTTACATGAGGGAACCACCTGGGTATGTTGATCCAAAGTGTCCTGCTTATATTTGCAAGTTGGACAAGGCCTTATATGGTCTAAAGCAGGCACCTCGGGCCTGGCATGATCGGCTCTCAAAGAAGCTTCAAGCACTCGGGTTTACTCCTTCAAAATCTGATACTTCTTTGTTCTTTTATAACAAGAATGGTCATAGCATATATTTGTTGGTGTATGTTGATGATATTATTGTGGCTAGCTCTTCCACAGCTGCGACCAATGCTTTACTCCGGGATCTTCAGCAAGACTTTGCTCTCAAAGACCTGGGGGATCTGCACTACTTCCTTGGCATTGAAGTTCAGAAGAAACAAGGAGGATTGCTGTTGAGTCAGGAGCGCTACGCGTCTGACATCCTGTCGAGATCAGGTATGGATCGGTGTAAACCTATCAATACTCCGTTACCTAGCACAGAAAAACTCAGCATTCAAGATGGAGTCAAGCTAGGAGCAGATGATGCCACACGGTATAGAAGTATGGTTGGAGCTCTCCAATACTTAACACTGACTAGACCAGATTTGAGTTTTTCGGTTAACAAAGTATGCCAGTTTCTTCATGCACCTACAACGGTTCATTGGAGCGCTGTTAAAAGGATCCTGAGGTATGTTAAAGGAACGGTGAGTCTTGGTCTACAACTCAGCTCATCTCGGTCTATGCTTGTCAGTGCATTTTCAGATGCAGATTGGGCCGGATGTGTTGATGATAGAAGGTCCACTGGTGGCTTTGTTGTGTTCCTTGGACCTAATCTTGTTTCCTGGACAGCTCGAAAGCAACTAACAGTTTCTCGATCTAGCACAGAAGCTGAATACAAGGCACTCGCTAATGCTACAGCAGAGATGATGTGGGTGCAAAAGCTATTGACTGAATTGCGTATACCTCATCCTCGCATGGTTAGGCTTTGGTGTGATAATTTGGGTGCAAAATATCTTTCAGCAAATCCAATTTTTCATGCTAGGACTAAGCATATCGAAATTGATTTCCACTTCGTCAGAGAACGAGTGGCAGATAAGTTGCTGGATATACGGTTTATAAATTCAGGTGACCAACTCGCTGATGGTTTCACCAAGGCACTTCCAGTGTTCAAGCTACAGCAGTTTAGGCACAATCTCAACCTCTTTCCTGCCAGTGGCTGAGATTGAGGGGGAATGTAAAATGATAAGGATCAATGTACTCACGTCATACATTCGTGCTATGCACGGTACACGTGATAGAGTTTGTTAGAGTTAGATTTAACTTGTAGCTCAAGTAGAAGGTAGATAGATCTTCTTGTAACCGAATGTATCATCTTGTTGTACAATCTTGATGGGGCTGTTCCATCCTATTTAACACGTAACCGAGGACCCTAGCTGGGCATCCTCGTTCCACCATTTTCTACAGACGTTTCCATGTATCAATAACACTAACAAACTGTTTGATTTCAAATTTTGTCATGAGACTGTGTTGGATCCAACTAATCAAGAACTTCTGATGCTTGTGGATTTTGAGATCCTGTGCAGTGGCATGTGTGTTGATGGATTAAAAAGAGAATTGGCACAGCAATAGGATATTTTACATGCGCTGCAACATATATAGTTACCGAATCACATCCATTACTACAATTATTTACATGCATTTGGAGCCCTAGCTGAGTTCCTCGGCCAAGATGAGTTCCTCGGCCTGGGCGAGGTGGACTGACAGCAAAGCCAGGCTCACAGGCAGCTTCGGCAAGCAGCCCTAGCTGTGATGCTTGGTAAGCCAGGGTGCCTGGAGCATAGCGAGCGGACCTGTAACATTGGCATCATTTGGCATGCATTTGGAGCCGCTTCACCTCAAATCGCTGGTCGATCAGCTTTGTGAAGATGGGCAGCTGGTTCACAAGCAATGTCGTTTTTTTCGTGGGCATACATATTCCAAGTGTTTCATCGAGAAGGTAGGTTCACGATCAATGAGATCATGTCTGTTTGAAATACATGCCTTGATTTTGAGACTCCTATTTTTGATCCTAGTGCATCCCATCCCTATAGATAACTAGAACTCATCGACATTTATGAAGCACATAAATTTGGGCTGTGTCACTGTGCGGGTATATTGAAAAGGAAATGCAAAAAGGAGCAAATGTGTCACGCCCCACTTTTAATGGGACTTTTAATCTCGCGTATTGGCGCCAGGATCACGCTACCAATACGTTTACCGAGTCACAGTAATGGAAATTAGTTATAGATGAACTATTCCGAGCAAATATTGACATAGGATAGAAGGACTTACAGCGGTGTTGAGGGCACCACTCTGGATTATATTGATCAGAGTAGCCAACTGTGAAGCAGTGGTTTATCTGTGATGGGTCTGCTAAAGTGCTAGACCGTCTGGGCACTACTCCATGTTCCACAGGCAACTTGAGCGCGGATGGAATTCCTGGACTTCTACGTCTTTCTCCTAAGCAACGCCTTGTAAACTCCTACGCCGTTGGTTTCCTACTTCGACAAATGACCTTACCTTCGGATATGCCGATATCCGTAAAAATGGAGGGGTGAGTACAAAGGTACTTAGCAAGTCCAAACCAGGGGTGGTTTGGTATATTAAGGGTTTTGGGCCCTAGCAGAGTCTCTAAGACTGCTCTTACTAGTTCCCGGGATTTATCTCATCTGGTCATCACCTTCACATCATCACAAATGTTAGTTATCTCTAATCATAGATGTTCTTGCCTAGCATTCGCCCATTCCAAGGACGTGGCTATTCGAATAGATTCAATAAACTCTGTAGAGGTTGTACAAATTTCCCCACACGATGGACGCTTCCTCTTCCATGATCAGTGGTCGACAGAGGTCCAACGAGATCCGTACCCGCTTGAGTGCTACTCTAGGTATATTGGTATAATCTTCACCACGACTTCTCAGGGGTTGGAAGGATAACACATCACCCTAAGATGACGCATCACCCTAGACAATACGGTGATACCAAATCACCCACGGCTTTACAGGTAATACCTTATTACCCAACCTATACTGTCAACACCACACTCAATCATCAATATGTGCCTCTTGCACTTGCGCCATCAAGCCCAAACACTTCCGTGGAAGACCACTCAAAGATCCACGCCAACCGACCATGGGGCCACTCTCCCCCCAGTGCCCGCTCCTAATAGATCGCTTGCCTGCTCCGGCCACCTTGGATCCCAATTATACCTCAACCCAACAGGGTGTGAATCAAGCCGTCCCATATACGACATGTAGCTGTACGAAATATCTCACTGGGTAGAAGGTCTTATGAGCCGGTCCTTAGGGAGGCGAGTATCTCTCCGCAGGAATCCCCTCACGGCAATTCCCGTAGTAACCCATCTCACAATTAATTACTATCACCCACCTCTTTTGTTGTTTAGGGATCATTAAACAATCTTAGGTTATACTTGATTACAACATATGAGCGTAGATAACGTGGATGATTACGTCATCCGACTTAGCTCCATAGCTACGTTATCAGGCTCATACCACTATATACTAATCCAATTATCATCTCATTATATTATGGTCATGGTTAAGGGGGGGATAAGGACTTGCCTGGGATGTTCTTACGAATCGGCACGGCGTCGAACGATCCTAGCCTTGCTTCGGACGGAAGCTCCTAAACGGGTCGTCGAACCATCGGGCGATCGGGCGATAAACCCTAGCTTGAACTATGACATATAAAACAAACATAGAACATTATGGTGGCAATGGGTTAGATGCATAGAGCTAGATTTTAGATGAATTATGGAAGTCGCTTTCACGCGAAACGGAGTTAGTATGCATGAGATATGGATTTTATAATATTAATCCCTAATTAAACCATTAGGGTAATATTATAATTTTATCATGTAACAACATTGGAACTAATTACATGATAAAATTCTATAAATCAAATAATGAATTTACAAATTTTCTGGGGAATTTTTCGACACCGAAAGTATACTTATAAACATCTCGTGTACAATAGCCGGGTAGTCGTAGCAATTTACTAACTGCATACGTGAAGGCATATATACACATGGGTGCCACGTGGGTCCACGTGGACGCCATGGTGGCCGACACGTCAGCGCCACGTGTATTAATGAAACGCCCGGTGGCACGCGTGGACGGCGTCCCCGACGGAAAACGGAAGAGCGACGTGGCGGCCTCCCATTGGCCCTTGCCTCGACGCCGCGCTTCACATGACGGCGTCGTCCGTCGACTCCGCCCATCGGGATTTGCGGCGGCGCTTCGCCGGACCTTCGCCGGAGATGGCTTCCCGTCGTGTTTTGCTCGCCGTGTGGGGGCTCGTTAGACTCCCTTCGCTGCCTCGGGTGGGTCGAGAGGACGGTGGCGGCGGGGCGAGGCTCCTTCCACAGCGGGCGGCGGGGATGGCGGCTCCGGCGGTGGCGTTCCGGCGACCGGCACTGTGTTGCCGATATAGGCGAGATGGTTAGGGGAAACGAAAGAGGAGGAGCATAGGACGCGTACCACACCATCAATTGAACGACGACGACCTCCGGACGACGGCGGTACCCGCTCCCAATCTCGGCGGCGCTGAATCCCTAATTGGGGAAAATCTCACCGGGCGCGACGAGGGGGAGGAAGGGAGAGGAGGAGCGCATGGCGTGTTCCAGCCGAGGCGGAGCTCGGAGGGTTGGGGCGAGGTCGACCGTGCCCCCACGGCGGCTATTATAGCCGGCGCCGCGGCGAGCTCCCGGCGGGTTATTTTTGGAGCTTAGAGCTTCCGACAGGGTCCCACGCGCGGGTGTCGCCTTCCACTGAGCTCGGCTGTACTCGGCCGGTGCCCGAGCGCGTGTTTCCTCCGGTGAACTGTTGGGCCGTGGGTCGTGTCGTCGGTCATGGCGGGCACGGTGGCGTAGCCGTGTGCTTTGACCGAGCGCCCGTGCGCCGCTGCCGGTGGAGTCCGGTGGGCATTGAGCTGTCCCTCACGCTACTCGTGCTCGATGAGCTGGCGGCCGTCGGGTCACGTCTCTCCTACGATGTCGGCGGGGTCGTCGGTTGCGCCGACATCCGGCCAAGTTGGCGTTGACTCGGTTGCTTGTGCCCGTGGACGGTGCGGGTGGCCGCTGGCTCCTCGGGAGGTGGAGACGAATCGTCTGCGTGAGTCGCCCCGGCGGCAGCTCAGCTCAGTACGGCGGGGAGCAGGAGGGCCCTACGGGGTGTCCGCATCTTGAGAAGCGGGGGAGGGGGGGAGGAGGAAGACGATGGTGGGGTCCAGGTGTCGGTGAGGGAAAGAGATGAAGTCGGGCTCCGTTTGGCTGGGCTGCTCGTGGCCGGGCCGGCCTGCTTGCGTCTTGTGGGAAAGGAGGGAAGAGGAGGGGCTCGGTGGGCCGGGCCCGAAAGGGAGAAGGAGGAGAATGAGCCCGAGAGCTCTTTTCTAATTTCCTTTTTTTTTTTTTTTTTTTCTCCCATTTCCATTTCTCCCTTTTCTATTTTCCCACTTTCCCTTTGTTATTTCATGTGTGTAATTATATATATACTGTGTAATTATTCTCACAAACACTTAGGTATTCCCACGACTTTATGGAAATATTTATTCCTTTGTACTTGTAGAAATATATGTATATATATGTATTTATGCACACACGTTTTCCCGAATGCTATTATTTTAGGTGTGACATATACTTTATAAATATTTTCACTAGCACATTTATATTCCCATGACTTATTATCGTTGAGAATATTTATTTATTGTGCTTATAAAAATATTCATGTATATATTTGGTACACACGTCTTTCGGTATTTATTCCCGTGAGAAAAATGATAAATCATTCTCATGCAATATTTTCCATAATTCGAATCTAGAACTTACCTTGCATCTTAGGTCACCATAAAGTTCACCAAGCATCAAACAAGATTTCCTATCTTTCTATATGGTGAGGGTTTGAGATGCAGGTTTTCAAAACGGGGTTTTGGTTTAGCGGAAATTAAATCAAGTTTTAGTTGTAATTATAAAAAGTTCAAATTTTTAGTGAATTTTAAAATGATGCAAAAACACGGGTGTTACAAAATGTTTATGGAGTGTGCAAGCGTGCCAAGGGTGGAGCTCCTTAATATGTTGGATGGGCGATAGCTGACATTTGTGTATGAATAATTGTTGTACAATTAAGTTTCTAAGAGAGCTTGGCATGCTTTTATGTTTTCCAGAGAAGAGTAGAAAATTGGTAGTATTGCTACTTTCAGTTTTCAGTAAATTCTTCACACATAATATCAATTTTTATAATGTCGTGCATATACTTTCAGTGATAGAATGTACTTGTATTTCCTTCTCACTTTTTTTTTTTTTTCAGCGGTACAAATAAATAGTTCAAGTTTAATAAATTTTGTAACGTTGAAAATATATATACTGATTGCTTTAATTGAACAAAGAGGCACTTGATATTTGTAAGCTATGGCTTCCAAATTAATTGCCACGTGTCCAAGTGCGCTGACAGCAAGGGTCTTTGGGCACTTAGTTTCTCATGGATGCTTCATAGCTGTTGTATAGTAACAAAATAAATCAAGCAGTCACTAGCAGTGCATTTATGGGTACCACAATAAAGCTGTCATCAGTGCATTTTGATTCAGTGACGAAAATGTTGAGATCCCGAATTAAAACAAGATGGTTGCGTGTATACTAGAAAGGTGCAAATATCAAGTAGAATTTTATCCATACAGAGGACCTCGTCACTAGTACACTATCCTCCTATCAATATATATAATACATTCAATCCTCGTGTTGTGACAGTGTAGATGGATCCTATATATATATATGATAAGCTGTTTCACTGCAGTGAGTGTCACTTATTGTATCATGCACAGATGGTATAGGAACAAAAATCATGGCATATAGTTGTTCAATTTTCTTCTTAACTGTTTCGTTTCGGTCCAACGCACTGCTAGGATTTGGAGGTGTCGGAAAGATCAGTGTTAGCCTAGGGCAGTATTTCTGCCTCCTTTCTAGTACATATTCTGGCTCCAGTTCTCGTAACCAGAGGACAACAGCGCCCAAGGGGAACGAGTGAGTTGAGGCATGCCGGGCTGCCTAGTTGAGGAGAGAACCTACATGACCCCCAGTTTGGCCAATCTGAGGCTTAGGAGGATGCCGAAAGTACCCCGAAGGATTGGAAGTGTCATGTGTACACTTCATATCTTTGGAAATCCTGGATAATCTTCACAGTCATGGTGGTTCCATGCCCTGGAGGCTGATCCTTTCTATGGTTAGTGTTGTTGAATGTCCTGGAACTTGGATCCTCTGTGTTTGAGCATTGGGCTCTTTGTTTAGGCTATTGGTAGCCGTGTGATATATCCAGTGTCGTTTTCTTTTTATGGTCCGTGTAACGGAATCTTGTCTAAGAATCTTCATGTAAATGTTGGGCTATAAGCATCCACTTGTGGATATGAAGGTCGGAATAGTTATTCTGTGATCTAGAAAAAGGAACATGGTGTCGAATCTGATGAAGAGGCTCTGCTGCATCTTCTTCCAGCGCTGAGATCTATATTTCGTGTGCATGGAGGCTGTGATTCAGCGTCTTGTACTGGGATCTTTTTTTTTTAAAAAAAAAAAAAAGGTAATGGAAAAATCTAGCTTCGACTCTTTTCAAGAAACAAGCATTACTCCAAACATAAAACAAAAACACATACCAATTAGCAGCATTGTTACGGATTCTTCATCCTCTTGTATAGTAACAAAAAAAAATCCTAGCAGTCAGCAGCTGTATGCGTTTAAGGGTGGCACATCAAATTAAAGCTGTCATCAGTGCATTCTGATTTTGTGAGGAAGAAAGTTGAGATTGGAAATTAAATCAGGTTGAAAGAGATGAATGTGCGTGTACTAAAATGGAGCAAACATGAAGTACAACTCTTCAAATTTGAGTCGAGACCACAGGGGACAGAAAACACATGAGGACCTTAACACCAATACACAGTACCCCTCCAATTAATATATATAATTATGCCATCCAATCCTTGCCATGTGACAGTTTAAATGGATTTTATGATATGTTCTCTCCCCACCAGTACCATGAGTAGTGCCGTCATATATAGTTACTATGATCATAGAGGCAGTGTTGGAAACAAAATCATGCTGGTCATTTTTCCTTCTTAATTTGGTTCAATTCAACTCAGCACTCGTAGGATTTGGAGGTACCGGAAATATCTGCTCTAGCAAAAGAGACAATTGCTGCCTCCTATCCAGAGCTTGTTCTGGCACAAATTCTCATAACCCGCAGACCGCACTGTCCAAGGTAGCGTGAGTTGGTAGATCCATACGGGGCTCTTCCCAGTGGAAGTGAGCACCAGAACAACTAGCAGCCTGCCCAGTTGAGGTGAGCACTGGAACAGCAATACAAGCAGCGCTGTGTGGGGACGAAGAACGTTCGTCTAATCTGAGAAAGAGGTGCTGCTGTGACCATCATCGCCACAGCCAGATCTTCTCGTGTGCAGTTTCCACTTTGATCCTACCTCGACTTGTGGAAACTGCAAGCTTTTTTCAGCGTCTTTTTTTTTTTTTTTTTGGAAGCTGCTTCAGTTTTTTTGAGCTGGGATCTAGCATTATCTGTTCTTGATCATTGAGTCACGCATGCTAGCACATTCGTCCATTGCATCGAGCCGCCGACATTCCGTGCAGGTGATGCATGACACACGAGACTCTAAACATGCACAACTTCAGCTGACTGCTCAAACTGCCTAGATAATACACCGGTCGATTAGAAGCTACTACCTCGGTCCCAAAATAATTAAAATAAATTCACATATACAATCAACTAAAGTCAAACTATTTAAAGTTTGATCAACTTTACAGTAAAAACATAACATCATTTATGACACTGGAAAAATAAATCGCGTAATTGTATATCATAATTTGTCACTGATACTGATGTGTCACTGTAGCACAAGTTAATGGGTATATTTGGGGTTGGGGACAGAGGTACTTCCAATGAAATAAAAATATACTACCTTAGAACCTTTGCCGTGAGCAATGTATGAAGTGTAATAAGCTACAAATTCGTAGTGGATTCTGCATTCGTAAGGTAAACAAAGATAATTGTTTCAAGATTGCAAGCAAAAGTGCAGAAATCTCAATTGGTACATGGCTGTGATTAAATGAAAAATGTTGGGTCCGAACACTATCAGTGCCTAGGAGGCTAGGAGCTATCACTGCCGGATTTGAACAACTGACAGTGATAATTAAGTTATGCTTGTCGATTTTGATGTAAGTAGTAGTGGTATCCCTTTCTATTCCAGTGATAGAAAATGGTAGAAAATTCACTTATACTTCAAAAAGGTTCACGTTGATGTCCAAAGCATCACTTTATGGTCCAGTGGTACTTGTAATGAAATCCAAAATATACTATCTTAGAATATTTTGCGTGAACAACGTACGATGCTTAATAAGTTACAAAATCATAGCAGTCTGTGCACTCTTAAGGTAAATAATGATTATTGTTTCAAGATTATAAGCAAGTGCTAAAATCTCCAAGGTTATTGTTGTAGAACATGCTCCTGCTCCTGTATCCACAGACTTTGGCACTACAATAAGAAATATATATTGCATAATGGAGATGCATGCCATAGATGTTATTGGTTGAAGGCTTAATCTTTCACCAAGAAAAAAAAATGCATACACCTCTATCAAAAGAAGAACAAGAACAGAGAGTAGAATTGAAGCACTCTTCAAAGTTGCAATATCATGTAGTGAGGTAATTGAGTTGCCTATGGATAACTGCTTGCCTAAAACATTTGAAGCTAACACATTGCCACAATTAACGAAATAATTTTGAGTCTACATGCTACGGTGCACGGAGTCTCTACTCATTTGAGAGTCACCTGCATAAGAGACAGAACTAACAGGTCAAGTCTCTCCCTTAATTTGAAATTCATGGTTGAGACTCTCCTCTTTTCTTCCTCAGCGCATCCCATTCCATTACACGGACATCATCCTGATGGTTATGAAAAATAAGGTAGATGAATTTTTCTGGCTTCCTTCCACCATCCTTGAAAATTGGTTGTGTCGGTATGCAATGGAAATGTGAAGTGGCATTGTGCCAGGGTTTGGTGTGGTGTGTGCTGTAAGGGGTTTCTTCCCCCTTTTGTTCTTAATATAATGAAGCGCACTCCTACGTTTTAGAGAAATAGAGAATTCATATAAAGTTATGTCAAGTTGTCAACAGGCGATAATTGCAGTCTGTGTAAGTGCCTCAAGTATAATGGGCTCTAGTTTTATACCCCCACATATTCACGTTTTTATCGAATCATATCCATTATGACAATTACTGACCGACTGTGTTGAAGGTGTACATAGTTTTTTACCAACTGATCGTACTAATAGATGGAGTAGTTTATACATGAATAAAAAGGGGTACTCTGCCCGCAATCAGTACAAAAATCACTGTTTACAGGCTACTTGGTCAGCAGGCTAATCTGCTATGTGCTCTTGTTGTGTGTCTCTACACCCTGCATTACATGGTCTTGTTGGGTCGTCTTTTGCTCTCTATGGTTTTGATGGTTCGTCGTCATCACATCCCCATACTGAAATGCAGATCGATTCCGTTTCGTCGTCTAGTGGGATGCTCAACTTCGTGAAATTGAACTTGCAGCTGGTTAACAGTTGTGATCAACGAGACCATATCTGTCAGAAATTCCCGCTCTTATTGTCGTACTCCTCTGTTCTATCCCACTGCGTCCCATCCCTGAAGTAATAATCCAGACCCCGTCAATGGTTCTTAGGAAGACGAATTTGCTCAGCACTCTTCAAACCATCCCATGAAACTTGTTAATTTTGTGCCAGTACGCTAAGGAAAAGAGGTAAGCAGGAAATGTTTGTGGTTGGAAGCGTGTGACATGGGGAGTGAGCTAAGCTGGTGGAGCTTCTTATATAAGATGGATGATGAGCGTGATAGATAGCTACGAACATTTGTTCTAGTACTCTTATAAGTTTTTGTAGCATGCTTCCAATTTATGTTTCTGAGGAACGTACAGTACAAAAGATTCCACTACTACTTTACATTACTACACAAAAGAACGTCTGTGGCGGTTTTTTTTATTTTCCGTAGCGGTTTTTGAAACCGCCGCAAAGCTAAGGCTACGGTTAATCGGGCAAGTAACTATGGCGGTTTTTTCTGATCCACTAAAACAGTGCCATAATAGAACGTTCGTTTAGTCTGAGGCAGTGGCGCTGCTGCGTGCATCATATATCGCCCCAGCTAGAGATTCTCGTGTGCTGCTTCGAGCCGTCGACACTCCGTGCAGGTCATGCATGTCACTCGGGACTCCGAACATGCACAACTTCAGCTGACTGCTCAAACTGCCTAGATAATACACGGGTCCATTAGAAGCTATGACCTCGGTCCCAAAAAAATTAAAATAAATTCATATATATAATCAACTAAAATCAAACTATTTAAAGTTTGATCAACTTTACGGTAAAAAGCATGACACTGGATAAATAAATCGCGTATATTTGTATATCGTGATGTGTCACTGATACTGACGTCACTGTAGCACAAGTTAATGGGTATATTTGGGGACAGAGGTACTTCCAATGAAATAAAAAAATATACTACCTTAGAACCTTTGTCGTGAGCAATGTATGAAGTGTAACAAGCTACAAATTCGTAGTGGATTCTGCATTCTTAAGGTAAACAAAGATAATTGTTTCAAGATTGCAAGCAAAAGTGCAGAAATCTCAATTGTTTTTGCTCTAGAGCATGCTACTATCCACAGATCCAGACACTATAATGACAAATATAAATGGCATAATAGAGATGCCACAGCTGTGGGTTGAGGGTTTCAAGCTCTTGCAATTCTTTCACCCAGAAATAGAAACAAAACAGAAACCTGAAGTTGGGCACCTGGTTTCTCTCACTCCACCAATTCTCCCCAACTTTCTGTTACTCTTCCAATCCCTGTGCTCCTTGACTCCACATCACTTCCTCCTGAAATGCAGATGAATCCAGTTTTCTCTCACTCCTCCCATCCACCCCAGCTTCGTCATCCCTCAAATCGCAGGCAGGTCAACTTCATGAAGTTGGGCAGCTGGTGAGCAGTTGTGATCAACGACACCATGTCTATCGGAAATACCAGGCCTCATTCTGTTAGTCCTCTTTTATATCCTAGTGCGTCCCATCCCTGAAGGTCTGTTCCAAACACTACTCGTGTTTCTCTGACCCCTCTATTCTATCCCAGTGCATCCCATTCCCATACATAACCGGAACTCATTGTGATCCATGAGATCATGTCTGTAGATGAATTTCGATTGTGTCATATGCAAAAAGGAGGAAACGTTACAGAGTGGAAGCATGCCACGGGTGGAGCTAGCATCTTTATATATGTTGGATGGGTGATAGCTGATACCAGAAAGGTAAGCAGCGGAGTACATTTGTTCTACAATAAAGTTTCTAAGAGTGCTTCACAATTATGTTATCCACCACATGGATATATTAGAACTGGTCATGTCTCTGCCTGAATTTAAAATTTAGTGCTGGAGAGTGGAGGCTCATCTTTTCTATCCCATTGCGTCCTGGCGCATCCCAATATATCCAAAACATCATCCGTGATGGTTAGGATTTTACAAATAAGGTAGATGAATTTTTTTGGTTTTCGACCGCCTAGTCTGGAGGTGGATTTCGGGAGGTAACTACTCTAGCTCTTTTGCATACAATGCTTTCTTCCATGGGAGCATGACCCTGCCGGGGCCAAGGAGATTTGGGGGAGCGCCCGTCCGCCCCATCCAAGGTTAAGTTCTTCTCCTGGCTCGCACTCCATGGCCGCCCCTGGACCGTGGAACGCCGTTGGCCACGGCCTTGTTGACGGTCACTAACGACATATTTTTCCCGTCAACTTACTACCATAAAGGGAGTAAAACTATACCTTTCTATACTCATATACATTTATCGTTAATAAAATTCCACTTGTAGTGTCTAGTATTTTATTTTGCAGATTTATAATAAATACAGGTGGAAATACGACCAAAAGTACGCCATCCAGGGAAGCGCATTATTGCAAAACACAAGCCCGTGGAGCAAATCGACCCAAAACATCAAAATTGGGCCGAGCCAAACCCGCCCACAACTTTTCAAGACGAAGGAAGACAACCCACCGAGACCCGGCCAGGCCGAGCCTGGGGGGCGCGCGCACCACCTGGTGTGGCCGCACCCTCCCTGAGGCGGTTTCGGCCCAGCCTCGGGGAGGCGGTTCATGAACCTGCCTTCTAGGGGTTACCGACATGGGATGGTCGGTTTGGTCTGATTAGGAAGATTTACCAGGTCGGTTTTGGTGTAAATTAGCACTTATGCCCCTCCTCCAAGTGTATAAGTAGTCCCCCTCTCTTCCTCTCTCAACACACACCACTTGGAGTCCAAAGAAACCAAAGAATCTTCCTCTCTCTACCACCTCTACCTCTCTGTCTTCTTCTACTACTACTTCTTCTTCTTCTTAGTTCTTGGTTAGCACTTGGAGTAGAAGAGCTACAAGGAGGGCTTGTCTCCTAGAAGAAAGTGCCTTGGTAATATATATTTTCAATGGAGCATTCTTCTATTTGCAAGTCTTATATCTATGTTCTTGGCCTAACTTATGAACTAGAGTATAGTTTTGCTCATGCTCTTGTGTTGGTATATGAACTAGCATATAGTTTACATATCATAATCTTGACATGTTCATATCAGTTCTTCATCGATCATCATATGCCTAACTTGATTAGAGGTGGGATATCGGTTCGTTGTTCCTTCGGGTTTGCTCTTGTTCTAGTCCGTCCATTCGACGAGTGGGGATCCTGGGGGGACAAGAGTAGTGCTCTAATATGCGGGCATGGTGCCCGGGTATTACGACACCTGCGATTATGAGAGCATGCCACGGTTGAGGGGTAGGCGGCTGGGTCGTGACAAGCCTTGACCGTCCCTTGAAATCCCCCCACGTTCGTATGTGCTGTAGGAGTTCGTAAATGCCTCGGTGGGAAGCAGACTTCCTAGTGGGGTCTCACCGGTATCCTAGACCTAACCATGCCTAAATCAGTTTGCATATGATCCTAACTATTCATTTGTATGGCCATGACTAGATACATTAGAATTACTCCATTAGGTTATTCATTTATTCTTTATCTATTTTCTTTATCCTTTGCTGGTGGATTCTTAAGTGTGTGTCACACTATCCATAAACCATTATTGCTTACCCCTGTTATGAACAATTTGGTCTAAGCAAACACATGTTCCTCTATTCAGATGCCATGCTAATAAAAACATGCCTTCCTTTGGGAAAATATAAATAACGATACCCCGAATACTTCCGGTGAAATGCTACAATGATAGATCCGTGCGCTTGGATGAAATATCTAAGATGGCAAGATCTATCCCGTTGACGTTCCCGCTCGGATCACCGACATGGTGGTTTTACTTGGGAATGTCGGCGACGCATTTCTGGCGCTGTTATTGGGGATGGGTTTTATACCTGTTTCCTTTGATTGCGCTAAGAAATGTCAACAAGCATTTCGCGCGCCGTTGCGGGAAGGCATTGTGAAAAAAAAAAAAAACTAGCTGGCTATGAATATGAACTGTGTGTGTGGCTACCATTTGCTCGTACAAAGCTAATCTTTTATGTTTTCTCCTGTTGTGGATGAAAACAGATAGTGTATGTCGCTTTCCAACTCGCCGGAAAACTTCATCTCCGATCCGTAGGCACTCCTAAGGAAGAACAGTCTCGTGCCGCTTCTTTTTCGGCCGAACCCCGACGGTCGAGACCGACATCCCCGCACCAACCGCATCTCAAGCTATGGCCCGAGAAGTCATCAAGCGATTTCTCTGCTCCCGCCGCCACCAACGCGCCCACCGGACCGGTGGTGAATGTGGCGGACAAGAACTTTGAATCACGCGACTGGCCGATCACCATGGTGCAGCCGGTCCATTCTGTGGATCTGCCTAGCGAGGACGCCAACGCTCATCTCCAACACTTCCTTAAGCCGCGCGACACAATCGTTATCAAGGACGCCGAACCGGGCGTCATCAGCTCCGCTTGTTTCCTTTCTCCCTCGTGGGGAAGGCGAAAACAATGGTTCTACAAGGACAAGGAAGTAGTCGGCCACGTGGGCTAAGTGCTCCGCGGGCGTTCTGGCTAAGTTCTTCCCCATGGGCAAAACCAATGGCCTCGAGGGGAAGGATCGCCAATTTCCAGCAGACATCAATGGAGCCCATTCCGAGGCGTGGGAAAGGCTGCAAGAATACATTCTAGCATGCCCGCACCACGGCATAGAGAATTGGCCGGTGCTCCGTAACTTCTACAAAGGTCTCACGGCCATATCGAAGGGGCACCTAGACGCCGCCGTTGGTGGCGCATTCTTATCGCTCACCATAGATCGGCAACAGCCCCGATCGACAAAATGGTGGCAAATCGTAGCCGGGGGAAGACAGAGCCCCTAGCCAAAACACAAAAAGGCATGCATACCGTGAAGGAGGCGGATATGCTTGTCGCAAAAATGGATCTACCGTTGAAGAAGCTAGAGGAGCGCAAAGACGACTCTACTACCCAAAGAGCGCCCGGTTTACGCCACGGACTCACACATGACGTGTGAGACCCGTGGTGAAGTTGGCCACTCAGGGAATAACCGCCTCGAGACCCATGAAGAAGCCGCCTTCATCAACAACAAAGAACGGGTATCGCCAACCTCGGCAAAAGGTTGGAACAACCAGATCCAGGCCACCATTCCAAGGTAACCAGGGCTACAACTCCAATTATAACCCCGGTCAACCATCAATGAAGGACCTGCATCGGGCCAAGCCAAGATTAACGAAAATCTCACCAAAAAAGATGAGCCATCAAGACAAAATCCTTGAAGGAGTGAATAATAAGCTCGAAGGGTTGACATCACCGTGAAGAATCAACTCGCCTTCAACAAGATGATAGAGACACAACCGCCCGTGATTGTCGCCAAGTACCGCTTAACGACTGGTAGGATCCCGTGGCAACCGGACGCCCAAGACGAAGTCGGTTAACATGATATCTCTAAGGCTCACCAACCCAATGAGCTAAAGAAGATCCCCGTGAGCTCGCCATTCAAGGTGCCAAGAAGGGAGACCCCGACATCCGCTTATCACCGCGCCAAGGCCCCCATACCTTTGTCAACGCATTCTCGTGACCTTGGGGCCGGTATCAATGTGATGTCCAAGGCCACCTTCAACAAAATCCGTGGAGGAACACTTACTCCCCGCCAACTTCGTCCCTCCAAATGGCGCATCAATCAACAAGGCGGCCGAGGGAATACTCAAGTCGTGCTAGTCAAAATACGCACGGAGTACATCCCCGCAGATTTTGTGATTCTCGGATATGGGCCCATCGAGGATACGTCTCTCCTCCCGGGGAGACCATTTCTCTATACGGCCAAAGCCGATATCTTGCATGGGGAAGGGCTTCATAGTCTTCCACGCCGAGAGTAAGGCGGTAAAGTGCCCATTCATCGGTACAAACAACAACACCCCGGATATCATCATCATCGAAACCGGGTGGGAATGTTGGAGGATCTCGACTCCGAGACCCCTGAAAGGTACTTCCCGCCAAGATAGTAGGGGAGAGTCGACAGCCGACTATAAATAACCTGCCCTAAAAAAATGGGGTATATTTAAAAAAAGAGATATTTTATAAAATATTTTATTATCAAAATAAACAAAAATATTTATTACATAAAATCTATAAGAAAAAATATTTTGAAAAGCTAAAATAAAGGTCTTTATAAATAAAATAAATTCTTTCATGAAAAATAAAGAAAAATATTTCCTACATAAAAAGTATATACAAAAATACTTTTAAATAATTTTTCTATTTTAAAAATAAATTTATATTTGAAAATTTTTGGAGAAATTCAAAAAGGGAAGAAAACGGTCGAACCGGCACGAGCAAACAACGGCCACGAACTTTTCGTGACCATTGTGCACGCCCGCCAAAGCACGCCAGCACACGCCTGCCTCGGGCGGTGCTTGCTTTGCGCACCCCAAGGTGCGCCCGCACCTGCCGGGCGCCCATGCGGCCCCCCGCCTTTGCCAACGGCTCCTATCCGTTGCATAAGCACGCCCCGTCGCTTAACTCGGCTATAAATAGCCCGAGCACCGTGTGAGAGCACACACCTCTCATTTTCACTCTTTCTCACTCTCACACTCTCTCCCACTTGTTCTACACTCCATTTTCTCCACCAAAAACATTGTGCCAAGCAAGATCGCGGGTGTGAAAGTTCATACTTTCAACTAACCCTTGCACACCCAAGGTCTCGCTTAATTGTTTTTGCAGTAGCCATGAAGAAAGCTGGAAAGATTTTCACGGGTTGAGGCGGTCGTCAAGACATAGCTCACGACAAACAAGCACAAGCTCCGCCCTCAACTTCGACGATCTCGAAGGCTCCCCATGCAAGAAGACGCCGCACCCGTCGGGAGGAAGAAGCTCAAGCTCCCCGACAATCGACGAAGCCGACGCGCCGCCCACCTCGACATCCGTGGAGATCGGGAGATGCAAGCATATCTCCTACTCAAGGACCGTGTGTTTCAAAGACATGCCCGAATCGACTCGACCTCCTCGAACAAACAGGTATGGACGATGAATTCCCTATCCTTTGGAGAGCAAAATCGGGTGGCGGGATATTCCCCTCTCGAGGAGGAAGGTTCTCGCCTCCCGACAATCCAGCTTCTTATGCACACTAGTAGAAGACCAGCTAGGAATTTCTTTCCGCCTCTTTGGTAAACCTTATCATGTTACGTGGGCGGATCTAGCTCGTCACTGGGGTTTTAGCTATAGATGTGCACTAGACATAGATGCTGCTCCTCCTGGCTTTGTTAGGAATCACTTTTGGGAGGAGATATCCGGTGCTCATGAGGCCGGTACCTTCAAACCTCGCCACTCACGAGATCCAAAGACCCATCACTTAGATATATCCATCGCCGGATCTCGCCGACTTTGTTTCCTAGACACGGGGTTAGATGGGTGAATGAAATTGAATTGAAATTACTCTATGCTATTGTCCACAAGGAGAAAATAGCTCCAGTTGTAGAAATGTGCGAACTTTTTACATATTATCACAAAAGTTGTTGTTCCTGTCACCCGCACATCCCTTATCACACGCCTCGCTCGCGATTGGAGCTTTGGATGATCGCCAGATAGAGTACATTTCCACACCTAGGGATTTTTGGACTGTTGCGCAGCCTTGTGCGGGCCATTTAATTAAGATTTTACCATCCGGGCGAGCTTGGTCATCTTTTCCTCGGCTATGCAACTATAGTTCGGTTACCTAACCCGGACTTACAGCTTGTATAAAAGCCAGTACTAATATTTGAGCTCGAGATCACGATAGCTTGCGCAGAAAGATACCCCTATCGGTTCCACACGCAGGTGTCGAGAGACCGAAGGTCGGATCCTCCTCCCATGGGCCCCACTTCATGCCCCACGACCACGCCCACACGGCCTACACCGATGTTCCAGCAAAGATGGCCTTATCCTATGGGGACTCGGGGGTAATACTCGGGTATGATCCTAGGTGGGAGCCGCCGCCTCATTAATCGGTACAAACCAGTGGCCCGAAGGAGATACAAAGGCGGCATGGAGGGCCAACAGGTTTGACGTTGACGACGGCTCCGACGATATGCCCCCACCAGTCCAAAGACAGGCAGCCACCACATGGGGTGGAGGCTATCGGTATCCAAACTGCAAAGACTCTCGACGTCCGCACTAGGAACATTGAGCACACGCTCAATACCCATGTGCAAAACACCGCATGCTGGCGGCGAACCGGGAGCAAAGGCAGAGTCGGCAGAGATGGATCCAATTGAGTCTAACATGGCTACTCGCAATGCACGCGAGGAAGCATTCCGAGGTACCAAGGCTTCGATCCCGATCGGAGGCCTCCGATAGCTTGGGGGAGGACCCCCGCAGGTAACATTGCATTGCATATTTACTTTTATCAAATTTTATTTTATTCTCAAAGATGTTTAAATTTCAGCAATCTTACATTAAAAAAAACCAAAAATAGAATAAGTAGCTCTTCTTTATGCCTTAATGCTTATATATATGAGCTATGAAAATGTTTAGTCTTAGTCCCTTGTTGAAATGATGAATAGTTGCTCGTCTTATGTTTTGCCTATTGCCTAGTTTATAATTTGAATTTCTCTAAAGTTTGGGTTTAGTGGCTAAGACTAAAAACTCATCCCGAAAAAAAAACCCGATTCATGTGGGTTGCATAAGCTCTATCTAGTCTAAGTTGTTGCCAAGTATGATATGGTACAAATAGATTTGCTATGACTTCGTCCAAAAAGAGAAACTTGACATCCGGGAATCTACTTTGAAAGAAAAGAGAAATGATATGGGCTATGCTAAAAAAAAAAAAGAAAAATGAGATGAAAAATGGACAAGTGTCCGAGGGCGAGTAGAGCCCACATCTCTAAAAAAAAAAAGAGAGAAAATAAAAGACAAAAGTCTAGGGCGAGTAGAGCCCACCTCTCCAAAAATATATATATATATAGCAATAAAGCCCATACTTTCTCGAAAAAAATAAATTTTATTTAAATGAATAAATCCCTTAAAAAGTTGATCGAAAGGATGAATGATTAGTATTTCTCGTTATAGCCGTTCTATCTCGGCAACCGCCCAAGGCTTTGAGAAAAGCTAAAAAGCCCCGCTACGATGAAAGATAATAAAGGGTGAGAAAAAGATGTGCCATTTTATTCAAACTCTAGTAGAAAATCTTATTATAACCCTGGCACTTGCAAAATGTAATCGGCATAGTAGCAACTCCTGATCAACAACCAAGTATTTATCTTTTGCTCGAGGACGCGCAAAGGGTAAGCTTGGGGGAGTTTGTTGACGGTCACTAACGACATATTTTTCCCGACAACTTACTACCATAAAGGGAGTAAAACTATACCTTTCTATACTCATATACATTTATCACTAATAAAATTCCACTTGTAGTGTCTAGTATTTTATTTTGTAGATTTATAATAAATACAGGTGGAAATACGACCAAAGTACGCCATCCAGGGAAGCGCATTATTGCAAAACACAAGCCCAGGAGCAAATCGACCCAAAACATCAAAATTGGGCCGAGCCAAGCCCGGCCCACAACTTTTCAAGACGAAGGAAGACAACCCACCGAGACCCGGGCCAGGCCGAGCCCAGGGGGGTGCGCGCGCACCACCTGGTGCGGCCGCACCCTCCCCGAGGCGGTTTCGCCCAGCCTCGGGAGGCGGTTCATGAACCCCGCCTTCTAGGGGTTACCGAAGTGGGATGGTCGGTTTGGTCTGATTAGAAAGGTTTACCAGGTCGGTTTTGGTGTAAATTAGCACTTAGGCCCCTCCTCCAAGTGTATAAGTAGTCCCCCCTCTTCCTCTCTCAACACACACCACTTGGAGTCCAAAGAAACCAGCAATCTTCCTCTCTCTACCACCTCTACCTCTCTCTCTTCTTCTACTACTACTTCTTCTTCTTCTTAGTTCTTGGTTAGCACTTGGAGTAGAAGAGCTACAAGGAGGGCTTGTCTCCTAGAAGAAAGTGCCTTGGTAATATATCTTCTCAATGGAGCATTCTTCTATTTGCAAGTCTTATATCTATGTTTTTGGCCTAACTTATGAACTAGATTATAGTTTTGTTCATGCTCTTGTGTTGGTATATGAACTAGCATATAGTTTACATATCATAATCTTGACATGTTCATATCAGTTCTTCATCGATCATCATATGCCTAACTTGATTAGAGGTGGGATATCGGTTCGTTGTTCCTTCGGGTTTGCTCTTGTTCTAGTCCGTCCATTCGACGAGTGGGGATCCCGGGGACAAGAGTATTGCTCTAATATGCGGGCATGGTGCCCGGGTATTACGACACCGCGAATATGAGAGCATGCCACGGTTGAGGGGGTAGGCGGGCCGGGTCGTGACAAGCCTTGACCGTCCCTTGAAATCCTCCCACGTTCGTATGTGCCGTAGGAGTTCGTAAATGCCTCGGTGGGAAGCGTACTTCCCGGTGGGGTCTCCCGTATCCTAGACCTAACCATGCCTAAATCGCTTTGCATATGATCCTAACTATTCATTTGTATGGCCATGACTAGATACATTAGAATTACTCCATTAGGTTATTCATTTATTCTTTATCTATTTTCTTTATCCTTTGTCGGTGGATTCTTAAGTGTGTGTCACACTATCCATAAACCGTTATTGCTTACCCCCTCGTTATGAACAATTTGGTCTAAGCAAACACATGTTCCTCTATTCGGATGCCATGCTAATAAACACATGCCTTCCTTTGGGAAAATATAAATAACGATACCCTGAATACTTTCGGGTGAAATGCTACAATGATAGATCCGCGCGCTTGGGGATGAAATATCTAAGATGGCAAGATCTATCCCGTTGACGTTCCCGCTCGGATCACCGACATGGTGGTTTTACTTGGGAATGTCGGCGGCGCATTTCTCGCGCCGTTATTGGGGATGGGTTTTATACCTGCTTTCCTTTGATTGCGCTAAGAAATGTCAACAGCCTGCAGCCAAGCATCATTTGCGCCCTTTACTCGCGGGAGGACGAAACTATCAACCACATCCTCACAGCCTGCATCATCACCGCATGTGTCCGCACCTCCTCCTATTTCGTGTAGGGATGGATCACCCGGGGCCATCCGTGGACTCCTACGCACCTCGTGGACTGGTGGATAGCAGCTTGCACCGCCGTCCCCGAGCAGCTTCGACGACCCTTCGACTCGCGGTGCTGCTCGCCTCTTGGGTTATTTGAAAGAGCGCAATAGGCGCACCTTCAACCACATCTCCGTGGATGCCTCTCCAACCGCGGGATGTCATCCTTGAAGAGGGCGAGGAATGGGTGCAAGCAGACTTGAAAGGGATTGCGATGCTGTTGGCAGCCATCGGTTAATTCAAGCGCCTCCCTCTAGTCGCAAAATTGTTCTTCAGCTAGTACAACACTTTCGAAGCGCCACCGTTAGAGCCGGTGACTTGTGTAACGTGTTCTTCCACCCCTAACATGGCACCTCACCATGTCCAGGAGTGAGGATTTGTATTTCTGTTGGATTTTTCCTAACCTCTCTTAATGAAGAACGAGCTAAGCTCGTTTTCAAAAAAAACATGTTTTCTTCCACCATCCCAATATAATATAACCAAATTGTATGCATATTTGACATATATTTAACACTGCAAAAGGCCAATTGCTACACTTCCTGTTGAGCTGATCACACTACAAGAGAGGCTTCAGACTTGGAAGGGTTCAACAAAGCAACAATTATTGACCAAATAAAATCAAAATTCCTAGGCTACAACAGTATCGAGCCACAGTACTGTTCCTACAACAATCACAACCGGACGATGTTGCAAATCAGTGGGGTCACGCAAACAAGTTGCAGTTCGTCCTAATCTGTATATGCATTGTGTTTTCTGGTGCTTTCCATGCCTAAGGAGTTACACAATCGTACTGCAGTAGAAAAACACAATATGCCATATATTCTTCCATGCATGTGGCAAATTAAGGAATGCAGGAAGTAAAGCAGAAACCCAAACTGCTGTGAGCACAACCTCGAAAACTTCTTGTCCACAAACCAATATGTAGCTACCTACCACAAGAAGGACTTAATGTGCCCATTTTGTTCGTCTCATTTCACATCTGAAGCATCTCTATATATACTATACTCATCATTCTGAGGGAGCAATTAAATAAATACAGTTTATAAAATCATAAAGAAAGAGTAGGTGAGGAGTGATGACTAGTGTTCATGTAAGAATACTTTTGTAGCTGAGTCGTTATTTAGTTGGTTGCCATATACAATGGAAAGGAAAGCTAAAAAATATTGAAAGAAATTGTCAGACCTAATTTTAAAACAAAATTGGATACGAACCATATGTGCACCTAGGAATCAATCAGACACATATAGAGACAAATTAAAAAGAGAGTATGAAGCTCAATGCCATATTACATTGAGAACTTTAATTCATTACACAAATACCATCCATGTCTAAGCAAATGAATAACTAAAGATAACTCTAGGCTGCCGCCATAGCCATAGGGAACGGTCGACTGGTTGACCTCAAACCAGGTCATCCTCATCATAAACCTCACAACCATTGCCATTTGTAACCATCCAGGATTTTTGTTGAAATAATGAAAATAAATAAGCATAAGTACATATCATACTTAACAAGATAATATCTAGACACTGGTTGAACTGCGGTTTGCTTTTAGTAAGTCACGATGTATGTACGTACTGGCATATCGGCTTCCCTCTCTGGCGTTTCATTCTTCACTCGTTCATGGTGCTAAAGTGGTCTTCCAAATTTGTTCATAGCAAGAAGACGGTTTTTATTGGGCAGCTTGTTCAAGAATTCTGAGGATATGTGTCTAGTAGAAATATTGGTCTTTATTTTGAGACTGGTCCTCTTTTTCTATTCCAAGTTATATGTGGAAATCATCAATACGGTTACTAGAGAATTTCCATGGTTTTCTTCCGCTGTCCCATTGACAATGACTGTCAACCAATTTCAGTATGCATGAACGTGGATCCACTATGATGTTGACTAGCTGACAAAATGACGCCACTATTTACTCCTCTTCTGCGATATGCCTCCTCAAAGTTTGCAGTGTTCTTCATATGACAAAAGAGGACGTACATACTGGATTCCAGGAAATTATATAAGAAAGTATTGTTTGATGTGTTTCCAGAGGTGGGAAATGAAATTTCAGATTTTTGGAGAATGAAATTTTTAGATATGGCAAGAAAATAATACATATTGCAAAGATGTTCTAATTTTGAAAAAAAAAAATATACATATGATCGAGTAGAGAAGACAACCACCATTGCAGATCGATCTCCAGAGGCGGTTATGTTTCTAGCTGCTACTGGGAATTCTAGAGTGCAGTTGTCTTTTGGCTGCCTGTAGAATTTAATTTCTAAAGACACACTGACGGTTCCTATTTTTGTCTCTACATTCATTTTGACTGCTTATAAAGATCACTCTCTTAGTAGTGATAATTTAGTAAACCTAACATAATTTTGACAATCAAATAAATAATATATATTCATCTGGGATCACATTATATTAAGTCTGTGTTGATAGAAAATATGATTGACCAGGTGCAGATCAGTGGGTCTATGCATTTGGGATAAACGATGTGGGTGTGTTCATTCTAGAACACTTAGCACAGAGAGGTAATAGGGAGATGTGAAGATACAACCATACCTTGGAATCTTGACGGAGGAGGTCGACGTCTCTGCCATGGTGTCGGTGTTGAGGACGAACGTGATGAAGTCCGGAGGCGCAGTGGAGCTTCCCATCGCTGGCAGCGCCACCCTCTCGATCGGTCTAGGGTTAGGGACGGTGGGAAGTGGCGGCCGACAGTGAACCTCGTGCCCCGTGCCATGGCCCCCACCTTCTATTTATGGCGCCAGGCGATAGGGGCCCACCAGCCGTCTATTGAGCCGGGCGTCCCCGATCGGGGCGCGAGTCAAGGGCCCACTTGGCCGTTGGGTCAACAAGTGGAGATCAATCTAACATTCTCCCCTTGATCTCATCTTAAACTTTATACCTTTTACTTCTTTTTCTTATTTCAATACGATTAGTGCATAGAACTGTGTTTGTCGTCACGGTCAATCGCCGATGGACTCAACAGCTACAATACACGTCTCTGTTTTGAAACAGGTTCTTTAACATTGGGCCCTTTATTGTCCGAAAATCATAGGCTATACCATAAACCCATGTCGACCGTGTGTTCTCTCGAGCACCCGGTGGTAAGCCTTTTTTTGGTGAACGGATCTGCAAGCATTTTTACGTTCCTTATATGCTCAATGCTTTTCTATTGCTTATAAGCTCAATACTTTCAATATGATTCCGGACTCTCTCCTTTACAACGTATAACTATGTGTCAACGTGTTTGGCGAAGACACTTGACCCGTTGTCATAGGAGTAAAACAATTAAATGGTTATTGCTTTGTTGTCAACCATTATCAACTCGGATAAAATTCTTTTGATTACCTTTGCCTGTCCCCGAGGCCTCATAACAAGTTGTATCATGTGTATGCATCATCGGTGACACCACAAACTGTTTTTATTTGGAGCTTTTCCACAACAAACTCCAACCGCGAAAGTGTCGGTGACTAGTGTGGAATTCACTGCACATCTCGCCAAATCTCAACATTTGTACCCACAACTATATGAGAGTATTTGTTCTTTCTTACTCGATATGAGGCTCTCAGTATTTTACAAAATTTCAATACATTCATTACTCCATTCCAGTGATCTATATCTGGATTGGACTTCTGCCAAATTATCCCGGATATGTGAACTCTGTAGGGTAATGACACAATTGTGCTTTCATTAAGCTTCCAACAGCTGAAGCATGTGGTACCACATATTTCTTAGATCTATTTCACATTGATTCTTGGAACACTAAAGTTCCCAAATCCATTACCCTTCACTATAAGAACAGGCATAGGTTTTTCCTTGCATGCATACTTTATTTCTTTAGAATCTTTTCTAAGTATGTCTTTGCAACAGTTCTAATACCCCTTTATTCTATCTCGGTGAATTTCAATTCTTATTATGAGAGACATTTCACCGAGACCATTCTTGTTGAATCTTGAGGACAATAACTTCTTTTCCAACAGTAGATTAACACCACTACTAGCAAGCGAGGTGTTATCCACGTGTAGGATTAGGAAAATGAATTTTCCACTCTAAACTTTTCATAAAACGGTTGTCCTTCTCATTCTCTTTAACCCAAATATTCTATTGACTTTTCAACTTTAAAACTCTACTTTCTAGAGACTTGCTCTAACCTTTAAATCATTTCTTCAGGCAACATCTCATATGTTCTTTTACTCTCACGACAAAACTATTAGGTTGTGCCATGTATTCATTTTCATACAAATCCCGTTAGGGAATGCCGTCTTTACATCCATATGATGTAATTCAAAACCATAATGTGTCATTAACTTTCACCGTAATCAATTCATTCTCTATATAACTGTTCTCACCACAAGTGGCGATTTATATTTTTTCATATTCCCTTTGGAGTCACATTGCGTCTTGTAGACCCACTACAGCCCACTGTTTTGGCTCCATTAGAAATTACTTTTAAGTCCCAAATATCGTCGGACTCTTTAATTTTATAATTTCTTGCCATTTAGACAAGTAAGTATTTCTCATGGCTCTTTAGATAAGGTGGGATCACCCTTCATTTGAATTTCTTTAACATAGACTTTATAATCGTCGAGAAAAATTGCTTTTCTCAATCTTTGAGACCTTTTCGGGGTCCTTAGCTATTGGCACTTCTTTAATGTGGGGTTGTTGTTGTTGCTCTTTTATTGCACAAAGGCAATTAATTCTATAAGGTCCTATATCTAGGATCCTTGTTTACTTATACAACAATAACATGGTATTTCAAAACTTTACATACCATGCTCCCCCAGATTACTCCATCTTCTAAAGATAGAGTATCTTCACTTTTGTTATTTGGGTTGATCTGTTAAACTCGTATGGCACCATAAGAACCACTTTAATAGCTCTAAAACTTGTTATGCTATCTTCCTATTGGAACTAAAAAGTCCAGGAATTTAGTCATTACTTTCTTTAGGGGTATAACTATTATGACCATTGTACTCCCTCAACGATCACATTCATCTTTTATAGATCACTTTTGTCTCTAATGCACAATATGCACCGCTTTATCTTGAACTATAGGGGAGTGTCTTTCTTAATCATCTTTTCTTCTTCACATCTTTTGAATTTATCTCATATTTCTCCCCCTCGAATGTGGCATGAACTTTTCTACCACAATTCGAAACTATCAAACTCTTGTGAAGGAGGAAACTTTGATTACTTATTCATCCATATGGGAGTACTTTTTCCTCATTTCACTTCAAGAACTTAGCAAAGTCCTTTATTATCAATACTTTTGCAAGTCACGCCGCACGTTATTCTTATCGGAGGTTCGTACATAACTTTCTTTTCACTTTACACTCATGAAGTGCTTAATGTCAATTCTAGGATAGCACAAGAGCTACCCATACTTTTTCTCGCTATACGAGATAGGCACTATGCTAACTTTACCTTGCTATGCAAGGTAAGCATTGTGCCAACTTTACCCCCGCCATGCGGGTATTATCTCAACCTTTTTCCCGCCATGCGGAATAATTCCCTCGAAGGGACATCAATGCCGTGGATTGGCTCATCAAATTTAGAAATAAATCCGAATACTCACGTAACATACATGCTTAATCCAACGTTGGTCAAATTAAACATGAATGTGATCTTTTACAACTCTTATCATAATGACTGAAACTGAAATTACATTCTTTTCATTGATAATACATGAAAAACATTTCTCAAACTAAACTTTAATATCAACTTTAACGCCATTGGCGACTTTTTATTCGCTTTTATCATCTTTCGAGTCACAAGTGCCCGCTTAATTTTCTTTTTTTCCTTCAAGAACAAAATCATGGAGATCTTTGTCTGAAATATTCAATAGTAGTCAACTATAATGAGCATGAAATAACGCTTCGATGATCCGTTAAAACATGCACATTAAACTTTAAACAATTAAACTTTAAACGTCTTTAATCTGTATTCTATATCACCGTTGGGCGAAATAGAATAGAACATCATCTTTGTACATCAATTCCACATCACCGTTGGGCGTAAATGGAATTAAAGTATTGAAACTCAATAACATTTGAGGTATATAACTCATTTTCTGCATTAATTCCACATCACCGTTGGGCGTAAATGGAATAAATGTTTGGGAACTCAATAATCTTGAAAGCATATAATCACTCCTCACAATTAGAGGATGATCTATTTTATTGCAAATGAAACATAAAAATATTTTTCTTTTTATCTTTAGAGCATTTCTTTTCCTTTATCTAGTCTCAGTGAAACATTGGTCACCTTAATGCAAAATTTATCAGAGATTCATACTTTAAACTCAAACTCATAAATAAAATTATAATATTGTTATCATCAACGTTGGTCAGAAAATAACAATATCATAATTAAACTTTTATCATAAACTCATTACTCCTCTAATAAAATTGGAGGATAATATTCTTTAACTTTGCAGCGGAAAATGTGACAAAACCATCATATACTTTTCAGAAGCATCACTAGTACTTAAGTACTCTCTAAACAATTATCCTATGGATTCAAGTTGAATACAAACAAAATCCAAGCATTAAAATTTGCTTCTCAAAAGGAATAAACTGATAACATTTGTTTTTGGTCACAGCCGCGAATTCATTTGGCCCGAAGCCTGCTTGTCACGGCCCAGCAGCAACGCTATTGTTCTCCCTTTTTTTTTCAGCCCGAAGGCCCATCTTGCGAAAACGCCTCAAGTCGGCCCAATCGCTCTCGACCGCTGATTTTCATCCGACGGTTCAGAGTGATTTTCGCGAGATCAAAACCGGTCTCAGCTCCCCGAAACCCTAGGTTCATTTCATTCCCATCCTTTCCTCTTGCTTCGGCAGCAGCGCGCAGCGGCGGCCGCCCATGGCGACGGCCAGCTAGCTATCCCGCCGGAGCTCACGCCGGTGCTAGACCGGCCTCCCTATTTCTCTCTCTTGGCACCGCGGCACTTCAGCAAATGCCAGCAGCGGCTGGTGGCCGCCTGGAGGTCGCCGGCGGCGGCGAGGTGGTGACCCGCCCTTAGCCGCACGCGGCTCCCTTTTTCCTCGACGACGGCAAGGCGGTGGCCTCGCCGGAAAACCCGCCGGCGGCTCCCCGGTCCCTAGCCTTTCTCTTCCTCCCTCCCTCCTCTTTAGCCTGCGACTCCCGAAGATGAGCACAAGCCACGGAGGAAGAAGGTGTTGGCGCCGCCGCCGGTCCTGTCGCCGGCGTGCGCGTCCGCTCAAGTGTGGGCGCGCCACCGTCGACTGGTCCAGTGGTGGTGCCCCGTTCCCTATCCCGCGCGCCTGATGAGGCGGCTCGGGACTCCTTCGGCACCGCTGTGGGCCCCCTCGCCGGAGCGCGCGCTCCCCGTTGGGTGAGCGCGCCGCCGTCGAGCGGCGTCGCATCGGCACCCTGATCCCGCACACACGTGCTTAAGGTGCGACATTGGTCCCGCACGCGCCGGCGGACGCGGCCCTCTTCTCGCGCGCCGACGACGCAGCTGTAGGTCTACTTCCCGCACGACGGCGGTAGTGTCGGCGGTGAGAAATGCATAGGCGCCTCCCTCGTCCGACCTTTCTTTTAGGGTTAGGCTTTCTGTTTGGGGATTTCTTTCAATTTCTTTTCTCTTGTTCTGATCCGAAAATTCGAAACTAAATTCGAATCCTCCTCTTTCGATTTTCTTTGAACCCGATCTGGATCTACGCGCTGGTGCAACCAGGCTCTTGATACCATTGATAGAAAATATGATTGACCAGGTGCAGATCAGTGGGTCTATGTATTTGGGATAAACGATGTGGGTGTGTTCATTCTAGAACACTTAGCACAGAGAGGTAATAGGGAGATGTGAAGATACAACCATACCTTGGAATCTTGACGGAGGAGGTCGACGTCTCTGCCATGGTGTCAGTGTTGAGGACGAACGTGATGAAGTCCGGAGGCGCAGTGGAGCTTCCCAGCGTTGGCAGCGCCACCCTCTCGATCGGTCTAGGGCTAGGACGGTGGGAAGTGGCGGCTGACAGTGAACCTCGTGCCCTGTGCCATGGCCCCCACCTCCTATTTATGGCGGTGTGCGACAGGGGCCCACCAGCCGTCTATTGGGCTGGGCGTCCCCGATCAGGACGCGAGTCAAGGGGCCCAGTTGGCCGTTGGGTCAACCAGTGGAGATCAATCTAACATATGTGCCTAGTTTCCACAGCTAACCTTGCAAATGATCATTCACGCCCATGTTCCCAACCTGTTGGACATAATGATTGACGAGAACTCTTGCTACTCTCAATATGCATGAACGTGGCATCACTGCATATTGCTCCTCAACTCCACTATGAAGATGCCTGGCTGACAAAATGTCGCCACCATGTTTTACTGGTTCGACATCTCCTACATATATGGCTCCTCAATGTTTGCAGTGTTGTTCCTATGACAGAAGACGGCGTACATGCTGGATTCCACACTGCAGTGCAAAATGTTGGCTGATCAGCCTCATCAGGTTGGGTAGCTCGTTAGTGATTGATGAGATCATGTCTGTTCCAAACACTTGTTTGCTTTCTTTGACCCCTCTCTTCTATCCTAGTGCATCCCATCCCCATACATAACGGGAAACCGTCCAAGGATATTATGTGGATGAATTTTGATTGTGTCAGATCTGATCCACATTCTGGTTTCTAGATCAAGCGTGGGCCGGTTTGCCAGCTGCAGTGGGGGGTGTCTGGAAGGCGACATCACTTTGCCTTCTCGTCGGGCGCGCTGAGGTGGGGTGTCCATGGATCTCAATTCTTCGACGCTATGGATGCCCGTTGATCTTTAGTACACATATCTAATGTACTAAAGTTTCTTTTTTTATTTTTAGATTTTGTAATAAGTTTGGTGTGTGTGGTCACGCAAAAAGGCTTTGGTGTCAAATTATCACAGAGGCGGAATGTAATTCCGTTATCTAAAAATATGCAAAGGAAATGCGAAAAAAGGGGAAACGTTTATGGAGTGGAAGCATGCCAAGGGGGGAGCCTCTTTATATATATGTTGGATGGTGATAGCTGATACCAGAAAGATAGGTACCGGTGTACATTTGTTGTACAATAAAGTTTCTAACAGTGTGCTTCACATTTATATATGTTGTCCACCACATGGATATATAAGAACAAGTCATGTCTCTGCCTTAATTTGAAATTTCGTGCCGTAGAGTGGAGACTCATCATTTCTATCCCAATATCCAAACATCATCCGTGATGGTTACGATTTTAAGCACAAGGTAGATGAGAATTTTCGTGGCTTTCTTTATATTTATAGTCGAGGAAGACTTGCACGCTAAGCAATCTTTAAGAGGTTTCCTTATAGATCGTAATACCTCTTTACAAAGCAACCTAATTCTATTTCGACTCAATCTCCTTATTTCCTAATTAATTTATTTCCGACTTTCACCGTGAGATGATGACAGCGCGCGGGGCTGCTGCCCTCTTTCTTGGTGGCCACGCGCGGTGCCCCTTGTGTAGGATGGCCGGCCTCCCAAGGCCTAATCCTGGGGCATGACATGGTTACTTTATGTATTTCTTATAATGGTAGTGGTGGGTAATTTATTGATAAATCTCAATAGATCTAATGGCTAATATTCGTGATCATGATTAGAGTCAACCAAATCAAAGGCCAGATGTTTCGATTATTGTGAAAATTTCTAGGATTTAGATTTTTTCTTAGCACGTCTAGTGAGAATTAATGTGGTGCCTCCTTTCGAGCCTCCTAAATCTCAATATATCTAATGGCTAATATTTGTGATCATGATTAGAGTCAACCAAATCAAAGGCCGGATGTTTCTGATTATTGTGAGAATTTCTAGGATATAGCTTTTTTTTCTTAGTGCGTCTGTTGAGAATTAACGTGGTGCCTCCTTTGGATAATAGTGGAGATCCAATGACTTGTGAACCATGACTACCAGACTGCTTTTTAATTGTACATACAACTAGTTGAACGCCCGTGCGTTGCTACGGGATAACTAAATTTTATATAAAAACATGGATCGCATGATAAGATAACAATACTATGAAATTAAATAATGATATTAAAATGATATTTAATCCAAACAAGTTTTGTGAAAGCAACATAATCAATCACGGATTTCGTAGCAATGATACATTAGAGATTTCATGTTAGTAATGAAACACAAGCTTAGAAAGAGATTGTCAACCACATATATATAACATTAGCTGGTTTATTTGGGAAACGATGCTGCACATTTGAGTCACGGCTCATGACCAAGCCACTCTAGCAATGGAACAACCAATGAAGACCGGGAAGTTGACTGAAGCTAAATACAAGATCCGAACTATACCTAACAACTGTAATCCTGAAAGTCATACGAAGTATCTTTCCTGGGCTACTGAAATGCTTAGTGAACTTGAGTTGCAATCATTCCCTTTTCTCATAACTCAATATTTTGCAAACAGACAAAATTCATGAGTGCTCAATGATGGAAAACAGTAAATAATGTTGTGATTTAAAGATTCTATAACAACAGGAAAGATAATAAACAAATGATAGAATGGAACAATATGAATCCTTAACAAAAATATCATTGCTTCATAAAGTGTGCATTCAAAAATCATTTTGCCACAACTGCTTGCTGCACCTACTGATCCTTTCCGCCTAGCAACATGACCCATAAGCTTGGTGTCCTTAAACCAGTCAGTCACTATGAGCTCCATAAGGCACTTCCCTGATGGTACCTGCAGTGTCAAATGATAAAATAGTATGCACTTGATTGCCTGCTAGGCCTTTTAGAAAGAGAAACCAAATTGTTACTTGAACACATGGACCTTTCATGTGGAAAGTTTAGGTACTGGCCAACAGTTATGACTTTTCTCGTTTGTAAAACAACTTTCCAGATGCCCATATCCTTCGATCTATGATGTACAGAAGAATGGGAACTGCATGCGAGAACCATCAATTAAAAGCAACCCGCCATGGATGTGAAAATAAGCAAAGCATAGTAAAAAAACAAAATCCTATTTCTGACCCTGCATATTCACACAACACATACGAAACATTTTATTTTTAGTACGTAGTTCTTGCATTTAACTGGATAAAAAACAAAATGAGCTAATATTTTCATATTCTGCTATCATTTTTGGTCTCCAACTTCCAGGATAATGTTAACTTAAACAATAAGCTAAATCAGGCTGAAAATGCTGGTGGAAGGAGGGAAACTGCTAGGGTTGTAGTAGATAAAGAGGTGGTTTGTGAACAGGCAAGATCAAGTGACAAGAATCTCCATTGCATGAAAAAACCCTCTAAATTTCTACCAAACGGCCATGTTTCAGAATTGCCCCAAATGTAGCCAAACGTCTTGTTATTGAACAATGCAAATTTGATGGATTTGGTCATGATTGTGTAGCAACTACTGCAGCAGGAATTTCAAGCCATGGTGAACAGCAGAAAGTAGCAACACCGACATGCAACTTGATTTCCTGTGTTCCCTCTCACACATGTAGTCCACGATAGCAGGAATGTTGAAAAGAAATGCTTAACAATACTGGAGTGTTGAAAACAAAATTCTCAAACACTCATTACTTGTGAACTGATAGAGGCTATTCTAAAAGAAAGCAATATATTTCTATGCGACTATGCCACATTGTAGTTCGTCCTACTGAACTATAGGAGAAAATGAATGGTTTAACATAGTGAGATTAAATGACAAGCTAAAGAAATATTTTTACATTGATGACGTGAAAAGGTAAGACAGCTGAAAAGAGTAGTGGAGATGACAACAATAGTAATTCCCTTGAAACAATAGTATATGCCATGTAACAACTAACAAATGCATGGGATAGAACAAAGATCAATTCACCAATAGTGCACACAGGTATGGGTCCTATGAGCAACAAAGCTACCTCTAAATCAAGCTTTTTTCAAGGAAAACAACAATCAGCAATCAAGACAATATCTATACAATAGACCTTGTAAGCTGCTGGTGAGAAGGAATTCTTAAGGAAGGCTGACAGTTACTTTATTTACTTACATTCTATATAATATCCATTGCAGTAGTAGGTGGCCATATATGACATAGGGTAGGCTTTTCTAGGACAAAGGATGTACATCTAGTATAATTCCTTGGCTTCTGGAATCAGATTTCAAACTTAGTAGTCTTGACCTGTGGATACACTTATTTAATTAGGGATACACTATCAAGGCCATGGATAATATATATAAGTTTTCTCTAACTATACCATGCTAATATGTTAAAAGATGCAACATGCAACATGCAACAATGCAGAGAGGCACTGAATTTGGAATTTTTTTACAAAAGCTCTAACAAGCAGTATGATAACATCTATTTTATTTACCTCATTACAGGCATTGCTTTGGCCGGATTTGAAAACAAACCAAAGCAGATGTTGAAGTGAGCTTTTGTTAACAAGCAATATGCAACAATGTAGTGACTGAACTGTTTTATTTACCTCCATCACAGCGTCATGCGGTAGGTGCCGGTAGGCAGACGTGGAGCCAGCGGGACTGAGTTTAGCGAGGCGGCGATGCCAAAGGGTCACTGCAGGAACACCACACCCTTTATGATTATGCTTCCCATCTCCAATGCAGTAATTATCACACTTGAAATTAGTCTATTTTCAGTGCATAAATAATGAAATAAGTGTATTCCTCAGAGCTTAAATTGTCGAATGACATTAGATTTAATTTTAATATGTTGTGCCTAGAAAAGTGAAAGATATCGCAACCCTCCAGCAACCATAATTTTTCTTATACAACCACTAATAGTATTGGCACCATGGGGTTGAGGCGCTAAGCATGCACTTGTACCTGGCACCTGAACACCAGTTAGGAAGTAGAAATTCAGAAACACAGTCAACACCAATTATCCATGACAATGCGGGAACATTTGATACAATACAACAGCCTGGCTCATACAGGATCTATCTATTGGCTCAGAAATAGGATATGATTCTTTATTCAGGAAAAACATACATATGATTCAAACTATGGGCCTGCAAATATAAACAAATAGAGGATTAAAAAATTCTTCAAATTTCAGCTGAACATTCAGTCATGTTAAAAAACCATAACTGTAGTTCTGCAACTAATTTTCAGTTTCCTGACAGAAAGCTAACACACATGTAAAAGCTATCACATTAGCAAGCACCAGTTAGCCATTCAGTGATGTTCAAAAACCATAACTGCACCTAATTTTCACTTGACTGGCTGATGGGCTCTTTCATCAGTTTTCATGATAACATGATAACATCAGGATCACATATTTCGCAACAGAGGAAGTTTTCGAAAATTTGGTACAACGCTCTTCAAGTTTAATATTATCTAATCTAATAACTTCAGGGTGCTCGAGCTCATTATTAATTAAAAAGACAAAATACCTTTTATAGGCCAACAGCATGCTTGCATTTGTTTATTAATTGATAGTTCACATAGTACATGTAATAAGTAGCCTTGACCTTACTGTTAACCTGCATGAAAGCCAAATCTGCATAACTATGTCAATACACATCAATTAGGAACTCGTTTGAGATGAATAATACATGTTCCATGTTAAATTTATTGATCCTAAGCATGGTCATTCAATTTTTAAAGCAATAGTTAGAAATATGTGATTATTTGCAAACTGGATCTTAACGTCCAATAAAAAGAAGGAATGAAATGCTATCTTTGCAAGGAGATAAACATTACAGCATAGTAACTGAAAGCTTGTCAGTCCTCACCTGGCTCGAAATAGCTACGACATGGTCATCAATTCATCATGGAATCTTTACCAACGCCACGGTAGATGACCAACACGGAGTGCCGCACGACCACGAGCAGCTTGCTGGTGCGGCCATGGATCTGCAATGCAAGGATGGCCGCGGTGCACGACGGCGAGGACGACGTGAGTTCCTCATGGCCGGGCGCTGCACCTTCACCGCGCGCACGGTCTCCTCCACCACGGCGCTGAAGTGCGCGAACGCCGATTTGTGCAGGCGCGCCGGGAGCCGCGGCAGCTCCGTCTCTGCCGGCGCCTCCGACCTGCTCCGCTCCACGTGCGCCGTGTGCTTGGGCTCGGGCTCCGGCTCCGGCTCGCGCTCTGGCTCCACAGCGCGCTCGACGAAGACGACGGGACGAACCTCCTTCTCCGTCTCCAGCGCCGCAGGGGCTGCACGTGCTCGCGCCCCAGATCGAGATCCGCCACCCCGGCCTCGGCGCGCTTGGCTCTCGGTCCGGAGGAGAGGCCACGACGAGGACAGCGAGGGCACAGGGAGGCGAGAAGGGCGGCAACGATCGTCCTGTTGCCGCCGGCGGTGCGGTCATCGGGGATCCTGGTAGTGTGGGCGCTGGATGCGGCGGGGGCGTGACCTTCTCCGATTTCTACCACGCCATCGATGCGATGAGGAGGCAGTGTTGCGAGGAGGAGGAGGAGGAGGAGGAGGCGTCGCAGGTGGAGGCGGCGCGTTGTCGCGAGGAGGGGCTGCGGAGGGGAGCGGACGCGGTGACGGAGATTGTGGGGAGACAAGTTGCATGGATCACGGTATATTTCTTTTTTGACCGAGCGGAGGGGAGGAAGGTAGTAAAGATTCTATTTTTGCATGACAGGAAAAGGCATGGAGAGGGGGCGCGTTCGCATGCCAGGGGAGAGGGGTGGACACAAACAAATGTCACACCAAAAAATGACCCCCTTTCATCCTTTATATGTAGTAAAGATACATATATACATTGCAGAAAAGAATAGATTTAGTTCTGGATTATATATGTTGGATTATGTCGTATAATGGCAAAGGTGGGTAAATTACATGCAAATTAGGGGGTTACTTTATGTATTTCTGATAATGGTAATGGTGGGTATTTTTTTAATAAATCTCAATAGATCTAATGGCTAATATTCGTGATCATGATTAGAGTCATCCAAATCAAAGGCCGATGTTTTACGATTATTGTGAGAATTTCTAGAATTTAGCTTTTTTTCTCTTAGCGGCGTGCGGTGAGAATTAACGTGGTGCCTCCTTTGCGACCTCAATTAGTAATAATTATAAGATGACGTTGACTGGCGACAAAACGACGCCACCTTTTACTCCTCTCCTGCGACCACTACTACGAGATTGAACTTGCATGGTGTTTGGATTTCATTTTCCTTTGCGGTTTTTTGAGAAACCGCGACGAAAAATAGGTGGCCTGGCTTTCCCCCGGCCAGGGGAAAAACCTCCACGGTTAATCGATTAATCGTGGCGGTTTTTCTTATAAAGCCCGCCACTGGAAATGAGGCCCAAAGGCAAGCCCAACAGGCCCATTTTCATGGTGACATATATATATATGGTGACTTAGGGTTTTCACCCTCATTCTCTCTTCCTCCTCCCTCATTCTCCCGAGCGCACCCGGCCGGTCTCCCCCTCCCCTCACCTCACGGTGCGCGCCTCTCCCTCCCCGGCCCATCCTCCCTCTCTTCCTTTCCCTCTCCATCTCCCTCCACAGCCCCAGCCCGTCGCCCGAGCTCCATGGCGGCGGTGGCGTTCAAGCATGGCGGCGGCGCTCCCCCAAGCATGGCGGCGGCGGTCCCTCAGCACGGCGGCGCTCCCCCAAGCACGGATCCGGCGTCCCCGAGCACGGGATCCGGTGTCCCGACCACGGCGCGGCGACGTCCCGACCACGGCTTTGGCGTCCCCATCTACGGCGGCGGGGCGCGGTGTTAAGAACGGATCCGGCATCCTCGAGCACGGATTCGGCATCCTCGAGCGTGGATCCGCGGGCGGTGGCATCCCCGAGCACGGATGTGGTGGCGGCGGCGGCTCCCACGAGCGTGGATCCGGTGGCGGCGGCATCCACGACCTCGATCCGACGGCGCTCCTCCGCCTCGAGCTTCAAGCACGGCGGCGCTTCGGCGCCCGCCGGCCGCGGACGAGGGGGCCCGGAGCTCGCCGTCGCGTGGATCCAAAGGGAGCTCCTTCCCGCAGAGGCCCGACGGGGCTGCTCGGCCGGGCGGAGGTGGCCACCGGCATGGTTGACGGCGTCGGCGGCGCCGAGATCCGATCTAGGCCCATTAGGGTTGGATCCGGATCTAGGCTTTTTTTTTTTTTTTTTTTTTTCTATTAACGGTGGCAGGCAAAAAAAACCGTCACTGAAGTTCTCGTATTTTCGGTGACCCTACGTCCATGGCGAAAGCAGAAAACCGCAACCGAAAATCAATTTTGCCCGCCATGGAAGTTCATTTATCTAGTAGTGGACATGCCTGCTCAAAGTTTGCAGTGTTGTTCATATGACAAAAGAGAACGTACATATTGGATTCCACCACATTACAAAATGCAGGCTGATCAGCCTCATCAGATCGGGTAGCTCCTTCGCGATCGGTGAGATCATGTCTGTTCCATACACTTGATCTCTTTCTTGCACCCCTCTCTCTTCTATCCCAGTGCATCCCATCCCCATACAAAACGGAAACCGTCCAAGGATATTATGTGGATGAATTTCGATTGTGTCATATGCAAAGGAAATGGAATTTTATGGAGTGGAAGCATGCCAGGGTGGAGCCTCTTTATATATGTTGGATGGGTGATCGTTGATACCAGAAAGGTAGGTACCGGTGTACATTTGTTGTACAATAAAGTTCCTAACGGTGCTTCGCATTTATGTTGTCCACCACATGGATATATAAGAACAAGTCATGTCTCTGCCTTAATTTGAAATTTCGTGCTGTAGAGTGGAGACTCATCATTTCTATCCCCATATCCAAACAGACTTCCGTGATGGTTACGATTTTTGGAATAAGGTAGATGAGAATTTTCGTGGCTTTCTTCCACCATTGGTTGTGTCAGGATGCAAAGGAAAGGCAAAGTGGCAGTAGTGTGCCAAGGATAGAGGAGCTTCTTCGTCAAAAAAAAAAAAAAAAAATTATAGAGGGGCTTCCTATATGTATGAATGAGCTACAAACATATTGATTGTACTGCATTCAATTCTGACACTACACTTGAATCAAGATAGTAAAATATTTTACAATAATATCGAAACACATAAAATCGTAACAATATTGATTATTTTACAAAGTGGCAGCTCTGGAATTTGCTTCTCCGCTGCACTGACACTTTAATAACTTGTACACGGTTTCTGAGAAATGAATGCACATACATTTTGTCACGTGCTGTATACAACAACAACAAAAAAAAAATCAATCTAGAGCCTGTTCCGGAGAAGAAGAGAAGTGACTAGCCCACTCCTGTAACAAGGCCTGGGCTCTCTCTTTTGTTTGGAATTCTATATTGGTCTGGGCCGCAACAAGGCCGGCCATGTAGCCCACGCCAGCAGGACTCTGGGATAAGAAAGGAGCAGTCGGCAACCGTTAGACGGAGGCGCGAGGCAGAGCCGCGGATTTTGCGGCGCCGATTGGGGCCAAATTTGCGGCTCCTTGTCGCCATCCTCCGCCGGATCCGGATCCGGGCACCCGGCGGACGGCGACTCGGGCATCCGGCGGACGGCGCCTCCAAGGAAGGAGGGGAAGCACGCCAGGGAGGGCGGAGCGACCCGGCCGTCGGCGTCTGCGAAAAGGGAGGAGGCTGGGAGGAGATCCGGCGGCTGGCTGGCTCGCCGGCGCGGCTCACCTGGCGTACCGCGCCGCGCTGGAGCGGAGCAGGTGGTGAGGAGCGCCGGGGAAGCAGCCAACTCCAGCAGCAGGCCGGTAGGCAAAGGCGAGCAGCGAGGTACTGTAGTTCACCTAATCCCACTTCTTTGTGACTGTTGTTTTGGTATTTATTTTGCAGCAGCAGCCTTGCGTGCTGGTAGCCATGGTAGGTAGGAAACTAGGAACTTAGGATTTGTACTAGCACATTGCACATAGTGCATTGCTGTGAGAAACTAGCAACGCACATTGGTAGCTACTCTATGTGGGAGGAATACAGATTTGTAAAATTTGCAAGCAATTAGTAATTTGTAAAGATGTTTTCTTCAGTGTGAATGTGAATGTGAATGAAGGAGACTTTTGTCTCTGTTAGGAAGCATAAGCCCAACATCGACAAGCAGCGCAGGAGCTAAGGAGTGGCGGGGAAGCAGCCAACCCCAGCAGCCAGCCGTGAGGTACTGTAGTTCACTAATCTCACTTCTTTGTATCTCTTGTTTTCGTATCTATCTTGCAGCAGCGTTGCGCACTGGTAGCCATGGTAGGAAGCCAGGAACATAGGATTGTACTGGCACATTGCACACTGTGCATTGCTGTGAGAAAGTAGGAACACACATTGGTACCTACTCTATGTGGTAGCAATGCAGATTTTAATTAGTGATTGGTAAGATGTTTTCTTCAGTGTGAATGTGAATGTGAATGAAGGAGACTTTTGTGTCTGTTAGGAAGCATAAGGCCAACATCGAGATAGTATTCTTATCTTATTTCAACTATCATAAGTTTATGAGATTTTTTTTGGAGGCAGATTTTATATTTAATAATTGTGGATTTGAGATGTTTGTATGACAAGCTTGTGTACTTTTATTCTAATAAGCTAGCAATTTACATTTGAGATATAAAAAAACTTTGAATTATTGGACCATCCTAGCTTCAATCCCATATAAGCGGCACCGACCTACATGGTTTGCTCCAGAGCCATGTGATGTGACACACCACCAAAGAATGACCTGGCAAGGTGCTTCTCACTAAGCATCGAAACACAGAGCTTCATCTGCCCAGTACTAGCAACAAACGAGCTAGGCAGTAAGATTGTACTTGTTTAGGTAACTTGCAGTCTTGGACACTGGTAGCCTTCATAGGAAGCTAGGAATGTGGGATTGTAGTGGCACATTGGTAGCGTATTGCGCATTATTGTGAGAAACTAGGAATGCACATCAGTAGCCAGCGGTAGGAATATGGATTTGTAAATTTGCATGTAACTAGTAATTTGTAATGACGCTTTCTTCATTGTGAATGAAGATGGTATAATGGACACTTTTAAGGCTGTTAGAAAGATAAGCCCAGCATCAAAAGAAATAGGATACTTGTCTTATTTGAAATATATTGTACGTGTGAGATTTTATACCTAATTGTGTATTTGAAGATGTTTGCAACACAAGCTTCTGTGCTTGTATTGTAACCTGACAATTTACATTTGAGATATTAAAAAAAGCCACTATTGAACCACCTTAAAACGCCACTGACTTGATGCCTCCCATTCCTTCCATTGTTTGCTCCAGAGCCATGTGACAACCTACCAAAGAATATCCTGGCAAGGTGCTTCTCGCTGACCATCGAAACATAGAGCTTCATGTCTGCCCAGTCCAAGGTGGTTGCACCTGGTGCACTGATCTTCTTCCTTCTTGTCTCGTATGGCTCATGCACTAGTATCATCAACTCTAATGCCTCCCACATCTCCGCCGACCCCTACTGGGTCCCTGCCAGGGCCACTTGGTATGGTGCGCCAACCGGCGCTGGCCCCTACGACAACGGTATGTACATGAATGTTCGTGCATGGTACTAGATTGTAATCATTGTATATGGCGTGCATTGTTGTTGGACAATCTGTAAGCTTTTGTGCATGCAGGTGGTGCTTGTGGGTTCAAGAATGTGAACCTGCCTCCTTTTTCAGCCATGACATCGTGTGGCAACGAGCCCCTGTTTAAGGATGGCAAGGGCTGTGGCTCATGCTACCAGGTACATTACTTGGTCAGAGATACTATTCTAGGATGTCAACAAGTTAGTTCGTTTGTGCTGTTGCCTGATGTCAACAGAGACAGACCGACAGAAAACTAGATGACTAACTCCTTTCATTTGTTGCTGACCTTTTTCAGATACGATGCCTGAACCACCCCGCATGCTCTAGCAACCCTGAGACGGTGATGATTACCGACATGAACTACTACCCAGTCGCCAAGTACCACTTTGACCTCAGCGGCACGGCGTTTGGTGCCATGGCTCAGCCTGGCCGCAACGACGAGCTCCGCCATGCCGGCATCATCGACATTCAGTTCAGGAGGTCAGTAATATGCACTGCTCGTTTCATAGAACCACATGGCAAGCAATCTGAAGGCTGTACCTACACCAACAGAACCATACTTCCACTTACAATTTGGCGTTTTTGTATGCCTATGACAGACAAGCCCAATCCAAATGAAGCATTAACATGGCATGTTCCTGTAGGGTGCCCTGCATCTTACCTGGTCTGACAGTGACGTTCCACATCGAGCACGGCTCAAACCCCAACTACTTAGCCGTGCTCGTCGAGTTCGAAGACGGCGACGGCGACGTGGTCCAGGTGGACATGATGGAGGCCAACTCTGGCTGGTGGACGCCAATGCGCGAGTCGTGGGGATCCATCTGGAGGATGGATTCCAAGCGCCAGCTGCAGGGGCCCTTCTCGCTGCGCATCACCAACGAGTCCGGCCAGAGGCTGGTGGCTTACCAGGTCATCCCGGCCAACTGGGCGCCCAATGCCTACTACCGCTCCAACATCCAGTATGAGGCTTTTGGGTCTGGCTCTGATGCTCTTGGAACTGGAGCTGGACAGGCTTTTGGCTCTGATGCTCTTGGACTCGTCATTAGCTCTGCTGCTCGACTGCTCACGGAAATTACCAGCATCATTGGCTTTATCTGTTTGGTAATGTATCATTTGCATGAGATTGATGTGCCTTAGTTTTCATCTTCTCGAAAAACTTTTGAACCCAAAAGTTAATTTTTAATTTTCCTATGAATTTCGTTGATTCCTTTAGGGTTGTTATTATTGTGCCACCTCTGTGTCTGGAAAATATATATTTTTTTTTTTTTTTTTTTTGAGAATGACACAGTACAACGCACACTTACCCCTATGAAATACACGCGTCGCAAAACCCTACCCCTATGAGCACCTCCCGGGCGGACCGAAAGCACCCTGCGGATCCGGAGATTCTCGGTCACCATTGGCGCCGTCGTCGACGGTAACGCCGCTACCACTTAATGCATAACGCCGAAAATTCTAGAAAAATCTCAGAAAAGGTGCTTGCACCGGGATTTGAACTTCTACGTGGGTAGCGTCCCCACCTGGGCCGCCCTACCATTGGACTATATATAGATAAAACTCGTCAGGGTCAGGGTTGTTGTGCTGAATCCATATCCATCTGGCCTGTTCCGTCCAAGACGTCTGGGCTGGGCCATCGTCAGGCAGCCCTTCTTGCTTGCCGCGCGCTGCTGCAGCACTTGTTGGGAACATGGATCAGAAAACACCTTGTTACTAAAAAAAAAAAAAACCTGTCCTGCGCACGGGGCGCAGGCCAGAAAGGAATGTGGCGCAGTATTATTGGGCTAGGACGGGCCTGTGGGATTGTCATCGGTTGGGCTGTGACATGGATTGTCAACACGATTTTTTTTTGAATCCGGCCCAGCCTATGAAGGGGTTGGAGCCCCACACTCTGCCGCAGTGTCCGTCCGCAGCCAACAAACCAATTGGTCCTTACCTAGGCAAGATCAAATTATAATGTTTCTTCATCCTTAGTGTGACGAATGATTTACAGGATGGTTTCAGATTTTTTCGGTTGAGTTCACATTTCGACTGTGGTGTTGCATACAGACAATTCAAAATAAATTGTAGTACCTTTTTTTCTTTTGTCTCAAGGACAGTTCATATATTTTAAAAATGTTCACATTTCAACGAGTATGTGGAAGCATCTTAGTATCACGTAGTCCCTCCGTTCGAAATTATAGGTCATTTTTAGTATTTCAAGATTCATAGCTTTTTATACATCACCTAGATACGCACTATGACTAGATTCATAGCAAAGTCGATCTATGAAACTATAAAAGCCAAAACAATCTATAATTTAGAATGAGAGTAGTATTCATTCATCATATTAATTAGAAAGCAAAATAAGAAAAACAATGTACATACACATACGGTTCGATTTGAAGGGAAGAAAGAAAAAGGCAGACAAATGATTGATGTAGGTGTTCTGATAGTCTTTGCAGGAGTGCCAGGCTCACAGCCACCTTCGGCAAGCAGCCCGGACAGTGGTGCTCCAATGGCCAGGGCTCATGGAGCACGACGAGGGTCAGCCTGTATCATTGGCATCGTCAGGCGTGCATGGAAAGCTGCCTAGCCTGAAATTGCTGGCCTATCTGCTTTGTGAAGTTGGGTAGCTGTATCACAATTAGCGAGATCATGTCTGTTTGAAATACAGGGCTTGCATTTGAAACTCCTATTTTCGATCCCAGTGCATCCCATACCCAACGTATAACTGGAACTCGTCGAATTTGTGTGGGTATAATGAAATGGAAATGTAAAAAGGAAGAAATGTTTATGGAGTGGAAGGGTGCCAAGGGTGGACCTTCTTTATATGTCCGATGTTGGAGGTGAATGCTGATACTATAAATAAATATTTGTGTGGGTAGCTACGAACATTTGTGCTACAATTAAGTTTCTAGACAGCGTTTCACATGCATTTATGTTTTTGGGAGAAGAGTATTGCTAGCATTTCTACTTTCAATTGTCAGTAAATTCTGCACAGAATATCAATATGTTAATGTATTGCATATCCTTTCTACTCTATTTCCTTTTCACCTTTTTTTATACTGTCTTGTGATTCTAACATTTTTTTTTAAATCTACGTTTTTTCTCTTAAAACTAGACCTGTAGTAGGTAAGACAATAGCGAAGATTGCATTAAGAAGCCGTTCTCATGAATATTTTTTTTTTTAATTTTAGTGCAACACCATATATCTCGATAGTAAGAACATGCTACATTCATTCAGAGAGAAGATACTATTTTGGACAACCAAAAATCCAGAATAATTGAACAACAAACAAGTGAATTGCATTGTCTAAAGAGCGACAACATTATTTTCCTGGGCAACCCGGCAGCACGTCTTGCCACTTGCCGTTGGCGCACACCGAGGCTGCAGGGCAGCGGATAAAGAACATTTCACTGCTCTTCTCTCTGCTTGAAAGCCAAAAATGAATTATATTTGGGTCTGATTTCAACCAGCAAATTTGACAAGAACCAAGGTGCCTTCCATCAAATCTCGCCATTTTTGGTGTGTCCATCAGCAAAATATATCACTTCCAGTGTCCCATAGCAAATTTTGCCAAAAATGAATCATGTTGTAAATTGTCATAAAACAAAAAAGATTTGGTCATCCGTTCTGTAAACTCTTTGGTAAAAACTGCAAAAATTTACCATTATGAAAATAAAAACAAAGTAACGACTAAATGCACAACTAAATCCAAATATGTCATTTTGAGACATAACCTAAAATAACCTCCTAAGGCTGTCTCCAACGGACAACCTAAACGTAAAAATACGCCGTGAACAGTTGTGTTGGGTATCCGAATCAGCCTCCAACGGAGCATCCATCCACGCCACTCATTTTGCCAACCACGCCAACAATGACGCAAATAAAGGTTTTTCTCTCTCCCGGCGAGGCATCTCTGGTGCCGCTGTTCCTGCCGACGCGTGGCCATGGCCGTTGGAGGACGTTCCGTTGCTCGCCGCTGGCTCTGCTCGAGCGCCACTTCTTGCCCGCGGCAGCCCCCTGCTCCAAGCTTGCCCCGCGTCCGCCGCAGCACGGTCCGTGGTGGGGCGCCGGTTAGGCGGGAGGGCCGGCGCGGCGACGAGCGGCCACGGCGAGGAGCAGCTGGGCGGGTGCTAGGCCGGGCCGAGGCGGTGTCCACGGCGAGGGCCGGAGCGGCACGGCTTGTCCTTCGCCGTTCCCTATATCGGCGCAGAGCGAGCGGCGAGGCTCCAGCGCCACTCCAGCGGTGGCGAACTCTCGGGCGGCAGCGGTCACGGCTTGCGCTGGCGCCGGGCGAAGGCGCGGCCTTCTTCGGCGTCGTTCCTCGCTAGCAACGGCGAGCAGCACGGGCGGCGGGTGTGCCGGGCGAAGCAGCACGGCGCGCGGGTGGGCCCGCCAGCGAAGGCCGAGCGGGCGCGACGCGGTCCGCCGGGCGGTAGCAGCTGGAGCGGCGAGGCGCGGCGCGCAGAGTCCTCGCCGGTGAGCAGCACGGGCGCAGCGTGCCGCCCGCGAGCGGCCGGAGCGGGGCGCAGCGGCGTGCGGCCGGGCGAAGCGCTGGAGCTGCGCGGCGTGTCCGCCGGCGAGCAGCTGGAGCAACAAGGCGTGGCGCGGAGTGCCTGCCCGGTGAGCATCTGAGCGGCGCGGCGCTGTGTACCAGCCGCAAGCGCCGGAGCAGCAGTTAGTTTTGGCTTTGGGTGCTCTACTTTTGCGCTAACTGTTGGAGAAGGAAAGTTTTGAGGATCTTATCTTTTCACTGTACACTAATGCAAACCGGTGAATGCGTTCTTTTTTTTTGCCTAGACTGTTGGAGACAGCCTAATAAATTTACATCTACCTACTTATGCTATTATAAAACATAATTTGAAATAATATTTAAATTTATACAAAAAAACCTCGGCCACTATACCATTATGCCGTTATAAAACATAATTTGAGATAACCCAAAAAATTAAAATAAAACCTTGAATTTATATTTAAATCTCTATTTCTACCATTTCAAAAAAAAAAAAAAAAACTAATAAAATACATTCATAGATCTGTATTTCTTTGAGTTGTCACTGTTAGGCTTTTAAGGACTCCTACACTATTTCTATGAGCTGATTGTTTATCTATTTTCTCGTGAAAATGGAAACATTATTATGCTACTCAAAATTTTTAGGTGCAATTCAAGGGTTAGAACCAGGAATACTGAGTTTCATGCACAAAACCAATAATTCGACCCACAAGTAAAGCTGATGAGAGGTGGGAATCAATTCACTTTATATTAAACACTTCCCCTTGTGTAGAAGCTCCCTTATACAAGGCTTTAGACATGGAGTAAGAACGAGGTACAATTATATTTTAATTATTTGCGCTAGCCAGGTTGATTCAGACTTGAGACCTCTTGCTTTAGTATATAGCATATTGAATTGAATGCACCAACAAGTGAAAAGCTAGTTCAGAACAGGAACCTTGATCAGGGAAGAGTGGTTGTTGCTTTTGCTTTCGCAAAGAGGAGGTTGTCTGGTGGGGCATTTTGCCGAATGCGTACCGCTAATGGGTGTTACGATGATGAGGTCGAAGCACTGTGGCTGGAGGGGCAGCAGAGGAGGCTTGATGGCGTTTGGCCGGCTTGCTGCTTGGCGGTTGCAATGCCAGGGCGTGTGGGTTTGCACGTGCTGGGGGCGTTGCGCCGTCCGACGGCATTGGCATACTGCTTCTGTGCCGTCCGATCCGGGCCGGGTCTTGCGAAGGAAAAAAAACTTACGTGAGCCCAGGGCTTACTCTGCCTCCGGTGCGCCCCCACTCTAGATTTCGTCAATTCTCGATCGTACGGCGACTCAATTAATCGACCCAGCTGGCTCCCTCCGCGGCGGCTCCATCGGCCGGCTCGATCAGCTCGCCTGGAACAACACCGCCCTCGCTTCGTATTGGCTCAGCTCGCCAGGTCCAGGTCCACTATACGTCTCATCTAGTCCACGCCATTGCGCCGCCAGTTCGCGTCGTATCTCCCGGGCGGAAGTAGGGCGGCCATGGCTGATGGGCAGCGAGGGGATGGAGGTCAACGAGACGGTGGCCACCACAATAGCCACGACCATGGCGACATCGCTGCAGTTACGGCAGTAGTAGGCGGCGCAACGAAACCCTACCCGGCAACGTCGTTGGAACCCTGGTTGGCTAGCACGAACGCTGCTCCGCCGCAATCGGACCTCAGGTAACTACTGCAGCTTGTCCTCGCTTCATCATGATCATCGCTCCATGTCAAGTCCTATTACTTAGTAGAGCTGTGATGATCGATACATGATCATCGATCTGTGATGATCGCTCCATATGAGTCTTTTTTTTTTTTTTTTTTTTTTTTTTTTTGAGGAATGTCAAGTCCTATTAATTATTAGCGCTAATGATCACTTCCTTTTTTTTAACGAACTAATGATCGCTTCCTCAGATTAGAGCATCTCCAACAGTTTTTTACAAACAGGGTTTGCATTCTTCAAATTTGCCAAAAACATGAAAAAGTGGTCTCCAACAGTTTTGCAATTTGATTGGCATTTTGGGCAACTTGGCATAAACCATCCTCAACTTGGCAAATATGCCAAGCTAGGAGGGACTTGGCAAATCATCTCCTTGTTTGCATGTTGGGTATTGACCGCGAAAATAAAATCATCTCCTACTTGCATGTTGCATATTGCCTTTTTTTTTTTTTTTGCCAAGCTAAATTTGCAAAACTGTTGGAGAACTACAGTTTTTTTCACTTGGCATATATTTTTGTGACTTGGCAAATCACAACTTTTGCCAAGTATATTTTGCAAATCACAGTTTTTTCCATCTTTGAATGTTGTTGGTGGCGATCATGGAGAAGAGGAACAACAAATATCGATGTTAGATTAGTGGAGAACGAAGTGCCAAATGAGGTAAAAAAAAAAAAGTAATAAAAAAAAAAAAGGACTATATATTATTTCTTTTTATTATTTGAAACCATTAATTGATAATTTATATATACAGGAATGTGGACAACATTTGATCACACCAAAAGTTGGAATGACTTTTGAATCTGAGGATGAAGCTTACGAGATGTACAACATCAAATGTCGTGCAAGCTGGATATGCTAACTCCGCAATACCCCAGTTCAATTTACTTGATGATGCTTCTACAATGGTTGCTCCATACTTACCGGGAGGATACACACGCGCCTCTTAATGGGAGTTGATGAAGATGCTGCGCGGCAAAATGCTTGTAGGGAGTTACAGTTTGATGGAGTGCAAGATTAATGAATCTGGTGTACCTCTTTGACCAAAGTTTCAATTTATCGGAACTACAGTTATCTATTTTTCTATTTTGTTGATTATCCATTTGTGACTTCTAGTTGGATGTGTTGTATTTATTTATTAATTTAATTTGAAGGGCCATGAAATCCCATGGTGATTGGGAGATGTTTCAGTCAATGCAGAGTCACGGCTGACACATTCTGGCCTCTAAGCTTTTATCAAAAAAAAAAAAAAAAAATCCATCTCAGGTCCACGCGTGGACGTGGTATGGCATGTACTAGATGAGACGATATTGGACCTGGCGAGCTGAGCCAATACGACGCGAGGGCGGTATTATTCCACGAGAGCTGATCGAGCCGGCAGACGAAGCCGCGCGCGGGGAGCTAGCTGGGCCGATTAACAGAGTCGCCGTACGATCAAGAATTGACGCAATCTAGGATGGGGGCGCACCGGAGGCAAAGTAAGCCCTGGGTTCACGTAAGTTTTTTTCCGCGAAGGCAACGACCTGCGCTGGTGGCATACTGCGCCAAGGGACCCCAGCTCAAGGACCTGCGCTGGTGGCATACTGAGCCAAGGGACCCCAGCTCAAGGACCTGCGCTGGTGGCATACTGCGCCAAGGGACCCGAGTAGTGGGTCACAGCGGGTGGTCCGGCGGGTGGCGCGTGACCCGCGACGCTACAGCTTGGCGCCATGGCTGCAGGTTGGAAGCGGAGGTGGATTGCCATGGCCAGGGACGTGGGGCTTAATTCGGGGTACATGAGAAGGATGCGAGAGCTTCGAGAAGACCTACCTTTGCTTGGAGGCAGACGACGGCGATAGGGACAAAGGACCAACTGCGATGGAAAAGGAAGAGGAAGGAACGGGTAAACCAAAAGACCAACGCTTTATCTTCGGCCTGGACCGATGCTTTATCTTCCCCTGGACTTTCGGAGGATTCGAGATGGTTTAGAACAGGGTACATGGCATTTTTTTTTACCGCTCGATTAGATCATACAGCCTAGATAATGTCGGTGACGTGGCCCAATCTCAGGCCGAGAAACGGACCGAAGTTTTTTTTTAGAGATTGGAAGCACCTCAGTGTCATTAAAATATATGAAATTATAAAAAAGCAAATTATTGATCATTTTGGTATTCTCAGTGTCCATTACACCCTCCGTTTGAAATTATTGATCATTTTGGTATTTCAAGTTTCATAGCTTTTTTTATATATGCACATTGATATGCACTATAACTAGATTCAAAGCAAATTTAAATCTATGAAACTACAAAAGCCAAAACAATCTATAATTCAGAACGGAATTAAGGAGTAGTATTCATTTATATTATAATGCAACCGAAGAGAAAGCAATGTACATACACGTTCGTTTGGCAATCTTTGCAGGAGTGCCAGGCTCACAGCCACCTTGGGCAAGCAGCCCGGGCAGTGGTGCTTCGATGGCCAGGGCCCATGAAGCACGACAAGCGTCACCCTGTAACTTTGGCATCATCAGGCGTGCATATGTGGAGCTGCCTTGCCTAAAATTGCTGGCCGATGATCAGCTTTGTGAAGGTGGGCAGCTGGGTCACAATTAGCGAGATCATGTCTGCTCGAAATACCGGGCTTGGTTTCGCAACCCAATTTTCGATCCCAGTGCATCCCATACCCAACATATAACTCAAACTCGTCAAAGTTGTGTGGCTATAATGAAACGGAAATGTAAAACGGAGGAAATGTTTATGGAGTGGAAGAAGCGTGCCAAGGGTGGAGCATCTTTATATGTTGGATGTTGGATGGGTGATTGCTGATACTATAAATAAATATTTGTGTGGGTAGCTACGAACATTTGTGCTACAATTAAGTTTCTAGACAGTGTTTCACATGCAACATTTATGTTTTCGGGAGAAGAGTATTGCTAGCAGTTCTTCTTTCAATTGTCAGTAAATTCTACACAGAATATCAATATGTTAATGTGTTGCATATCCTTTCTACTCTATTTCCTTCTCACTTTTGTTTATACTGTCTTGTGATTCTAACTTTTTTTTTTTGAAATCTACGTTTTTCCTCTTAAAACTAGACCTGCAGTAGGTAAGACAATAGCGAAGATTGCATTATGAAGTCGTTTTCATATTTTTTTTATTTTAGTGCAACACCATATATCTCGATAGTAAGAACATGCTACATTCATTCAGAAAGAAGATACTATTTAGGACAACCGAAAATCCAGAATAATTAAACAGCAAACAAGTGAATTGCATTGTCTAAAAGCAACAACATTATTTTCCCGAGCAACACTGCCGAGTGCCACCGTCTGTGGCCATGCATGAGGGCGCGGGTAAGGACCCACCTGGCCGATCATGTCTCAACGGCATGAGCACGTCTTGCAGCTTGCTGTGGGCGCACACCGAGGGCGCACGGCAGAGGATAAAAAAAAAATCGGTCGGGTGGGGAAAGACCACCCCACCGGCATTGTTCTCAAAGAAAAACCCCGGTTTCCCCAACCGAAAAAATCCACGAACCCCAGTCCCATCCTGAAACTAGGAGCCTTTTAGGCTATGGGAACTAAGATCCTCAATACTGAGAGGACCTGAGCCGGAAACACCGTGAACCCCTGGGCCGGTATACCAACCAGAGCCCATAGCTCGATCCCTACGGGACCTAGGACGGCTCTTAACTAGTGCTTTGGCACACAAAATTGTCGAGGGAATTTTTTTAACCACGGCCTAAAATTTGCTATCACGGGGAGTGCCACTCAGGACTGTGAAGTGCCACTCGAGTATCCTAACCATTCATTAGGCTAGGACCCTTTGGCACACGGCAGTGGATAAAGAACATTTCACTGCTCTTCTCTCTCCTTGAAAGCCAAAAATGAATATTATATTTGGGCCCGTTTTCCTCCAGCAAATTTGACAAGAACCAAGCTGCCTTCCATCAAAATTCGCCATTTTTGGTGTGTCCATCAGCAAAAGATGTCACCTCAAGTGTCTTATAGCAAATTTTGCCAAAAATGAATCATATTGAATTGAATGCACCAACCACTTAAAGTTTAAGTTGATACACTACTACAATCACCTATCACTGTTGTTTAGCAACCCTCTGTCACTGCTGCCTGCGATTGGGCCGCCACTGCATCCTCCTCTGCGGCGACCGCCAGAGCCACAGTGCCATTCTCTACCCAGGAATGTGCGTGAGAGAGGGGGAGACAGAAGTAGAGATCCCGGAAAGGATAGAAGAGAGGACACACATATGTGGGGCTGCACTCAACCGTACTTATAAAAAGGTTTGAGTCCAGAAACTTAACACTAAGTGATACTTCAACAAAGATCTTGTGGGTGCCTAAACCATCACTTATCGTTTGGAGCAGTACTGACAATTAAATCCCAAGTATACTTCATTACACCGTTTTGCATGTGAGCAATGTACTAAGCTTAATAAGCTGCAAATTCATATCGATTGTGCATTATTAAGTTAAATAAAGATTATTATTTGAAGATTATAATCAAGTGCAGGAATCTCCATGATTATTGTTGTAAAGCATGCTTTCTATCACCGTGCGTGTATTAGTACTATATGCCATTGTAATAATTTAGAGTTCCTCTGTCTTACAAATTCATTTTGACAGCCTCTAAAGATCACATTCATAGTAGTGACCCCTTTTGTAAAAACAAAATTTGTAGTAGGGATAATTTAGTTAACATAACATATTGTTGGGATAATCACGCTAATACTACTGTTAGTGATCATGAAACACTTAATTTCACCACAATGCGAAATTAGCCTAGGTCGTGACCTATTCACGGAAGGAAACATATGCATCACACATATACATGAAGAAAATCAGCAGTAGTCACAACTAATCCAAACTCATTGCAACAACACCAATATCAATGTCAGAAACACTAGATTTAACCATGGGACCAAGCCAGCCAAATCTTCTTCCAATATATGCTCGTGGGATTACAACAAGTTTATCTCTAGAGACCACTAGAGACACTCATAGATCAAGATACAACAGATCTTGGCTCTCAATAACAAGATTTTGGGCTTCTACATGAGGGGATGAAAGACCATACCAAATGAAGGTGGAACTCAGATTAGAGGCAACAATGTTATGGATCTGAAGCTTCACACTCCTCTCTAATCTCACTTTCCCTCTCTTTTTCCTTCTCTCTTCCCTCTCTCACGTACAGGAGCAGGGGATGGTTATCAATGCTTCTACTATATATAGGATCTAGAGGCTTCCCATTCCTTCTCTTGTACTCCAAGAAGAATAACACTAGATGCACATAAATTTGGTCTACAACTTGTGCTGCATCTATGACATGTGGGTTTGCTCATAGAGCATTTACTTCTCCTCAACCATTCACTCATGAGGAAGATTTCCCAACACACATTGTGTCAATCTATTAATTAGTATGCACGTCTTAGATCACATTGCAACAAGTATGTTTCCCTCATTCGTCCTCTGGCCACCAGCCAAATGTTCATCTTTCATGCCCATGTCCCCAACCCCTTGGACATGTGACCGATGAGAACTCAAGCTACTCTCTTTTCAAGTGCATAGATGCATTCCTTCTAGACTGTCCTGGATAAAGTTCACTTTGCGTGCCCAGGTCATTGAGTGGCTCCACAAATCTTTGGCTGAGATCAGCTTTGTGAAGTTGGGTAGCTGTTTGTGGCAAGTGAGATGATGTCTCTCAGAAGTACAAATCTTTTCTTGATCCTCGTCTTTTCTATCCCAATGCGTCCCATCCCTATATAACTGGAAATCACGATGGTTGTTTGGTAGACGAATGCAAACGAATGCCTAAAAGCCAGAATGTTGATGAACTGGAAGCGTGCCAGGGGTGGAGATTTCTTTATATGTTGGATGGGTGATAGCTTATACCTGATAGATATAGGTAGGTAGCTGCGGACATTTGTTCTACAATTAAGTTTCTAACAGTGCATTGCATTTATGTTTATGGCACACTTCTTTCTATTTTTGGCACAAGCAACACCATCCGACGGATCTCACAACCAAGGGATAGGATCGAAAGTTTGTCCAGAGGTCTTACAGCCCGCTCACCCGCGCGTTCTCCATCTCACGCTGACGCGATTTCGACCCTCATGAACAGGGATCGAACCCTGGGATCACCAAATAAAATCTATATCTATACTATAATGGCACACTTATTTCTATTTTTGGCATAAGCAACACCATCCGACGGATCTTACAACCAAGGGATAGGATCGAAAGTTTGTCCAGAGGTCTTACAGCCCGCTCACCCCCGCGTTCTCCATCTCACACTGACGTGATTTCGACCCTCGCGAATCTATACTATAATGGCACACTTCTTTCTATTTTTGGCACAAGCAACACCATCTGACGGATCTTACAACCAAGGGATAGGATCGAAAGTTTGTCCAGAGGTCTTACAGCCCGCTCACCCCCGCGTTCTCCATCTCACGCTGATGTGATTTCGACCCTCGTGAACAGGGATCGAACCCTGGGATCACCGAATAAAATGTATGGAGTAAAAATAAAAAGAAACGTATCCTTTCTTTTAGGCTGCCACGCCCGTCACACCCCGCCCACAATCTTCGCCCGCCGCCGTGGTCTCCCCATGTGAAACGCCTCCTCTCTCTTACTTCATTGGGCGGCGAACGCATACTAGGGTTCCGCGGGCGGCAGCAGCATACACTCATGGAGGGGCTAGCCGGGGCCAATGGTCGGATCCGCGAGTGCCGGATTCTTTTCTCCGGGGCCGCGCTAGGGTTAGGAGATGGCGGCGGCGCGCTGCTCCTCCACACGGAGGCCCTATCCGTGTCGCATCGGGAGCCATGACATATTCAACTACGATGACCAACGACCCGTCGACCACTCCGGTGACGCCGCCATCCCTTCGCCATCTCCTTCACCAAAGGTTCGAGCTTGGGATCTGTTTTTTTCCTTCTCTGAAACAAGGGATCTCTCATTCGCCCGCGTGTTTCGCGCAAAGTCAAATCTTCTTTCTAGCTGCGATTTGGCGAGTGCCAATCTTTTGATGAATTGCCTCATCCGTCCGTGACCGCACGCACTGTAAACCTCCCGGGCGGTCGCCGACGAAGATGGGCACGCTGCCTCTACGACACCCGCCGGCGCCCCTTCCGACCTCTACACTAGAGAAGTCGGTGGTGGGTTGGAAACTGTGGTACCGCGATCCGCTTCTATTCCAACTGACGCCGTCATTTGCAAAATAAACGAGAGTGTCCGACCGGGTTGCTCACAACAATGCAATCTTTGACGTGTGCTTGGTCGAGGGATCCCAAATGCCGACTGCATCGGGCGACCAATCTTGTTGCGATTACGCTTTGGTAATATTGCAGGCCCGATGGCGAGTTAGAGGCCAAAGCAGCGCCCCCAAATAGCAGAGTTTGAGGTCGCAGCGGCCCGTGCAGAGGCCCATTGGAGGCATACCAGCAATACTGGTGTGTCGATGCGTGGACGGGGCGGGCTACTTCCAGGGCCTCCAAATCCCGGGTGTGACCCCGCCTCCGTTGCCCCAGCTCGCTATTCGCCTCCACCCCCGCTTCCCCGCTCCTCCCCCGTAGGGACCCGATGAGTATATGTTGTTGTTTATTTATTTGGCTTGTGCGCCTCACACCTGCGGGTACTAATGAGATCGCCTCTCCTTTGTGTAGCCACTATCGGCGGGTTCGAACCCGACTCCTCCAAGTGGCCCTTCTCCACCCCATCCACCCCATCCGGTTGGCCCGACTCCACAAGACACGTGGCCGTGGCGTTCCTCCTCCGGCACGCAGCAGCCACACTACGGGCTTCCACACGTCCCTCCTACACACTACGGGTGGACGTACCAATCGGCGCCGCAGCATGGGTGGTATCCGGGGCAAGGTGAGGGCCCCTCACACTCTTCGCACCAGGGAGGCCACGGGTCGGGCAATTAATTTGAGTAGGTGGTGATTAGGTTCGACCTATGGCACCGTGATGGATTTCTTTTGGATGTTGGACATGTTGCACTGTGATGGATCTAGTTTCGATGTTGGACATGTTAGATTTCGTTTGGATGTTGGACATGTTGAATTTCGTTTGGATGTTGGACTATATGTGTGAATTTGTGATATATGTGGATTATATATGTGAATTTGTTATATATGTGGACTATATATGTGAATTGGTGATATATGTGGTTTATGTTTATATATAAATGCTTATGGTATATGTATATGTTGATTTGCAAAAGAACAATCAACAAAAAACAGCAAAAAATAAAATAAAATTCCCAGCTTTGCCGAGTGCCAAAGACGGCAAAGCTGGGCACCCCGCAAAGAAAATTGCCAGCTTTGCCGAAAGTGCCGAAATATTACACTCGCAAAGTTTATTTTTTTGGTAAATTAACAGTTTGCCGAGTACTGACATAACACTCGCAAAGTTTTTTAAAAAATTCAAATCTTTGCCGAGTGCCCGACGCTTGGCACTCGCAAAAGGACGCCCAGATATAACGGTCGACGCTCACCCGCCGAAAGACCGACATGGCACTCGGCGAACCCTTTGCCAACTGCGCGACATTTGGCACTCGCAAAGAATCTTTTGCCGAGTCATTCTTTGCCGAAAGGGGCTTCGCCGAAGTTTAGCACTCGCAATGCCTTTGCCGAGTGCATAAGTGCCTTTGCCTAGTGCGCCTGCACTCGCAAAGCAGCCGATTCCTGTAGTGCGAGCATTTGAGAAGCGCTTCTTGATGCTAAATTGAGAGCCAGAGCTGTTTTACCTCTACTTCTGGTGGTCTGGCCTCCCGGCGAAGGAGCAATGCATGTAGAGCCATGCCAAACACGGTCAATATATGGTCGTTTTGTTAGATTTGTAAGTGAAAAAGAAGTCCACTTTTAATCTGTAAACTAGAATTGCGAGAATTCGAATCTTCTGGCTGTTGGAAGTGCTACCAAGTATTTTGCAAAACGAAATGGGGAATGCTGAGCCCGCACCTCACTGCTGGATAAATCTTGTTGATGGCCAAATCATTTCTTTCCCAATGGGTAACCAAATTCTTTTCCCCAACGGTGTCCTGGCAAGGCACGACCCAGTGGCACAGCTGGCCTACCGGGCGGTGCCTAGCATGGGCCCTGCCGTGTTGGGCCACGATTAGGGGCGTTCTGCTCCACGAGCTGATCCTCCTTCACGAACGGCGCGACGGCGTCGGAGAACTTCACTGGCAACAGATCCGCTGCCGTCGCGCTGGCTCCCGCCGTGGCACAGGCGCCACCACCGCGACGCGACGCGAGGCTACAGCGACCTACGCCGCCGCGCTGGCGAGGGCGCCGCCGCGAGCCCACCACGCGCTGGCTCCCCCAACGTGGGGCGCCGCCACGACGTGAGGGCGCTGCTCGCCGCGAGCCCGCCGGATGCGGGCGAGGTGCTTCCGGTGTGGGACAGCCGCCGGGCGCGAGTGCGAGTTCCACCGCCGCTGGCACCGACGCGAAGCGCGAAGCTCCGCCGGCCGCCGGCAAGGGAGCGAGCCGGAGCTCTGTCCGCCGTAGGCGCTGATGTCGTGCTCGCCTCCGCTCCGCTCCGCCTCCTCTCCAGTCCGCGCCATATTGATGTGCTTGCCCAACTTACTTGCTGCAGTGTTTGTGTCCTCGCCGAGTCGCCGTGTTGATGTGCTTGGCTGAGTTCGTGCTGGTTCCAGAACTTGGTGGAGGAAGTGTTGAAATGTGTAAGTGTATTGCCCACCTCTTCTCAATCGCTTAAACTTTTTCGTTGTACCGGTCGGTGCGTGCAACTTAACAGGAAGAAACAAATGGTGGTGGTGAGACCCCAAATGACTAAAAATATGCTTACGAAACTGTATAACCAAATAATGCATTCGGAGACTCAGTTTCATCTTGTTTCATGGTGAGTGTCACGTCTTGGAAATAGCGAGGTGAAACTTCCATTGAGAATTTGAGACTGATCTTAGTAGTTTGATGGCTAAACCATTTCTTTCTTCTTATAGTAGTTCCTCGACACACTGAATATATATGGTCGTTTTTGTTAGATTAGTGAAAAAGAAGTCTACTTTTAATCTGTGAACTAGTATTGCGAGAATTTGAATCTTGCGGCGTTGGAAGTGTATTTTGCAAAACGAAATGGGGAATGTTGATCCCGCACCTCAATGCTGGATAAATCTAGTTGATGGCCAAACCATTTCTTTCCCCCAGAACAAAAGGTATATTGTGGGTAACCAGTTCTCTGAAATGCATATTTGCAAGCACTCTGAGTATCCATATTCGTACAACAAACATAAGAAATAAGAAAGGCCAACACAAGTACACAACACAGGAGCACACTGCCATTTTGTGGAAAACATACTGAGACCCGTAGCATGCACAGGACTCACACACAGTATCCATTATTCGTACAGGAAACATAAGAAAAGCCAAAACAACACAGGAGCACTGCCATTTTGGAAAAAATGGAGATGGACAAACTCAAACTACTAATAACAAACTTGAAACTTGTGGCTAATTAAATAAAAGGGATGCAGTGTAGACTGTTCTGCTACTGACTTGATCAATCAATCATGCAGCAATTGAAGGGCCAGAATCTAGATCAGTCTGGTTCTTCTGATCCTTGTTCCTGTTAAGGCTCAGAATGCCTGCATGAGCATGCACAGCCCAAATATGGGTCAGGAACTCCCCGCCATCTTCAAGGTGCTGCATGTGTTGCTCAGTGGCGTTGGTGGTGTTGAAGGCTACTGCATAGACGATCGTCTCTGCCCAGAAATATTGCAGCACCTCCCAGGGACAGGTATCCCGGTCCATCGTCCTCTCGAGCTGCTTACCGAGCCTCACGCCCTTGTGGAATATCTTCATAGGGTTGTCTTCCTCTTCTATCCCTTGTAAATTCTTCATTTTGTTGTAAATCTCAGAACGTGTATAGGATCCAAGAAGCTCCTCACGTTCCTCCATAATCTTTTCTATCAACAATCTTGTATCAGCCTCGTTGTATCCAAGCAACTCTGGGATAGATCCAATCAAGTATGCACAGTACCTAGACAAATTAACAGCAGCTCCACGATGATTAATCCCATTTCTACGATCATCAGAAAGATCACAGTACTCAGTTGCGATATGCCATATTAACATGAGTTCCAGCTCAGAGTGATTCTTGGATGCCCAATGATACTTGTCAAGCATTTCCTTCCTCCTCGCAACATCATTTCTTAGGTTGCCATCAGTTGATACGACTATGATCAACTTAGCAATGGCTTTCTTCACTGCATCAGAGACTTGTACTGAGTGCTCCCGTCCGAGGATAACCGAGTGTTGGTCAATCTCATTCCTCAAAGCCCCAGCAGGAATAACCCTTCTAAGAAGACCAGCGACTCTTTGAACTACTAGTCCTTTGACTGCACGGCCGTTTTCCTTGAAATACCTGCGTGCTAATGATACTTGAATCGAATCTGAAGCCAGATGAAATGCTCCTTGCAGTAGTTCCACTATGAGCAGTACGCCGAGAACTAGTAAAGTGATGATGTAGTCAGACTCTGAAATGTGTACTTCTATTATAGGATTTGGTGTCTCAAGAACCAGTGATCTTCTGAAAGCAAACATTCCAACAACTACAATGAGGACTACCTTTGAACAAGATAAAAATGGCATCACTGATGATGGCAACAACCATTGAAGGATGAAGTACTTTGTGAAGAAGAAATCATAGAAAAACCCAGCTCTACCTCAATAATCCTGAATGCTCTTTTGAAATCGTCTTCAGATGGCAGCAATTTTTCAAACAAAGAACCATCGGCTACCAATCGTACAAGACAGCAGGTATCAGGACGGCCAAAGTAGCGCCGGTCTAGGAGCTGCCGAAACAAGGCATAGGACAGGCACAAGTCTTTCCATGCTTTGCCATCATCTAAGTTGCCATAATGATTCCATATCTGCTCAATGGTAACACATTTACATCCATTTGTCTCCTGGCCAGACTCATTGCACCGAGGATCATTTGCACTTTCCTGCATCTGTCTCCTGCCATTGGTACGAATGTGACGACTCTTATTTTTTATGAAAATACTCTTGGTCTTCCGCTTGTTGTATCCAAACGATAAATAAAAGGATTCAAGTAGCTTTGTTGTTAGGACGACAAGAACAAGAGCTAAGACACATAATGAACTTGCTCTAGCAAGCTTACTATGCTTCAGAGTCGTTGGTCTCTTCCAGACAGGATCATTTGGACTTATTAGCACAGCAAACATCAATGCATAGAAGTAATACTGACCCCAATCGACAGCAACCTGCACGTGCTTCTTGTAACCTCTGTCATAGAAATCATGTTGCTTGACGGCAGTGGTACCTCCTGAAGCCATGATGAGAAAACCAGCCCAGACGGGATACGACGAATTCTTGACGGGGGAGGACTGCATCGTGCCCAAGGTGTAGACGATGAGAGGGAACATAATTCCATTACACACCTGCAGGCCAAACTTGAGGAAGGAGTTATGCCACCGCCGCCTGCAGCAGCCTAAGATGAACTGGAGAAGCAGCAGCGCAGCGGCCGCTACCACCAGCGCTTCCACTTGAATGATCGTCCTCCTTGGGTTGTTCAGCCAAGGGGACAACGCCTCCATTGACCTCGTCATGTTTACCACTCCGCCATCTTGCTTGGAGCCCGGCTCCATGGACGGATCGCGGAGATGAATGGAGTTGTGTGTGTGTGTTGCTGTTGCTCTTGCAGAAGAATTTTGTGCTTGTCTCAGATGCTGTGTAGGTTAATATGGTGCTGGTTTGGTCCAACTACGAACGATACTCCTTTTGAGGAGGTGGTCCCATCGACAAATAGGATAGGGTGGTGACAGTACCATGAGGGCGTCCGTAATGGTAATAGATAGTGCTAGCTATTTGGTTTGGTGATGTGGATGTGAGAGACACAAATAAAGACTATTTTAAGTTAGAATAAGTTATTGGCCCCACATGGTCATCTCACATGTTCTCGGGTCACGTGAAATAGTCTAGCTATTTGCATGTAGCTAGTGACTACTCTATCTCCTACTTTTTGCTTACCATGTCACATCTAGATAGCCAAATAGCTAACCATTGGGGACGCCCGACACTAGTAATTACCACCGTACTAGTACTGCATCTCTAGGAATTCCCATAAATAAATGGACTTCCGACGGCCGGAGTCCATGTCGTTTTTTGTTTTGTTTTACTCCATCGTTGCGAGCACTACTCGCGACTCTCTAGGTTGATCTAGCCTCGCATGGAGTAAAAGGTTACTATATACTCTCTCCGTATTGAAATACTTAACGTTTTGGACAAGGGCACGGTATCCAAAACACAACTTTGACTTATTATTTCTATCAAAATATTTATCAAAGAGTGATATATATACACTTTTATGAAAGTATTTTTCAAGACGAATCCATTCATATAATTTTCATATTTTCAAACTCAACAACTTGAGATTTATTCATCATTTATATTCCCGAGGTTTGACTCAAACCTGTCCAAAACGTCAAGTATTTCAATATAGCGGGAGTAAATTTGGAGTAAAAGATTGTTTAATGCCAAGTTGCCAATAATTATTGTCCGCAAAAACCCGTTAACCAAAAAATATACCTTTATCAAGTCATGCACACAAAAATACAGATACCGTGCGTGGACCGTCAGAAAAATGCACAAAGAAGTATATTAACAAAAAATTGAATTTTTCAGTCGATGCACACACAGAAAAATATATTTCTGACTGTTGTACACTCACAAAAATTTGAGTTGGTCAAATTAAAAATACTTTTTGTGTGTGTGAATACACACATAATTTATGTTTGAGCGAATTATAAAAATGGGATACCTGTGAACCACTAGTAACATATGGCATGCATCAGCAGGTCATAAAAGGCTGAGCATGTAGATTCAACAACATTTATCTCTTGTGGCAGAAATACATGATCTGAAATATACTCCCCTTCAGTAGGGCTATCCTGATTCACTGATGTTACTTGTACACAGGTACTGGGAGAATGAGAAGGTTCGGTTGGCATACAGGCCAGTGCACATCAACACATTGGATGATGAAGTATAGTTTTTTTTTTTCGAAAGGAGCGGCAAAAGCTTTGCCGCTGAATTTTATTATACGATATAAAAGAAAAAAAAAAACGGCTGAAAAACCCAATTACAACTGTACATAAGAAAACTACTGCTACTACCCTAAACAAGAGGGATTACAAACTGTACATAAACAACTACTGCTACTACCCTGAGCAAAAGGGAGAAAAAACTGGGGCTACTGTAAAGAACTACTCTAAGATCGTTGATTGCTTTGATTGGCAGGTGTCTTTGCCAGACGGTATTGATCTATGTCTTGCATAAATGAGCTACTTTCAACGGTTGCATTTGTTGATGTTGAAAAATTCTTCCTATTATGCGTTCCTTCCAATGATGAAGTATAGTCATTCCCACCGAAAGCCCGTGTCTATTGATCGATTGGAGCCTCACACCTCAGTAATTCCGTTTAATAAGGTGTTAATAAAGCAGACGGGCATTCCTGGTTGAGAAACATGACTTGAATTTGTGGCCCCCTTTTTTCTGTGGTTTTTTATTTTGTCTAATTTGCTAGAAATAAAAGGAAGATAGAACACATGCTAATGCCTGAATGACGTTTATATGTACATGAAATTTTGCATGGGGTTACTTATTGGTGATTCATGGTATCTTGGTGATTCATGGTTTGACGTTGTTTGACAACATAGATTTGCACACCTGTTCTTTTTTTTTTTTTTTTTTTTGAAAAGGTGGCAAAAAGCTTTTGCTGATTTTTATTAGACGATGAAAAGAAAAAGAGAACAAAAAAAAAGCGAGATTTACAACTAGAGCAGGTAAGAGCTGCTCGAAAAACCACTCATACTATTACTGAAAAACTACTACTAGCAAACCCACCCAAGAAAGGAGGAGATCGAACAAAACAAAATACAGTGGAGGGAAAACGCCCAGCCCCTACTACAACTCACTGGACTCTCCATTATGCCTTGAGGCCAACTGAAATTGATCGAAATCTTCCTTGCATAAAACAGCCACTTGTCTAGGTTGCAAGCTTTTGTCTTGAAAAGTTCTTCTATTTCTTTCCTTCCAAATATTCCACCAGAAATAAATCATAAGGCCATCAAACTTTCTTCTGCTTGCTTTTTGAATTTTCATCCTACACCTTCTCCAGTACTTATGTATGGAACCATTCATGTTGACGGCGTCTAAAATAGACAGACCAAACCAGGTTTTCAAACAAGACCAAACTTGAGCTGTGAAGGTGCAGTCCTTGCACAGGTGTGTCGGCGTTTCCGGCTCACTTGAGCATAGTTTGCATATAGGATTGTGTTGCCAATTCCGTTTCGACAAATTATTAGCTGTAAGGATCTTCCTGTGCAGTAGCGTCCAAGCGAAAAATCTGCATTTTGGTTCAGCCTTAGCCTTCAAGATCGGAGTTATCTTTAATTTGCTATAGGAGCCTTCAAATTGGATATTGTAAGCACTTTTGGATGTATATTCACCATCTGGTGTCCAGCGCCAAATAATTGTATCTTCCCTCTGTTGGGATCAATATGAACTGAATGCACCTCCTCCCAAAGAGCAATATATTCATGGAGTTCAATTACTGATGTGATAGGACGGATATGCTCCACCCATTTGTTCCCTTTGTACAGCTTTTTGCACCAAAATTTTATTTCGTTTTGCCTTGTTGAACAGATTAGGGGCGAATGTTTTTGGCGTTCTACCATTAGCCCATGACGAAGTCCAAAAATAGGCTGTCTTACCATCCCCAATTGACACAATTGTAGAAGCAGCGAATAGATCAATGTCTTTACTGTCACATGGAAGCTCCAGCTTATTCCAAGCCCTATCCTTATGGCGCCACTGAAACCAAAGCCATCGCAGGCGTAACGCTCTGGCAAAACGTTCGAGGTCAAGGATCCCAATCCCGTCTTTGTTTTTCGGCCGGCAGGAGGTAGGCCAATTTACCAAGGAATAACCACCATACACCTTGTCCGGAGTCTCACCTCTTCATAGAAAACTCCTCCTCAACCGATCCACCTTTCTAATGAGCCATTTGAGTTCAGGGAAGACTGTCATGTGATATATAGGTTGGGAAGAAAGAACCGATTTGACCAATGTTTCTCTACCAGCCGTTGTCAAGACTCTACCTTTCCAACCCGGAAGGCGAGCTCCAATCTTATCAATAAGTGGCTGGACATCAATCTTCCTCAGGCGACGAATATGAAGGGGTAGCCCAAGGTATTTACCCGGGAAAGTACAAACTTTGCCAGTAAAATTTTGGAGTAACAGCGCCACAGTGTTGTTGCTAACTCTTATTGGGTAAATTTCTCTTATTTGCACACCTGTTCCTTGGATACAAATATATAGATGTATATGTATAGTGTGGGAGCAGAAAACCAGTACTCTGTTTAGACAGTACAGTAGTAGTATAATGTATACCTTGTGGGTAGCTGCTGCTACGTACTGGTACAACAGGTACAGCTACAGACTAAAGTGTATTTTGTTGGAGCATTGCTTGTCTGTCGACCTTGGTGCCTCTTCGGATCTGGCTGTGCCGGTAACTTTGGTTTTGGCACCGAGCTGGAGGAGCTGCACGGAGCTGCCATCGGAGACTGGGCGTGTTTGCTACGGAGCACCGGCCTGGCCCAAGCCCCGCGGCTGCAGGTTCCGTGTTCGATGCAAGTGGGCCATGCTTTAGATTTCGTGCGCATAGAGTCTAAGAGCATCTCCAGTGGGAGGCCTCAAATTGGGTCCTCAAATTTTTATTTTTATGTTAAGCTAAAAAAAGTAGGGGCTCAAATTGACATGCAACTCCAGTGGGGAAAGGAAATTAGGACCCTAACTCCAAAGTGGGACCTAGCTGTCGAAGAATAAAAAGCCCACGGTCCGCTTCAACACCGAGGAACTCGATCTCGCTGCGAGCCGGCCGTAGCTGAAAGCGGCCCGCTGCGGAGTAACAACCGCGGCCGCGCGCGCGTGGAGCCGGGTCGCGGCGCGCCGGGCTCACGAAAAACCGGCCTCGCCCTCCGCTGCTGCCGGGGACGGCGACAAAGGGGGAAGTGCCGCCGCGGCGGGACGCATTGATCCAGCAATGGACAACAATGGAGACAAGACCATCATCCACACGCTGCAAGACGCGTTGCTTCACTTTGCTTCCCGCGCTTCTTCACTCCACCCGAGCAGATGTACGACGACATGGCCACCAAGAACAAGGTGGCGGCGCTGCTCCCCGCTTCCTCTTCCCCGCCGCCAGTCGTCGCCGCCTCCACCGAGGTGTGTATGCATGCTGCTGCAATGGTTGTGCATTGCATTTGCTGATTGATGCATGCAGATCGCTCTCCAATCTGCAGTAGTACTGATTCTTTCTTGGCGTTTACATGCTTGGTCTCTCTAGTTCTCTCTCGATTGAATTGCTCTCGTACCCTGCAGGCCTGCATCGCTCCTGAATCAACAAGGCACTCTGAAGATTATCGATGCCGATTGCTGATGGGTTTGACGATGGTGACGAAGAGCTAGAGAAAGGCCATCACAACAAGGACGATGGCAAGGGAAATCTCAAGCCCTCTCTCGTAAATCTCAAGCTTCACTTCGCTTCCTCACGCTGCTTCACTTCCCTTCCTCGCGTTGCTTCATCTGCGATGCCCTACGCCCGCAAGATCAACGGCATTTGGGCGAGGTACGAGGAAATCGCGTCGGACAGAAGAAGCTCCGGCTGTGGCCCGACGACGGCGCCTCGGTCCACGGCGAGCCCGTTCAGGCCAAGCAGCACGCTTCCGTGCGGAGCGCCTCCAGTCACCACCACCACCGACAACAACCGGCTACCACCCACCGGCCGCTGGCGGCGCTTGCGAGCCGGGTGGAGAAGATCCGCCAGCGTGCCGACGGCGGGCGGGCGCACCCGCGACGGCGACGGCGAAAGAGGATAAAAAAGGTGGGACCCACGGGAGTAGGGACCATCCAGATCTAGGGGCAAAAGCTAAAATTTGAGGTCCCATTAAAGGACTCCATTGAAGTTGATTTTCTTCCCAAACCCCTAGAATTTAGGGTAGGGGCTGAAATAGGGGGGTGGGCTGGAGTTGCTCTATGATCATAATGGATATCTATTTTGATGGCATAACTATCTCCGAGGGTATGAACAACTGTACGGCAACACGGTGAGTGTTATAATAGGATGGAGTCACATGTGTGTTTATGAATCATTGAAGGGAGATAGCTTGAAGTTTTTGCTGGCTGGATGTGGTTGGCAGTATTGTCAGGGTCTCAATAGGGATACGGCGATCATCCTTGCCATCTTTTGTGTACAGGAAGGAGGATATTTGTTAGTATTGAGAAGATAACAAAAGTTTACAGGATAACAAAGAACTTGTGCTCATCATACCTATTATCCAGGGGAGTTGAGCGAATTCATGTTCTCTAGACCATGGTAAGTGGTCCTGTTTGTATGTACGTGTTCTGAGCTTTGACTTTGCCACCAGGAATTGTTGTGTGGACGAATTGTTGAGTCGGATGATAAAGTTAGGCACAACATATGTGATATCTCGACTATTAATGTGGTGCTGCAAGGATTCTGCAAATTCTCGGATGATAGCCCATGGTTGAAGGTGCTCGTGGTGAGGCTCCCTAGCTCTTGCAATAATGTTGTAGTTATAGGGTCAGTCTGCGGGTAGTATAAAAATGTATGAGAATGTAGGCATGATATGCATTCTAAGTATGATGTTGTTAGATTTTCAGGATCATAAGGTCTAACTAGGACACTAGTAAATAGATAATCAAGTGGGAGTAGTTGTTCATATCATCATTAGGATTCTCCATATCACAGCAGGGATGAACTCAGTGGAGGTTTAGGAAAACCCTTTCCAGTGCTACTGCAGCTGCCTGATCAGTGGCTAGAAAGGGGTTGCTTTTACTTAGGTGAAAAGGCTCTGGGGTGTCACCCTCTATTTATCTTGCCGCTGCACACTAGGGGGGATTTCCTTGTAATTATGGCTCATTCAAGTCCTTGCCTCTAATCAAAGGCAAAGGACATTGGGGCTAGATGCATATAAGGGCAAGTCTTATGGTACCGCCGGCTACCGGCTGAATAAATTGCAGCATAGCGAATATTTAATGCAATGGCAGTGGTCCAGCACGCCCGGCGACTGAGCAAATAGCCCAGTAGCAATGCAGCCAATGGGAGCGAGCATGCATGCGCATCCGCTCGCTTCACTCGGCGCTTCGCTCCCCACCGGCTCCACGCTCTCTCTCCTTTTCTCTCTCTCTGCCAGCAGTGATTTTTCTGACGTTGTTGTGCTCCCAGACTGCCTAGTTGGCTCTATAATAGTTGCTTTAACCGATCCAAAAAAACTATCCCACCTAAGAGGTGTTAATTGGAGCTAGTTCTTGTAGAGCCCACTACAATTTATCTTTTCTGTCCCCCTCCACCCAGACCAAAATGATTGGAATAGTATATTTGTTATCGATCTAACCCTGCCATCTAAATACCTCTTTAGTTAGGTTTAGTTCAGGGTTAGTTAGGCCAGTCTCTATGGTGAGTTTCATTGTGTTGTTTTCAAGATTGTCATGTCATATAAAATGAAATGAAACTTGGATGAAATCCCTACTCTCAATGGGGAGTTTCATCTCGTGGTTTCATAGGCATTTAATTTCATGACTCAGAGATAGTTGGTATTCGTGCCAGGAGAGTTTCACCAAGATGAAACTCTTCCCTTCTCTCTCCTCAGAGTTTCATGCAAAAAGTGTACTTTTGCTGATGTGGCACCCTATTTAATGTGCATGAAACGCCTATAAAACCCCATTGAGACCGGCCTTATGAGCTAGTATCCAAACAGTGCCTCAGCTTGTTTTTTTTATATATATAAAAAAACAGTGCCTCAGCTCCAACTACGAACGATACTCCTTTTGAGGAGGTGGTCCTATCGATAAATAGGATGGTGTAATTACCACCGTACAAGTACAACTCTAGGAACTCCCATAAATAAATGGACTTCGAACGGCCCGAGACCATGTCGTTTTTTGTTTTGTTTACTGCCGTGACGAGCACTACTCGCGACTCTCTAGGTTGGATCTAGCCTCGTATGAAGTAAAAGGTTACTATACAAATTTGGAGTAAAAGATTGTTTAATGCTAAGTTACGATGATTGTCCGTCATAAGGTCACTCGCGTTCATTGCTTTTTCTCTCCCTCGTGATATGAATGTTAGTTTCACATTAGATTAGCAAACCAAGACTTGCTTAGCGCTCTCATCTAACGCATTTTATGCATTTTAGATGTTGAATATGCATTCAGTGGTAGGCGACGTCCCCGTCGATAGCGAGGCGCCAGTGGTGACTTTGGAACTTCAAGATTTGCCGGCTCAGTCCTTCGAAGGTGCTCATAGGGATAGGGTTTGCGTACGTGTGTTCATAGGGGTGAGTGTGCGTGCGTGTTAGCGTCTGCGTTGTACTGTGTAATCTCAAAAAAATAAAATATACATTTTATGCATCTTAGCGCTCTCCTCGTCATAAGTTTAATTGTGTCCCAAAGATTAAAGTTTTTGCTTGGTTGTCGCTGAATGATAGATTGAACAAAAGAAACATGCTTAGATGATGGAATAGATTTCTTGAAGAAGGTTACAATTGTGTGCTTTGTCAGCTAGGAGTGAAAAAGACTCTTGAGCATTTATTTTTGATTGCACGTCAGCTGCCAGCAGATGGTTTGCTTTAGGAATCTTGTGGGAAGATAATGTACAATATTCATGAGATATTATTTGTTGCCAATCAACATTTTCATCATCCCTTCTTCATGGAAATTTTTATGATAGGTGCTTGGTGCATCTGGAATGAGAAGAATGATCTGATTTTCAATAGAAGACTCCCAAATTTTGGAAGATGGAAAAATGAATTCAAGAAAGAAGTTGAAGCTCACTTGATCAAAACTGAGCCGGCTCTACATCAATCCATCCTTCTCTGGCTATGTACCATCCAGATTGACTGTCTCCAAGTAGTTGTTTCTACTGCTCCTTTTCTTCTGCTTTGATGTTTTATTCTCTCTTATATATTCTGTTTTGTAGCTTGTTCCCCTCTATCCTTTGTTTGGGCTAACCTCTGGCTGGGCCTTTGTAAGTAACTAAGTCTCTGTATTGTTTGTGCTTTATTTTAACTAGGAAACATGCCCGTATAAACGAAAACGGAAGTAGCTTTCATCGAATCAAATCAAGCTAACAAAAAATAACTTAATAAAATACATTGTTATTATTATTATCATCATCATCATTATTATTACTACTACTACTAAAATGTATGGACGGAAAAAAGAAGGTATTGATCCTTCGTCTGCCCGACGACGACCGGCGGCGACAGGAGCAGGCTGAGGTTGAAATCGCCGCCACTGATGAGTATTGCAATCCACGCAGCAAACATGAGTACAATAGCACGCTTTAAGTTTAAGCTTATAAGCTATAAAACTACCTGGATTTCTTTCAAAAAAAAGAGAACTACGTATGCAGAAGACCATGCGAGCTGCAGATGAGTTTAATAGTCACCATCGTAGAGCCTCCGGGCAACCTTGGATGAGCATGAGTTTAGTAGTCGCCATCGTAGAGCCTCCGGACAACCTCGGTGAGTTTAGTAGTCTTCATCGTAGAGCCTCCGGGCAACCTCGAATGACGCGAACGCCGTGTAGGCGTATTTTACACTACTACAGAACGGATTTTTTTGCGTGGCGGGCATTTTCGATTTTGCATGGCGGGCATTGTGTCCGCCACGGAGCTAGGGTCACGGTTAATCGCTCGATTAACCGTGGCGGACTCCATGCCCGTCATGTAAAATCTATTAACCATGGCGGGCACGTAACAAAGACCGCCTGGTTAATAGATTAACCATGGCGGGCATCTTTACGTGCCCGCCATGGTTAATAGATTTTGCACCATGATACGTCCACATGGTGTACCTCGCCCCCCTCGATGAAACCATACCGCACTGCGTGCTCCACGACATCGCCATCCTTGTGTAAGAACAGATGCTTGCACCGATAGCACGGGCACACCATTAGTTCCGAACCCCGACCGATTCGATGCTTCTCAAGTGACAGGCATAAACTTCTTTCGCACATGATCAACGACTTCCAAACTCATCCTCGGCCCGTACATCCAATCCCTATTCGCCGCCATGGTCGACGGCCTACTCAAATTAATTAAACCAAAACAAAGAGAGTGATCGATGATTAGAGTTCAAGTATCGATGAAAAAGAGCACGCATACACTTCAAATGAGAGGGGAGAGAGGTGGGAGGAGAAAGAGGGAGATTGGAGGGGGGGAGAGAGGGGAGAGGAGGTAGCTTGAGAGGGAGAGAGAGGGGAGGAGAAAGATGGAGAGAGAGAGAGAGGGAGAGATCAAAACTAGATCTCAAAAAGAGGGGTGAGAGAGAGGGAGAAAGAGAGAGGAGAGGGGAGAGATAAGGGGAGAGGAGGGGAGAGATAAGGGGAGAGGAGGGGGAGAGAGAGAGCACAAACCACATTCAACCATGAATAAGGGAGAGAGAGGGGAGAAAGAGAGAGGAGGGGGAGAGATAAGGGGAGAGGAGGGGAGAAAGAGGGAGAGAGGGGGAGAGAGAGAGAGGGGGAAGAGAGAGAGCACAAACCACATTCAACCATGAATAAGGGAGAGAGAGGGAGAGAAAAGAGGGGAGAAAGAGGAAAAATACCCCTAGCGGTGCCAAACTTCAATCAAACCAAGAGCAAAACCTTCCCCCCAGAATGGTGTTTTCTAGAGTTTTGAAGCTCAAAACCCTAGAAAATGGCGAAATCCCGTGAGGAAGGAGAAGGTTGGGGCTGTATTTATAGCCCGCACTTTTCATGGCGGGCATTATAAGAAAACCGCCATGGTTAATGGCGATTAACCGCGGGCGGGCATCAGAAGATAAACCGCCACGGTTAATAGCCATTAACCGTGGCGGGCACTTTACAATGCCCGCCATGGTTAATCGACAACCGCAGGGGCATTGAAGCTCGGCCGGGCCGCACGCCAACTATTTTGCATGGCGGTTTCCTAAATGCCCGCCACGGAAAATAAAAATCAAACACCTCGCAAAAATCAATTCTGTAGTAGTGTTAGCCGTTGGTACGATAGCTGCAAGTTCTAGAGGCCCCCGCGAACATGGTACGCCTTCTCCATATATATGCACACCCATCACCTAGACACCAGCCGGCAGCCGCCTGCCCAGCGCAGAGCCCCGGTTCCCGAGCTCGTTCGTGGAGAGATGGCGAAGGTCCACCGCGCTCTCCACCTCCAGCCCATACCCGCCAGCTTGGCCACGCCGCAATGGGATCCCGACGCCGACGAAGGTGAGGCGATCATCTAAGACGGTCGAAGAGCCGTATAGTCAGCGGGAGGATCTAAACACACGAGGCGCCGTGTCCAACACGCATTTGTAGCACGGCTACGGGGGAGGGTACGCGGCGCCGCCGCATCGAGCGCCACTGACGCCCGTGCCAACGACGAGGCGCCTGAGCCGGGCAGCGGTGGATGCGGTAGATCTCGGTGAAGTCCACCACGCCGCCGAGTCCGCAAGCATCGCGTGGATGGCGCCATCGCCGAAAAACACCGCGGTAGTGGCCGCCGAGGTGGGGTGATCCTGTCGCCATCTCGCTTCGACAGGCAAGCAACAAAATGGTCCGTCCGATTGTCGAGGGCTTGGTTTGGAAGATCAGATTGATAACGCGGGACACGGTCAGCGGTTACATATAAGCATCGCGGTTGTTCTTAGTTGTGCCCTTTTTCCAAATCGAGTCCAAAGACGGATAAAAGAGCGGAAGAAAATTTTGGTTGACGACCCACTTTCGATCTAAACCACGCTGGCGATGGAGGGCGTGCAGGGGTCTGGACGAAATTTTGAGGTGGACGACGGAAATTTTCTCTCTTTATTAGTAGGTATAGATTAAAGTCGCCCGGGGCTCTTGCCCCATCAGACTGTTAAAAATACTATAGGTAAAACACTTGTTGAACCACGGGGTCCAACGTAGGGCATACCACCATCGAGCCGCTTCCTCGAGTGGCGGTGGTCTCAAAAGGTAAAGAGTAAGGTAGAAAGTTGACTAGGTCAACTAGGGGATTATAAATGTGTTCACCCACCTCCCCATTACACCTTGCTAGGTCGATCCTTTTATAGGGAGTTAGATGGGCATCCACAAAGTTACGAGACTACCCATGCCCGTCTTACATGATGCTCATACATTACTCCCTACCTACTTCGGGGTAGAAAGGGGAAAATGTACTTCCTAATTAACCGACTCAGTTCATGGGCTAGAGTCGCCCCCATTTATAATTTATCTTAAGGATGTAAGGTTCCTTCTTGAAAGCGACACATGCACACGCCATGGACCTCCGACTTTCATCAACCCATCATCATGAAGGTTTCCTTCCTCGCCGCAGCGTTGTCGGCTCCTCCGATGCTTTCCGCTATCCCAAGACCTTCACCCGTGATTGATCCTAGGCCAAGGTTTTCCTTCCTCTGGCCTCATGACCCGCCAAGCATGAGGCTTCTCGCGGTCTCGCCATTCCTAAGATCCGGCTTCAAACCTCTGCCTGTCGGGTCCCCTCAAGCGACGGTTTGGTCTGTTCTTCGGGATAAGGGTGGAGATGTTCTGGGCCACCTACGCACACACAAATAGTAAAAGATGAGGGTTAACGTTAACCGAGCATGGGCATCACCTTCACTAGGTCTAGGTTGTCACAACAATGCTACAATGGTATAATTATCTGTCCGCTTGCGTAACCTTTATTTATTGAATTATCATATTCATATTTTTATTATTTTTTCTCGCCAAGTCCTTAGTATCATGCTTATGCCATCATATGTTTCAAGTTATATGATTAGGGATGACAAACTACTTCACAACTAGGGATCTAGGTAATCTAATTATGACTAGTCTATTTAGTGGCAAAGAAATTAAAATTCCATTGTTGTTTTGCTCCGTTTCTAGTTTAGTGATTGTGCTAAACAGTGCCAACAACGTTCCTTTGGATGCGGTGGCAAGTGCCATGCATGTAGCAATGACACGGGCTCGAGCTCAGCTGCTGTCATCGCAATCAAAACTTGCGAGAACACTTCTTTGGACAGGGAGCCAAACAGGTAGCTGACGACCTGCGCATCTTTGGCAATCCACTTCTCATGATCTAGGTTAGGAAGTGGATCTACGGTCTTCCCGACCGCCTTAGCAGCCGCAGCAGTCGCATGATCTGCTAGCAGAAACTTCGGTCAGCGGCTTGGCATCAGCATTGATGGAGCCGGGCGAGTTGAGCACCCTTCAGAGGGTGGATGAAACTTGGGCGTACCACATTGTGTAGTTCCCTCTTGATCAATTCCTCGGTCATCGGAGGGAGGAAACCAAAGGAGAACGCAGAGATGGCAATGGAATCAGATGATTGCGCCACCATGATCGAGATGGATTCGTATGGACTTAGGCTCTAGATACTATGTAAAAGTTGAGGGAACAAGGTTACCCGTTAGGGGCCTTAGCTGCGTGTTTATATAGGGTAGAAATAGCCTCTACCGTGGCTCTTACTATTGGGATAGATTATAACAAGATAGCCAACAACATCTCTACAATCTAGGGATGGTGACTTGTACAAGACTCAACAAGATACGCTTAAACACACAGCCAACGATATCACCCATAGCATGCACGTGTGACATGTAGCTTTTGACAAAATGTATTAAGCAGTAGTAATTAATGCTTACCCATGCGGGAGCACGGGTTGATGCACTAGTATATTTAAATTAAATTATTAGCATCTCTGGAATATATTTAAATAGAATAGATCACGCCCGATATGTTTCTAAATTTTTAAATTCTTATATTATTAATATATAAAAAGCTACTTGGTCAGCAGGTTTATCTGCTATTCTTGTGCCCTGACCCGATAGTATGTGCTCTGTGTCATGAATAAACACCTGAGATGAACACAATGTATGTACGTACTGGCATATCGGCTCCTCTCTCTGGGATTTCATTCTTCACTCGTTCATAGTGCTAGCAACCATGCAAATGATCATCATTCAGGGCCATGTCCCCAACCTGTTGGAGTACATAATGATTGACGAGAACTCTAGCTACTATCAATTTCCATGAACACAACATCACTGCATTGCTACTCACAGATCCACTATGACGTTGACTGGCTGACAAAATGACGCCGCCATGTTTTACTGGTTCGCCATCTCCTTCGACAAGCATCCTCAAAGTTTCCAGTGTTGTTCATATGACAAAACATACATACTGGATTCCACTGCAGTGCAAAATGTTGGCGGATCAGCCTCATCAGGTTGGGTAGCTCATTTGTGATCGATGATACATGTCCAGTGGCGGAGGGAGGGGGGCTTGGGGGGGTGCTGGCACCCCCAATGGCCTGCAATTTTTTTTTTTTTTTGAGAATTCTAATCTGTATGCATGTTATGTCATTAAGTCAGCCCAAAAGCCCATTAAGCAAAGCATCCATTGATTATGCCTGCCTGTTCCGCTTCCTGAATCGCGAATATTGCGTGCGCCATCCGATCAGCCTGCCTGTTCCACTTCCTAACCCTGTCTCACGCAACATTGCTAATGATCGCTCAGTTTCAAAGTATTCTCGAGGAGATGCTACTGGTGCCTTGCGAATTATTGTCACATTTGATTTTGTGTTTATTCTTCTCCTAATGGAAAAAAATTATGAACATAACTGATGTGTTGTGTCAAACACTTCAAAAGAAGAACATTGATATCTTAAATGCAGTGGATTCAGTTAACACTACAAAAAAGTGTTGCTTGCTGAGTTGCGAAATAATGGATGGGAATCTCTTCTTGATGAGGTCAAAAATGTTTTGTACAAAGCATGAGATTGATATTCCAGATTTGAGTAAGAAGTAAGTGTTTTTTTCCCATATTATTTGCCCAAATCCAGTTCCCCAATTACATTATATTTATTCTAATGTCTTCTCATCTACAGGTATGTTGATGTGACTAAATCTCGAAATAAGCATGACAATACTACAGCCTTCCACCATTACAAGGTAGATGTGTTTAATGTTGCAATTGATCAACAACTAGCTGAGTTAGAAGATCGATTAGTACCGATGATATTATTACAGCCTATGATCTTGCTGGTAGTGTGAGATTTTATATTGGAAGTGTGAGATTTTATACCTAATTGTGTATTTGAAGATGTTTGTAACACAAGCTTCTGTGCTTGTATTGTAACCTGACAATTTACATTTGAGATATTAAAAAAAGCCACTTATTCAACCACCTGAAAACGCCACTGACCTGTTGCCTCCATTCCTTCCATGGTTTGCTCCAAAGCCATGTGACAACCTACCAAAGAATATCCTGGCAAGGTGCTTCTCGCTGACCATCGTAACACCGAGCTTCATGTCTGCCCAGTCCAAGGTGGTTGCGCCTGGTGCACTGATCTTCTTCCTTCTTGTCTCGTATGGCTCATGCACTAGTATCATCAACTCTAAGAGCAAGTTTTATGGTTTCGTTGGCAGCCGGCGAGAAGGAGAGACGCGGTGTCAGTGGACCCGCTGTATTCAATCGCGGAGCAGCATGCATCAGCGACAGCAAAAGCTGCGCATGCAAGCGGCAACCAATAGCAGAGGCAGCAGCGCCATCCGCCGCTTGAGCGGGCGTTTCGTGAGTCGCCCGCATGACTCTTTTCCTGCTTTCTCTCTCCGCCACATAGGATTTCGCCAGCTCTCAACTCCTTATTATACTTGCTCTAATGCCTCCCACATCTCCGCTGACCCCACATCGGGTCCCGCCAGTAATACTTGGTATGGTGCGCCAACCGGCGCTGGCCCCTACGACAACGGTGTGTGTACACGAATGATGGTGCATGGTGCTAGATTGTAATCATTGTATATGGCGTGCATTGTTGTTGGACAATTGTGGGGGTCACTCCTGCCCCCTTAGCCTTCGCTCCCGGAGGAGGCGGGAAGGGGGCGAGGGCTTCCCACAGGGTAGGTCGAGAACACGATCAGGGAGCGGAGCGGCCTCCGGTCCGCTCGACCTTCGCTGGCGTTGCCGAGGGTCGAGGTGATCGGAGGGTGCCCGGGTCCTTGAAGGAGGAGGGAAAGGATGGGTCGCGAGGCGAGGCGTGGGAGTAATAAAAACGAGTAAATGGTATTTAGATTGACCAACCATCCGTCCGTTTCCTTGAGCCCGTGCCCGGGTATTTATAGGAATACAAGGGGTCAGAGGGGCTGATTTACAATTTGGTACATGGTAGGTAGGGGAACACACACTTACAGCTGGGCCCCCGCAGGGGCAAGCCAGTAACTATTCGTACAGGGTTAGTACGGGAAAAACACGTGTGACTTCTCCCCGCCTGGGAGTCGAGGGGTTTCCCGTCCCCGCCGCCGGGTCCCACCCACCTGCGGAGAGGGCGGTTCCGAAGGGACCCTCCGCTGGCCTTCCCAGCCGCTTGGGCTCGCGTTGCTTGGGAGAGACCCCTCCCGGCGCCCCCCGTTGCGTAGGGGGCCGCCATGCTCCCGGCTCAATGCCCGCTCGGGGGCCGCCCTTGACGGAGGGGTGACGCCCGCCGCTCGTGTCTTCGGAGGGTCCTCCGCTTGCTGATCCCCGCAAGACTTCGCAATATGTTAATGGAGATCAGTTCTTGGCCCCCCGTGGTGAGGCCTGCGGGGGCTGCCGGGCTGGCGAGGGTCGCCCTCCCCAACAACAATCTTTCAGCTTTTGTGCATGCAGGTGGCGCTTGTGGGTTCAAGAATGTGAACCTGCCACCTTTTTCAGCCATGACATCGTGTGGCAACGAGCCCCTGTTTAAGGATGGCAAGGGCTGTGGCTCATGCTACCAGGTACATTACTTGGTTAGAGATACTATTTCTAGGATATCAACAAGTTCGTTTGCCTGATGTCAACAGAGACAGACCGACAGAAAACTAGATGACTAACTTCTTTCATTTGTTGCTGACCTTTGTCAGGTACGATGCCAAAACCACCCTGCCTGCTCTGGCAACCCGGAGACGGTAATGATCACCGACATGAACTACTACCCAGTCGCCAAGTACCACTTTGACCTCAGCGGCACCGCGTTTGGTGCCATGGCTCAGCCTGGCCGCAACGACGAGCTCCGTCATGCCGGCATCATCGACATTCAGTTCAGGAGGTCAGTAATATACACTGCTCGTTTCACAGAACCACATGGCAAGCAATCTGAAGGCTGTACCTACACCAACAGAACCATACTTCCACTTACAATTTGGCGTTTTTGTATGCCTATATGACGGACAAGCCCAATCCAAATGAAGCATTAACATGGCATGTTCCTGTAGGGTGCCCTGCATCTTACCTGGGCTGACAGTGACGTTCCACATTGAGCACGGCTCAAACCCCAACTATTTAGCCGTGCTCGTCGAGTTCGAAGACGGCGACGGCGATGTGGTCCAGGTGGACATGATGGAGGCCAACTCCGGGTGGTGGACGCCCATGCGCGAGTCGTGGGGATCCATCTGGAGGATGGATTCCAAGCGCCGGCTGCAGGGGGCCCTTCTCGCTGCGCATCACCAACGAGTCCGGCCAGAGGCTGGTGGCTTACCAGGTCATCCTGGCCAACTGGGCGCCCAATGCCTACTATCGCTCCAACATCCAGTATGAGGCTTTTTGGGTCTGGCTCTGCTGCTGGAGCTGGACAGGCTTTTGGCTCTGATGCTCTTGGACTTGTCATTAGCTCTGCTGCTCGACTGCTCACGGAAATTACCAGCATCATTGGCTTGATCTGTTTGGTATTGTATCATTTGCATGAGATTGATGTGCGTTAGTTTTCATCTTCTCGAAAAACTTTTGAACCCAAAAAGTAATTTTCCTATGAAATTTGATGATTCCTCTAGTTTGTTGCCTCTGCGGTTATTTGTGTTGCCATCTGTGTCTGGAAACTATAGACAAAACTCGTCAGCGTTGTCTGACTGGGCCATCGTCAGGCAGGCCTTCATTCTTGCCGCGCGCTGCTGCACTTGTTTGGAAATGGACCTGAAAACACCTTGTCCAGCCCACGGTACGCAGGCCGGAAGGAAATGTGGCGCAGTATTGTTAGGCTAGGACGGGCCTGTGGGATTGTCGTCAGTTGGGCTATGATATGGGCCTGCTTGTAGCGTGACGTCCAGGGCAAAACTGCAAACACCAATTTTTTTAATCCGGCCCCTAAATGTAGCCCATGAAAGTTTTTTCTTGACAACAGCGCACGAAAGGGTTGGAGACCCACAATCAATCTGCTGCAACGTTCTTACATAGCAAACAAACTCAATTGGTCCCTATCAAGAGGATTACTAGGTCCCTATCAAGAAGATTACTAGGCAAGATCAAATTGAAATGTCCCCTTTGATCCGAAGTGTGACGAATGATTTACATGATGGTTTCAGATTTTTGCAGTTGAGTTCACATTTCGACTATGTTGTTGCATAGCAACAATTCAAAGTAAAATGTTATTTTTCCTTTTGTCTCATGGACAATTCACTCAGTGTCCATTAGGTGTCAAATCGTTGAGTATGTGGAAACATCTTAGCGTCATGTAAATTTGCAAAATTGGGTCAACTTCAAACATGGTTTGCAGATTTTCCCCATAGATGGATTCATTTGTCATCCACATGTGGGGTAAATTTCCAAACACAGTTTGGAAGGTGACCCAATTTTTTATTTTTTTCGACCCGATTCATTCATAGCAAAAATCTTGAACTATAAAAGCCAAAACAATCTATAATTTAAAACGGAAGTGAAGGAGTAGTATTCATTTAAATTATAATGCAACCCAAGAAAAACAATGTACATAAGTTCAGTGCGCAGGGAACAAAGAAAAGCAAAGCCGATGATTAATGGCAGGAGTGCGAAGCAGCCCGGGCAGTGGTGCTTCGATGGCCTCCATGTAACATTGGCATAATCAGGCATGCATGTGTAGCTGCCTTGCCTCAAATTGGTGGCCGATCAGCTTTATGAAGTTGGGCAGCTGGCTCAGTTAGCGATACCATGTTTGCTAGAAACATGGGGCTTGTTTTTGAGCCTCCTATTTTCCATCCCAGTGCATCCCATACCCAACATATAACTGGAACTCGTCGAAGTTTATTGAGTACACAAATTTTTTGCTGTGTCATTGTGTGGGCGTAATGAAAAAGAAATGCAAAAAGGAGGAAATGTTTATGGAGCGGAAGAAGCGTGCCAAGGGTTGAGCCTCTTTTTTTATGTTGGATGTTGGATGTGTGATTGCCGATACTATAAATATATATGGGCGCCCAACACCTACTACCGCTCCAACATCCATTATGAGGCTATTGGCTCTGATGGTCTTGGACTCGTCATTAACTCTGCTGCTCGACAGCTCACGGAAATTACCGGCATCATCATTGGCTTCATCTGTTTGGTATTGGTATCATTTGCCTGGGATTGAGGACCAGAATTTCATCTTTTCAAAAAACTGTTGAACCCAAAAAGTAGTTTTCCTATGAATTTCGTTGATTTCTCTGGGGTTATTATGTTGCCACCTGTGACTGGAAAATATTTAGACAAAACTCGTCAGGGTTGTTCCAGCACTTTGTTGGAAACATGGACCTGGAACCACCTTGTCCAGCCCATGGTGCGCAGGCCGGAAGGAAATGTGGCCCAGTATTGTTGGACTAGGACGGGCCTGTGGGACTGTCGTCGGTCGGGCTGCGACATGGGCTTTCCTGTTGCGCGACTTTGGGCTGATTCACGAGTCGTGGGCATTTGGAGGAAGGACTGCAGACATGACAACACCAAATTTTTTAATCCGGCCCATATAGTCCATGGTTGGAGCCCCACACACTCTGCTACAGTGTCCGTCCGCAGCCAACAAACCAATTTTTTTTTGAAACAAACCGACAGAAGAGCTGTCCGCTATATTAAAAGAAGGAGACGCCCGGAAGGCGCAAATTAGAACGGTAAACAACACCAAAAGAAAGGAAAAAAAAACAGCTAACAACTAAACTCACCCGGTTGGATTGGGACATCAACGCGGGTTACTGCAAACGGCCAACATGGCCAAGACCCTAAACAAACACACACAACGGCAGAGGGAGATAAAGAAGAACTGCGGCACCACCCACAAAACCGCACACATGCAGTCGTCGAAAACCACCGACGAGATCCGGGCGCCAAAGAAAAACAAAGGGGCGGACACCACCACACCGAGAAGGCCTCCCGCCATGCAGACCCTTCAACGCAAAGCCTCTCGCAAACTAGGGCGCCATCCGACGGAACGAAAGCACCGAGACCGAGCCTCCACAACACGCGGGGGACCTTGCCACATCCGGGCTGTTGTACTCTTCTTGTCTTGGCGGGGGCCTCCTCGCCACGCCCGCCACAACGCCTCCACCTCCGCCTCGTTTCAAAGATTGCCGCCGAGACAACGGGCAAAGCTGCCCCACCCACGGTGAACATCCTGAAGCACCCAGACCACCGCCGCAGTCGACGTTCCCTCGTAGCATCACCGCAAAAGGTTGTCACCGCCGAGCCGAGACCCGGGGTTGTCGCTTGCCCATCATCGACGTTGTACCACACCGGTGGTTCCAACCATGCCGAAAAGACCCACCGTAATCCGCCGCAAGCCGAAGTCGCCCCGTTGCCGTTGCCGCAAGCGCCGCCCAAAGACGCAATCCCGCACCGCACGGGCCCTTGCAGAGCAATGCCGACGCCGCAGATCCGGCGCAGCGACCAAAACGACAAAGAGAGATGACCCCTCGTCCACCAATAAGATAGGAGCCTCCCCTTGGTCGTGGAGAAGCCGTAAACCCTTCAATCCGGGGCCACACGACGGAGAAGCCAACACCGGGCGGCCGCCGAGGATAGTGGCCCAAGAACACCAAAGCCGAGTGCGCTCTCGAGACGACGCCTCCAAGGAGGGGACGACGCCAATGGCGTCGCCGCCGCCGTCGTAAATGGACAGGTTTTCACCCGAGACTTCGGCGGGGCTGTAGCTCCAACATGGTGCCCCCAACGGGATTGCGACGTTCGAAGACGCCGCCGCCGTGCCACCAGCGTGGAGCTGGTGAAAGCCGCTTGGAGCATGAAGGCCCCACTGCACGCGCATGGCAAGGCACACCGACCACCACCGCAGCCACCCGCCAGCCGCAACTCCTTCGTCGCAAATCCGCCACCCGCACCGCCAAACCGCTCCTCTGCCGCTGCCCGCCCGCTCGCTGCCTCGCACACGGCCAGCCTCACCTCACCCGGCTGCGGGACCCCACCGAAGTCCAGCCGCCCCACCGGTCCCCGAGCCCGCGCCGCCACGGTCACGACCCCAGCAAGGGGAAGGGGCCACCACGCCGTCGCGAGTCACCAACCCTTCACCGGGCAAGACCCGCCACCTGGGCGCGGATCCTCCGCCGCTCCGCTGCTCCAAGCCGTGCGCGCGACCCTCACCGGGCCCCTTTGTCGGGCCTCCACCACTGCCGGCGCAACCAGCCAGATCCGGCCGCCGGAGTCACCGGATCCGACCCGTCCGAGGCACCGGATCCGCCTCGCCGCCGTCGCTCCTATCCGCCCGCTGGCGCATCAAGTCCCGTTCCCGCAGCCGCCGCGCCCGCCCTCGCCGAGGGGAGGAGAAGAGATGCCCCCGCTGCCACCGTCCTTGCTGGCCGCGCGGGCTTCCGGCGGCCGGCGGCCGGCGGGCGGCGCGGCGAAGGGGAGGGGTGGGGTGGGGGAGCGGCGGCGGCGCGGCGGTCGGTGTCCGCCCGTGTTGCCTAGGCAAGATCAAATTATAGTGTGTCTTCACCCGTAGTGTGACGAATGAGGATGGTTTCAGATTTTTTTCGGTTGAGTTCACATTTGGACTGTAGTGTTCCATACAAACAATTCAAAATAAATTGTACTTTTGCTCTTTTGTCTCAAGGACAATTCATAGATTTTAAAATGTTCACATTTCGACGAGTATGTGGAAGCATCTTAGTGTCACGTACTCCGTCCGTTTGAAATTATAGATCATTTTTTGGTATTTCAAAATTCATAGCTTTTTTATATATGCACCTAGATACGCACTATGAATCGATTAAAAAAATAAGACCAAACCTAGGAGGAACTGAGTGATTTTTCATTAAAACGTTTGGTGCAACACCTGGTTGCTTGCTCCCGATGGGAGTCGAACCCGCACGGGCACGCTCCACACTTGGGAACGTTACCATCGAGCTACAAGCTCGTTCACGCACTATGACTATATTCATAGCAAAATCGATCTATGAAACTATAAAAGCCAAAACAATCTATAATTTAGAATGAGAGTAGTATTCATTCATCATATTAATTAGAAAGCAGCAGAAGAAAAACAATGTACATAAACGTACGGTTCGATTAACAGGGAAGAAAGAAAAGCAAAGCAATGATAGATGTAGGTGGACTGATTGTCTCTGCAGGAGTGCCAGGCTCACAGCCACCTTCGGCAAGCAGCCCGGGCTGTGGCGCTTCGATGGACAGGCCTCATTGTGCACGACAAGCGGCACCCTGTATCATTGGTATCGTCAGGCGTGCATGTGAAGCTGCCTAACCTCAAATTACTGGCAGATCAGCTTTGTGAACTTGGGTAGCTGGGTCACAATTAGCGAGATCGTGTCTGCTCGAAATACAAAACTTGTTATTGCAACTTCTATTTTCGATCCCAAGGCATCCCATACCCAACATATAACTCGAACTCGTCAAAGTTGTGGGTGTAATGAAACCGAAATGTAAAACGGAGGAAATGTTTATGGAGTGGAAGGGTGCAAGAGTGGAGCTTCTTTATATATGTCCGATGTTGGATGGGTGATTGCTGATACTATCAATAAATATATGGGGGTAGCTACGAACATTTGTGCTACAATTAAGTTTCTAGACAGTGTTCCACATGCATTTGTGTTTTTGAGAGAAGAGTATTGCTAGCAGTTCTACTTTCAATTGTCAGTAAATTCTGCACAGAATATCAATATGTTAATGTATTGCATATCCTTTCTACTCTGTTTCCTTCTCACTTTTTTTATACTGTCTTGTGATTCTAACATTTTTTTTTTTGAAATCTACGTTTTTTTCTTAAAACTAGACCTGCAGTAGGTAAGACAATAGCGAAGATTGCATTATGAAGTCGTTTTCATATTTTTTTTTAATTTTTGTGCAACACCATATATCTCGATAGTAAGAACATGCTACATTCATTCAGAAAGAAGATACTATTTTGGACAACCAATAATCCAGAATAATTAAACAGCAAACAAGTGAATTGCATTGTCTAAAAGCGACAACATTATTTTCCCGGGAAACACTGCCGAGTGCCACCGTCTGTGGGCATGCATGAGGCGCGGGTAAGGACCCACCTGGCCGATCATGTCTCACCGGCACGAGCCCGGCTTGCAGCTTGCTGTGGGCGAACACCGAGGCCGCAGGGCAGCGGATAAAGAACATTTCACTGCTCTTCTCTATCCTTGAAAGCCAAAAATGAATATTATACTTGGGTCCGATTTCCACCAGCAAATTTGACAAGAACCAAGCTGCCTTCATCAAATCTCGCCATTTTTGGTTTGTCCATCAGCAAAAGATGTCACTTCAAGTGTCTCATAGCAAAATTTTGCCAAAAATGAATCATATTGAATTGAATGCACCAACCACTTAAAGTTTAAGTTGATACACTACTACAATCACCTATCACTGCTGTTTAGCAACCCTCTATCACTACTGCCTGCAATTGGGCCGTCGCTGCACCCTCCTCCGCGGTGCACCGCAAGAGCCACAGTGCCTACCCAGCAATGTGCGCGTGAGAGAGGGCGGAGACAGAAGTAGAGATCCCGGAAAGGATAGAAGAGAGGACACACATATGTGGGGCCGCACTCAACCGTAATTATAAAAAGGTTTGAGTCCAGAAACTTAACACTAAGTGATACTTCAACAAAGATCTTGTGGATGCCTAAACCATCACTTATCATTTGGAGAGGTACTGACAGTTAAATCCCAATTTTACTTCATTACAGCGTTTTGCATGTAAGCAATGTACTAAGCTTAATAAGCTGCAAATTCATATCGATTGTGCATTATTAAGTTAAATAAATATTATTATTTGAAGATTATAATCAAGTGCAGGAATCTCCATGATTATTGTTGTAAAGCATGCTTTCTATCACCGTGCGTGTATTAGTACTATATGCCAATGTAATAATTTAGAGTTCCTCTGTCTTACAAATTCATTTTGACAGCCTCTAAAGATCACATTCATAGTAGTGACCCCTTTTCTAAAAACAAAATTTGTAGTTGGGATAATTTTAGTTAACCTAACATATTGTTGGGATAATCACGCTAATACCACTGTTAGTGACTGCGGAAACACTTAATTTCACCACAATGCGAAATTAGCCTAGGTCCTCACCTATTCACGGAAGGAAACATATGCATCACACATATACATGAAGAAAATCAGCAGTAGTCACAACTAATCCAAACTCATCGCAACAACACCAATATCAATGTCAGAAACACTAATTTAACCATGGGACCAAGCCAGCCAAATCTTCTTCCACTATATGCTCGTGGGATTACAACAAGTTCATCTCTAGACACCACTAGAGGCACTCATAGATCAAGATACAATAGATCTTGGCTCTCAATAACAAGATTTGGGGCTTCTACATGAGGGGATGAAAGACCATGCCAAATGAAGGTGGAACTCAGATTAGAGGCAACAATGTTATGGATCTGAAGCTTCACAGCCTTGTGGATGAATCCCTCTTGATCTACTGCAAGAGCTCCTCTCTAATCTCACTTTCCCTCTCTTTTTCCTTCTCTCTGGTTCTCTTCCCTCTCTCACATACAGGAGCAGGGGATGGTTCTCCATGCTTCTACTATAGGATCTAGAGGCTTCACATTCCTTCTCTTGTACTCCAAGAAGAATAACACTAGATCCATACAAGTTTGGTCTACAACTTATGCTGCACCTATGACATGTGGGTTTGCTCATAGAGCATTTACTTCTCCTCAACCATCCACTCATGAGGAGGATTTCCCAACACACATTGTGCCAATCTAATAATTAGTATGCACGTCTTAGATCACATTGCAACAAAGTATGTTTCCCTCATTCATCCTCTGGCCACCAGCCAAATGCTCATCTTTCATGCCCATGTCCCCAACCCCTTGGACAAGTGACTGTTGAGAAGTCCAGCTACTCTCTTTTCAAGTGCATGGATGCATTCCTTCTAGACTGTCATGGATAAAGTTCACTTTGCATGCCCAGGTCATTGAGTGGCTCCACAAATCTTTGGCTGAGATCAGCTTTGTGAAGTTGGGCAGCTGGTTTGTGGCAAGTGAGATGATGTCTCTCAGAAGTACAAATCTCTTCTGTGGTCCTCGTCTTTTCTATCCCAATGCGTCCCATCCCTATATAACTGGAAATCACGATGGTTGTTTGGTAGACGAGAATGTATTATTTTTTGTGGGCAAGCAAACGAATGCCTAAAGGCCAGAATGTTAATGAACTGGAAGCGTGCCAGGGGTGGAGATTTCTTTATATGTTGGATGGGTGATAGCTTATACCTGATGGGTAGGTTGGTAGCTGCGGACATTTGTTCTACAATTAAGTTTCTAACAGTGCTTTGCATTTATTTTTTTTTGGGTGAAGAGTAGAAATGACTGCTGCTGCTAATTTGTGTTGTCAGTAAATTTTGTACCGAATGTCATTATGCCAATATCGTGTATATATATCCTTTCAGTGATAAAGTTATATTGCTTTGGAGTTGCTAGAAATACTCGTGTTTCGTTCCCAATTTTTACACTATTAGTATTATGTTGTTCTGACATTTTGTTTCGTTTTTTAAAAGGCGACATTTTAAAGTAAGAACGTGCTACCATGTAAAGCTTCCTAGTCCAATATAAGTAAGAACATGCTACCACCTGCCAGAAAGTCAAAAGCAAGTAAACATGACATGCTACCAAACTCTATTACATTGTCTAAAATGATAATATCATTTGAGACCAATCGCTGAAATATTATACTGAATTGTACGCATTAACCAGTTCATATTTAAGTTGATACACTACAGATAGAATGTACATGTATTTCCTTCTCACTTTTTATACTGTATTGATTCTGACATTCGGTTTCTTTTTTCTTTTTTAAAAAAAGTGATGTTTATTATGTTTAATTTCAAAAACTCGACTTGGGCGCGGGTAAGATAACAGCAAACATTGTATTAAGGAGATAGAGGTCTGGCAACCGCATGCCTCGGCCTGTCACTCCGTACGTCACCCGTTCGTGTGCTGCGCTGCCGTCCGCACTGAAGATCAGCGCTAACTGCAACTGAACGAAACCAACACCCGTCAGAGATCCGCTAATGTTGGTTGCATGTGGCCTTCGTTTGGGCATGGGTAGGACTGACCCTCAATTCAGAAACATGATGAAATTATTTATAGTTATTTACCTGCTGCCACCGAATCACCATTAGAACGTCTGACGCTAAAAACTTTCTTTACCAATAGATGATGTGCCGCTAAATATTACTAAGAGATGAAATGTTTGGTGACAGATCGTCCATCGCGAGGGACCGCCTCCTGGAGCGTTGTCCCCGCCCCTCCCTCTGGTACTCCTCTGCCCCGAGGGAGTGCTGCCTGGAGCACCGTCCCCGTCCTCCCTCTAGTATTACGCTGCCCTGAGAGAGCCCCGCCTGGAGTGCCGTCGGAACTACACCGACACCTGGTTCAACATTAGAGGTAACAAGTAAGTCCTAGTCCATGGGCACACCAAGCAATTCAGTCTAATTCAAAATAAAAAACATGGGGCTTACGCTAATGTCAGCTTTTCTGATTGCTGCCTGCTGGTGGGCCACATCTGCCGGAAAGCCCAGAAATAGAAGATGGGCCGCGCCTGGTTGGCGCACACATGCGATCCGACCAGGGTGGTGCACGCCCATGTCCGCGGGCCATTTTGAACGCAGTCAACAAACCAATTGGTTCTTCTCTCTCAAAAAAAAAAAAAAAACAATTGGTCCGAGGGTTCTAGGTAAGATCAAATTGAAATATGTCTTTTTTTTTTTTGGCTGATTCACATTTTCGACTGTGGTGTTGCATAAAGACAAGTCACATTCAAAATAAAATGTTCTTTTTTTGTCTTGAGGACAATTCATATTCTCAGTGTCCATTAGCTGCCAAATCGACGAGTATGTGGAAGCATCTTACTGTCTCGTACTCCCTACGTTCGAAATTACAGGTCATTTTTGGTATTTCATGATCCATAGATGATATTTTAATATATGCACCTAGATATGCACTATGATCCGATTCAAAGCAAAATCTTTGAAACTATAAAAGTTAAAACAATCCATAATTTAGAACTGAAGGAGTAGTATTTATTTATACTATAATGTATATAATGTAGTCGAAGACCTGAAAAATAATGTGCATACACGTGTGTTTGGTTTGGTACCGTGGGAAAAAGAAAAGCAAAGCCCATGCTCAATATGGATGGGCAGCCTTTGCTGGAGTGCCAGGCTCACAGCCACCTTCGGCAAGCAGCCCGAGCAGTGGTGCTTCGATGGCCAGGGCTCATGGAGGACGACCAACGTCACCCTGTACCATTGGCATCATCAGGCGTGCATGTGCAGCTGCCTTGCCTGAAATTGCTCATGGATCAACTTTGTGAAGTTGGGCAGCTGGGTCACAATTAGCGAGATCATGTCTGTTAGAAATACCGGGCTTGTTTCTGAGACTCCTATTTTCGATCCCAATGCGTCCCATACCAAACATATAACTGGAACTCGTCGAAGTTTATTGAGTATACAAATTTTTGGCTGTGTCATTGTGTGGTTATGACGAAAAGGAAATGCAAAAAGGATGAAATGTTTATGGAGTGGAAGCGTGCCAAGGGTGGAGCTTTTTATATGTTGATGTTTTGGATGGGTGAATGCTGACACTATAAATATATGTGGGTATCTACAAACATTTTTTGTGCTACAATTAAGTTTCTAAACAGTGCTTCACATGCATTTATGTTTTTCCGGACAAGAGTAGAAAATATTGCTAGTAGTTCTACTTTTAGTTGTCACAGTAAATTCTTCACGAAATATCATTATTTTAGTGTAGTGCATATCCTTTCAGCGATAGAATTAATGTACTCTATTTCCTTCTTACTTTTTACACTGTCTTGTGATTCTAACAGTTTTTTTTTAAGCTACATTTTTTCTGAAACTTGACCTGCAGTAAGTATGACAATAGGGAACATTGCATTAAGAAGACCTTTTCATGGTCATGGGTTGAGAAACCCAACACCACCCATACATAGTGGTAGGTACATTTTACTATTTTACTGCTGCACCATATAGCTCGATAGTAAGAACATTGTACCTTCATTCAGAACTGTTTTGGACAAGCAAAAATTCAGAATGATTAAACAACAAACAAGACAGTATTGCATTGTCTAAAGTGACACCATTATTTTCCCGGGAAATACTGCTGGCTGCTACCGTTCGCAAACTTGGACCCGTCTGGCCGAGCACGTCTCACGGGCGTGAGCACATCTTACAGCTCACTGCCTTGCCTCAAATTGCTGGCCAAACAATTAGAGAGATCATTTCTGCTAGAAATACTGGCCTTGTTTCTGTGACTCCAATTTTCGATCTCAGTGTTTTTTTCCATACCCAACATATAACTGGAACTCGTCGAAGTTTATAGAGTACACAAATTTTTGGCTGAGTCATTGTGTGGGTATAATGAAAAAAAAATGCAAGAGGAGGAAATGTTTATGGAGTGAAGCGTGGCAAGGGTGGAGTTTCTTTATATGTGATGTTGGATGGGTGATTGCTGATACTAGAAATATATATGTGGGTAGCTACGAACATTTGTGCTACAATTAACTTTCTAAACAGTGCTTCACATGCATTTATGTTTTCCGGACAAGAGTATTGCTAGTAGTTCTTTTCAGTGTTGTCAGTAAATTCTGCACAAAATATCAATATGTTAATGTGTGCATATCCTTTCAGCGATACAATGTACTCTATTTCGTTCTCAGTTTTGTTATACTATCTTGTGATTCTAATAGTTTTTTTGTTGTTGAAAAACTACGTTTTTTCTTAAAAAACTTGACCACATGTAGGTAAGACAATAGCGAACATTGTATTAAGAAGACGTTCTCATGGTCATGGGTTGAGAAAACCTAACCCCACCCATACAGAGTGGAAGGTACATTTTATTTCACTGCAACACCATATAGCTCTATAATTAAGATACTGTTTTGGACAACCAAAAATCCAGAATAATTAAACAACAAAAAAGTCAATTGTATTGTCTAAAGTGAGAGCATTATTTTCCCGGGCAACACTGTGGACCGCTATCGTCTGCAGGCACGTAGGAGGCACGGTCGTGGATCCGCCTGGCCGAGCAAGTCTTATCAGCACGAGCATGTGTTGCAGCTCGCTAGGGTTTATATTTGGGATTTTAGTGTTTCTACCCCTATTTCAGAGCTCAATGGTGATTTTACCCCATCTTTTTTTACTTTGTGATTTCCCTTTTTTTTCAAATCAAGCCACCGTTTGCCCCTACTTTAGATTCGTGGGTTTAAATGGAGAAAAATGAATAAAAAAAGAAATGTAAACAAGATGACAACACTGCCTATCCTTCACGCGACGCTCAATGGTGGCGGGACCTCTCACCGTCGTGTGGAGCTCACCGTCGGTGCTCTCCCATCCTCCTCCTCCTCCTTCTCCCGGCAGACTCCCTCCTCTCCCATTCGGCCTCCCCCATCTCCCACCGCCTCTTCTCGACACACGCAACATGAAGCGAGGGATTTAGGGTTTCGGGTGATGGCAGTTCGGGCGGCTACCAGCGGTGAGTCTTCCCGGTAGCAAGGAGGCGCGTCGACCTTCTTATACCCTTGGCACGCTCCTCCTGTGGCTCGTCCCCCCTGCGGCTCATGCCCCAAAGGCGCGGTCGGTGCACCTGGCTCGGCTATGGCAGCTTGAAGCTCTAACCTGTATGTGCTCATTTCCTTGTGATGTTGGAGGAGGAAACGGGGTGCCGAGCAGTGGTATTTATGGGGAAATCTAGAGCTCAACATTGGGTCAACAATGGCGGCCATGATGGATCGGGAGGTAGGATAAGGTGCACAGGGAGATCTAGAGCTCGACCTTTGGTCAACAATGGAGACCATGGTAGATTGCGAGGTAGGAGAAGGTGCCAACGTGTGGGGTCCACATGTTAGTGGCTCAGCGGTGAGGGCCCGCGTAGATATGGGCAAGAACACAAGGAACATAATAATACAGTGGCAAAAATGCATGGGAAAAGTTGTCCATTTACCTAAAAGTTAACATTGTTACATGTTTTTAACAGACCATAGGTAAACTCTTGTTTTGTTTCAAAATTGCAGGGTAAAATCACAAAGTTAAAAAACCAAGGGAAAAATCACAAACGGGTTTCAAAACAAGGGTACGTAGAAACGCTCAAGTCCCTTATATTTTTCCATGTGGCACTAATACGGTGGACCAGCCCGAGCACGACACCAAAAAGCACGGTCCAAGCACGTTCTGGCCCACCTCACATCGTGCTCATGCCTAGCGTGGCCTGGCCATAGTGCCTAGGCCACCATGTTAGCCCGCAGGCTGGCCCAAACATTACATGGTTTCTGGGCCACCACGATTGAGGCCCGATAATTCTAAGCTATTGGATGGCCGAGGGGATCTTGTAGCCATCAAATCGTAGGATATAATGAGTAAAACCCTAACTCACAATTACCAAATCACTCCCGTAGACTCTCCAGCCTATGGTCGCGATCTTTTGTCCTCCCAGCTCTAGTGTTGTCGTGCTCGACTGTTGCTCCCTTCCAGACAGTCTCCATGGCGGCTCCACTTGCTCCTCACCTCCCGTACACACATGGAAGCTCCTTCTATACTTCCCACGGAGGCTTGATGGCGCGGCGGCCTTGTGTCGCGGTGATGCGAACTCCCTTCTCTTGAACTCTCATGGTAGGGGACGGCGCGGCGACCTCGGCGTGGACAAGTGTAACACCCTAGGCGCTTCAAAAGCCTAAGATGACACTAAACTTCTCTTCTCTCATGCCAGAGTATAAATCTCGGCAAGAAAACCCAATATCTAAATAAAGCGCCGATGTTACCATGGGACGAAACTATAATTAAGTGAAGCTCCAACTTTAAGATTTTATTAAACCATGGAGGACCACCATGAAGATATACTGCGTTTATTATAGCAATCCAAGAGTGATGATATTATTATATCTAAATGTGGGTGAAACCATGAAATGTAACGCTAATCTCATCTCTCTAAGCAAGCATCCAATCAAACACCTAGAAAGAATAAAGGGGTGAAAATAAATCTCAGCAAGCAAACTTTGTGATCATGTTATTTAAACTAGAAGTTAATTAGGCATTGATTTCATCATAGTAGAATAGACAACATGTGAAAATAAAAATCAATAGTCAATATATTTATCCAACGACATTATCATAAAGAAGTTGTTAACATTATGCAAGATATTCCATAAGATTTCCATAAAGAAGTCTGGGACATGATGCACAATAAACAAACCACATATATATGATTTTTTTTACCAAAAAGACTGTGGGGAGATCCCCGCAGTAAAAAGGCTTTTATTTGATTTTCATAACAGGGGTATGCGAGATAAAGCGGAGATGAGGAGTATTATTTTATTATGAGGAGCATTACTTTAATCATAAATAATATACGATTAAAGTAAAGCTCCTCATAATAAAACAATACTCCTCATCTCCACTCCATGCCAACAAAACTTCAATAAATATAAGCCAAAAAGAGTGTAAATGCAATGCATATACTTTTGTCTCCCGCCTGCATACCCGACAAGGTATGGAACAACATTATACACCTCCTCGAGCAACATAGGATGTTGTATAACTAGTGCAGTCGTGACCATAGGTCAATGACACAATCCACAATAGCACCCTAGAATAGTCATATAACTTTCTCACCAACCTAAGTCAAGAGGACTCTGAAATAGTTATAAAACTTTCTCACCAACCTGGCTCAATGCATAGAATATAGTCATATAACTTTCTCACCAACCTAAGTCAAGAGGACTCTGGAATAGTTATAAAACTTTCTCACCAACCTGGCTCAATGCATGCTCATGATGCAATGCTATTATGTGCAGCTGCATGTGTACTTAAAAAAAAACATATGTTATATACCTCCACAATAATAAAAAACATATCTCTTACCTTGCAATGATAGTCCAATGATATTCCACAATTATGACATGCATATCATCTTGATTCAATTAATGTTATTATAGGGTGTAGGTAGAATAAACAAGTCATCTTGATTCATAACTAGAGATGTATACACTCAAAAATTATAAACCTACGATTTAAATCTAGTATTGTAGAGTTCCTACAGATGCATTTTCACAGACTGTGAGGATCACCTTCGTAGCAGTGATAGTTTAGTAAAGTTAACATATTGTGCCAATCTAATAATTAATATGCACATGCATCTAAGATCACATTGCAACAAGTACGTGTCCCTCATTCATCTGGCCACCATTGAAGTGATCATCATTCATGCTCATGTCCCCAACCACTTGGACCCGTGACGAGAGATGAGAAGTCCTGCTACTCTCAATATGGATGGACGTGTTGCTTCTTGACTGTACTCGACAAAGTTCACCTTGCATGCATTGCGTGGCTCCTCTAATCCACCATGGCATTGACTTGCCGTTGCCGAGGTACGATGTCACCGATGTTACTAAGTTGTGTGCCTTATGATAGACAGAGGCCAAAAGTTGCCTCTTTTGGTTTTTTTATCACCCAGTGTGTCGCTACTGAGGTTTAAATAAAAGCTTCCTTTATCAAAAAAACTTTTTTTTTTTTTTACACCACAGTCTCTCCTGTTCCTCCCAGTTTGTTCAACAACATGAGGACACTGCTGCCTCCATCTAGTGTTGCATTGAAGGCCTCTTCCACGACAACTTAGTCATGCTAGCACCTCGAATTAGTCATGCTCATATGCCAAGATGATGACATTAGAGATACACCATGCATTCGTCTCCACTACTACATAAAAGAACTTCCGTGGCGGACAAAATGCATTTTCCGTGGCGGGCATTTTGTCCGCCACCGTCCCGCCACGGGACGGAGGGTCACGGAAAAATGGATCCATTTTCCGTGGCGGACAAAATGCCCGCCACCGTTAATGAATAAAAAAAAAAAAAAAAAATAAAAATCCATGCTGAAACCCTAACGGGCCCGGATCGGGCCGCCGGCCCGCGTTAGGGTTTAAGTGACCCCCGCCCATCGTCGACGTCCAGCCCGTCGCCGTGGACGCCCAGCCCGCCGTCGCCGCCGGGATCCGCCCCCGCGCGGATCACGGAGGGAGGAGCGCGCAGCGTCCGAGCCCAGCCGCCGCCGCCGCCGCCGTCGCGCCCGTGAAGCGCCGCCGCCGACGCGGCAGCACCACCGTCGTCGTTCGAGCTGCAGCGCCGCGCCGGGAAGGTGGGGAAGCCGGGAAGCCTCCACGCCCGGATCCACGCGCTGTCCGCCCCGCCGCCGGATCCGCTCGCCACGTCCCCGCCGCCCCCGCCCGCGCCGAGGAAGACCGCGCCGCCGAGGGTGATCGCGCGCCGCGCCGCCGAGATCCACCCAGCTCGCCGACGGAAGGGGAACGGGGGTTCGAGGGGAGAGAGGGGCCGGAGATCGAGGGAGAGGGAGGGAGAGGGTTCGGGAGTTGGGGAGGACGGGGCTTGACTGAAGCTGGGAAACCCTAAAGTCCCCCCTCTCTCGTATATATACGCCCGACCGAAGTTTGGGCTCATTTTTGGGCTCTTGGGCCAGGTGTTTGGGCCACATTAACCGTGGCGGTTTTTTTAATAAAAACCGCCACGGTTAATCGATTTACCGTGGCGGACATTATGACCGCCACGGTTAATCAAAAATGACCGTCACGGTTAATTAGGGTATTTTTCGTGGCGGTTTCTCAAATGCCCGCCACGGAAAATAAAAAAATTAAACACCATGCAAGTTCATTTCTGTAGTAGTGCTCATCACTGGCCGATCATCTTTGTGGAGATGGGCATAGCTGGTTTATGGTCAGCGAGATCATTTTTCTTACAAATACCATTTAGATTCCTCAAGCTCATCTTTTCTATCCCAGTGCATCCCATTCCAATATATTACTGGAAATAATTAATCGATGGTTACTATGTAGATGAGATTGTGACATTGTGTGGGTATCCAAAGGAAAGGCAAAAGGGAGGAATGTTTATGCAGTGGAAGAATGCCACGAGTGGAGGTTTCTTTATATATGTTGGATGTGTGATAGCTGATACCTGATAGACAGGTAGGTAGCTGCCTTAGCATTTATGTTTTCCGAAGAAGAGTGCAAAAGATTGCTACGGCTACTTTTTTTTGTCAGTAAATTAAATTCTGCACATAAGAACATTATGTCAGTGACTAAGTGTCATGAATAGGTATCCTTTCAGTCCTAGAATTATATTGATTTGGAGTTGCTAGAAATGTACTCATATTTCCTTCTCACAATTTTATACTTACGCTATTCTGATATTTAATTTCTTTTGTTTTCAAAGGTGACATTTTGTAAGTACGAACAGGCTACCACATATAAAGCTTATTGATAGTCCAATATAATTAAGCACATGCTACAGAAGATGCATGTTGTGCTCCATGCATAACATGAATAAACATACTCCTGAGATCAATATATACACAGCACGAGCTTGTTGGCTCATCTCTCTATGGTTTCGTTCGTCACTTGTTCATGGCACGGTGTGACTAGAACGGGCCTGGAATTGTTCGACAATCCCTGTTCTTGACGTACTCCTCGGCACTTCCGTTGCAATGCAGACAAATTTAGCTTCCTCTCCTGGCCTCCTCCAATGCACTCCTGCACCAGCTTCCTAATGTGGGTCGCATTGATCAGCCCTCTTTTGGCGACAACTCTTTGTCCAGTGTCTGTTTATGTTCTAGTTTTAGCTAGTCTGGATTAATTCGCAGTCTTGTGCCTCAGGATCATGGACAGGACACGTTCACAAGCAGCCATTAGTGAAATAAAGACTAATAGAAATACTGGTCGTGTTTCTAAGATTCTTTTTTATCCCAATGCATCCCATCCCAAAATACAGATAACCGGAAATGAGTGGTACAGCAGATTTCAATTGGGTTAGTATGGAAGAAATGAAAGGCAAAAGGAGAGAATCTTTACTACTACCTAAGAAGGATGAAAACTATACCTGTTTTTAGTGCGGTAAAAAACTCACGCCCATCGCCTCGCTTCGTGCGACGAACGCCCCGTCGCTCCGCTCCCTCCCCCGTGCGATCTGTGAAAAAGGAAACACCATGCACCGGTTAAAAATAGGAAACAAAGCAAATCATGGGAGTTAAAAATGCACCCGTGAATTCCTCGGCCTTCCTTCACCCACCGAGGCCGCCTCCCGCATCGTCCTATCCTCCCCACCCCCTCCTCCGTCTCCTCGCGACGCCGCCTCCTCCACCCTCGGCTATGTCCTCGTCGACCCTGATACCCAGCGCCCGCCGGAGTTGCGCCACCGACCAGTCACCGCTGGGCGCCGCCGCTTCCACCGTCGCCCGCCCGCCCCCGCCGCTGCCCGACGAGACGCGGGAGGATCCTCCGCCTCCTCGTGACACCGCCCTCCTCTCTCTACTGCCCACGAGGCGTGGCTCAGCTCCTCCTTGAAGCAGGCGGAATCCAGGGCGTGCGGCGGGCCGACGAGTAGGAAAAGTGGGGGATCCGTGCCTAGGGTTCCCCCGATCGACCGCAACACCATGCCAGCAAGGTAGGAGGACACTGCGGCTACTACTCCTGGCGGTGGCGGCAACGCATCTTGTGGCGGCGATTTCTTTTCATCAGGATTTCGGCGACGGTTAATATGGTCATTCAGGCATTTGACGCCGCGATTCGCGAGGTATTGATATGAATCCCTGGTGGCGAGGTCATTGCGAAAGCAGATTTTTCTTTGATCTGCTGGATTCACTCTGACTACCAATTGATGCGGATGCGATAGGGTTGCACGACATCTGCTCGGCGGCAAGGGTGCCCAAGAACCTGTACCTCTCCTGCGACCCCTACATGCGTGGCCACATGAGCAGGCACGAATGGCCCAGCTACCTCTCGGATTTCGTCCCCGGGGAAGGTAACCACTGCAAAATGATGAAAAAGCTACGGACTCTGTTCGGGCTTCACTTCACTGTCATCTGTTCAAGATGCAAACAAACATCGAAAAGCCCTACAATTTTGTGATTTTCTGTTGTATTGTAATAAACAATGTTTCAGGACCTTGTTGGTTTTGGTGTGAGCAAGGTGGTAGAATCTGGGCACCCTGATTTCAATGTTGGTGATCTTGTGGTGGACAATGACCAGTTGGGAAGAATACACCACCATTAATCTTGGTGAGTTAGTTTCCTTTTTAGGTGCACCAACAAAATGTGTTATCCCTAATTCCTGAAAACCTTCTTCCATGGTCCAAAGTCCAAACAAACATTTTCTTTTTGTTTCCAATCCTAAACAACCTGTTCTGAATTCTTCATTGTCATAGGGTACAATGTTTTTCTTTTTCTAACTATTGCTACAATCTCATGCATTGTTCAGGCATGCCTGGCCTTACCGCATACTTTGGACTCTCTGATGTGGCAAAGCCTAAGAAAGGTGATTGTGTCTTTGTTTCAGCAACAGCAGATGCTGTTGGTCAGATTGTTGGCCAGCTTGCAAAGTTCACTGGCTGCTATGTGGTTGGAAGTGATATATGGCATTGATAGAGCTTTAACTAGCTTAGGTAAGAAAGATTGTATTTAATATGCTGTTTTGTTCAGGTAAATGCACCTGCATCTTATGTGTATTTTAATTTTGTTGTTCTGCTTAGGTGCATGCCAATCATTATTCAGATTGTTGTTGGAATTGGAAGTCTGACGGTGCTGCACTTTGACATGATATGCTGCTGATACTGAAGTTCCTTTTTCATTTGTGTAGTAGTAGGGTAATAATGTGATTTTCACCCTTCCATAGAGTGTCTTTGCACATGCTCTGCTTCCAATCATATGGAGTGAACCTTCGGTTGGCACAATAGAAATATCTGACTTTTTCAAATAGGCTTCGGTGTGCATATTGTTTGTCACGTATGCAGGATCATCGCAACTGCTGAGAAGAACATTTACATAAATACATTTCATTTCGCCCACTTTTCTGATAGTATATAGTTTTTCCCTTAACTGATGTAGCATAGCCAGTTTTCTTCTCATAGTTTTGATGTGTTATATCAAATGCAGGCGCAAAAGACCACTTAGTAAAAAGGAAATATTAAAGAAAGAAAATATGTATCAAACATACTGGTGGCTACCATGCTCCTATACTTCATTTCTTTATCTCTTGAAATTTTGATATATCTCAAATAGATCGTCCAGAAGATTTTGAGAGGTGGGAAGTGAACAAGTTTTTTACCGGACGATATTTTGGAGGTGGTTTGCAGGAGGTATTTTAGAGTTGGTTGTTTCTGCATATCCCAAACACAGATGATCTAGCTATTCAGTCCTTTCCATTTGCATTTTATATTTGTCTGTATTTCTATAAGCAGGGCCAACACCTTTGGTCTAAAAGGACTGCAGGCAGTGGAAGACCCAAGTGTATCAGGGCACTCAACTATGACCAATTCTTCATTAGGGACTTGGACAGTAGAAGAGATTATACCTGAGCATCTGCACATGGACAGAAACGTTAAAGGTGATTGAGATTTTTTACTGTATTGTTGCAGGCATATCTATCATGTCCAAGCCTGGATTCACGGATGTCTATGAAACTGATGTCCAACTGCCTCTAGGGTGGTACATTTGTGAATGCAGCCCATTGTTTGGCAGAGCCCGAGAAAACAGACATCAGCAACAAATTATTGCAATTGTGTTGTGGAGTGTCGATGAGTGTCGATTACCAGCGGTAAGTGACTAATTAGTTTCAGCATGACTCAAAAATATTATGCACTACTGTGGACCTTTTCAGTACTGCATTTTGACGGTACACCTATTGCACCAAATGAATTATTAATATCTAACACAGCCACACTTTCAGGATTCAGGGCTTATTGATAATATCACCTTATTGATAATATCTACCGACACAAGTGCCATGGACCGAGGAGAGACCCATCAAGACACTCTACCTATGGCTCCTTGTGGTACATCGTGTGATGCCTGTTGCGAGTGGCACTTGTGTCGGTAGCCAGGTCTCAGCAGAAAGCGCATAGGGAGGACATGACTCCGGTGGCTGTGAGCATGAGTGTTGCCTTGGTGAGGATGACCTGAATTCTGACAGTAACGCGATGAGGTCTCTAAATGGTTGTTGTCTCAACGGGACTGTCTAGATGAATTATGAAACAACTTGTGATAGAGTTATCTGAAGTTGATTGTATGTAGATTAGGTAACTGTAGTTGACTGTTGTAGGCTATGGCATGTTCCAGCCATGTATCAAGGTGCAGTGCGCCACCTGATGTTCTTGATGTGGGTCTTTACAAATTGATAATCTTAAATTCTTACTGCCTAAAGAGATTTTATTTTTTCCCCTTAATGGAAATATGCTAAATCAGGAGATTAACTTTCTTTGACATAATGCCATGTGCAAGAACAGTTCAGAGTTCAAACATGTGTACTCAAGCATGTGTCTTGCTCTGTACTGAAACATGTTCGTTTTCTGAACTTGTATATATACACTCAAGCATGTGTCTTGCTGCTGAGCTGCATCACAGAACAATCTATATAGTAGAGTTTGTAAGCCTGCGATACCGTCTCTCCGTGACTATTAATTTCATAAAAAAATCGGATTAAATAAATGTCACTTTAATGTTGGTAAAATTTTACGGTATTTTTTTTTCATGTGATCCGTGTGATTTAATACAAAATGCTACTTCACATGGGCGTGATACTAAATAAGCTAAATAACTATTTCTATTTATGTTTGGTTATTCGATTATACATAACAAATCTAAGGATTCAGCGCTTAAAAAACTAAATATAATATAATTTTATATAGCTATATATCATTTCAATTTTGAATCAACGAAATCCATGGTTGTACTTAATTGTTTAAAAAAAAAATAACATGATTTAATCTTTTATAAGTATGTTTGTGCCTTAATCATTTTAAAAAATAACCTATTATTTTGTTTATAGGTCTCGATGGTCATAAACCCGCAAGTATTTCTATGGTGAGGATAACATACTTTGTTTTAAGGTTTTATGAGATTTTTCAAGACACGCAAATATTGCCATGTGATAAGCACTAATATCTGCATACACTCTCATGTGTACAGAATGGTATGAAGATGCATCGGAACTTACTTGTGAATTTATTGGCGCAGACGCTTGAAGATTTCTTCTGTACAATATAAAACATTATCTTAGGCGAATTACGGAAAACACCATAAAATAGAGTTTGCGCCGGCGCGGTCCGTGATTGATTGTGTTACTTTTAAAAAACTTGTTTGTATTAAATGTCATTTTAATATCATTATTTAATTTTTATAGTATTGTTATCTTATCATGCGATCCATGTATTTTTTTATATAAAATTTAGTTATCCCGTAGCAACGCACGGGCGCTTAACTAGTGTACATCGAGTCTAAAACATGCCAATGGTGGAGTTTATTTATATGTTGGATGGGCCAAGCAAACCCACACACGTTAAATATAATTTTCTTGTGAGTACTTTCGTACCAGACAGAAAATATCTGGCAGAGGAAAAATGCAGTTTCCGTAGCCATAATTGATTATTGGAAGGTACAGGGCTGGTCCTGAGATTTTTTTGAACCTCGAGAATGGAACTAATATTTTCGAACATTTTATATAAACATAATACTACTACCGGTACTACTCATACTGAGATATTACTAATAGGTAAAATTTAACTAAATGCAAAAGTAATATTCATATAAAATAATTTATATACATATTAAATTACGTCGAAGTTTCTGTTCGCTTAAGAAATAAGAAATTTATGAAGAGCCCCCTCTTTGTGTATCAAATCATCTATCTGTAAATTAGGGATCATATATAGGACCTGGTTGCTGCAGCCCTTACGCTCTGCGGATCAGGGATCACGTGTGGACACTGGTCGCTGGATATAAGCACATCAATTTTCCACCACAACAAAAAAAGGAAAGTTTTTTATTCTCTATAGATGGTCACATCAGGATTCAGGCAGGATTACACAAGCAGATTATCGGTGTGCTGCAGCGGTGATACACCCAGCTGCAGTGTGCAGTGGACCTGCCTCCTCTGCTGGAACTGAAACCGCCGATTGACGAACAGGAATTAGAGATGAGAAAATCACGTGAGAGGTGCGTATAGGACAAAAATCATGACACATGTTGTGAACGTGAGCCAAAAAGCAATGAGAAACCTGACTCGGAAATGGTGGCCAATTAAATGCATAGCAGAGAAGCAGGAGAAATGTCAAGGAGTTCAAATACTGTAGCATGTCTATAATTATTGTGACCTCTCTATAAATAGAAGGTCCTGTCATTGTAAACGCAGGCAGTGAAAAGTGAATGAAAACCTGAGCTCCTATCCTCTTGTACACGTTGTGTCTCTGTCCAAGTTATGAGTGCTCTTGCTGTCTTAAAAACCCACATACAAAGAGTTGATTTCTCTTGCTGTCTTAAAAACCCACTTACAAAGAGTTGATTTCCAACACGTTATCAGCATGAAACTCTACAAAAGCTAACAAGTAGAAGCATTTGTGGGACCCATAGATGAAAAGGAGATCTGTCTCGTAGACAGCGGCACCACCAACACAATACTAAGGAAACTAAATATTTCCAAACATTGACTAAGAAAAACAAAACTATGATGACCATTGCTGGAAGCAATGCTCATATTGTAGGCACGGAAGTGCTACATTGGTTCTCCCTATGTGCACACAAACATTTGTAAAAGATGCATTGTTGTACCCTGACTCAAAGCGAACGCCTTTGAGCTTCAAGGATATCCATGCAAATGGTTTCCATGTTGAAACCGAAATTGAGAAATGTACTGAATACCTCCTCATCACTAAACTCGGCGGGTATCGAAAACAAGAGGTGGAAAAGCTCCCTTCATCGCCATCGAGTTTGTACTACACATAGATAAAACCCATTGAAGGATATGTTGAGATGACAGCCATATTCAAGGACCCGAGTCATTTCAAATATGGAATGACCGTTTAGGGTTATCCTAGGTTGAGTATGATGAGAAGAATCATCAACAATTTTGCTGGCCATAATGTTAAAAGCTTCCCTAATCCTGAAGATTTTGTATGCACAGCATGTGCAAAGGGAAAGCTAATCACTAGACCATCCCCCCGAAGATTATGGATGAATAACCCATTCCTGCAAAAGGATTCAAGGTGACATTTGTGGACCTATTCAGCCCCTATCGGGCCCGTTTAGGTACTTCATGGTACTGATTGATGCATCCACTAGCTAGAGCCATGTGGATTTGTTGTCCACTAGAACCATGCTTTCTCCAAACTTATTGCACAAATAATCAGATTGAGAGCAAGTTTACTTGACAACCGCATCCAATCCATTCAGATGAACAATCTTGATGAATTTAGGTCTAGAGCTTTTGATGATTATTGCCTTGCAATGGGTATTATGGTTGAGCATTCAGTACCACATGTCTACACACAAAATGGTCTAGCTGAATCCTTGATCAAGAGGATTAAGTGGATTGCAAGGCCATTTTTGCATAATTGTAAGCTACCAACCACTTGTTGGGGCCATGCAGTTTTACATGCTTTGCAAAACTAATTCTACTTTTCGTTTTATATGCGGTTTTACATGCTGCACAACCGCATATTAAAACGCCATGGTTAATTGAGGTATTAACCGTGGTAGTTTCTCAAAAAAAACCACGGAAAATCTTTTCTAAACATCGTGCAAGTTCAGTTGTGTAGTAGTGCGGGTACCACAAAAGGGCACGATCTTTGATATCTCCACCAATCCAAGGAAAAGGGGGAGACCTCCGGGTGCAAGGACAAGGTTCTGCGGAGACGTCCACGTAGACAAGGTCCCGAGCCACCTACACCACCCAAGGAATTAATTGATGAAGCTTTGCACGAAATAGAGAATGCCCCTAAAGAGGCAAACCAACCTGAAGTTGGAGAAGTCCCTAAAGGACATCATCCTGAAGATGAAAATCCCAATGCACCGTGCGCACAACATCACATTAGAAGGTTGGAACACCCCCAACTCAATCGTTATTGGAAGTCATGATTAGTGGGAAGACGAGCATGAGGAGATCGCCACCAATTATGTGGAATTAGGAGAATCATACAACAGAAATACCCGGTTGTAGACATATACTTTGCCTCCAAAATTGCTGTGTGATTGGATCTAGATCCAGAACCAAAGTCCTTGTTGGGAGTGCCGGAAGCTCTCTAATTGGGAACAATGGAAAGAAGCAATTGAGGCAGAACTGCGCTCGCTTTGCCATAGAAAAGTTTTTGGACATGTAGTCCTAACACCTCCAAAAGTCATCCTTGTGGAATGCAAATGGGTTTTCACTCGAAAGGGGAATGAACATGGACATGTGGTAAGATAAAAAGCGAGGCCGGTGGCACAAGGGTTCAAGCAGAGACCCGACATCGATTTTGATATACTCTCCTGTTATGAGTGGCATAACGTTACGACATCTCATTTCTATGGCAGCTAATATGAATTTAAAAATATAGTTGATGGATGTCGTAACCGCATACTCGTATGGTCAATAGATTTGGAGATTTATATGAGAGTTCCTGAAGGACTCAAGATTCCTGGACCGAATCAAAACCGCAACATGTTTAGTGTTCGCTTGTAGCGATCATTATATGGCTTGAAACAATCTGGAAGGTTGTGGTTCAACCGTTTGAGTAACTTCCTCCCGAAGAAGGGTTACACGCGGAAGGGTCTCTAGCCTAGTGGTTAGAGCACCTCAGTAGCACCCAGCAGACCTGGGTTCGACTCCCCGTGGGAGCGAATTTAAACAGGCTGCATTATTAAAAAAAATTAAAAATAGGCTTGGGTTTCTCTTGATGACTTCGGTCAAAAAAAAAGAAGGGTTACACAAACAATGATGATTGTCCTTGTGTGTTCATAAAGAAATCCAAAGATGGATTTTGTACATCATTGGAACATCACTGGAACCACAAAGGACATTGAGGAAGCATCAACTTACCTCAAGATGGAGTTTGAGATGAAAGACTTGGATAAAACCAAGTTCTGTTTGGGCCTGCAGCTCAAACAGCTCCCTGGAGGAGTGTTTGTACACTAGTCCACCTACACAAAGAGGGTACTTGAAAGGTTTAATATGGTCAAATGCCACCCTCTGAAAACCCTTCGATCATTAGAAATGGATAAAGACCCTTTCCGACCCAAGGATGAGGATGAGGAAATATTGGGACTAGAAGTTCCATATCTCAGTGTCATAGGTCTGATATTGCATTTGCGGTAAACTTGATGGCAAGGTACAGCGCTACCCCCACCAAAAGGCACTGGGTTGGCATAAAAACCATCCGCAGGTACCTCCAAGGTACCCAGGACCTTGGGTTGTGGCACTTGAGAGGAGGGGATTTCACTATGGCGGGTTATGGTGACGCTGGCGACATGTCTGACCCTCATAATGCCAAGTCACAAACTTGTTTTGTTTTTCTTTGTGGTGGTGCAGCCATTTCTTGGCGGTGCAGTGAAGCGGACCTTGGTTTCCACATCTACCAACCACTCAGAAATAATCGCCTTGTACAAAGCCACACATGAATGTGTTTGGCTATGGCGAATGATTGATCACATCCAAAAGTCTTGTGGCATGATAACTATCGATGCCCCTACCATTATCTATGAAGATAATGCGTCTTATGTTGTACAAATGCATATGGGCTATATGCGGAGCAATCTCACGAAGCATATAGCTCCTAAGTTCTTCTACCCTCATGAGCTCGAGGAGAGTGGAGAGGTGGATATCCTGCAAGCTAGGTCATTGTTGATATTTCTTACACGATCCCAATTAGGAAGGCGAAAAGAAATATATATGGGAAATCTATCTAATCATGTTAGCTTGGATATGGGATTAACCTCATGATCCAACAAAAAGCGGAGTTAGGCGGTGTTAGTAGTGGGGTGTAAACTTAGCATCATTATCCATAGTGGAGTTAATCTCACGAGGATATGTACTCAAGGTATACCACTCATTTCTAGGCATTACCTATACACTAGTCCGTCACCCTAGCAATAACGCTCTAAGAAATGCGGGCATGGTATTTGTTGATTGGCCTTGATTAAAAGAATGAACATGATATCTGCAAAAGCGCACAGATAGAAATACCATCGTAGCACTTCACTTGGGGGAGTAATCCGGGTATCGTATTTATATTTTACCACGAGGAAGGGAGTCTATGGAAAGTAGAGAGAAAAAGAATATCTAATGATTTAGGAAGTGATTTACTTATGAGATCCACTTACGGTTGTACAATGCAGAGTAGCCATATGCATCTAACATTACTCAACAAGATAAGTCACAGGATAAAGATAAATATATAAATGATAAATACCCAAGTCTAAGATCATCATATGCCACTAGTATTATACGAGTTATTAGCATGTTATAGAAAGAATAGAATGAATATTCATAAGATACTCCTAATCATATATGTCAATGAATACTACAATTAGTGCAATACATCTAGCTATCATGGCAAGGTTGGATTACTTCTACACATGGCAAGCATTACCAATAACAACCAAGGACGAAACTTGATCATTACCGTAATTATAAGCTCGACTAGTCCTACATTCGGAGGGTGGATTCCAAAGGACTCAACGGAATTTGTCACTCCCGCGATCTACCACGGCCGGAATATAGGGTGCAATTGCGGATAAATGTTGTATAAACACCACGTTTACACATTGCTTATCACCCACATAGTGATCATCTATATGGATGCTATACAATTCCATGCATAAAATATAAAGCAATCTCACTAAACTAAACATATAATCATAGCAAGCATAAACACATATCAATAAGAATATAATAATTATATAGATCAAAGCCATAACAATTGTATTCTAAATATAATAGTACTTACGGTCGAATACAAGAGAAAGTCTCAAGAACGATGATCCTTGCTACTTCTTGACTATCGGGAACTCAAGATGAACTTGATCTTCAACTAGAACTAGCTAGTTAGCTAACTACTTCTAGTATGAACTATGGCTTAGGTCTAGACTTGGTTGGACTTGATGGGTATGAGTTGATAATGAATTCGATATGAGTTAGGGTTTAGCCACAGGGGGTCATTTGGTCTTCTTATATAGCAATTGGCGATGAACGTGAACCCTTGGATCAAACCGACCTTCAACAACGGTGTAGATACAACCTCAAAGTCGGTAGTAAACCGACCTAGAAAGGAGAGGCTGACATGTGGGACCCACCTGGCGGCCGGCCTATGTGGCATTGGCGGCCGCCAGGGTGGAATGCCACCTTGGCATCCAGTCTTTTCTGATGTCCTCTGGTATCTTCTAGAATGTTTTAGTCCACTTTTCGGGTTGAGTTACTTCACGGTCAAGTCTTGCCATCATATGTCTTGTATATTCCGAACTTTCTCCATTCCTCTCTCTACATTTATCTATCAAGTCCCTAGAAAGTCACAGAATACCAAAACTCGTGGAAATACATTAGTTAGACCCCTAGACTTATGTTTGTCTTTATCTTGAGCCCTTATTTCATGTTAATTGACTTATAAAATTATGCTATAACAGGTGTCAACAAGCTCCCCCAAGCTTACCTCTTGCTAGTCTCTTAGGAAGATACATGATATTACACTACTATTTACTTGGATCAGGAGTTGCTGCAACGCTATCACACCTTAGGAGTACACATGCTTTCAAACAAAATTTCTCTCCAGATAAGAATAAACTTTTCAAAACTTCAACTTACCCATATTACCTCTTACCTTTTGGGGCTTATAACCTTTTCTTCAATCTTGGGTAATTGAAAGATAGAACAGTCAAGTCAAGCACTATATCTCAAACTCTTTTGATCAACTGTCCTTCTGGAGTTTTTGCTGGTTTTCAAATAAAACTCAAAGTTCCTCAGTATGACTCTCTCTAATCTCTCATTTGTGGTATTTGTGGATCCTCTCTAAGGCAATAAGGTAGTGGTTGCCTTTTTCTCATAATATGTAGTATTTTTTTGGCTAAGGCAATAGCACACTATGCCTTCTCTCTCACTCTATATCTAAGGCTTTATATCTGGAGCTCATAGGTAGGAGAAAACTTTATTTACTTACTAAGCATATATTGTAAATTCAAGCAATGGATCCAAAGTTACAAGTCACACTGATCAAGTGGTGCATGTGTATGGAGGATAGAATATAAATGGTATGGAATAAGTAAGATGTAAGGAATAGATGATGGGAAAATCTTACTTTTGCTCCTTGAGAAATCTTCTCTCTTGTGGAATTTGGAAACTCAGTAGAGAACACAGGTTGTATCTTTTCTTTATTTTTTCTTTTATGGAGAGGCGAGCATCTAAGTACCCATTATTTTCATTGGACACTTGTCCATTTTTTTTACTCTCCTTTATTCTTTCTTTTTCTTAGGGAGGTAGGCTCTACTCTCAGCCTGTAGGACTTTTGTCCATTTTTCATCTCCCTTCTTTTTTTTAAAAAAAATCTACAACCCAAATCTCTTTTGCAATAACTTTTTGAGAGACAAACAAATGTAATGGAGCTTTTGTAAAATATTGGCTAGCAATGAATGAGTGGATTGTTATAGTGAATATTTTTGGTTGCTCTCTCCTAAGATAGGAGTAGAACATTTTGCTAGTGAAATGGATAATGATATATATATAGTGGGTGTATATATGGTGGATGCGTACTTCCAGGATGGAAATAGCATATAAGTGAATGGAGTCTAGTGGAGTGGAATATGGTGGAGTGGAATGGAGTGTACATGATCAGCATGACAAGTTTCTAAGTGTCGACAAAGATTGAACGAACTCAATGCAAAGCAAGCAGCCTATATATATATATATATCAAAGGTTTCCTAATCTAGGGAGCATGTATATATGGTATGGTAGGAGGTTCACACTCTTGTCACACAGGAACTTATCATGTGCATTTTCAATTTTCAAAATATAAATCTCCAGAAATCTAGTGTCACTAGGAGTAAGATCAAATAGCAGCTCAGACTATCATATATCATATCCGTCAATTACCTAGACTTTAGAGCAAGCATTTGCAACCCATAGGTTTCAGGTTTAGAGTAAATATCAAATCAAAGTAATTTTGCAAATGAAGCTCAAGAGAAATTAAGCTTGAAAGCTAGGTACTAGAAAAAGTATAACAAATGAGCAACTATTCATCATCTCCATGTTGGCAGATTTTTGGGGTTCCTTTTAGTTGAGCAAAGTAAACTTAGTGTGCACTCTCTCTTGATTCTTTTATTCACACTCTAACAAAAGACTCTTTAAACAATTAGACTCTATAAAACTAGACTCTTAATAAACTTTCTAGCGAACAAAATATTTAACTAATAATAATAATATATATAAATAGATAATAAGATACTTATCTGGATAATCGGGGTTGCACTCCCCAAGCTAGATTGGAGTGTAATCTTGAAAGGATATAGAAGTTGAGGTAGTTGGCGACAAGGGTGGCGCCTAGTATATCTCTTCTTCTCTTGAAATCTGCTGATTTCAAATAGACAACAAAGCTAGTGGAATTTGATTAAGCGTTAGGGGTTAGCCATATTGCTTTTTAGTTGCACAGGGAAATATGTTTAGATTTTTTATTATTTTTCAAATTTTTATTATTTTTATATGCAAGAGAAGATAAAGTACTTATGCATCTTTATTTTATTTTTTATGCCACCACAGCAAATAGCCTAGAGGTGTTAAGCCTCGGGGATATTAGCATGGGGCTTTAAGGTTTTACAAAACAAAAGACAAAAATATTTTTGTTGTTTTCAAATGCAGATATAAGATACTAAAAACATGATATGGAAAGATAAATATGCAATGCAGGAATTTACATATGGATAACTTACCGACTTACCTTTCGGCGAGGGATTCGGCATTTAGAGTCCTCCTCGACAAGACTTCAAGTTTAGCTCTTTACTCCCATGGTATATCGGTTGTCACAATCGGTGGCACCGATGATTACATAGTATCTTCCGATGATGTTCTGGGAGATGTCTTCTTTTTCCTCCATCTTCTTTTAGATGATGAACTCTTCTCTGGAGTACTTGATTCTTCTTTCTCCGTGGATGTATTAGGTGTAAGGGCTTTAGCCTCTTCACTTACCTTATCTCCTTCTAGATTAATTCTTGATCCACCGTCTATTATGGCGGCGACGAGCTGACCTGTTCTTCCCGGGAAATTCATGATAATTATAACTATTAAAGTAAACACATTACCTTCTCTTTAGGAAGTGGAAATGAATCTCTCCCCGTATGGATATAGATGATTGCACGAGTAGTGTTGAGGAATGGTCTCCCAAGCACTAGTGGAGGATCTTCTTCTTTACCCATGTCCATGACTACAAAGTCGGTGAGAACATAGTGGTCCATAATCTTGACTAGTATGTCTTTGGCAATTCCTTCGGGAACTCCATAAGATTGGTCTCCATCCATCTCAGAGTCGCACATATGTTGGTTGCAACGGCAATTTTCCAAATAATAATTCATATGTAACTTTTGCCATTAAGTTAATACCAGATCCCGTATCGCAAAATGTATTATAAAAATTCCACTGATTAATAGAGCAATGAATAGTAGGGGTACCTTGATCGTCTTGTTGTCGAAGCATTGGAGATTCAAGTAAATGGTCATTATAAGATTTTATTTTATTTACCACCATTACCTTTGTAGGCTGTGCCGTCTTGTTCTTGTTCTGATTATGATTCCTCCTTCTGTTCTTGTTGTAGATCTCTACCTTCGGTTCTGAAACATAAGAATAGGAATTTGGAGAATAAGTAAGAGAGGTGTGTACCTTGTTCTTGAAAGTGAATTTCTCCCTTTTCCTTTGATGTTGAAACAAATCTTCGCGACTGCTGCGTAGATGACAGACTTTAGCCGAGCATAAGAATGGTCTACCGAGTATGATTGTTGCTCTTTCATTTCTTCCGGTGTCTACGACTACGAAGTCCGGCGGCACGTAAGAGCCTCCGATTCCCACACACACGCGTCTTCAAGGATCCCCTCGGGATAACGGAATGATTGATCTCGCAAGCTGCAAGCACATATTCGTTTTCCAAAGTGGTTCACCATAAATCTTTTCATAAATTACCTTTGGTAGTATGTTCACGCTTGAGCCAAAATCACAAAGAGCATTGTCGTATGTGTGTTGTCCAATCTGAATTGTAATGACCGGCCTCCCCTCGGATCTTCCTTTTTTAGGTGGCATTGAGTCATCTAACCAACAAACTTCCCGAGGTCTCTCTATAGTAACGACACGCATTATAAATATCGACAAGGTTTGCGGTTTCTAATTCTTCCGCCTGCCCTAATCTTACCCGGTGTGGTTAGTGGAACAGAAAGCTGAAAATCTGAGATTCTATCATCTTATTAAAGCTATGCTGATTCTTTTATAGCTGAAGAAAAGCTTTCTAAACGAGTATTGATAAGTTTTAAAGCTTTATCATTAGTTGCTATTTTTCTAGACAGATTCTCCATGGTTTTACCTTGGTTAACAACAAGGTCTCTCAAAGAAGGTTGATAAGAGTTAAAATTGTTACCTAGATTGTTACCTTGGTAGTTTCCTTGATAGTTGGGCCTCTGTTGGTTCCAACCTTGATTCTCGTTGAGGACGGAAATTATTGTTGTTATTAATGAAATTGATGTCCTCCATAATCTCTGGGCAATTCCTGCTAGTGTGGCCTGTGTTTCCACATTCTTCACACGTCATGCGAGAGTCTTGAATTTGCATGACTGCCTTGGGTTGAGAATCTCTATCCTCTAGCTTCTTCATTATAAGGTCCATTTTGGCGATAGCATATCTACCTCTTTTAAGTCGGGTGCATTCCTCTCTTGCGAGATTGACGCTTTTCACTCCAACCTTGGTTGGAAGCCATCTTCTCCACAAGTTCTATAGCATGAGTTAATGTAAGTGATAAGAAAGCACCACCAGCCGCAGCATCCATAGTTTCACAAGCACTGGGAACAAGCCCATGATAGAAAGTTTGCATCAACAGCCACTTCTCCATCCCATGATGTGGACATTCTGAAATATATTCTTGGAAACGCTCCCACGCTTCCGGGACTGATTCATCATGTTGTTGCTGAAAATTCGATATCTTCCCTCTTAAGGCATTTGTCTTGCCTACAGGAAATATATTCTTGGAGTAGCCACAGTATGACCCAATGCACCTTGTGTCGAGCAAGGGAGCCATCAGAGTTGTACTTGTGTTTGAAGATCCACTTGCCGGAGACAATGTTCGCGTCGGGAGGACGGGGAACAAGGCGCCCTGTGGCATTCTCCATCAGCGCGCGGTATTCCTCGGTCATCACGGCACGCCAATTCACATCAGCAAGTGCGCTACGGTAGTTGGTGGGGATCGGCGACGCAGCTTGGATGGCCGAGAGGTTGAGGCGCCGGATCGGCTTCACCACCCTAGCACCAAGGCGTGTCGTCTTGCCTTGACGGACAGGGGCCGCCCGTGGTGGAGTTGCTGCAGTCGGGCAGTAGCAGGCTGCAGCGCCGATGGCGGTCGCGGGCGCCGCTGGAGAAGCAGATGCGCCGCCCGACATGCCCGCAGCCGAGGACAACGTCGGGGCCACAGCCGTGCGGGGCAGGAATGAGCCGGGCGCAGGTGTCGCCATCCTCCGAGGAGGTGGGGTGGACACCGCACCAGGGACCAGCAGCGGACGCCGACCGTGCTGCAGCTGTGCGCCCAGCTGCAGTGTCGCCGGTGAGCCCGGCGACGCCGCAGCATGCACCGGTGTGAGGAGGAAGTCGAGGTCGGGATCCCGTTGTTGCCTGAAATAGAACGGAAAGATGGTCTCGCCGAAAACAACGTGGACGTGAGATTATAATTTTCCGTGTCAATAGACCAAGGCAGCGGTAACCTTTGTGAGAGGAAGGGTAGCCGAGGAAAGCACATGCTGTTGAGCGTGGTGCTAATTTGTGGGTAGAAGTGGCGGAGGTGTTAGGATAGCAAAGGCATCCGAAAACCCGGAGTTCATGATAAGAGTGAGGCTGTTTGTGGAGGCGTTGATAGGGTGTGGTGTTGGGGGTAGAGGTAGCCGGGAGTTTATTGGTGAGTAGAGTTGTGGTGGACAGAGCTTCAGCCCAATAGCTGGCCGGCATAGACATCTGGATGAGCAGCGAGCGAACGGCATTGTTCAGGGTGCGGAGCATGCGTTCCGCTTTGCCGTTTTGCGGGGATGTGTATGGGCATGAGAGACGAAGGAGAACGCCATGGTCGGACAGGAAGGATGTCGTTGCCGAGTTCAAGAACTCGGTGCCGTTGTCAGTTTGGAGCGATTTAATGGAACTCTGAAATTGAGTTAGAGGGTAAGCATGGAACTTGACAAGAATATCATGAACTTCAGATTTATTTCGCATGGGAAAAGTCCAGCAGTAATGGGAAAAATCATCAAAAATCATGAGATAATATTTGTGACCCGAGTTACTAAGAACTGGAGATGTCCATACATCGCAGTGTATTAACTCAAAACAAATAGAGCTCCGTGAGAGGGAGGTGACAAAAGGCAGGCGTTTATGTTTGCCGAGCTGACAAGCATGGCAAAGATGTGGCGACATTTTATTGCACACTATAGAGGAGAGACTCTGTAGCTTACTGAGGACAGCAGGGCCGGGATGACCGAGGCGCTGGTGCCAAAGCAAGGACGGTGCAGCAGTGGAGATGAAAGCGCCCAGGTTGGATGGTGGTGTTGGCGGGATGGTGTACAGATCACCATCACTATTGCAGCGAGTGATCATGCGCCGGGTCCTGGAGTCCTTAATGGAAAAACCACGAGAGTCAAATTCAATAGTGCAAGGATTGTCATGAGTAAATTGGCGGACTGAAAATAGATTCTTAATAAGTGTAGGAACGAAGAGAACGTTGTTGAGAACAAAGTTGGAAGAAGGCAAACGTAGGTGTGTGTCCCCGTGATGAGTGACAGGCACACTGGAGCCACCTACGGTGATGGAGTAAGGATGGGAGAGTGGCCGAAGCCGGAGAAATATACCTTCCTCGGAAGCCATGTGAGAGGTGGCACCAGTGTCGACCACCCAACCGCAGGTGGATAGATTGTTCAGGGCGGCGATCAGACCCTCTTGGTCCCATGCTGGCGCAGTAGAAGAGGCCGGGGTGGAGGGTGTGCCCGATAGCTGGAGTGGCGCGTAGGTGGTGGTGTACGCCTGGGCACCAGAGGGAGCACGGCCGAGGACGCCGGTGGTGCTGGGAAAGCGTGGACCCATGCCACCGCCCTGTTGGAGGAGCTGTGGGTTGAAGCAGATCCACGGTCCTGGGGAAGGTTGCTGAAGGAGTTGCCGCGTCCTCCGTGGCTGTTGCCACGGTGCTGGTTAATTACGTCCGCCCGCGACGATTGTTGCGGCTGCCAGAGGATTTGGCCGAGGGAGCACCGCTGATGTTGTTGCTGGATGGAGAGGTACCCGGCGTTGGAGAGGAAGCAGTGGGGTGCCAGCCGCTGGAGCCACCGCAGGAAGAGCCGGCGAGAAGGGCCGTCTCCTTGGAGACCTTGATCTCATTCGCCAGGCGGCTTTCCTTGAGAGAAAGCATGGATCGGGCGCGGGCGAAGGTGGGTAGAGGAGTGGCGTTGGCGATGTCGTCGGCGGTGGCGGTGTAGCGTGGGTTCAGTCCACGGAGAAGGTTGAGGACGAGCTGCGAGTTCTTGACAGGATGACTGACATCGCGCAAGGAGTCAGTGAGGCGCTTCATCCGAGTGCAATAGTCGGAGATCGTCCGGTCGCCCTGTGTCAAGGAATGAAATTCATTGTGAAGGAAGATCGCGCGAGACTCCTTGTTGTCGTGGAAGAGTTCCTTGACAGCCGTCCAGAGCGCGTGTGCATCCTGATCATCGTCCTCGGTGTCGGTGGCGAGATCAAGAATGTCGTCAGCCACAGAGCATTGAATCCAACTCTTGACGGCGTAGTCCGCTTGAGCCCACGCCGGATCAGCGTGATTGGCTGGAGTGCCATCGATGTGGGGAAGCAGGCAAAACTTCCCACACATGGTGGTGAAGAGGCTGGACCATTTGCCATAGTTGGGTTCATTGAATTCAAGGATCACGGAACATGGGTGCGCACGTTAACAGTGGAGTAGGAGTTAACGAACGTGCTGGCGACGGCAGCGGAGGTTTGGTAGTTGAGGGACTCGGAGGTAGAGGAGGAGGAGGACATGGTGGACAGCGGCAGAACTGGGCTCGCTGGGGAAGAGAAAATGCGGCGGTGGCGGCACAGGGAGGGTGCGGCGGCGGTGGCCCAGGTGGTTGTAGAAAGTGCTGGATCGTGATTAGCTTTGATACCATGTTAAAGTGGGAGAATCGGTGGTATTTGCCACACTCTATTGCATATGTTTGGGTTACATATATATACATGTGCTGAGCTTAGGCCAGCCAGACATTTGTTCATGCAGATCCTACAGAAGAGGATCAAGAGCCTACAGAAGAGAGGAGGAGAGGTTGACAAGGAATTCAGTCAGCTATCCTATAGTTAGGCATTTACATCTCTAATAAACAGAAACTTGAAGTTTGGGCACCCCATCTTTCTATCACTCTTCCTATCCCTCTCTGCTTCTGGACTTCTCGTCACACCCCCTTCAATGCAGACGAATCAAATTTTCTATCACTCTCCTCCAATCTACCCCAAACTTCATCCCTCAAATCCTAGGCTGGTTTGCTTCTTGAGAATGGGCAACTGGTTTGCAATTGGGATCAACAAGACCATGTCTGTTACAAATACCGCTCTTGATTATCACACTCCTGTTATCTATACCAGTGCATCCCATCCCATAATCCAGGCCTCACCAATGGTTACTAAGTAGACGAATTTACTCAACATTCTTTCATCCATCTCCATTGAAAATTGCCAATTTGTGTCAGGACGCAAAGAGAAAGAGCTAAGCGCGCGTGTGACATGAGATGCGAGATAAGGGTGGAGCTTCGTATATTTGTTGGACGAAAAACATGCCCGTGCGTTGCCACGGGGCGCACTATCTATTAATTTTATGGTCACCTTTTAAGACTTGTGGCTCGACATTTATTTTAACGTTATGTGTTTCAATTCTTCTTCAAATTAGATAAGTTTTTAGGTTTCTTCTTCGTAATTCAGTCTCCAGCAGAACCAATCATCCGCCGCACTCCTTGCTCTTGCGAATCACGCTCACGCATGCAAAGATGCGTTCCAGTCTTCAGATGGAGACCCGCACCCCCTCCCTCTTGCAATCATGCTTGCAGCATCCTTAAACATTCGTCCCATGATTGGCTAAAGGATGATGATGATTTAAGCCTTGGCAGAAAGAAGCAAAGATTCCCGTCCGCCTTGCGTTTTATTTTTTCTGATTTGATTGTCACAACCCGTTTTCCGATCCAACGCGAACGGAAGAACGAGAGATGACGTGGCGTAGATCGACGGAACTGCGGGCGGAGAGGGCGGCGCTGTTGGCGGCGCACGAGCGGCGCTGAAGGCAGCAGCGCGGGCGGCGCGCAAAGACGTTGGCGAGCGGCGAGGGCGGGCGCGGCGCGGGCGGGGTGGCGTGCAGGGGGCGCGCGCTAGGGAGCGGGGAGAGGTAGGGATAAACCCTAAATTATTTTCTTCTTGATTGTCTCACGATAGTTGCCCCCATATTTATATGAGGGGTTTACAATTGCTAACGGGCAGGCCCATTAGTCTTTTTTTTCTAACTCACTTTAATTTAATCTAATAATTATAATAATAAAGCTAAATAATAATTAAATATTCAGCCACTCCGCTTATTCTGGGCGACTCGTTGACCGAGTCCGACATCTCTCCCTCGCTGGAGATTCAAAAACGTCCTCGAGCCGGAAGTCCGGGTAAATTTTGGTGAATAATTCAAATCTTCCCATGAAGCATCTGCAGCTGGTTTGTGTTTCCATTTGATGAGGACTTGCGGTGACCGGCCGGACCCTCGATTTGAGCATTAATTCAGTTCGGGAATCGGTGTGCCATCATGAATCTGGAGGCATCTTTGAATATCCGTAGGTATCTCCCCACAATGTGGTTTGAGTATGCTTTGACATGAAAGGCATTGTGGATGCGGGTTCCAAGAGGCAGATTCAATGCATATGTAACCGGGGTAATGATCTTGCTGATCTTTGAAAGGTCCAAAATATTTGGGAGAGCTTGCCTTTGTGTAAATCAGAAATTGTTGCCACGGATCGGGATAAAAGTTTGAGCCGACACATAATCACCCACTTTAAATTCTCTGTCATGCGTATGTTTAGCATCAAAATATTTGCGGTAATAATCCCGAGACAATTGCAAACGAACCTTGGTCCGATTGAGAAAAAGCATCCCGCCGAGTGAGTAAGTCATCCATCTTTGTAATGTTGTCTCACCCGGATGATAACCACGGATGGTAGGTGGGTCGCGCCCATACACAAGTTTGAATGGTGTTGTTCGGTTGATGATGCATGGAATGAAGTATTATAGCAATATTCAGCCCAAGGTAACCATCTTACCCATTCCTTTGGTTTGTCACCAAATCAAGCAGCGCAGATACATCGTAATAACTTTGTTGACGACCTCGGCCGCCATCCGCTTGAGGATGATAAGCCGATGTTGGTGATAAAATAATGTTGGACAGTCGGAAAATTTCTTGCCAAAATTGGCTCATGAAGATCACATCGCGATCACTAACCACGAGATCTTGGTAAGCCATGCAATCGAACAATCTCGAGAAAAATTTCGAGCTACCGGGTTGCCGTGATACGGATGTGAAAGGGGTATGAAGTGAGCATACTTGGAGAGACGGTCAACCACCGTTAAGATTACCGATTTGGATCCAACTCTCGAAAGAGCTTCAATAAAATCCATTGAGATGTCCTCCTAGATCTGCTCTGGAATTGGTAAAGGCTGAAGAAGTCCAGTTGGATGAAGATGTTCAGTTTTATTGCGTTGACATATCAAGCAATCATTCACAAAATCGGTGACAATGCGTTTATCATGTTTGACAAAGAAGGTCTGACGAAATCGATGCAATATTTTCTGTATGCCCTCGTGTCTTTGAATCATGAATGGCATAGAGAATGGTCCGAAGATGTTTGGATGATTTGGAAAGCCATACCTTTTTGTTGAATAAGATCGAGCCATTACGAACTTCCCATGCAGAGTCCTTTCCGTTGATTATAGAATCAATAAGGCTTATAGCTCCATCGTTAAATGCAATTTCCTCATGTAGCCGATCAAATAATCCCAATTGAATTTCTGAAATAGCCATGATTGAAGATTCATCCGTGTTCGACGAGATAGTCGTCGCCCACCACATTGGATTTACCCGGTTTGTATTCCACAGTGAAATCATAGCCAAGTAATTTGCTAACCCATTGATGCTGAGGAACTGTAGACGACGTTGATGTAGAATATATTTAAGACTATAATGATTTGACCTGATAAAAAAATGGGCGGCCCTGAGGTACTGCGATTAGCGTCAATGTTTGACTAACCGTTACCGATCCTATGAGTTCTCTTTCATAAGCAGCCAACTTTTTATATTTATCGGGCATACGCTTGCTAAAGTAAGCTATTGGACCATTACCCCGATGCAAAACAAAGACCCATACCTATACCGGGGCGCATCACATTCCAATCGCAAATAATTTATTAAAGTCCGGAAGTTGAAGAACTAGTGCTTTGATGATAAAGTCCGCTTAAGGTGCTCAAAGGTCATTTGTAGCTAATGGTGTCCAAATGAGAATGAATCCTTTTAAGAAGATCGGTCAAAGGACGTGCAATTGTACCATAATCCATAATAAACTTTCTCATTAACCTGCAAGCCCGAAAAACCTCTCAATTCCCGGAGAGTTGTAGGTAGCGGCCAAGCAGGACGGCCTCAATTTTCTCTCGGATCAACGACCACTCCAAAGATCCGATATAATATGCCCCAAATAACCCAATTGTGATTGACCAAAGAGACATTTAGATTTTTTTTAAGAAGATGTTGTGAGATGCTAGTACCTTGAAGACCTCTTCCACATGGCTCAGATGCTCAGACCAGGATTTGCTGAAGATCAGGATATCATCAAAGAAAACCAGCACAAACTTTCGGAGAAACGGTCCCAAAATATCATTCATCAACGCTTGAAAGGTTGAAGGTGCATTGCATAAACCAAATGGCATGACCAAAAACTCAAAGTGCTCATGATGTGTTCTGAAAGTCAGTCTTTTTCGATGTCCGGGGATGCATGCATACCTGGTGATAGCCTGAGCGCAGATCTAATTTGGTGAAGAATTTAGCACCTTCTAACTCATCCAACAATTCAGCAATAACCGGTATTGGAAATTTATCTTTCAAGGTATTACTATTGAGCTCCCGATAATCAACACAAAATCGCCAAGTCTTATCATGCTTCTTGACAAGAAGGACAGGTGATGGAAATGGCGTAGTGCTATAGCGGATGATACCTTGTTGAAGCATCTCTGAGCATTGTCGTTCTAGCTCATTCTTCTGTATCTGAGGGTAACGATAAGGACGAACAACAATCCGCTGAGTAGGGTCCTTGAGATGAATTCTATGATCATAACGCTGCTGAGGTGGGAGTCCCAAAGGATCTCTAAAAAGCTGTTGGAATTTGCATAATAGGGGATCCATAGGCACATCAGGAGAAAGTATATGAATACCTTGTGTGGAATCTGTTTCTTTAGAGAGGCCGTGTCATATGATCGGCTGTCCTTGTCGCCAGAACTTCATAATGAGTTTATTGAAATTCCAAACAATATTTCCCAAGGAACTCAGCCAATCCACACCCAAAACAACATCATAGTCTCCCAAATTAATGCTGAAGAAATCTGCTTTAAAACTTTTAGTAGCAATAGAAAATTCAATATCATTATACCTCCCAACATTTGTTATATGTTGTCCATTAGCGACAGCAACCTTGAGAGGACGATGTAAGGAAGAACTTTGGAGGCCCAGTTTAATAGCCAAATCAGAATCCAGAAAATTGTGTGTTGAGCCGGAATCCAATAAAGCCAATAAATTGGTGTCATTTATATTGATAAGTAATTGCATGGTAGGACAAGTAGATATGCCAGTTAACCCATGAACTGATATTTGAACATCCGAATATCTTTTGTTGCGTACCTTGGAGGTCCATGTCGACGTGAAGCGGTGTACGCGTCTAGCCAGATATTATGGCGCCTCAATATCGTGGTTGGTGTAGTTGAACGTCGATCTGAATCAGAGGTGCTAACCCAGCGATATAAAGCATAGCCTGCTGTTTGGGGGAGAGGTGTTGTACCTTATTCAGCGTTGCTGTGAATGTATTTGTGTACCAGTCCAAATCTCCCGATTAGCGCGATGCTGTCAAATCACCAAGATGATTATGTAGTGGAGTTCCAAAACGCCTGGTAACAGCTGCAGAAAATTCTGACCAATTTGGTTGACCCACTTCATTTTCCCAACGAATAAACCAAGATAATGCGTTTCCTTGAAGATGGAACGAAGCGAGCTGTATCGATCATTATCAATAATTCCTTGAGCGAGAAAAAATTTATCGCACTTGTACAGCCAATGAGAAGGGTCACCCTTGCCATCATACTCCGGAAAAAATAATTTAATATTATTGCTGGTCCGTCTGGGATTTTCTGGCAAGAATTTAGGTGGAGATTCTGTAGGAATTTCTCTGGGAATTTCTGTATCAAATTCTAGATGAAAATCCGGACTGTCCACTGACTGCAGAATTAAGGAATCGGAGGTGCGGTGGATGGGTGGCTCATCGGTGTCCACAGACTGAAGAAAGCGCTTGGAGGGCGGGATGTACTTAGCTGATGATAGGGCTGAAGTTGCCTCCATGGCTTTGGCCTCCATGGCTGCGATGTACTCATCGATGATTCTCGTTGACCTCCTCCGAGATAGATTTTCTCCCATTAAAGGCCATTGGATCGTCGGTCTCCGGATACCAATCTGTCACAACCCGTTTTCCAAATAACACGAACGGAAGAACGAGAGAGATGACGTGGCGTAGATCGATGGAACTGCGGCGGAGAGGGCGGCACTGTTGGCGGCGCACGGTGCGGCGCGAGCAATGGCGCGGCGCGGCGGCACGTCGGGCGAAGCGGCGAGGGCGGCGGCGCTAGGGGCAGGGGAGAGGTAGGGATAAACCCCGAATTATTTTATTCTTGATTGTCTCACGATAGTTGCCCCCATATTTATATGAGGGGTTTACAATTGCTAACGGGCCAGACCCATTAGTCTCTTTCTAACCCACTTTAATTTAATCTAATAATTATAATAATAAAGCTAAATAATAATTAAATATTCAGCCACTCCGCTTATTCTAGGCGACTCGCTGACCGAGTCCGACATGGATTTTTGAGATACGAACTACAATTGTTTCTCGGCAATCTGGACATGAGAAAATCTACTTTCTTGGCAATCTCGATTGAAAACTTATCGCCGTCATCCTCTCGTCGCCTTGCAACCGTCGCCGCCGCCATCGCCGACAACCGGCGAGGCAGCACGGCAAGCCTCCTCAACGACAGTGGTGCGCACGCCGTGCCTCCTTGGCTACAACGTAGTGGTGCGACCGGCCTCGCCTCCTTGGCTGCAACGTAGTGGTGCGACCGCCTCCTCGGCGACGGCGGCAGCAACGCACGGCGCCCGCCACAAGGCAGCGAAGTTGGCCGACTGCGCGACCGCCCTAGAGCTCAACCTTCCGAGCTGCCCGAGCGAGGCAGCCGGGTTGTCGCATCTTCCATTCGTGCTTGGTTTGCGGTGCTCCGTGCCTCCGATCATGCTGTCCTTGATTCGGTTCTATGCTCTTGATTTGTATTGTACTACTCTATATTTGGAACTTTTTTGAAAAATCAGGCAGATGAGATAGGAGAGGTTTGAATTCGTATTTGGATACGTGTAGTTTTAGGCCTACGGAGAGTCCTAACCGGATTTGAAGAATCTATAGGACCGGACATGGAAACTGACCGGACCACGTAACCAAGGCTGGATGTAAAAAACAAAGGGAGTCCGGGCAGGCAGAGGGCTGCACGAAATTTTTGGATGGACGACTGAAATTCTCTCTTTATTAGTAGGTATATAGATATGGGTGATAGGCAGCGACGAACGTTTGTTCTACTACTATGTACTATTAAGTTAACATGGTTCAAATTTATATTTTCTGAGGAACAGTACAAAAGATTCAACTGCTGTGTACTTTTATGTAGTCATCTATCTTTCTTGATATTAAATATTCGATTGCAACGAATGGCTTCATAGTCCAAGATAATAAGAACAAAATTTCCAATCGAGCCTGGAAATACGGAAATACTCAATATTTTATTTTAAATCGAACTATTTTTTGTCTGACCGAGTTCAATTATATAGAAGATCTTTTACAATATATATATATATATATTATGAAATTATATTCCATAATATATCTATTAACATTTTTAGATGAAATAAATTCTTTTATACTTTTATATTGGCCAAAATTTTTGTACCAAAATTATCCGACCACTGTGACATTTTTACACAACAGATTGATCTAAGTAACCACCAAAATTTACAAATAAAACAACTTTTACCGTTGTTATCTATACCTAATAATAAAGTATGAAAATTTCTCGCCAATTTTTTTCACCTCTGTTTTCTTTCACCTTCCAAACGTGCTAAAAAACAGAGTCCACCGCGTGCCCGACATCCGGCCGGCCGCGGACTCCTCCTCCCCAGCGTCCCTGTACCACGTGGCGGTGTGCGTGGAGACCGCCGGAGGATCCGATTCGGCTCCACCAATCGGTTCGTGGTGCCCCGGCGTATATATGTGCATGCAGCACGAGGCCCGTTGGCACGCCCGTGGCACGGAATTTGGCCCGCCCGAGGCACGGCACGGCACGACGATCTTGGCCCGTAGCACGGCACGCCCGGTGACCAGGCCGTGCACGGCCGGCACTCGCCCGCGGCACGGCATAGGCAACGCCCGGTGGCCCGATGAAATACAAAACCAGTGCATTTTGGGCCAGCCCACGAGTATTAGAGTGTTTCACACTTTCACAGTTTCACTTCTATATTTTTTATTCTAAGTCCCTAACTCCCGTAACATCTTCTCTCCCCTGTATCGCTCCTTCCCGTGACCCGTCCCAATCCCACGCCGCCGCTCGGTCGTTCCCCACGCCGGTCGGCCTCGCCCCTCGGCACCTCGCCGGACCAGCGCCTCCCCGCCTCCCTCACCCCAACCTCCCTCTCCCTCGCCGGACCAGCGCCTCCCCCAGTCTCCCTCATGCCGGTCATGGAGGGCGGCCAGCGGGCGGCGCTCCACCGGCTCTTCGCCTTCTCCGCTGAGCAGGGGGCAGCGCAGGGCGGCGCGGCGGCGGAGGGGCGGCCGACCGCTGCGCCGTGGCGGAGGAGGGGCGGCGAATCCGCGTCGCGGCGGCCACCGCACGCGGCACGGCGTGCCTCGGGCTGGCCCGATGGCCCACGGGCCGCGCCTTGGGCTGCTGCCTCGCACGGAGCACGGCGCTGCACGGCACGGCCGGCACGATGGCATGGCGCTGGCACGGCGGCGAGCCGGCACGGCACGGCACGACGGGCGGCGTGCCGTGCCGGCACGGCACGATGCACATGTATACCCCGGCGGTTCCGGGAGCTGCTACGGCAGGCGGAGGACAGCCCCCGGCTAGCTAGCTGTATGGATTCAGTTAGAAATCCTATAAATTTTAGACGAAACGTGGTTCCTCATGCATGAATTCGATCAACTGTACATGCGCATCTGCAGCATTGCCGGAATAAGGAAAGAGTTCCCTAAAATACTGCAACTTTTACGGCTGTGTTTAGATGCTAAAAAGGCCATGCAAAGTTTGGTAAATTTGGTGTGAAAAAACACTGTAGCGAATAGAAAAGCATTGTAGCAAGTTTCGTTTGTTTGTAGTAAATATTATCCTACCTTGAGGTAAGTAGGCTTAAAAGAATCGCCTCGCAATGTATATCTAAACTATATAATTACTTTATTTTTTTACCTACATTTCATACTCCGAAAATACGTCTTTTTGGTGTATTTAATGCTTCGATGTGATGGATGTGTAGAAAATTTTTAGAGAGAAGTTGTGGGTGTAAACAGGGCTACGTGTTCATGACAGCTGTCCTCAAATGCGAGAATTTATTCCATTTTTTATATCTTTCTGTCTTCCAAGGAACACTTAGTTGTAATCATAATATCTTTACCAAATTAACCATTACGAGCATATATAAGCCCCATTTTTAACTCTAACTGAACAAATGTATTTATGTAACTTCTATGAGGACTACCGTGTGAAAAAAATCAAGAGAGAGGTTTTATCATAATGATTGGCGGAAAGATAAATCCTTTACACATGAAAAAAAGTAAAGAAGGCTGGTATGATGCATAAAAAAACTACAAAAGTCAATTTTGAGTCATAGGAATACATGTGTAGTATGAAAAAAAATAAAGTTATGACTTATGACATATTTATTTTATATCTAAATAATTACGCACTTTGCAATGAAATGAAAAAAATATACATGGTGTATTTTAATTCGGTACAAGCTTAATAGGAATTGTTATTTATTCTTGGCATTAACCTATGTTATGCATGTCACGGTCATCACAAAATAAATTATAAAAGCTTAAAGCATAAGTAGATATGTGCCATTCACGTCATCGTTTGCATAATTGTGCAATAGATTTTTCTCCTCACGTTGCATCGCTTCTTTATGCCACATTGTTTCTGTAGCTACAAAAAAAGTCGGATCAAATATGTCGCTCGATCTCACACATGAGTTAGGAGGTGGGGTGCATGGGCTTGAGCCAGCGTTTAAGGCCCATATAGGGGTGTATCTTCAATAGGGATGAAAACGGATCAAATACGAACCGATATCGTCGGATTCGGGTTCGGATTCGAACACAAATGAGAATCGAATCAAGGCCATCATGATTTATCGAGACCAAATACATAGCAAATCAAGGTCGGTCCTCATCGCGTCCCCAGCTCACCGCAGCCTGCTTCGCCGTGGAGGCGGCGGCCGCCCGGTCGCGTGCCTAACATGTCATCGGAGGCACGGAGCACCACAAACCAAGCACATGTGTGAAGAAAATTAATGAAAAATTAGGAGTCTTTAAAGGGGATGGGAACCACCTTAGCCACCACAACCTCCTCTCAGCGCCGCTGCCATCGCCGGGCTAGATGGTTGGCGGATGCTACTCCTGAGTATCTCTATGGAGGGTGGCTAGCTGCCTGGCTGCTGTGCGTGGGAAGGAGAAAAGAAAATGGGAAGGTTGATTCGAAACTCCCCAAATCATTAAATCACGCTAATTTTGTTCAAAGAGTAAGGCTCTAATTTTATTAACCAAACTAAAAGTTATGTTTTAGAGGTGCAATAATATGGACTTTGGGAGGGATTATCTGGAAGTCGGGGGTTTCTTTAAGAAAAGGGTGGATGAAAGGGTATATTGCAATCTGAGCATCGATGTAAAAAACGGACGACTCAGGATGATTGTAGGGGAAGTGTCTTATGTCTTAGCAGGGAAGGCTTACCAAGTTAGAGTTGGGACACATATAGATCGAACCAATGTCATCATAACATAAATTAAAGCTTATAAATTTTACATAAATGATAAAACACATAAATATATATGTATCATTCTTGTCGTCATTTTTAATAAATGTTTGATAGTTTGTTTTCTCCCGTTGCAATGCACGGGCATATTTACTAGTAAATTAAAATTAAACTAAAATAACTTATCAGATCCATATTTAAATTATTTGCATCTGCTATTCTGAAAAAATATTTAAATAGGACAGATCATGCCCCATATGTTTCTAAATTACCAAGCTGTAATACTATCAATATACAAAACGCGATCTAAAATAGACATTCTAATACATGCATGCAAGAGCCATAAATTTATATATTTTATATTTCAGCATTTATGAAAAATATTCTCTTAAAGATTCGTTTACCTGTGTCAGCAACACGTACACTTTAAAAACAAATCCTGTTGTTACTTTATGAATGCCTACATTTTTTAAACAAATCAAGATGCACTTTTTTGCAGAAAAACTGCTAGCTACACATGTTATTCTTTAATAAGATTACACAATATCTTGAACAGTGAAGAAAGAGAGTAGAAACTAAAGTTGGCGATGCTGCTTGGCGAAGCATCGATCCCTTTCCTCGCCTGCTAAGATCCTCAAAACAACAATACAACTTTGATACTAATTGTGATGCCCGTGCCTAATATTGAAGCGATAGCTGAAATCTACCAAAAGCGATTCTTGCACAAGATTAGATAACTCAGCAAGAGACTCGATATTTGCTAATGAGGTTGAGACAAAGTCTACATCCCTAAGGTATGCCAAAGCATGGGCCAAATCCACAGCACCACTTGCTAGCCTGTCACTATGTGGCTGTGCTGCCTCTTTTCCCCTTGGTTTATAACAGAACCCCTCTCCGTTTTATAGAGTCGTGGGTAAAACAACTAGACATCTTTCTCCGCCTGATCTAATGCAAATTACCACATAAAGTCTACTGGAACCTATTTAGTATAATTAAATATTTGACACATTTACAACAATAATAATGTTTTCTGGCTTTATATTCCTTGGCTCTTCTGTGTATAGAACTCCTGATGCATCCCATCCCCATGAACTAGAATCCTTTCATGGCCGGGTTGCCACTGAATTCTCATTGCCATGCTATATATATATTGTTAATCAAGTACATACTTGTTGTGATGGATATTATCGTCTCTGTGGAACCAGGAAGCAAGGGATTTCAGATCACACCCTGCTCAAGGGGTGGGCAGCTACAAGCTAATAAATGTGTAATATAAGTAAATTAATTTTTTCCGCTCTTGTTGATTATTCACCAGTCCACCACAATGTAGTTACATCGAGAGCATGTTGCATATACATACACATACCAAAAGTACATTGCTACAATGGTCGACCACACCCTCGAGCCTGGATCTTTTCTTCGCCTCCTAATTAAGATCCTCAAAACAGGTGCTGGTATCTCAACAATTGATACCAATTGTTGTGATACTGGCGCCTAATATTGAAGTGACTGCTGAGATATACCTAAGCGATACTCTATGGGCTCTGTAACAGCCCTCTCAATTTTATAGCTAGACATGTTGCCCTGTGACACCTATTTAGTACAATGAAGTATTTGACACATTTTTAGAGCAATTAGGATGTATTCGGCCTCGAGGTCCCTATGTATTGCTGGATCTAAAACTCCTGATGCATCTCATTCCCATGAATTAGAATCATCCATTCACGGTTGAGTCGCCACTGAATTCCCATTGCCATGCTATCTTGTTGCGCTCAGGAACACCTCACTATTTTGGATATTATTGTCTCTGTTTTACCAGGAAGCAAGTGAGGATTTCTGATCACACCCCGTTCAGGGGTTGTGCAGCTAGCTATATATAGGTGTAATAATATGTAAACTGATATTTTACGCCCTAATTGATTATATATTCACCTGTGAATAATCAATGAGAGCACGTTGCACTGATACATCTGGATTTTTAAAGAACTCACAGGACCTGCTGGGCGTAGTTATATCACATGGAACACATGATGAAGTTATATACACTTGTTGGTTGACAATTATGTAGCGTAGACCATTGAGAATAATGTAAAAGGTATTGCAAATTAATCTATGTATATGTAGGCAGTTAACTGGGATTATTTTTCATAATGAACTAAACTTTATACATAACGGAGAATAGATCATCCAGTTGTCATTATAAATTATCTTTAGAGTTTTGCTCTGGTGGTCCTCTCAAAAATTGTGCATGTCTTAATATTAACTAAAACTTTCTAAATTAGTTAATTAATCCATCTGTCTTGTATGCACCTGGATGTACCATATCCACTCTGGTTTGTTGCTGCTTCGTGTGTTTTGTTCTTCCTCCAACCGGCGGCAGGGCATGAGAGCTCAGCGTGCAGGCGCTGAGGCAGGCCAGCTTGGCAGCTTGCCACCGCGGCAGCAGGACATGACTAGATCCTACTGCAATAGGTGTGATGACTGGAATACTACTACAATTCGTGTGATGACTGCAATTGGTGGGATGACTGTTGACTGCACAATTGGTGAAAATGAACAGGATGCACACAGTGGATTTGTAACTGGTAGTTCCGTGGAGGTTTTGGACGTGCTGTTTTCTTTCCCCATACATCCCATTTCAACAATACCAAATACAATATTGTGATTTAGAGATGGAAGGGAAGAATGCAAGAATGGACACTACGGCAGTGTGAGGCAAGCGTTGATTTAATAATAGAAGACAGATCATGTGACAACCAGCTTAGCCAGAGCATTTGCTTTTATAATAGAAGATAGATCATGTGGAAATTTGATATCAGTAAAGTACTACTTTTTTTTTTAAGAAAAGAAAAGTACTACTTCGATGTGAAGACCGATTTCATCTTTTCGAAAAAAAACTTTTGGCAGCTATCATGTTGCCACCCAAAAAATATTTTTTATGAGTTCCATCGATTCCTCTGCTGCTTGGCAGCTATCATGTTGCCACCTGTGTGTAGAAGCTATGGACAAAACTCTTCAGGGTTTTAGGCGTAATCATGTTCCATCTCGCATGTCCCATCCAAGCCCTCACTAGTACCTAAACACTTTTTTGTGACGGGCGAAATATATTTTGAGTGGCGGGCAAGTGTGCCCGCTCACTAAGTAAAGGTGACGGAAAATAATTTCTTTACCATGGCGGGCAGAGTGCCCGTCATCGTTAATCAAGCTTTTTCGTGGCGGGCGAAGATTACCCGTGCCCGCCCGCGGTAAAGATTTCAAAAATAAAAAAACGAAACCCTAGATAGGCCCGCCGAGCCCATCCATGGGCCCGCCGAGCCCATCTAGGTTAGGGATCCGCCGAGCCCATCCAGCGGACGCCCAGCGCCGCACGCCGCCGCCGTCCCCGGCGTCGTGCCGCCGTCCCCATGCGACGCCGCCGCCCCGCCGGAGCCGCGTGAGGGAGGCCGATCTCGCTCCGCCCGGTGGAGTAGCTCGCCGGGAAGAGTGTCGCCGTTGCTCCTAGGGTTGGGGAAGAGCGCCGCCGATCCGTTGGGGAGGGGCGCAGCCGCCGGATTCCATGGACGACGAGGGCGGCGCCGGGCTGATCCGCGGAGAAGAGGCTACCGCTGATCCGCCGCCGAGGACGACTTCAATCCGCCCATCCGCCGCCAGAGCTGGGGAGGCCTAACGTGCCTACGCCCCGGCGACGCTCCAGGAACCAAGGCAAAAGGTGGCACGGGCGCCCACTTTCGCCTCGGTTGAATGCCTGCCGATCGGGTCCCGACGCTGCCCGGGTATTTTGGCTCGACCAGACGGCGGCGAAGGCTTTCGCCAGACCAGCGATTCGCCTAACCGCCTGCCCCGTGCCCCTGAAATAACCCACCGAGACGAAAAGCCATAGCATTAGGGCGGAAAACTAATCGTCGCGCCTTTCGTCGGCGAAGATCTCGGAGGCGCCGCGCTCATGTGCTGGCATTCGCTTGCCATGCCGAATGCCGAGACGTTCGCCAACGAGACCGGCCGGAAGATCGCGCCAGCGAAGGCGCAACATACTGTTAGAAGGGACGAGTGTTTGACTTGCGCCCTGGGGAGGGAGGAGCCGGATCCCCTCGCTCCAGCTTTGGGGAACGGAGGCGCCGCTTCCCGCCGAATGTTATCCTGTTTCTGTGTGGTCGTGATCCGGCGCCGAAGGCCCCGCTAAAGGTCGATGAGAGCGCAGAGAAAAAGTACCTTTCTATCCCCCGAGGCCCCAGGAGAAGCGCTGAGATCCAGGGGTAGGTAGAAGGGTAGTTTTGGAATTGTAATAGTCCATCGACTATAAATAGACCCCCACGGTCATTGTAAGAAACACGAAGAATTAATAGAGGAGAGTACCGGCCAAACATTCGCCTAGTGTTCGCTTTGCCTTGTTGCGTGGTTCGTCCTACCAGGGGTAGCCCGCTTCGGGGGCTACACCAACATTGGCGCCCCACCGTTGTTGTGCAGGCAACCCACGCTCCGTGGCTTAGGCGAGACCAAAGGCGGCGCCGGCCGGCACCGCCGGATCTCCTCCGACGGATCCGCCGTCGGATCCTCCGACCGAGACCGTCACCCGCAGTCGGGGCTAGGGCGAAAGCAAAGGATGCGGACACAGGCCTCGGGCAATAACGGCCAAGGCCCTTCCGGGCGTGAGGTGCCGGAGCACAAGAAGACGAAGAAGACTCGGAAGAAGAGCAGCCACTTGGGCGCGAAACTGCAAATGAGCAGGAACAGCGTTCCAAGTTAATCCAAGAATTGAGCCTCAGACAGGCTGAGCTCAGAGAGTTGAGGGCTCAGAGGGACGCAATGATGAAAGGAGAAGCGGCTGCGGAGAGAGGATTCGGCTCACGAGCGCTAAAAGCTTGCGAAAATAGAGAAAGAGAATTTGCTCCGTGAAATAGCTCGGAGATGGAGAAAAACACCGCACCATCCCCCGGGAGGGTTAACGATTGGTTTCGTCCACGGATAGGGAAGTCGATCCGGCCTCACCACTCGTGCGGAATTACGCTTGAGTCCATGGCCTATAGGGTACAAGCCCGTTGCCATCATTCAATGGGAAATCGGACCCAAGGAAGTTCATCGCAAGCTATGAAGCCGCGGTACATATCTGGCCGGGGATTCGATCTCCCGGGCGAAATCTCTCATAATGGCAAGAGAAGACATTGCGCATGAATGGTATATTGCCCTTCGTCCGCTTTCGATGAGAAATTGGAAGCAACCAAGGAGCGATTGATCATTACCTTTGAGGGTTTCCGGGCCTTGAAAAAGGGGAACCGTGAGATTTCACGAAGCTAAAGCAAGAGGATGGAGAGTCATTGACACAATACCTCGAAAAGATAGTACGCCTTTGCGCCGGGGCCCGAATGTATCGGATGAAGTAGTCATAGCAAATTTAATCGAAGGCATGGCTATAGGTCGGTGCGCCGCACAACTAGACAGGAGGAACCCGGAACCTTAACTGAAGTTATACGATCGTATCAAAATGTTTTGCGAAAGTCCAAAGAAGGTCCGAAAAGAAGAAAAGGCAGCAAGAAAGGACCGAAAAGCAACAATCGCCACATCCAAATGCAAAGGGGAGGGTTTCTTGACAAGAAGAGATCTTTCCAAGAAAACGAAACCATCCTCGACCGAAAGTAGCTCCACAAGCATATAAAAACAAAGCAAAAACATGGCATACCCAAATAAAGTTGGCCAAAAATATAAGGACATTCGTGAGAGAAGGAAACACGCCAAGAAGATTGTGTTGGATAGAAACATTCGACCATCACAATCACACGCGAAACGATACAAGATCCCTAACCTTACAATATCGGTACCTAGGAGCCGGGGCTTCGGTTTCGTCATCCACCTCCGCCTTCGGCTCCAATAACACGCCACGAACTAAATTCCTCTGTCTTTCCGAAGGAACAAAGTTTCACCAAAAATCCGAGAATCGATCGACCATTTCGGGCGATCTTTTCGTCAAGACGACACAAAGAAATCGCCAATTCCGGGCAGGGAATCTCTCCCGAAAGCTGCGCCATGAGGCACCACTCACACCGAAACCATCACGCTCAGCTTTTAAAGGAGCTTCATCCGTAAAATCAAAGGTCCCCTCCTGAACCTGCCAAAAGATTCAACAACGATTCAAACATGTATCATTACAAGCCCGCAAAATGACATGGCCAAAACGATAAGTTCTCAAACATCTTCTACCCTATCGCCGTCGATCCCAAGGCTTGGGCGGGGGCTTCCGTCCGCATAAGGGCTGCCGGTTTCGTCAGCGGAGGTCCGCCCGTCCCCGTTCTCTGGCGAATGCATGGACCTTGGCGCGAATCTCCTCCTTTTTCTTTAGAATTCGAAAGACAAACAAGACGCCAGTCAATAAACACTATGGAAAGTCAAACCGGATAGAAAGCGTCAAACATTGAGCTCATCGAACTAACCGAGGCTCTTGATTCGGCCGCCCTAAACAAGGCAAGGTCCTTTCCGCCCTTTTGCCGAAACCCTCGTAAAATTTGGCCCACCGCACCACCTCGCCAGAGTCTTCCGGTGGCGGCCGGATCCTCCTTCGGCTCAGTGGCCTCCAGAGAGGACAACCTAGCTCGTGCGGGGGCGGAACCAAACGCCCTGAGGGTCTCTAGAGACGCGTAAGCCCTTCCGGTATCTACCCGGTCATACAGGGCGGGATCTCCCGCACGAGCCAAGGTTAGCCTCTCCCTATGACCAAGCCCCGGGCGGCGGGCGAGCGGCCTCATCACCGGCTGGCCCGCCAGGCCGCCGGCAAGGCCGAAACCCCAGCCTTCGTTTCATGATCCAAAGCATGCGAGAGCGACCGGTTGGTCTTCCTCTCGGTTTCGAGCCTGGCCTCCGTGTCCTTCGCCTTCTACTCAAGCTCCATGGATTTCTTTTCGGCCCGGCCGGCTTTGCCCTTCTCGGTCTTAGCCGCCTTTAGGGTCTTGGTCGACTTTCGACCTTTGCCATTTCGGCCTCCGGGGCCTTGCTCCCTTGACCATGGAACTTCTTCTCCAGGGTCCGGCGCAAATTCAAAGATAGACTGCAAACATGCACCCAAACATCGAATAAGGACTCAGTACGAAACCTAGATTCGAAAATTAGGGCGGCGAAATGGCAACTCACCCCAGAAGCGTAGAAGTTGAGGGCGTCGATTAGCAGTTGCGGCTCCGTCTTCAGCAGCTCCTTCTAGGTTTGGGGAGCCGTGAAGGAGGAGGAGCAGTCCGTGCCAAATCTGACCCCCTTCGGGGGAAGTAGGGGCAGAGTGCGAGATCCACTCCAGCTACCACCCGAGCGTCCGAATGTACTCCTAGACAAATGAGCAAGCTTGTAAGTCTTCTCTCATCGTGGGCTCATCTCCTGGGGGGAGCGAACCCGAGTAAACAAAGGCTCCCTAAAGTCACTAGATGTGCTTCCAAGGGAAAGGAAGCCATGTCCAAACAGGCAGTCCTTATATATGCCGGAAGTTTTGATAAACTCCCGGTAGAACCGAGACTTACCCAGAGCAGCTTTAGGTGTCGAAGATGGGGCGCGAGCACCGGCCGAAACCGGGGCTCCTTACTCGACTGCTGCTCGGGGCCGCAAAGACTTGTAGCCGTCGGCGGCATCACGGGCCGCTTCACAACCCCGGGTTGGGGCCCGACGAGGTCGAATCCCCGTAATCACGAAGAGTGGCAAGGGGGTCCTTCACGCCTTTGCCAACCATTTCGTCCGAATCACTTGAGATGACCTGCACAAGAACACGAATAAGCGTCGGTAAAAACATAAGTAAGTCCTCCCCGAAAAATGAAAGCTAAACACCGAAACCAATACTAAAAACCTAAGGACAAGGCAAGATACCAAGGACGGCAATAGCCCAAACAACGAGTTCGGCCGAATGTAACCTTCCGCTCGCAAACCAGGGAACCTTAGCCGATCACGACCTACCTGAACGCCCCGGGCTCTTTTTCACCTCGGATGACAAATTTTTCTCGCTTTTCACCCGCCAGCGAACCCGATCGCGGCGCATGGCTTTGCCACGATAGACCGCCTTTCGTGCAGCTTTCTCGGCTTTGGCCTCGGCCGGAGTCACCCGGTGGGGGTAGGGCACTTGCATGGCGTCAAGGACCCGATTGATCCGGGCATTCTCCCCAATAATCTCTTGGGCCATATCATATTCGCGTTTTCCAACCGCCCCAGAACGGGCGTCAGTTTCACAACCACATACTCGAGAAAAACTTTCTTAGAGTGAAAGCGCGAGGAACAACAACTGAACAAGATTCCTCTCGTAGCCGTGAAGTTCGGAGGTTCCACGACGAATCGTGCTCTCGAACTCAACGGCCGAACGCCCAAAGCTACCCATTCTTCAACCAAGTCGCGGGTACTCTGTCTTTCCGAGGGGTGGCAAGGAAAGAGAGAGTGGCTTCCCGCATCTCCCTCCGCGTTTTCAAAGCAAGGTGCATGACATTTCGCACGAAGAGGCACCATTCGCTCTCGAAACGCCGCTTCATCTAAGCAGCCGGAAGTGGAAGCTTCATGTTCGCTCGCACCGACACGCCAGTAGAACCAAAATTGTGTCCATCTTGACCACTTGTTGCAGCAAAGCGGGGGCTATACGAAGTCTCCCCTTAAGTATGAAGGTGTAAGCTCCAAACTGAACGTTGCAATGCTCCTTCGTCCCTAACATCCCGGATCTATTTCGGCTTTTTATGCAGCGCGATAATACCGCATGAATGTATCGACACACGGGGAGCGCCCATCATTTTCATGGCCTGCACGAAGGCCCCCAGCGTGTAAATGCATTCGGCGTCAGATGATGAAGCTGAAGGCCGAAACGGTCAAGCACACTGCCGATAAACGCGTCCTCGCAAGGCGGACGAAACCCAGCCTTAAAGTAGTCCTTAAAGACAAGCGCCTCCCCAGCCTTAGGTTTCGGGATCCTCTCTCCGCTTGGGGCCCCGCAAAACAGCCTTGTCTCCCGGTCCATCAACCCTTCCGCATACTGCTCGTAACATCCTCGGTGACCCTTGAGGTTCCGGCCCAATACACCTCTCGACGAACCGAAGCCCTCGGCAATTGATTGACTCTCGTCATCCGATCCCTCTCCGATCCCCAAAAGAGTCTTCTTGCCGAAAGATCCGGCCTCAGGCTCCACCTCAACATTCCCCAACAGAGACCCTTCAATATCAACATCGGCCTCCACTCCCCACGGCGGCAGGGGCTCATCGGACCGCTAGATTCGACCCACTTTCGCTGTCGCTAGAGAAGAGGTGTGGATCGACGCCGAATCGGCTTCACGTTGAGAACATTCGCCGCGCTAATCTGAGCCAGAAGAAACTGGATGATCCGGAGCCCTTCAAGAAGAGCCGGATCCCGAGGCAAAATGGACCCGACATTCTACCGAATCAACGAAACCTAAAAAGGCAAAAATAGGAAAAACGACGAAACCCTAAAATAAAAAAACGAGCCCAACTCAACCTAAACGAAACAAGAAGGAAAGGAAAACTTACTTGAAAAGGACGGGGCGGACGCCAATGCCCGAAAGTGCTACGAAAGTCGAGGTCGCCGAAAGCGAAATGCTCGTGAGAGAGAACGATGAGGCGCTGGGACAACAAATGAGCCGGGAGGATCACCGCCCCTACCGAGAACGTTATATAGATGGAACTCGCACGCGACTCGAGGGGGCGTCCCATCCGCTAGCTCGGGGCTCGCACCCGAGGCAGCGCCGTTTCGCCTCCCGGGTTTTACATAAAAATAAACCAAAAAAACTTAAAAATTGAGAGATTCAGTTAAGAGATTAAAAATAAAATCAATTATTTTAATCTCGTTCTGAAAAGCATGAACTGCATTCGCCCGAGGGGTTTCTTGAGGGGCGGTGGCCGAACCCAAGGGTAAGGCGAAAGGGTCTTACCCTTGGCTTCGAGGGCTACCAAGGGGGAGGCCGGAACGTGCCTACCCCCTCATGCGGACGGCCCAAGGAACCAAGGCAAAAGGTGGCACGGCGCCCACTTTCGCGCTCGAAGTCGAATGCCTTCGATTTCGGGTCCCGACGCGCCTGGTATCTTGGCTCGACCAGACGGCGAGGGCTTTCGCCAGATCGCGCAAATGATTCGCCCAACTGCTGCAAGCCGCTCCTCGAAAGCACGGTCCGAGACGAAAGCCATAGCATTAGGCGGAAAAACCCGAATGTCGCCTTTCGTCGCGAAGATCTCGAGGAGGCACCTCTCTCGGATGTGCCGGCATTCGGCTTGCCATGCCGACATCGCCGGGTGACGCTCGCCAACGAGACCGGGTCGAAGATCGCTCCGCCAGCGGCGCGCAACATACGGTTAGAAGGGACGAGTGTTTTGACTTGCGCCCCAGGGGCGGAGGACTAGCGCGGATCCCCTCGGCTCCGGCTTGGGGAATCGGAGGCAGTCGCTTCCCGTCGAATGTTATCCGGTGTTTTGCAGGTGGTCGTGATCCGGCGCCGAAGGCCCTGCCAAAGGTCGATGAGAGCGCAGAGAAAAGTACCTTTCTATCCCTGAGGCCCCAGGGAGAAGCGCGGGAGATCCAGGGTAGGTAGAAGGGTAGTTTTGGAATTGTAATAGTCTACTGACTATAAATAGACCCCCACGGTCATTGTAAGAAACACGGAGAATTAATAGAGGAGAGTACCGTTCAGACATTCGTCTAGTGTTCGCCTTGCCTTGTTGCGTGGTTCGTCCTACCAGGGGGTAGCCTGCTTCGGGGCTACACCAACATGCGTCCTCCAAGCAAACGCCTCCCTCTCCATGCCCTGCCCTCTCCATGCGCCGCGTCCTCCACCGCTCGATGTGGAGAACCAACACGCGTCCTCCAAGTATGTGGGGCTGGACTCAACCGTAATTATACAAAAGTTTGAGTCCATACACTTAACACTAAGTGATATACTTCAACAAACATCTTGTGGATGCCCAAACCATCACTTATCGTTTGATGGTACTGAGTTAAATCCAAAGTATACTTCCTTAGAGCGTTTTGTGTTTGAGCAATGTACTAATTAAGCTTAATAAGATGCAAATTCATATTGATTGTGCATTCTTAAGGTAAACAAAGATTATTATTTGAAGATTATAAGCAAGTGCAGGAATCTCCATGACTATTGCTTTAAAGCATGCTTCTATCCGAGTGTGTGTCTTAGTACTGTGCCAATCTAATAATTCAGATCTATAAATGTATGGATTTGTTCTTATGGATTGGATGAAATAAGTGCTTAATTAGGTGTTCATTTGTGAATTTGAATTTAAATTATTTGTATATTTGAATTCAAATATAAATCTGTATTTGAATTCAAATATAAATCTGTGTAAAAGATATTCTTTCCCTAGAGTTTAAATTCCTAGGAAAAGGTTCCTAGAGTTTAAATTTCAAGTTCATTTCATATATCTTCCTCCAAATTATCGCTCATTAGTGCCCATGTCTGAAAACCTCTTAGACATGATGAATGATGGGTACTACAACTACTTACTCTCAATGTACATGGATGCGTTCCATCTTGACTGTCCTGGGGGCGGAGCTATGTTTAGCTCAGTCCCACGAAAAAATTAAAAAACAGTGATAAGATCTAAATTTTCACTACATATGCACCCACATATTGCAAACTCTTGCACCCACAAAGGCAAATGCGCCCCCTTAGATTTGCTCTAGCTCCGCCACGCCGTTCTGTGGACAAAGGTCACCTTGCACGCCCACGTCGTTCCGTGGCTCCTGTGATCCACCATGACATTGACTTGCTGAGGAACAATACCAAACTCTATTATATTATCCCGCCATAACTGTTGTTGCCGGACCAGTAACACTACCGTGCCTGCCTTTCTTTCTTGACTAATCTCGTGTTTTCTATCCCAGTGCGTCCCATCCCAATATACAACTGGAAATAATCATTGATTATTAGTTAGATGAGGTTGTGTCATCGTGTGGAAAGGATTGGTGAAAAGGAGGAATGTTTATGGAGTGGAAGCGTGCCAGGGGTGGAGCTTTCTTTATATATGTTGGTTGTGTGATAGCTGTGCTGATACCTGATAGGTGGGCAGCTGCGATCATTTGTTCTGCAATTAAGTTTCTGACAGTGCTCCGCACTTATGTTTTCAGGAGAAGAGTAGAAAATAAAGCTTGATAGTAAATAAAGTGTGGCATGCCAGTGTGCTTCATGTTATGGTCGTCCATATATATCCTTTCAGTGATAGAATTTCCTTGCTTTGGAGTTCATAGAAATGTACTCGTGTTTCCTTCTCAATTCTTACACTGTCATATTATTCTGACATTTTATTTCTTTTTTTTTAAGAACATGCTGCCATATAAAGCATGATAGTCGAATATTATAATTAAGAAACAGCTATGACCGGTCAGAAAGTCTAAAACCAGTAATCATGACATGTACACCATGATAAAAATGACACTGGTGGTAGCATTTTTAGTTCATACCTGCAGTAGCCTCAGATCACGTACCCGCTCATCAACTTCTTGAATTTGGACAGTTGGTTCAAATTCACGATCAGCCATGAGCGAAATGATTAATATTTGGAAAATATACTGGTGTTTGCAGCAGAGGAGAGAATTTGGGGAAGAACAGGTAGGTAGCGTGGAGAAGAGGAAATACACGAACAGTAAATTGTGATGAATGATTAAACGAGTTCTAATTTGGGTTTTACAATTGTTCATGCCCTCTGGGCGTCAGGTTCTCTCTCACATATAGCTCACCCACTCGGAACCGGCAACTCTAGAGCTGGGCCTCCTCATTCTCTTGGGCCGTGCAGTCTCAGCTTGGGCTTCAATCGACATAGCATCGTCATCACCCTGAGTGGTGGACTGGGTGCTGACAACAAGATTGCTCTTCTTTCGTGCAGAAGCACATTTCTAATCCACGGCCTCCAAATTCCCATGTGTCCAATCTTCACGGGCTGTTTGGTTGGTTTCCACCATATGCCTTGCCACCGCATTGGCAGGGCACGTAGAAAAGGAATCGTTGTTTCGCAGGCAACCTACAGTTTGGCATGCCGCAAAACAAATTAGTCCATATATTCCTATTTTCTCGCGACGGATATGGCACCGATTTTCATCGCATCAACTGCAACACCATTGCACCTGCGGTTTGGCAAGATGTGGCCTGCAACCAAGCAGGCTCTCAGTTTAGCACGGATGCTTCATCCTCTTGTACAGTGAGAAAAAAATTCAATGCGTCACTACAAGTGCATTTTTGCTGGATGGCACATGAAAGCTGTTATCGGTGCATTCTGATTTTGTGAGGAAGTAATTTAGATTCCAAATTAAAATGCACTGAAAAGAGATGTCTGCTCGCAAAATAGAATGTACTAGTAAACATCAAGTATACAATAATTTTATTCAAATTGGAGCTGGACCACGCGTGGACACCATCGTTAACTTGTTTTACACACACTGTAAGAACCAGCACTGGATTAGAAGGATTGGGGAAGCACAGAACAAGAGTAGTAGGAAGCAAGAATTGAATTGGGGATCGACAGTAGCTAGAACTAGAAGGACGGCTCACAACCGAGTTTTTTGACCCAAACGGCAGGGGAGCCCATTACCTATTTTTTTATTTTCTATTAAATGAAAGAATGTTATGTACATAAAGGAAAAGCAAAAGTACAAGACATCAATGCCCAAAGAAAAGAAAACATCATCATATTTATATAAAGCTATCTTTCCAAACAGACAGTAGGGAGCTTTTTGAAGGTTTGGCCTTGATACAAAACAATCCAAGCTTGTCCACAAAAATTCTTTTAAATGTGTCAGTTTTTCATTGCCCGTTATCAAAAATAATCTTGTTTCTAGTGTTCCAAATTTCCCAACATGCAGTTATAAGTATTTATCAGAATAATACACCGCCAAAGTATTACAGCCGAGTTCGAGAGTTCTGTTTGAGTTTTGGTTTTCACATGTCCTTTTTCTCCTCTCCTACTAAGCCTATAAGTATTACATCACTTTGGACCACTCTAAGCTGGCAGTGTGGACAAGCATGTGGGCTCTTTTGCTTCTGGCATGGAAGACTCGGCCAGAGAGGACAGGCCTTCAGTTTTAAACCACCTGATGAGAGCTATCTACATGGAACCTGAATTCCATACTGTTGGTCATGTGGCAAGACAATGAACAATATGCAGTATTCCACTACAGTCGCCTCAGATTGCTGGCCTAACAAATTCATGAAATCAGGAAGTTGGTTTGCGATCAACAAGATCATGTCTGTTGGAAATACTGCTGCTCTCTATCCCAGCGCCTCCCATCCAATATATAACCAGAAAGCATCAATGGTTTTAGTAGACGAGTTTTGATTGTGTCATTTGAGTGGGTATGCAAAGTAAGAACCAAAAGGAGCTAATGCTTATGGAGTTGAAGCATGTCAAGAGTGGAGCTTTCTTTATATGTTGGATGGGTGATAGCTGAGAGGTGTAGCTACGTTCTGCAATTAAGTTTCTAACAGCACGTGCTTCCCAGTTACGTTCTCCGGAGAAGAGTAGTAAAAGATTACTTTGCTACTGCTACTCGGCTCTCTGCATGTTTTCAGTAAATTTTTCACAAAAGGTGTTAATGTATTTGTCCGTAAATGTCCTTCCATTTCACTTCAGTAATAAAATTATATTCGTTCGAAGTTGCTATAAATTTATCCAAGCACTAGCACTGGCAAATCTATTGGCACTTACTGTGTCCATCATCTTCTTGTACAGTAACAAAAAAATCAAGCAGTTATGACCGTTTATTTATGTGTGGAACATCGAAAGCTGTCATCAGTGCATTTTGATTCCTGGCAAAACTGTCATCAGCTAACCAAATGGTGGATAAGCTCTCTTTGAGTCATATGTATCATGCATAGAGGCAGTATTAGGAACAAAAGTCAAGGCACATATAGTTCTTCTTAATTGTTTGGTTTTGGTTCAATTCACTTGGATTTGTTAGCCTGGGACAATACCTCTGCCTCCTGTCTGGTGCTTGTTCTGGTCCCACTTCTTGTAACCGGCGGACAGCGTTGCCCATGACAGCGTGAGTTGGTGAGGCGTGCTGTGCTGGGCTGCCCAGTTGAGGTGAGCTCCCGAGCCGCCTGGCTGAGCCGAGGCCAAGGATGAAGAGGAAAGTGCCATGAACGTGGTGTCCAGTCCGATGAAGAGGGTTCGTTACATCTTCGTCAAGCATCATTGAGATTTTTCATGGATGGGGAGCGGAAGCTGCAGCCAGAGCTTCTTGTGTGCAACTTCTTCCACTTCATAACTTTTCTTGTGGAAGCTGCTTCAGTGTCATTTATTTTTGTTGGAAAGCTGCTTCAGCGTCTTTAGCTGGGATATGGCATTATTTGTTCTTGATCATGAGTTTAAGGGATCAGAGTTTTTTTTTTGAGATTAAGGGATCAGAGTTTTTTGTTAATACCAATAAATATGATTATATTGAGGGGATACAATCATCATGAACATACATATATGTACTTCAAGCCTCTAGATAAAATCCACACACCCAACAGGAAAGCTTGCACACTATACTAAGTGCTGTCAATCTACAATCTAGACTACTACCCATGTGCTACTGAAAAAAAAAAACTTCATGCCCACCTGAACAGCAAGAGCACTGAACCACCTGATCACAGCTATGTAGGTCGACTCTGAATTTGGCAGTCTTGTTCGTATGGCAAGACAAAGAACAATCACTACACCGCAACACCAAATCCTTGTATTCCACTGAAGTCACCACAGATTGCTGGCCTACCATCTTCGTGAAATTGGGCAGTTGGTTTGCGATCAATAAGATCATGTCTGTTGGAAATACTACTCTATATCCCAGAGCCTCCCATCCCAATATATAACCAGAAATCATCAATGGTTTTAGTAGTCGAGTTTGATTGTGTCATTTGTGGTGGGTATGCAAAGGAAAAGCCAAAAGGAGCTAATGCTTCTGGAGGTGAAGCGTGCCAAGAGTGGGCTTTATTTATATGTTGGATGGGTGATAGCTGATAGGTAGGTAGCAACGTTCTGCAATTAAGCTTCTAACAGTACATCCATCGCAGTTATGTCATTTGTGTAAGATATATTGATATAGCAGCACACATTGTATTAAGAAGACAGAGGTCTGGCAACCGCGTACCCCTGTCACCCTGTCAACCGTGTGCCGCTGCTGCTGTCCGCACTGAAGATCAGTGCTATAGATGCAACTAAACCAAAGCAACACCCGTCAAAGATCTGCAAACTAGACACATGATTATTTATAATTATTTACCAGCTTCTATAAGGTCCATGCAAACTTTTTTCAAAAAGAGTACCACTGGAGCAAAACTGATGTTGATATTTGTGACAATCTAATAATTTCGAGCTCATATATCTTCCTCTAAATGATCATCATTCATGCTCACGTCCCAAATCTCTTGGACATGACGACTGATGAGTACTCCAGCTACTCTCAATGTACATGGATGCGGGATGCCTTCCTTCTTGATTGTCCTGGACAAGTTCACCTTGCACGCCCAGGTCGTTGGTGCATGGCTCCTCTGGTCCACCATGACATTGACTTGCTGAGGAACGATGCCACCAGTGTTAACAGATTTTACAACACAGTCTCTCCTGCCGTCTTGAGTTGGTTCAGAAGCAGGAGGATGCTGAAGGCGGCAACATGGTGTCAGGTTCTGTGAGGAAAGTGTGATGATAACCTTTTTTAAGCTCAACGGGGGAGGCGTTCCCCACCTGATTTTATAGATTGGCCCAAAACGGGGAGACGATCACGGGAAGGAATCAGAGGTTTGGACTGGGAAGAGCAGAGAATTGGGATAGCAGCAAGAACAGAGGCGGTAGCAGTTTATTAGTCGAGAAGGTTTCAGTTTGTGCTTATATAACAACATCAGCTCACCGACTCAGCTAACTGAATAGCCTCAGGCACATTACACGGCTAAAATCCCACTACCACTCAAGAGCAACTAAGCGCCACGGTTTAACCAGTTCCCACCTTCAGTGCTGTTGCCGGACCAGTAACAGTACCGTGCCTAGCCTTCTGTTTCCGGACATATATGGCAAGACGACAAGTATGTCACAACGCACTGCATTCTCCTCGGATTGTTGGCCTATCAGCTTTGAGAAGATGGGCAGCTCGTTCGTGGTCAACGAGATCATTTTTATTACAATTACACATATCCTTTCTAAGGCTCTTGTGTTTTCTGTCCTAGTGCGTCCCATCCCAATATATACCTGGAAATAATCAATGATTATTGGGTAGATGAGACTGTGTAATCGTGTGGAAAGGAAAGGTGAAAAGGAGCAATGTTTATGAAGTGGAAGCGTGCCAGGGGTGGAGAGCTTTCTTTATATGTTGAATGTGTGATAGCTGTTGGTTGATACCTGATAGGTGGGCAGCTGCGAGCATTTGTTGTACAATTAAGTTTCTGACAGTGCTCCGCACTTATGTTTTCAGGAAAATAAAGCATAATAGTAAATAAAGCTTGACATGCCAGTGCTTCATGTTGTCGGTACGTTCTGCACAGAAGACCATTATGTCATTCTCGTCCATATATATACTCTCAGTGATAGAATTACATTGCTTTGGAGTTGATAGAAATGTACTCGTGTTTCCTTCTCAATTCTTACACTGTCATGTTATTCTGACATTTTACTTCTTTTTTAAATAACATGCTGCCATATAAAGCTTGAGAAAATCTAAAACCAGTAAAAAATGACACTGATCGTAGCATTTTTAACATGGATGCTTGCCCATGCGGCTTGGCATGCGGCCTGCAATGAAGCAGTCTCTCAGTTTAACATGGATCCTTTAACCTCTTGTACAGTATAAGAAAAAATCAAGGAGACACCAGAAGTGCATTTTGGTTGGGTGGCACGTACATGAAAGCTGTTATCAGTGCATTCTGATTTCGTGAGGAAGTAATTTAGATTCCAAATTAAAATGCGTTGAAAAGAGATGTCTGCTCACAAAATAGATTGTACTAGCAAACATCAAGTATAAGATAATTATATTTAAGTTGGAGCAGGACCATGGTGACACCATCGTTAAATTGTTTTACGCACTGTAAGAACCAGTAGTGGATTGGAAGGATTGGCGAAGCACATAATCAGAGAGTAGGCAGCAAGAACAGAATTGGGGATTGTATCCAGTAGATTTAGGTCTCGCCTCGGTAATCGGTTGGTTACCGTTGCTTCTTGTTGTTTGAACTTTATTCTGCTTAATGAAAAACACGCAACGGCGTGGTCTCCAAAAAAAAAAAAAAAAAAACAGAATTGGGGATCGATAGTAGCTATAGAACTCTTGAAGGATGGCTCACGGCCGAGTTCAAGAGTTCTGTTCGAGTTTTGGTTCTCACATGTACATCATGTCAGGGACCCAAGAGATGGTGACGTTGATCAGAGTAAGGAGAAGTCACAAGAAGAGAATGGGCCAACTCCGTCCAAGCCCAAGAGGCAGCGCAAGCCCAGCAACAAATACGCAGGCCAGAATGGGCGTGACGGCTCGGTGGAGGCGTCTTCCGGCGTTGTCGTGTTAAAAGGAAAACGGGAACAAGTTTGGTGAAGAAGTTGAAGGGAATAGGATAGGAGGCCGGGTGCGTCCGGAGTTCGTCGGCGAGGAGCACCTTGCTCTCCCGATTTGTACCGGTTACTCCTTGTAATTCCGAGAAACCCTTGATTTGCTACTCGATCAAGTTAAATACAATTGTATAGTTGTCGTAATTGTTGAGGATGCTGAAACATCACTTGGACCACTCTAGGATGGCAGTGTGGACATGCATACGGGCTCTTTTGCTTCTGGGCACGGAAGAGTCAGATCGGGGAGGGCAAGTCTTCTGTTTCAGTCATCTGCTTGGACACCATTAGGCAGCGGGAGGCTCACACATGCGTCTTCGCATTGTACCGCTGAACAGCAAGAGCCCTGAACCACCTGATCAGAGCAATGTACGTCGACTCTGAATTTTGCAGTCTTGTTCCTATGGCAAGACAACGAACAATCACTACACCACAACACCAAATCGCGGCATTCCACTAAAGTCACCGCAGATTGCTGGCCTACCTTCTTCGTGACGTTGGGTAGTTGGTTTGCGATCAACAAGATCATGTGTGTTGGAAATACTACTCTCTATCCCAGCACCTCCGATCCCAATATATGACCAGAAATCATCAATGGTTTTAGTAGACGAGTTTTGATTGTGTCATTTGTGTGGGTATGCTAAGGAAAGGCCAAAAGGAGCTAATGCTTCTGGAGTTGAAGCGTGTCAAGAGTGGAGATTTATTTATATGTTGGTGTGGGTGATAGCTGATAGGTAGGTAGCAACGTTCTGCAATTAAGTTTCTAACAGTACGTCCTTTGCAGTTATGTTTCCACAGAAGAGTAGAAAAATATTAGATTGCTACTGCTGCTCTGCTCTCTGTGTGTTTTTTTTTTTTTTTCGAGATCACGCCGATGCGCGTTTTCATTAAGCAGATACTACTCTCAATGTCTTCATTAAATTTTGCACAAAAGATCATCATGTTAATGCATTTGTCTGTATATTATCCTTCAGTTTCAGTAATAGAATTATATTGCTTCGAAGTTGCTATAAATGTGTCCAAAACTTATGATAAACTGTCTTGAGGAATCATTATTGAGATTTTTCTTGGATGGGGAAACGAAGCTGCAGCCAGAGATTCTCGTGTGCACCTTCTTCCACTTCATAACTTGACGTGTAGAAAATGCTAGCTGCCAAAACTTGTTTTGTAGGAAAGCTGCTTCAGGCTTGATATTTTATTTATGTCGTGCACGCCATGCTTGCCATCCGAGACTCCGTACATGCACAACTTCAAATGATATCACGAACATTTATTTGTTCTACTACTATTAAGTTTCTAACATGCTTCGAGTTCAATAATTCTGAGGAACAGTACAAAAGATTGTACTACTAATCCGAACACAAAATATCAATTGTTATATATATGCTGCATATATCCTCCTTTTCAGCAGCTCTCTCAAAATCACAGCCCTCTCACTTTCTTCTTTATGGACATTTATATACCATTCTTGAATTTTATTATTTGACTACAACGAATGGCTTGATAGTCCAAGATAATGAAAACAAATGTTCCGACCGTGCCTTCCTATATATATACTAGTTTATGTTCGAAAAGAATACTCAACCCCATTTATTTGAAGGCAAGCTTTTGAGTTTGACCAAGTTTAATTATAGAGAAGATTTTAAGATTTATTACACCAAATAGATAATATCATGAAATTATGATGAATATAGACACTCATTTATATAGCCCAAATTTATACCAAAATTATACTGCGACTATTATATTATTATATACTAATCTGAGTATCCACTGAAATTTACAAAACAACTCTTATCGTCACTAATAAGAATAAATTCAAAATAATATTTAAATTACAAACAATTGCTATTATGTAAAATATTTAAACATGTATAATAGATCATGCCCCATATGTTTCTAAATTACCAAATATTAAACTATAATAATATAAAAAGCCATTTAAAACAGGCATTCAACATGCTCTGATATCATTGACATCTCGTATAGATGCATGCAAAGAGTTATAAATGTATATATTTTATATTTTGACACTTAAAAATACAAATTGTGTGTTTTTAAAATATTTTTCTGAATGTGAGCAACACACTTTTCAGAACAAAACCTGTTGGTACTTCAGATGAATGTCTACATTTTAAAACAAATCAACATGTACTACTTTTAAAAACAAACTGCTAGACATGTTATTCTTTAATAAGAAAACATAATATCTTAAACAGTGAAGAAAGTGAGTACAAAGTAAAGATGGCTATGCTGCTTGGCCACTCAAATTGTACCATCGACCACCCTCAAGCCTCAATCGCTTTCCTCGCCTCCTATGATCCTCAAAACATCAACATAACTTTGGTATGTTGCGATACCAAATGTTGAAGCAATTGTTGGCATCTACCAAAGTGATGCTCATGGAAGATTAGACCTCAGCAGAGGCCGAGATTTGATACTGAGGTTCAGTCGAAGTCTGTGCGCTCAGGGTATACTAATGGCCATCCCTAAAACCATGACACTGGCAGCCTGGGGCATGGGTTAAAGCCCCAGCACCACGATCTTGTTACTATGTGGTTGCGCTGCATCTCTTTCATCTTGGTTTAGTACAACAGCCCTCTCCCTTTTATAGAGAGGTCGGGTTAAAAGAGCCAAAAACCGAACTCCACCTAACACTCTATTGCTTATATATAGAGCTTTTGGCACCTATAGATCAATAAGGATGTATTCTCACTCTATGTCTCACTCTACAGCTGTATCTAAAGGTCTTGATGCATCCCATCCCCAAGAATTAGAATCCATTTGTGTCCACGTCGACACTAAATTCCAACTGACATACTATATTTGGATATTTTATTGTTGTGTCTGTTGAACCAGCATGTGATTTTAGATGTCACCTTTTTTCAAGGGGTGGGTAGCTTTATATAGGTGTAATAATAAGTAAAATGAGATTTTATGCTTTCATTGATTATTTACCCATCCACCAGGTAGTCACATTGAGAGCACCTATATACATACACCTATAAGCTACCTAGAGTATACGTTGCCGCAATGGTCATTATATAAGCTGCACTATCCTCAGTTGTGTGATTATTGGGTCCAGTTCCAATTCAAAAAAACACTGGGCGGCATGCTCTTGCCTTTTTTTTTTCTTTCTTCTTCTAATATAAAGTTCTGCAAATATTTTGTGGTTCTTTCTAAAAAAACAACCTGCACTGTTACATTGAGATTTCTAGTTTCTAGTTTGTGGGCACAGTTAGATCACTCAGCTGTGGGTATAGGCAGTGAATAATTTAGTCTATTTTTTCATAATGGTATTTGTGATTAGTAGATCCATTTGTGATTATAATAATCTTTAGAGTTTTGCTTCGGTGGTCCTCCACAAAATTATGTGTGCATCTTAACAGAACTTATTATTAATTGAAACTTTCTTAATTGGTTAATTAATCCATCATAGCCAGGGTTCATGGATTAGTTAGTAAAAGGAGAAGCATACAAGTCTGACGTTTAGCAATAGCATGATTGGTGTTGTGTGCCAACACACCATAGTCTCAAAACAGCAACCGATGTCTATTAAAAATACTGGTCTTGCTGCCACTTTTCTATCCCAACATATATACATGGTTATCAGCAGACAATCGAAACTTCTTTGGCTTTAATTTCTTCCACCGAACCATGAACAATGATTGTATTGGCGAACAGTGGTTATAAACCATTTATCTCGACATTTCAGTTTATTTACTAAAAACTAAACTGCTCTAAAATCAACTGTGGAGAAGAAATTTGATAAAAAGGCTTCACCCATGCAGGCCAAAAGAATCCATGCCGGCAAGAACGTGTCTATTGAGAATAGCTGAAAACAGTTCACCAAGAGAAATCCAAGCAAGGATCAAGTGCCTCCTGCATCATAAATTAAATTCCAGCTGGAAACAGTTCACCAAGAGAAATCCAAGCAAGCTATCAGACACTACCATTAAACAAGAACCTCCTGAGAATGAAGACGATGCACACACATCAAACCACTATTTAATTGGTGTGATGACTGGAAAATTGGCAACACTGTGGGTAGAGGAGTGGATTTGTCATTAGTAGTTCCAGGGAGGGTTTGGGACGTGCTGTTTTGTTTCCCCATGCATCCCATTTCAACAATACCTAACAGAATATTGTGGTTTATAGATTGCCCAAACAATGGAAGGGAAGAATGCAAGAATGGACACTAGGGCGGTGCTAGGCAAGCATTGCTTTTATAATAGAAGACAGATCATGCGACAACCAGTTTGTCCCGAGCATTTGCTTTTATAATAGAAGAGAGATCATGTGGAAATTTGATATGAGAAAAGTACTACTTTTTTTAGTAAAGGAAAGTAGTACTTGGATATAAGCATTGAATTACTTTGTATGCACTTTTTTGTTTGGTTTTCATCAAAACCAATCAGGCTGGTAGTAGATTGTATTAAAAAGAGAAACTCAGACTGAAGAGCACATGGACAAACATTGTGAAAGGTTATATATATAGTAACGCCCCCTTTTCCCCCACTCCCCACCCCCACATACAACCATTCACAGGCACACTGCCCTGTGCCCTGCTTTTTTGCATAGCTTGCCTTCTTCCAATTCAAAAAAAAAAAAAAATACTGCAGTCTTGTCTCAGATATAGAATTCAGAGTGCTCATTTTCCTTCATTTTCCTTACAAGAAGAAATTCTTGTGATGGGACTTGTACTTCCTACTATGCTAGTGCTACACAGCTGTGGGACATGTACTTGCTACTATGCTGGAATTCAGAGAGACATGAACAAAATCCCATTACATCTTATTTAAATTAACAAATTTTTCAAGTATTCTACTGCTAAGTGAGACTTGTACTTGGCACTCTGCTAATGCTACACAGCTACTTTTTCTCTGTCTCAATGTTCAACTGCCTGATGCATGCCTTTGCAGTAACTAGTCAGTGTAGTCCTCTTGGTAGATGGTGGCAAATAATATAGGTGACCAACTTGAAAACATTGGCTAGGAAGTCACCCTGTTCATCGGTTTCAAATAACCGGCTGCCAGCCCGCACCGTGGGCGTCAAACCGTCCAACGCTGTTTACCACAGCGGGTTGGGTTGGAACCCGTGCCCAGCAGCCAGCAGTGAACCCACTCATCCGGTCATGGGTTGAAAACCGGCGAAACCCATCGAACCCAAAAAAAAAAGGGGAAAACCTAGGAGCGGCGGCGCGGCGGCGGGCGGAGATGATGCCCGATCGCGCCATGGGCGCGAAGCGCGACCGCAAACCGTGGACGGAGGAGAGCTTGGCGGAGGTGGGCGCGAGCTCGAGCACGGCGGACGCTGGGCGCGAGCTCGAGCACAGCGGACGCTGGGCGCGAATTCCAACGCGGGCGGAGGCGACCGCGGCACCGGGCGAGCATGGCGTGGCTGGACTAGCGGATCTTGAGTGCGAGCCCGGCGTCGAGCGAAGTTCTTTGCAGACATTGAGTTCGAGGGTGGCTCAGGTGTGGGCGTCCATCATCGGGCACACGCTGAATCCGACAGGGAAGCGCCGCCCAGCGACGAAGCTCCTGCGGAAGAAGATGGTCGGCGACTAGGAGTAAGTGCTCACGTCCTCCTCTTCCTCCTCAACTTCTCCTCGCCGCCCGATGGGGACATGTAGTGATTTGCGTGGCTTTGATATGTGATCCCTGTGCCTTGGGTTGGTCGTGGCTTGGTATGTGTTTGTTGATATGCCAGTGTCCGGGTGTAACTTGCTTAACATTGAATTGATTACTTGAACAATCAGTGTGTCATCAACAAGAATATATTACTCTAGTTCAGTTACTATTGACTGCAGATCACCATTCAACAGTTACTATTGACTTCAGTTTGACTGCAGTTTGTATCCTTCTCTTGCAGCCATGTGGTCTTCGCTGCTTGGCAGTGTCTCATATATTGGAACATGTGTGTGTGTTGTAAACATACATGTTTATTGAATGTGGTCTTCGCTGCTAAATAAGATAACAATTGAATAGTACACTAACTATCATCTCATCTCTGTGGCTGTTGGCTGTGTTAATTTACTAATGACCTTCTGAATGACATACTTCCTGCCAATTTAGTGTTAGTCATTGCTTGCTACTATCAAGGATAATAATGACCTCTCTGAATATTCATATGCAGCCTGGAACAGATTTCAGAAGGGATGTTGGATATGCATCAAATTCAAGATTGAGTCCATTTGAGGATTGGAATAATAGATTGGATAGGTTGATGAATATAACTGAAAAGTTAGCGGAAACAAATAGGACTACATTGGAATATGGAACAAATAAGCGAAAGAGATCAGTTGTTAATGCATCAAACTCAGGACCGGTAAATTCCAATACCAACATGCAGTCTGTTCAGTCAGCTAGCTCACCAACTCCGGTCTCTCCAATTCAAAAGAGAAACAAAAGAGTTTGTTCAAAGAAATCTCTTGTTTGGAAATATTTCAGTACAGGCTTCAGGGGTCAAGATCCAATAGCAACATGCAATCATTGTGGGCAGATTTATTCATGTGACCAATCAACTCATGGAACAAGCACATTATGGTACCATTTAAGGAACTTGTGCCCCGCAGATCCACTGAAAGGCCAGGGCAATGTAAGGAAGAACCCAGGAACTCCGAAGCATACTTTCAGTGTTGAAGACTGTCGCAAAGCACTTGCTGAAATGGTCATAATCGATGAGATGCCATTCACAACTACTGAAGGTGTAGGGTTCAGAAGGTATTCCAAAGTGCTACAACCAAAGTTTGAGCCTCCATCTAGAGTGACAGTTGCAAGAGATTGTATGCAGCGATATATTGAAGAAAAGCCCAAGTTGAAGAAGCTTTTAAAGAATCATAGAATCTGTCTAACAACGGATACATGGACCTCAAAGCAAAATCTGTGTTACATGACTCTCACTGCCCATTGGATTGATGGCCAGTGGAATTTGCAGAGAAGGATTCTTAACTTTTGCTCAGTTGAGGATCACAAGGGAGAAACTCTTGGAAAAAGAGTTGAAGAATGTTTGCTGGAATGGGGTATTGATTGCATATTCACAATCACAGTTGATAATGCAAGCTCTAATGACAGAATGATCAGTTATTTGATGGGTGTTTGCAAAGATTGGAACGGAGTTGTGTTAGAGCATAAATTTCTTCATGTAAGATGTTGTTCCCACATAGTTAACTTAGTTGTAAAGAGTGGACTAGAAGAGCACAATGAATCTGTAGACAAAATCAGAACAGCGGTTAGATTTGTGAGATCTTCTCCAGCGAGGTTGAAGCTTTTCAAGAAATGTGCGGAGTTGGAAAAAATCCCAACCAAAAGTCTTTTGGCATTGGATCTCGAGACAAGATGGAATTCTACTTACCTTATGTTAGAGAGTGCAGAAAAGTTTGAGAAGGCTTTTGCAAGACTAGGGAGAGACCATAAGCCATTCAGAGCTTCCTTTCCTAATGGTAACCCTCCTAATGCACATGACTGGAGAACAGCAAGACGCATACTGTGTTTCCTGAAACTTTTGAAAAGGTGACAACACGTCTTTCAGCTTCTTTACATGTCACATCAGCCATTGTTTTTCATGACATAATGTTAATGCATGCAAAATTGGATGAGATTGCTCTAGCAGATGATCCAATATTATCCTCAATGGCATCTTTCATGAAACTTAAATTTCAGAAGTACTGGGAGGAAGAAGGAAATCTGAACTACTTGATGTTTGTAGCTGTAATTTTAGATCCAAGATACAAGCTGAAATATTTGACATTTTGTTTAGAAATTTTGTATGGGTCAGAAAAGGGAAAACAATTATCTGAGAGAAGTCAGTCCACTCTTCTTGAGTTGTTTGGGTTCTATGCTCAATGCATCAGTGCACCTTCTTCGATCAATAGAGCTTCAAATCAAGCACTGATTCACATTAACGTAAACGAAGATGATGAAGAGAATCCCTGGGATATGTTAGCATCTCAATTTGAACAACATATGGAGGAGATTGAGGTTGAATCAAATGTTTCTGAACTGTCAAGGTATTTGGATGATAAGCGTGAACCAAGAAGTAAGGAATTTGACATACTAAGTTATTGGAAAGTCAACTCACACAAGTATCCTGTACTATCTCTTATGGCGAAGGATATCTTAGCTGTGCCGGCTTCAACCGTTCCATCAGAGTCTGCATTCAGTACAGGAGGGCGGATTGTAGATCCACTTCGTTGCAGTCTATCCACCGATACAGTTGAAGCTTTAATTTGTACTCAAAGCTGGCTACATACATCTCACACCAAATTAAATGCAAGAGAAGTCGCTGAAGAGGTTCAGTCATACGAGGACCTCAAAGAAGGTACAATTTTGCATTTCTGTACAAATTTCACCTTATGTTTGCCATGTTGCTATTTCTGTACAAATTTCTGCAATGTCATTATTTCCTATTTGTGCAGAATTTTTTTCAAAGGAATGTACGGATAGCCAACATAGCCATTTCATGGAAGTATGAAGAAAAGGACAGCAAGGTGAAATCTCTCTCTCTCTCTATTTGAAAACTTGGTGAAATCTTCACCAAGTAGTGAAGATTTTGATTGAAACATGTAGTTCAGATATGGTTTATGTCCACTAAACAAAAGATATGACCCTGATCTTTGTGAAATTAGGAATTTAGTATGTGTCATTAAAAATCCTGAAACTGATTTGCTCATACAGTGGAGCGATCTTCTGGGCGCTGATTTACTGTTGCTATACATGTGGTTACATATACTTAGCATATGATGGTTGGTTCTTGTTCTGCGTAATTTTGTGAGGAATCTTGAATTTAGATGATATGTTGAAGCTGTGTCCTTTCATTATTATATATAGGCTGGTCTGTGCTAAATGCTAATAAACTGACCGGTCCTTATTTAACATTGCAGATTGGTTCTGACCAGATTGAAGCTCTGTACCAGTGTGCCAAATTTCATTTCGAGTGTGGTAACTACTCAGGGGCTGCTGATTACTGTGCCAGTATCGTGCTTTGTGCACAAACAGTGAATGGAGTTTGTCAGATCCATTGCCTACCATGTTACTATTATTGTTTGGGTTGCAATTTTCTGAGACTGAATTTGGTACTTGGTTACGACATTGTCGTCGCTGTTTAAGAATATGAACCTTGTTTCTCATTCCCTAAACATAGGTTTATTATCTGAATTCATGTATGTGTATTTGTATGCATTGTCAGGCTGGCTGATATGGGTTCATCCCATTTGAATTTTGCATCTCTAAAATTCTATTTTTAAATGTTTATTATCAAAATTCGTGTATGTGTATTAATATTCATTCAAAAGTTTAGTGGTGAATACATTAAATAACAAAGTTGGGCATCAAACGGTTAAACCATGGTCAACGTGCACCGTGCGCTCCGCCGGACAGACAGTATATAGCAGTAGCAGGAAATACGGTTAAACCCACCAAACCGGACAGCCCAAACCAAACCAACGGATGCAAAAGTCAGCCACCAACCCATGATACTCGGACCAGCCCAAACCAATTCGTGCTCACGTGGGTTGGGTCCAAAAACCAGCCAAACCCGGATTAACCAGCCCATGAACAGGCTGACTAGGAAGTTGCAATCTTGTGTCCATAACATGTATGCCGGTATGCGGAACTTGAGGAGACCCTCCTCTTTAATGGAGCACCTCAGACTATCCTTTGGTGACTCAGTGCTTGGACGCCAGAGTTAGAGGAACCAACATTGCAGAACAGGTAAGGGTCGTGAGCTGAACAGTTCTTGATAGCTATCCCAGTCTATGGATTTGTTAGTGCCCATTTTCAAATGTTTTTGAAACCAACACCCACGGTGATGATATTCGACCCTTGATGATAACATACTTCACCCATTCTATTTTTTCTTTCCAGGTTCGTTTCTCAATCCTTTTGCACACAAGGAACATTTACTGGATCTATGTATCTATGCATGCACATGAATTGTAACACCCGGTTTTAAGGACGAAACCAAGTATACACCATATGTGAGCCCCGAAGTCAAATCTTACATATAGCCACAAGTAAAAGGGTAGTATCAATTCACAATGCTTAGAAATATAACAAACAAAATATAAAAGAAAAGAACCTCAGCTAGCAGACTGCGGAAAGACACTCTGATCTACTGGTATAGACTCCATAGGGACCAACTGACTGGTTGACCACAAGCCTAAACTTCACCTGAGGTGTGGGGAAATAGCAAGAGTGAGTCCATGTCGAACTCCGCAATATGTGGGGGGGGGGGGAATAGCAAGAGTGAGTCCATGTCGAACTCCGCAAAAATAGCAAGGCAATATCTATCCAAAACCATGATCATTATAACATAAGTAATGAATAGTATAAAACGATAACTATGAAACAGTTAGCAAATTGAGTCATCATCATTGATGCAAAGAGTTCCAAGGCCGCCCGTGTCCTTGGGCAAGGCTAGTATACCAGTTTTTCAGACTCTGCGCAGAGGTATACACTTTCACCATGAGTCGTGATTCCCGAATGCAAGGGTCGGCCAAACCCAGGCACCGAGAACCACTAAGAAGCTCCCCAAAGGTTCGTCTAACAAGTTGGGGCAGCAAAGTCATCGACATAGAACCCACCGCTCCTATGTGGCACATAATTCGCAGCCTATACTCACATATTAACGGGATAGGGGCATACTATATCCAATTCGCAATTCCTTCAAATCGCTAGAAAATGATCTCTAGGGAACTAATGTCGAGCCATATAACCCCCATAGCTGTACTCAGAAATCCCGGACCTCTAATACGGACAAATCATCGATTGCCAATTATTCATTTTTAACGTTCATTGCATAAACATTAAATAAGCTATAAGATCATGATTTAAAGCTAGCATATTCCAAAACTATACTTGCCTTTTATAGTTGCTCCAACTTTCTCATATGTTGCTTCCGGTCATCATCTTCCAATCTTCAACACTCACAAGCGATCCTCATTCTACTCATAGCAAGCACACATACAAAGCGGGCAAAAAGAAGAGTGAAATGCATGGTAGGTACATGAACTTGTCTTGTTGTGTCAAATAGGTTCATGAACTTAGAAACCAAACCATCCGCCCTCGAACTTGCGAACCCGTTCACCCCAGGTCCATGGTGGTTTTGCATCGCGGTTTTGCATGGCAGCAGGTGGTTTTGCATGGTATTGTGTCGATGATGACATCATCACTTTTTTTTTAATTTGCGAAATTAATATCTTTTATTCGAGCTCCAAATATAGCAAATAATATATCAATTTTGATCGTCTCGACGAGCTCTTTGCAATGGTGTACTCCATTTTGTAATTTCAGATAGTTTTATTTCGTGTAAAATTAAATATTTCTATAAAATGAGTGATATTTTATTCTCACTTGCAATCGATATATATGTGGTCGTGATTTAGTTCCCCCGATATATACATATTTGCGGTTTTTGATCGTAAATATACATAGGGTATATATTGCCGTGACAATGCCCATCTGGTACGTCGTCCGCACGATCGATCGAATACCCACCGCTACGCGACGCTAGCTCTGCTTCGCTTCGCACGGCCGATGCATGCATGCATCCGCTAGCTGCACCTCTGTATATATTGCGTGGTGCCTAGCTTGTATACATATTTAGGGTAAAATTTCTATAAAATGAGTAGTAAGTTTTGCAGCAATATATACCCTATGTATATTTATGACAAAAAACCGGTAAATATGTATATACCGAACTAAATCATGACCACATATAGAAATAAAATATCTCAAATAACATAGGGTGCACCTATATTTGATTTATATGGTATATATTGCGGCAATATATATCTCAAGTCAGTTTATAGAAATATTTAATTTTACATTATATAAAACTATCTCAAATAAGAAAACGGAGTACACCATTGCAAAAGAGCTCGTCGAGACGATGAAAATTGATATATTATTTGTTATATTTGGAGCTTTGAATAAAAAGATATTAATTTCAGAAATTAAAAAGAAGTGATGATGTCATCACCGATGCAAAGCCATGCAAAACCGCCGCTGCCATGCAAAACAGCCGTGCAAAACCGCCATGGACCTCGGTAAACGGGTTCGCAAGTTCGAGGGGCCGATGGTCGGGTTTCTAAGTCCATGGACCTATTTGACACAAAGAAGACAAGTTCATGTACCCGGTGTGCATTTCACTAAAAAAGAATAAACTAAGAACAAGACACCAAACATCGCAAAAGCTTTAAAACAGCAAGCTAAAGGAAAACTCGTTGCTACCGACAAGAGAACACAAGAAACGCCGATAACAAAGCTATCGATAAAAAGAAACCACTACCGATGATTTTATATGGAAATAAAAGTCTACATGCTTTATTTATTTTAATTAAGAAAACCATGTGAATAAAATTATTTCAGAGTAGTCACATCATATTTGAATTCAAAATTGAGTTAACTCTAGTCACATTTTACTTATAAACATGTCATATAAATTAATCAAGTTAAACTATTATCTTTGCGAAACAATAATGTATGTGAATGCAACTAATAGATATATGACATATGCAATGTGTTTAAACTAAACAAATTATGATTTATAAACACATTTATATTAGTAATTAATCACATTGATATTTTATTCCAAAATCACCGAGTATAAAACCTATATTACTTTTAATTAGAAAATCAATTACATAAAGCATTAATCAAATAATTACTTGACTTAACAAAATCACAAGTGTGTGGCATGAAGGACTTTTAGCACTACTACGTAGAGCGCGACGTTACGAAACTAACGCAACTGGAATGACTTGATTTGGACTAAAGATGAAGGAACGACGGAGATTATTGACTGGATGGCAAAACTGTAATTGCGAGCATCTTGTACCTTGGGCTGAATAGCTGATGCCGTTCGTGTTCTTCTCACGAACACCATGGTTGCTGCTGCTGTACGCGAGGGCAGGGAGGGAGCTCGGCCCTGGCCTGGTCAGCAGGGCGGCGCGGCGGCGCCAGGACGCGCTCGGCCAAGGCGGGCTCGCCCGGATGCACCAAGGCGGCGGCAACAGGGAACCACACACGGGCCTGTACAGCCAGCGGCGGCCACCAGCTGTGCTCGAACCGTGGCACGCCAGGGGGCGCGGAAGGGGGTCGGCAGGGCCTCTGGCCGGCGTCTCGGGCGTGGTGAAGCTCGGCTCCGCGCCTGGGGCCAAGGGGAGGCGCGAACATGGCCGGCCAAGATGAACAACAACCTGTCATGGAGAAAGTTCGGCGGAAAACAAAAAGAAAGAGATAGCGAATGGTCAAACGGTGATGGATCGGGACAAATAGGTATACCACGACGAAGAGGACGATGAGGGCTACCTTTTGGTGGGAACGGAATTCACTCGAACACCATGGTTTGGCCCGAAAAGCTCGCCGAAGAGTTCGCTGGAACCCTACGTTTCCCGAACTTCGGTTTTAGATCTGGAATCAGCGCGTCAAGCTGAACACCGGCATGTATAAATAGGTAGGGTTCGGAGTAGATGGAAAACAAGATTATATTTTATAATTTCAGGATTAAAATAATTTCGGGAATTAAATAATTCCAGAAAAACCCAGAATTGATATTTAAGGCACGAAAAATAATCTGAGAGCTTCAACAATCTTGGGAAAATTCCCGAAGATACTATGGACCATGAGGAACTTAAATAAAGTACTTAGAGCTCATGAAAAGATATTTGAGATGATCTAGAAAATGGAAAAGCCTAAAGAAAAGTGAGAAAAGGCTCAAAACTCCGAAAAAGTCCGTACAATATTTTAGGAGATGGATTTATGAAACTTGATCATAAAGGAATGGTTTAGAATAGGGGACAAAGGATTTTAGAACCTTTCAACAAAGGACCAAGCTAAGATACAAGAAAGTTGATGGTGGAAAAAGTCGAAAACAGGTTGAGAGAGAAGACCGTTGCACTAACCACGTTTCAAAACATCGTACACACTCAAAAACATCAAAACAAGTAACAACCAATCGAATTGGGAAAGATCAAAAATTAATCTAGTATTTTCTATTCACAACCCAAAATTCGAAAATTTGGGGTGTGACATGAATAGCATATATCCATCCTTCTCCCTTACTCCCTCAATTCTATATAGTCCTATAAGACGACGGACTCTCCATATGTACTCGATCTTGAATGGTAAGTTTGGTTTCCACTCTGCTGCTTGTAAATACCAATAAGGCTCGAATGGAGGTGGCAGCTAGCATTATATAGCTGGCTCCATATACGGTGTTTTCTACCGAGATGGCAAGCGTTAGAGTCAGAGAGCACATGGGACAGAAAACACGTCAACACTAGCTAGTACACTACCCTCCAGTGAATCATATAAACCAGTGAATCCATGCCATGTGACAATTTAGATGGATACTATATTCCAATTATAATCTGTCTTTCACCAGTGCCGTGAGTGTCATATGTATCATGTAAAGAAGGCGGAGTATTAGGAGCAAGAAACTGGCACAATTCTTTTTATGCGTTCGGTTTTCGGTTCAACGCACACTAGGATTCAGAGGTGTCAAAAAGGTTACTGTTAGCCGGGGACAATACTTCTACCTCCTGTTTAGTGCTTGTTCTGGCCTCACATATCTCGTAATCAGCAGACAATGGTGGCCAAGGCAGAGCAAGTTGGTTGAGCGGTCCAGCAAGTTGATGTGAGTTCCTGAGTTTCTCGTCGTCTGGCCAATCTGAGGCCTACGAGGAACAGGAAAACAAAGGATAGGAAGTGCCCTTTGTACTGCCATGCACGTGGTGTCCAGTTCGATGTACAAGGTTCGTTGCATCATTCCCAAGCATTGAGATTTCTCTTAGAAAGGGAAATTGTCACTGGTACAGCAAGCGTCGTCACTGGCGGTCTGTAAGCCATCTTTAGCGGCACAATGCCTAACCGCAAGTGGCAAAGGCCAGTGTAAAGATTAATAACACTGGCGGTACATGTATAAATTCTCGTTACAAATAGAAAAAAATTTTCATCAAGAATTTCCTAGAGTCTAAGCCTAATTGATACCCTTAGTTATCGGATCTGTTCCGTTTTCTAAAGAAGTTACATACATTTACCATTATGAAACATAATTTAAAACATGCCCTAATTTTCAAACATTCACCATTAAGAAATATAGTAGAGGTTATCTTTTAAATTTTTTTACCATCTTCTTAAGCTCAAGTAACAACTTTGTCCACATCCAAACATTTTTTCTTCAAAGAAGCCAAAATAAGGGATGTAAATCATTCTGTCAACACTTAAAGGATGTGTATGACAACAATTCCAAAGTCTGAGAAAATGGAACATTGACATCCTAGTTAGTACTAGTAACGAATTTGTTTTGTGTGACGGGCAAAATTCATTTTGGGTGGCGGGCAGTGTGCCCGTCACCATGGAAAGGTCACGCAAAAATATTTTTTTTCGTGGCGGGCAGAAGGTACCCGTCACGGTTAATAAAAACAAAAAAATGTAAAAAAAGACCAAACGGGCTTGATTTGGGCCAGCTGGATCCCGCCGCCATCGAGCATGCCACCGCCATGGTGGAGCTCGCCGCCACCGATCCGCCCGCGCCAGGGCCGGATCCCGACGCGCCGGGAAGGGAGGGGCCGTGTAACACCCGTGTTTTTGCATCATTTTAAAATTCACTAAAAATTTGAACTTTTCGAATTACAACTAAAACTTGATTTATTTTCCGCTAAACCCAAACCATATTTTCGAAAAACCTGCATTCAAACTCTCACCATATAGAAAACTAGGAATCTTGTTTGTTGCTTGAGAGCTTATGGTGGAAGGTAAGTTGATGCATCAACTAGATTTCATAATTATGGAAGCATGCTTGAGAATCGATTCACGAATTCATTCTGGGAATAATAAATACCGAAACACGTGTGTACAAAAAATATATATGAATGAATATTTTTATAAGCACAATAAATAATTATTCTCTGCCATAAAGGTCACGGAATATAAAGGTGCTTGTATAAATATTTATAAAATATATAGTGCACATAAAATAACGAGAGCTCGGGGAAAACATGTGTGCATAAATATATATAAATATTTATACAAGTACAATTGGTTAAATATTTTCATGAATGAAAATCATGGGAATACATATAAGTGCTTGTGTAAACATTTACAATATGCCTTTACACACATAAAATAAGAAGAGGAATAAAGAAGTGAAGGGAAGTATAGAAAAGAAAAAGGGAAAGAAATGGGAATATGCTCACGGCCTCATTCTCTCCTCTCCTCCCTCCGTCTCACCCCAGCTCTTCCCTCTCCCTTCCCTCCTCTTTCCTTTCCACGCGGAAGGACCGCCCCGTGGCGGGACGGCCCCAAACCCACGAGGCCCAGCCCTTCTCCCACTCGCCGACGGTCGGGCCCCCGTGGGTCGTCCGTCTTCCTCCTCCGGTCGGGATGCGTCACGACATCGAAGAAACACCACGGCCCCGCCACCGCCCCACCGGAGCCCACACCCCCTCCACACCGGGCTAGTGCGGGCGACGGCCGGAGCACGTAAACGGCAGGAACGCCCCGGGGGATCACAACACCGCGCACAGAGGCAAACCATAGCGCACACAGCGCCACCGCTGAACAACGTGTCGGCCGATTGCTCCACCGATGTTGCAGCACAGCAAGCCGGCGCACAAGGGACAGGTGCGTCAAACGAGGACCGACAACCTCCAGCCAGCGCCTACCAGCACAGGGGCCCGAGTAACGAAAGCATAGGGCCACCGCAGCCGGATGCCGCCACGCCCGACCATGGCGGACGGCAGCCGCCGCTGAGCCGACGGAACCCGACGACCAACTCATCCACCGTGAGTAAAGCACGACGTGTCCGGCCGGCGGAGCACAAACTCGTGGTCCACGACCACAGTAGGAACGGTTGGAAAAGATCGTCGCGCCGAGGAAAATATCTCGACAGCGACGCTCCCGCTGCCGTGCCTATAAATAGGCCCCCCTCGGCCTCTCAATCGGACTCGCCCCTCACCTCGCGAGCTCCGCCACCACCGGGAACATATATACGGTGCCCGTGCTCTCTCCTCCCCTCTCCCCTCCTCCGCTCGCCGTAGCAATTTCCCCCAGTTCAAGCGCCGCCGCCGCCGTCGACTAGGGTTGGGAGCTCACGCCACGCCTGCTGTCAAGAGTCGGGTTGGGAGGGTTAGTAAGTTTCCCCGTGCTCCACTCCTTCGTTTTCCCCTTGTATTTTGCCCTCTCGTGCACAGCCGAGCCGTCGCCTAGCATCACCGTCATGGAGTGCCGCCATACCCGTCATGGAGCTATGTCACCCTATTGAACAAACCAACACCATCCGGTTTGGGGTGACGAGGGGAGTCTAAGGGACCCCCGTGGCGAGCAAAGAATGGGAGATGACGTCTCCGGCAGGAACTCGGCGAGACGCCGCCGCACGAACCCGGCGGGTGGAGACAACGGCGACGCCGTCCGGCACCATGACACCGCCGGGCATCAACCAATGAAAAGCCGCCACGACGCCGTTCCGTCTCCCGCCGTCCCGAGCCGTTAGGGTAGTCCGTTACCACGTGGCGCCTATGTGGCAGCCACCATGGCGTCCACACGGACCCACGTGGCACCCACGTGTATAGAAGTGTTCCTGTGTACACAAAGTAAATTGCTATGTACCGCCGGCTATTGTACCGCGAGATTTACAAGTATACCTTTACGTGTCGAAAAATTCCCGAGAAAATTTGTAAATTCATTATTTGATTTATAGAATTTTATCATGTAATCACATTCTGCTTTTATTACATGATAAAATTATGTTATAATATTACCCTAATGATTTAATTGGGGATTAATATTATAAAATATGTATCTCATGCAATTTAACTCCATTTCGCGTGAAATGACTTCCATAATTCATATAAAATCTAGCTCTATGCATCTAACCCATTGCCACCATAATGTCCTATGCTTGTTTTGGGTGCTTTAGTTCAAGCTAGGTTATTGACGTACACGCCGTAGTTCTACATCAACTCGATTAGGAGTTTCCGTCCCCGAGGAAAGCTAGAGATGCTCGACGCCATGCCGATTCGTAAGAACCTCCCGTGCAAGTCCTTACCCCCCTTTATCCCGACCTTTAATTAAGTGATAATAATAATGATGTTTAATTAAGAAAAGAGATCATGGGCTACTATTGTATGCGAGCTTAAATTATTGTTGAGCGGATGCTACGTGATCTTCCGCAATGCTTTGTGTGCTCGAGACTATTGAGGGGCTAGGTGACCGGTTATTGATGAGATGATGCGCACATACGATTATAGCCATGATTGTTAATTAATATGAATAAAGATAATAAGATGAACCCAACCAAAAGGTGAGTGTTTCGCCGGAAAAATCGCATTGGGCGGATCTCTCTGTGTTTAGGTGGGTCGTACTACTTAGTACTATTAAGCGCTAGGCGTGCAAGATACATTCGTATACAAATAAAGTAAATGTGCAATAAAATACACAAGGGACAAAAGTTCAGGGAAATATCACTTTATTATTCATGAGAGAATTACAAAGTACAATTTCCCACTTTAATATATATTTGCGCCGAGCCTCATCCGACAATCGTGGGGATTGCGTGGCTTCGGTTCATGGGGCCTCGGGAGGCCTCCAATCAATTACATCCGGGCTTTAGGCCGCTGAATACCTCCGATTAAGCTATGCCGATGGTTATTGTTGTCATCTCTGAATAAACGAGTTGTCTCCCAAATATATGCATGAGCACAAATGAATGAAATGGTGAAGTGCTAGAGCCTCGTCGGCCTCTAGCAAAAGTATCCGCCCTCGTCGTGCGGATCCCAAAATGAAGTCAAGTGTTCGGGCCTCGCCGGCCACGAACAATGATTTCGGCCTCATCGGTCGCGGAAAAGGAACATCCCAGCCTCGTCGGTGTCCGGGAGAGAAAATGACTTCATATGATCACCGCCTTGACGGTCTTGAAAGGTGGTTGATGAGTGTGAGTCTCGTGCTCATGAGATACTCGGAAATTTCTCCTTTGTGAATCGCTGAGATCATTGGCGTGACAACTTCGCCAATTTGCATATGCACGTGTGAACTTGAGTGCTTTGACATGACTTAGAATATTTGCGGATGTTGTCGGGTTTCGGGCCTATCGAAAGCCCGTGGATTGCTTGGGCTAGGAAATCAATATTGGGCCTCCACTAATGGGCCAAACAATAATATCAGCCAGCTTGTAATTCATGTAAATGTACTCTGCCCACGTACGTACGAACTTGCATGCATGACACTGTACATTTCTATTTGCTTCTCAATTTGCTTTCTTGCCGTATACAATGTATGTATGTATGTATATGTATATATATTGTGAATGTGCGTATACATGTATCTCTGGTTGCTACTGCCAAAGGCCTTGCCGAGGTGGGCCATTGCCGGGCCACACTACTCTGCCGCCGCCGTCGCTCCGGCGCCATTCGGCCATCGACGGACTCACTGTTAAATGGCACACTTTGTCGAGCCGATGAAAGGCACTGTATTTGCCACGGCCGTTGTTCATCATGCCAAGGATCTGCTTGTACGCCGGTGCTGTGTGGATGCCGAAGCTGCGTGTTCGCCAGGCTGCTGCCGCTTCTGCAGGGCTGCCACGTCGGGCCATTGCCGGGCCGTACAGGTTGCAACGGTTGTCGTCTGCCGAGGCACCACTGAAACTTGCTGGACCGTCGTGCATACTGCCGGTGTAGACGCTGATCAGGCTATCGCCGCCGTCGGGCTGCATCTTGCTTGCATCTTTACTTGTTGTACTGATCTTGCTGCTGGCTCATCTTGCCGCTGTGTTCTGGCCGGGATGCCATCGCCATGCCTCGTCGGGCCATTGCCGGGCCGCACTTATCTGCCGCCACCGTTGCTCCGGCGCCGTTCCGGTTCCGGCCATCGCTGGACTCTTGCTGCTGCCACGCCAGGCCATCGAGTGTCGCGTTTGCCGTGACCGTGGCTCATCATGCCAACGCAGGAATGTGTATGTACGTCTGCATGTTCTTCGCCGGGCTGCCTTCTCTTCTGGGACACCTTGCATGCTGCCACAGTGTGTATACACCGATGACCAGGACGTGTTGGCCGGGCTCTGCCGCTGTTGCCGATCTGCCGCTGCACGCAGTTGTGGTGGATGTGTCATGTTGCCGATGCACATGGCCGCCATCAGACTGCTGGTTCGCTGGGCTGCCACTGCAGGACTCATGTTGCCGATCGACCGAGCTGCCACCCGTACGCCTTCGCCGTCAGGCCGTAGTGCTGTGAACTGCATGCACGCAGGGCGGGGCGTCGTAGTCGCTGCGGCTGCCTGAAGCGGGCGATCTCAGGTGGTCGCCGCCATCAAGATGGTTGCCGTCGCTGTGATCGTTCCGGCGTTGTCGAGGCTTGCTGGCTGGCCGTGAGGGCGTGTGTGCGATCTGTACCACAGCCATGCGAAAAGCGAAAACATGAAATAAAATAATCAATACGTATAAAGAATCTCACCGTGGAAGTGAGCAGCCATGGCGTCACTGTGGCAGACGTCGACGATGTACGGGGTTCTGAAGATGCTCGGCTTGCCAGAGACGATGATGTAGAGGTTCGGGTTGCCGGAGACGATGTGGTCGACGCCGAGTGGTCGACGACGATGACGTAGAGGTTCGGCTTGCCGGAGACGATGTGGGTGTTCCGTAGACGTCCGGTTCGCCGGAGATGACGATGTAGAGGTTCGGGTTGCCGGAGACGATGTGGTTGACGACGAGGTTGACGGCGAAGGAGTCCACGACGTCGCCGGCGAGGATAACGAGGTTGACGGCGTCGCTGCCGCGCTTGCCGGCGCGTGCGTGTGCAAGGCGACGGCAAGTGTGCGTGTGATGGTGAATATGTTCAGCCTGGCGGCGGCATGACGGAGATGAAATGTGTCCGTTGAGGAGGGAGAGTTGGCCTCCTTTTATAGGCCAAGGCTAGGGCTTTGATGAGGCTTGAGGCGGTGGCTAGGAGCGCCGCCATCAATCTGTTGGCGAGCAGCCGAAAGGAACGGGCGCACACTGCGGTGACACATTTCAAATTTGAATTGGCCGCTTGCTTCCGAGCGGCAAGGGCGGGCGGCGCACGTCATTTGAATTTTGAATTGACCTTATCTCCTGTAGAGCTTATCTCTTCACCATTTGTGAGTTACAGCGCTCAACATACCCAAGCCAACTGATCAATGGACCCAGCGGGATACGTTGTGTATACATATAACGGGTAGAAGAAGAGATACGTACGTACGCGTGCACACACACACTTGGTAGCTTTTAGGCAAGGAAGCTAACAGGTACGTACATGTACATGCTTTGCATGGGCCATGCACAAAGCACAAACCACTTCTTGGAGGCCCATAATTGAGATTAGTGGTCGCTAATGGCCGGTGCTAATCAGCCCAACTAATCTTCAGGTACACGGTCTGTCATGCTGGCGTAAACCTGTCAAAATTCTTATGCCACAATGATTGTGCGTGTACACGTCTCTGTACATGTGTACGTTGGGCAATGGGCTTAATTAGCACTACACTAATCATTTTATTCAAAAGTTGATCGTGGGCTTGGTGCTCTCGGCAAGCCACACATGTGCCATTTGGATATAGGCCATATACATAAGCCAATATTGTCGTTGATTAGCCTTTGTGCCAATTCATGGTTATTAGGCAATTTTAGCACACCATTAATGCCCAAATATCTACATAGCCCATATTTTTGTAGACATCATGTCCTTGCTAAATTAGGCCTCATTTGGCTATGTATATAGTACTACAAAATGCCAAAAATTTATCTTACAGTGAGTGGTGATAGTCTACATGGAGGTGGACTAATCACACTCGGGCACGAGTCCCGCGGAGAGATACTCACCTCCCTAAGGACCAGTTCATAGACCTTCTACCTAGTGTGATATTACGTACAGCCACACGCCGAGATGGGACGGCTTGATTCCACACCCCGTTGGGTTGAGCTATAATTTAGAACCAAGGTGGCCGGAGTAGGTGAACGACCTATCAGGAGCAGACATGGGGAGAGTGGCCCCATGGTCCGGTTGGCGTGGTTGCTATGTGATCGTCCACATAAGTTGTTGTTTTGGGCGTGGTGGCGCCGATTTATGATTAATGATTATGAGTATGATGTTTGACAATATAGGTTGGGTAATAAGGTATTACCTATAAAGCCGTGGGTTATTTGGTATCACCATATTGTCTAGGATGATGCGTCATCCTTCCAACCCTTGAGAAGTCATGGTGAGGATTATACCAACATACCTAGGGTAGCACCTAGGTGGGTACGGGTCTCATTAGGCCTATCTAAGCCAAGCCGTGATGGTGAGGGCAGTGCCTATCGTGTGGGGAAATTTGTACAACCTCTGCAGAGTTATTTAAATCTATTCGAATAGCCACGCCCTTGGAATGGGCAGATGCTAGGCCTGAACATCTATGATTAGATTACACCTTGATGATGACTAACCTGTGGTGCCATGACAATGATGATATGATATAACCCGGGAACTAGCAAGAGCAATTTTAGAGACTCTGCTAGAGCCCAAACCCTTAATAATTACAACCCCCTGGTTGGGACTTGCTGAGTACGTTTATACTCACCCCTCTATTTACAGATATCGGCACATGTGAAGATAAGATCGACGACATGGTAGAGGACCAGCGTATCGTAGGAGTTCGCAAGGTGTTTGTTTAGGAGAAGGACGTTGAAGCCTAGAATTCATCCATGCACAAGTCTGCCTGTGGAGTACGGGCAAAGTCATAGTTAATCCATCGCTTCTCGGTTGGCCAACTCTGATATTGTAACCCGGCTTGATGACTCTCCGTCGCCACTGTAAGCCCTTGTATCCTACATTTATTAAGCTCGGATTATTATTATTTTTGTATACCATTATCTATGACTAACAAACGTGTTTGTGGCGTGATCCCGCGCAAACACGTGTGATTAACGACCCATTAAAAGTGGGGCGTGACAGGCCGGTGCCGGTGCCCACAGCCCACGCCGGGGCGGATCCTGCGCCCGCAGAATCCACTATGGACGCAGCCCGCCATGGATGCAGCCCGCCCGAATCCGCCGTGGACGCAGCCTGCCGTGAATCCCATTGCCGGATCCGCCAGGCGAGAGGTGCGCCCTCGCCCGCTGTGAATCCCATCGCCAGATCCGCCGTGGGCGTAGCCCGCCGGATCCGCGCGTACCACACCCGCTGTGGAGGTCCGCCCGCCGATCCCCCCCGTGTCTCGCCCGCCATGGAGGCCCGCGGGCGCGCCGAGCCTTGCCCGGTGTCGCGCCTCGCCTCACCCGCCATGGAGCCGCCGCGGCTCGCCTCGCTCGCGGGACACGCACTGCCGGCTCGGGAGGAGGAGGGGCTGGGAGGAGAGGGGTGGTTGCTGCCCATGGCCGGCGGTGTGGAGGGAGAGGGGTTATCGGTGGGGGGAGGAGAGCGTTGGAGGAAGAGAGGGGAGCGTTGTGAGGGAGAGCAGCGCTGCGTGAGGAGGCTGAGTGAAAGTGAGAGGGTGGGGAGAGAAACACTAAACTTCTATATATATGCTGCTCAAATGATAATTCATGGGCATCAAAGGTTGCTGAACGACCAGATGGTTTACTTGATGCCCACCAAAGCTTGGTGATGAAGGACAGTCCTGAGGACATACTACAGTGAGTCATCCTATTTTATTGCGGATTCATACCATCCTTAATGAGGTTCACGTTCCCACATTAGCTAAAATGCCTTATGCCCTGCAATCAACTCCAAAAGCCACAGAAACTTTTCTACATGGTTATCTTTCGTCCTTATTTTGAATAAGACTAACCAGCAGACAAACAAAAAACAAAGGAATTCCATGATGGTTTGATAATCGCTTCTCGACATGTGCAGTCCAGTTTCTGCTCCTTCCTCTGGCCTCTTCAATTACTTAATGGTCACATTCCCATCCAGATCAAAGTAAGAAGAGGTTCTCGATGTTTTGCTTGGAACATATTCCTGATTTGCTATGAGCCACAATAAAAGAGATGTTTTTGAAGTTCAGAATAGTTACATTGTACTCTAATATGACAGCATAATGCAATGTGATTCAATCTGACGTGTCAACATTTAAGAACACCAACGTCTAATTTATTCTGCTGCTTTTTTATGACAAAACTTATATGCATCACAGCTTACTGGCGCGCGCAACTGCAAGGGGGTTTATGCTAGTATCGTTATGTTAATGTAGTGAATATCCTTTCAGCGATACAATGTACTCTATTTCCTTCTCACTTTTTTATACTTCTTGTGATTCTAAGAGGTTTTTTTTTTTTTTTGAAAAGCTACGTTTTTTCTTAATACTTGAGCTGCAGTAAGTAAGACAATAGCGAACATTGCATTCAGAAGACATTCTCATGGTCATGGATTGAGAAAACCCAACCCCACCCATACATAGTGGTAGGTACCTTTTTTTACTGCAGCACCATATAGCTCGATAGAAAGAACATGCTTATTCAGAACTGTTTTGGACAAGCAAAAATCCAGAATGATTAAACAACAAACAAGTCAATTGCACTGTCTAAAGCCACAATTCATCAGCGATCTTTCAGTTGTCTGTAAATTCTGTACAGAATGTACCTTCCAAAAAAGAATACTCAACTCATTATTTTAGGTCAAACTATTTTTGTGTTTGACCGAGTTCAATTATAGAGAATATTGTTAACATTTATTACACCAACCAGATATATCATGAAACTATAATTCATGATGAATCCAGTAACACATGTCTATATCAAATTCGGGCGCGATTGCGCCGACGTCCGTCGCGAGGCTGTTTCCGGACGCCGGACGCAGGCCCATCAACCAACCGAGCCCATCAACCGGGACACAGCAGGGCAGTCCGATCCCAAGCCTCCGCTCAAAAAGTCCGATCCCAAGCCAACACCGCAAGGGGAGGGGCGACGGGTGCCGCGAGGGGCGACGCAGATCCCGCCGGAGAGCGCCACCCGCCGAGCCGCCGCCGCCCCCCCCCCAGCCTCGCCTTCCTGTCCCAACGTACCGCATCTGCAGTTCAAATCCCAAGCGAGCCTCAAGGCGCCATCTCCATCGTCGTATGTTCGCTTCTCATCTGCTCCTCAATCACACCTTCTAATCCCCAAAATCAGCTCCTCAATCCAGTCCCAATGTCTCATCTCGCTGCCACAAATCGAGATGTCCCAAGGATGGTTTATGGGGATGAATTTGATCTCGGCTTGAGACATCTGAGCTGCAGCGGGCAAGGAGATGCCGCCGGTGGAACCAACTTCTTCTTCCACGGCAACAAAAGGTGCGTGTGCACACTGGAGCTGCAGCGGGCGTGAGATGCTGCCATTGAAACCAACTTCTTCCACGAAGCAACGGATGTGTGTGCACTCTAAAACATTTCTGAAACACTTGTGACATTGCTCAAAACATGAATACATTCCTCAAAACATGAATATCAGTTTTGCCTCTTAGTTTACATTGATACCTGAATGAGAACTCGTATGATCATATCGCGAAAAATTGCATACCTGGTTATAGCACGTTATTATTTTTTTTTTGCAGGGAAGCAATATCTGTTTTATTAGAAGAAAGCACTCCCTAGCCCTCCAACGTCAATAGGCTCTATAAATTGATAGCAACCTGTTCTATTGCATTACGATGGTCTCTGCTTGGGATCCTCACGGTTCCAAGCATTACTCGAGGTTCTATTTTATTTGAGCAACTCATTCATCAACCATCACCTGTCTACAACCCTGTTGTGTCCACCTTTTTATTTCATAATTTCTCCCTCTGGTTTCTATCATCTCGCAGCTACAATGATCTTTGAGCATGAAGTGAGCATGACAAGGCAATTAGATTCTAATGATTCACACTCATATGTTGAGTCAATTGCTCTTTTATCGATCCGGGTAATACCTCATTATGTGGTGTGGCTTCAAAATTTTAAACACATTGTTGTGCTCTCTGAAACATATGTTGTGGTGCTCTCTGAACAATAGTATGTTACATTCTGAAACAAAAATGTTGTATAAACAATGAAGGGTTGTGAGGATGCAGCAGGGATCAGAGGTGGGTGCACATCAAGAGATGCAGGGGTAAATGCATACTTGATGAACAATTGTGCTTCTTCTTCTTCAACCCAACAGCAGGTACCGTGTACTACATCATGATGAAACACAACTGTTTGAAAAACACTACTGCTGAATACACTTGTGCAAAAAAGTATTGCCTAAAATATGAGTTGCCAAGTGGTGAAAACAAATGCAAAGATCTTTACGTTTTCATCATTAGTATTTACATTGAAGGGCTTGGAAGCGGAGCACAGTGAAAAGAACTATCAAGCTACAACAAGTAGCGGGATTGGGCATATTATGTATGGAGATCCAAAAGGCAATGCAAACAAGGAGGCGATTGCAAGCAAACCTTGTGTATCTTATTCTTCAACCCAACATAAGGTAACATGTGCTACATGAACGAGTTTTGATTCCAAAAAAAACACATTGCGAGTGCCTTTTGTACTCAAACACTTGTACATTACTTAAAACATGTATAGATATGTATCTCAAAATGAGACAGTTCTCATTATTCATCTTTGTGCCGACCTCTTAAACACATTGCGTTGCTTTCTCTGTGCTCTTCTATTAATGCTATATTCATATGTACCTTTCTTTCCCCCTAAACTTGATTTCATATGTGCCTACCTATGTGCTTTTGACTAGATTCCCTTCTTTGTGCCATCTCATTATTCATCTTTACTTATATATGGAAGTAGTTGTTGGCCACAGGTTTTTTTATCTATTTTGTTCCAAGTTTACTCCTGTGTTGCACTAAAGAAACAATAATTATATTGAAACATGCATAACTGTACTTTTGAGACATACACCTGTATATATTTGAAACATGCTTATTGGTACATTTTTTGTTTTCATAATGTGCGGGAGGCAAAGATGTACCCATGGGCATAATGTATCAAAGAACATCAAGTTTTGAAGAGTTGTTTTCAAATGGGACAGAAGATCACAAAAACAATTAAATTGAGGTGGAAACAAGAACTCTATATAACCTAAAACATGGAAGTTGCAATCCTGAAAAGTCAAAAAATCTGGGTGCATTTCTTCTGAAACATGAATAGATATGAAACTGAAAAATAGATAGTTATGACAAAAAAGGTAAATTGTTGCTCATGTGTTTCAGTCAAAAGAAGAATCTATAAGGACGGTGTGGAAGAAATCAAGATATACAACGTTGATGCGAATCAAGAGTCCGGAATATACACATGCTCATGCCACATGTATGACCGAGACAGTATCTTGTGTACACACATCCTCAAAGTGTTCACAACACTTGATGTCCCAAAGATACCGGAGAGGTACTTGTTGCACCGGTGGTCAAAAGAAGCGACACCGCAAGTGCCACAACATTTGGCGTGCCCCGAGCCAAGATTTGGAGTACCACCAACAAACAAGCTCGGGTACAATGCAATATGTAGGAAGATGGGCCATGTTGTCTTTGTAGATGCATGTGTCGGCACGTAAGAGTATGTTGTTGGTTCAAAAGGGATTGATGAGGTTTGGGAAAAGATAAAGGCAACAACAAAAAGCTAAGATGTCTCAAAGAAAATAATTTGCCAAAGGTGGCTGCAACTACCATGGAGGTGCAGGAGTGAACTAGTGAAACAAAGTACAAGAACCCACCGATGAAGAAAAGGCAAGGAAGACCGATGGAGAAGGTAGATCGTAAGAAGAGTATTCTGAAACAAGCGAAAGAAAAAGCGATGAAGAAGATACAGAAACAGTCCAAGAAGAAGAAAGGCAAAGACACATGCCCGATATGCAATGAAGAAGGCCACGGTGTGGATAAATGCAAGTACATGGAAGCAGCAAGACACTTGTACAATGAGACACAACTAAAGCTATAGATTAATATTCCTAGAACAGAAAATAAATGTAATTGTGTGCCACATTAATTTATAAGTTATGGTAGATTCATAGAAATTGCTTTGAAACATCATAGTGTTCATACCGCTACATGTGTTGCAGGGGACTGGATTGTATGTTCCAAATACTTGAATTCATTGTTGTGACAATTTATTATTTGAAATCAAGGTCTTCAAAACTTGATGTTGCTGATACATTATGCCCATGGGTACATGCTGCCTCCTGCACATTATGAAAACAAAAAATGTACCAATAAGCATGTTTCAAATATATACAGTGTATGTCTCAAAAGTACAGTTATGCATGTTTCAAGATAATTATTGTTTCTTTAGTGCAACACAGGAGTAAACTTGGAACAAAATAGATAAAAAGCTTGTGGCCAACAACTACTTCCATATATAAGTAAAGATGAATAATGAGATGGCACAAAGAAGGGAATCTAGTCAAAAAGCACATAGGTCGCACATATGAAAATCAAGTTTAGGGGAAAGAAAGGTACATATGAATATAGCATTAATAGAAGAGCACAGAGAAAGCACTGCAATGTGTTTAAGAGGTCGGCACAAAGATGAATAATGAGAACTGTCTGTTTCAGATACATATCTATACATGTTTCAGAAGTAATGTACAAGTGTTTCGAGTACAAAAGGCATTGCAATGTGTTTTTTTTTTTTTTTTTTTTGAATCAAAACTTCGTTCATGTAGCACATGTTACCTTATGTTGGGTTGAAGAATAAGATACACAAGGTTTGCTTGCAACTGCCTCCTTGTTTGCATTGCCTTTGATCTCCATACATAATATGCCCAATCCCGCTACTTGTTGTAGCTTGATAGTTCTTTTCACCGTGCTCGCTTCCAAGCCCTTCAATGTAACACGAATGATGAAAAACGTAAAGATCTTTGCATTTGTTTTCACCACTTGGCAACTCATATGCAAAGATTTGGGATTATCGCTCATGTAATGTGTGATGCGCGTGGTGCAAAGCCGCTTGAGGTGAGAGAGGCCGTTTCTTAGAAATAAACCGAGACATATACTTTGTCATCACTGAAACATATCATCCCATCCCCAAGACTTGAAACAGAGCAATGTTGATGTAAATTTAGTTGAAACATTTAAGTTCCAAAACTAGAACAAAGAATAGGAGAACCTGAAACATATCATCCCCCAAGACTTGAAATGAGCTATGTTGCCGGTAAGCAACATAGTTGATTGAAAAAGCATGTTAAATTATAACAATTAACATGAAAATTACTTGAAACATTTATGTTCGAAAAGTGGAACAAACAGTAAGAGAAGCTGAGACATATACTTTTCCTCACTGAAACATGTCATTACAAGTACTTGAAACAAAGCAATATTTCCATTGCAACATAGTTGATTGTAGTCTCATAAATGGAAAACACATCAGCCATGAGTAGCAGCAAAGTAATTGGTACAAAACAAAGGCGATACATGGGTCGTTCAAACTAGTTAGGGGTCCACAAAATACGATTCCGGTGCACATTTACAACACTAGAACACAGTTTTTCTTCCATCCTAAACAAACTCCATCCATCCTAAAACCACGAAGTAGCTTGTTCATCTCTCGCTTCCTTGAAGAGGGCTCCCCTTTCTCCTTCTTCGCTGGAAGCTTTGTCTTCAAGGTAGCCTTTCAGGCCGCAGAACGCAGCGTCACCGGCTTGGTGGTTGAGACGCCTACATCACATTCACGAGCTCGCAATTCAAATGCTTCTTCATCAAGGTCATCCTCATCACTGCTGACAAAGTCATCCTCGGAACTGCCACTGCTGGACAGCTCCATAGAGGAGACGTAGCCCTTATTGGCTGCTCTCGTTGTCACCATGGTTCACTTGAACAAAGGATACAAGCACCTACAGAAAACCATAAAATAGAGAGTATAGTTACGAAACAGTAGAAGGGCACCTAAACTAAACTCTGGAATCATAACAGCAACCAAAAGAAAAAAAGACACCCCTGTCTATGTAATGAAACATCCTCATCAAGCATGCCGAAACACTAGCCAAAAACAGTTTGAAACAAGAGCCACATGGTCATCAAACCGAACAGCCAAGCTTTGGTGCATCAGCAAAGACAACTCATCATATATAACACCTATAACTGGACACAGGAAAACTCTTATATCCAAGCTAGGCTACAATACATATAGACTACTCAAAGTTGATAACTGTATGTGTGGAATCATATAGACTACTCAAAGTTGAGGCAGAAAAGCAAAAGTAAGAAGTGGTCCTATAACATGTTTCACATAGCCTATTCAGAATGTTTCAACAGTAGTGTCGAGAAATATCTCAACCTAAATGCACAAATAACTGTGATATACAGTTGGTTTACAACCTGAAAGCTATGTGTGTACATTCATATTCAAGTTGGTCTCAATGGTTAAAGCAAATTTAGTATAAAGGAAGCACATCAGCAAAAACAAATTGGAACCCCAATGTATGAAACAAATCTATTCACCAATAGCCGGCTGCATTGGATTTGCTTGCGCTAAACAACAGCGGCCTAGGGGTAGCTAGATGTCTAACAACAGCCCTAATCAGGCATCCATGGCCTAGATGGATGCTAGACGGCTTATCTATGGCCTAGGGGTAGCTAGATTGCGAGCTGAATCTGGTTACGCATCAATCCAAAATTTCAGTTCCAACAGCATACACGCATGCGCAGCCGATTAATACTGGTGTGATGATGTCTGAATCGCACAGCTGCACCCCATAATTCAGGCAGTACCTTGTCCTGCAGCTAGCGTTTCATGCAGTTGAGGAGCCCACTACACAAACTGAAGCTAGTTATTAGTACGAGTAATTGCTAACCCGATGGATAACGATGGATGACGATGAACCGCGCAGCCAGCGTCCTTGTGTGTTGCGCTGCTACCTTGGACAAGAGCAGCGACACCTTGAGCAACGCCAAATCGGCCGCCCACAGGGCACGACGGCGGCGAGCGGGCGTCTGGAGCGACGGGCAGGAAGTCCACGCAGCGATGTAGGCGACGAGCGCGTGGTGGCGGGAGCCTCGCACACCCCCACCCCCGGCCGCCCACGCTGCCGTCGGCGGGAAGCACCTGGCGGCGGAAGCGTAGAACCCGGCGCCCGGAAGAAGTCCACGCCGGCGACCCCTGCTGGCAGCGCGTGGTGGCGGAAGCGTCGAACCCGGCGGATGGAAGTAGTCGTCGCCGGCGACCCCCGCTGCCGCCTCCGCGAAACCCCAGGCCCTGCGACGCCCAGCGACGGCGACGAGTGGAGTGGGGAAGGAATGCAGCCGATCCGTTTCGGGGAAGACGGGTTACGGGGCGGGGGTGACGGAACGTTCGGGACGTTATGTTCCTGGGCCGGTCGGTTGTTGTAGCCCACGAACGCAGCGTCCGGCCGGCCGGACGCCCGGTCAGAACAGTTACCGTATCAAATAATACCTGTATTCTTTTATGGACCCCAAATTTGTACCAAAATTATCTAGCCACTTGCCATTATGATAGATTGATCAAAGTAACCAATAAAAATTACACAAACTTATCAAAAACACGTCCATTGCTACAATTACTGACCAACTATTGAAGGTCCACACAGTTTTACCAACTTTTTTTTTTGGCGAACCTGGAGGGACGACCCAACCCTCTACAGAAAGCTGTATTAGACTAAAACAAGCAATAACAAATACAGGCTTCAGGAGATGAAAAAAAAAACAGCTTTTATGTCAGCAAGACAACAATCAGCACTACTACATTAAATCTTTTATATGGCGTTTCTATTTTATTAACCGTGGCGGTTATTTAAAAAACCGCTGTAGTTGATGCTTTTGATTAGCCGTGGCGGTTATTTTTAATTATCCACGGCGATTATAATAACCGCCGCGGTAAATTGATTAACTAACCGCCACCATTAATTATAGCCCAAATTAGGGCCCGTGATAGCCTATCTGGATTCAAGTCACCCGATATACCACTGCCACTATATATATAATAGAGTTAGGGTTTCACTCTTCACTCTCACCTTTTACTCCTTCCTCTCCCCAGCCCCACGGCGTCCCCTCCCTCTCTCGTTTCCCTCTCCCTTCCCTCCCCTGATCCCGTTCCCCCACCTCACACTACTACAGGTTTGATTTTACATAGCACTTCGAAATGATTAATGGTGACGGTTATTTAGAAAATCGCCCACGGTAAATGACTTGATTTATCGTGGACGGTTTTTTTATTAACCGTGGCGCTTTTAAAACCGTCATGGTAAATAGATGAACCGTGGCGGTTTTGTAATTAGCCCACCACGGAAAATAAGGCCCAACATATCAGCCCAAGAGCCCATTTTCACGGCCACAAGTATATATACGAGCACTTCACGTTCTAGGGTTTCACTCACTCCTTTCCTTACTCCCCAAGGCACCTAAGAGCCCGACACCTTTTTCTCCCCAAATACGGCATCTCCCCTCCTTGCTCCCCAATCCGGCACATCCCCACCCCATCCGGCCGGCGGCGCCCGCCCTCCCCCTCCGCACGAGCACGCGCCCGCGGCAGCGGCGGCCGAGGCGTGGCGGTGAGGAGCGACGGCGAGGACAAGCGCGGCCACGAGAATGGCGGCGAGACGGCGGATCTGGCGACCGAATGGCGATCCCGCCGGCGGCGGGGCGCTCCTCGGCGGCGAAGCGGTGGCGGCGGATCCGGCGGCTCGAGGCGGATCCCGGCGTAGCGGGCCCTTCTCTCCGCCCGGATTGAGGCGCGGATCCCGGCGGCCCTTTCCCGGCACCCGAACACGGCGTTCGCGAGGCGCCTTCCGCAAATCCGAACACGGCGGGCTCCCCCTTCCCCAAGCTCGGCGGATCTGCGGACGTGGTGGCGGATCGGCGGGCGGTGCGGCAAGACACCAGCGTGCGGATGGGCTCACGGGCGGGCCTTGGATGGCTCCCGTGGGCTTTGAGGGTTTTTTTTTTTTTGTATTAACGGTGGCGGGAAAACCGCCACCGGTTCATTTATTTCCGGTGACCATATGTTGGTGGCGGGCGGGAAAACCGCCACCGAAAATCTATTTTGCCCGCCACCGAAGAAAATTTATCTAGTAGTGGGACCCCTCTCTCCATGGCGCCCCCTCCCCTTCCTTCCCATCACGGCGCATCCTCCACCGGGTGGCGGCTGAGCTCGTGGCCGGCGCCGCGGTGGCCAAGCCGTGGGCTGCCCGGCGCTACAGCGACGGGCGTTCACGTGTCGCGCTAGCATGGACATGGCGCGGCGGGCTTGTTCGGGGATGGCGCGGCGTAGCACCTCCTTGCCTCACCCGGTGGTGCTCGTGGCTGAGCGCGGCGGTGGCCCCAACCCCGGCGGCCGGATCCCGACCCCAAAGGCGAATCCCTAGCGGCGGCGGGGGCGCCCAAATCCAAATGACCCGTTAGGTTTTGGATTTTTATCTTTTTATTATTTTTTCAGATTAACGGTGACCTTCCCTCGGTGGCGGTTGCGAAAACCGCCACCGAAAATCCAAAAATAAAACCGCCACCAAAAATCGTTATCGTAGTAGTGCAGTACACATATCATTGTTAACAGGCTACATGGTCTTGGCTTATCTGCTATAATCTATTGTTGCGTGCCCCTATCCGCTAGTATATGATAGCTGGTATTTATTAGTTGTCCTACGAATAATATAAACACCACAGATCAATACACGATTTCAGACCACTCGTTCAGCTAACCACCATATCCCATCACAACCTCTTTGAACGATGACTTCTGAGAGCTGTTTTGAACGACGACTTTTTTGCCACAGCAACCGGAAGGTGATAACCAGTTCCACAGTTCTCGATGTGGGTCAACGATATTCTTAACCGCCATTGTCAACCGCGACTGATGGACCATTGATAGAGACAGCACTAACAATGATAGTGCCTTCCAGTACATACAAGGACTACATAATAAAGACCCCTCCAAGTCACTTGCCATCTCTCATGCACACATTGCCTGGCTGCTTCAAGTGCAAGATACCTCCACATATACCAGAGATAAACTAGCTAGTGCCAGATTAACCATTTCCATTCTTCACCCCAAAGCTAGCAAGCCAGCAGGTTAGCCATGCTGCCAGTTGGTCCTACTACCCTGGCCCTGGTTATGTTGCTTCTTTCATTGGTCTCCCTTGCTGCCTCATGCACTGAGCAGGAGAGGAGCTCCTTGCTCCAGTTCATCTCTGAGCTGTCCCGGGACGGTGGCATAAGCAGTTCGTGGGGGAATTCCTCGGACTGCTGCGAATGGGAAGGGATCGCCTGCAGTTCAGATGGGAGGACGACGGTGACTGATGTCTCCCTGCCTTCTAGGAGCCTTCAGGGGCCCATCTCGCCATCCCTTGGCAACCTCACCGGCCTGCTGCGCCTGAACCTGTCCAACAACATGCTGTCCGGAGGCCTGCCGCTGGAATTGCTGTCGTCAAAGAGCATTCTTGTCCTTGACGTCAGCTTCAACCAGCTCGCCGGAGACATGGATGATCAGCCATCACTAGCACCTCGCCAACCTCTGCAGGTACTCAACATCTCAAGCAATTTATTTACGGGGCAGTTTACATCCACAACATGGAAGATGATGGTGAATCTGGTCACACTCGGTGCCAGAACAACAGCGGCTTTATCGGGCAGATACCAACGCATTTACGCAACATATCTCCAACCTTCTTTGTGCTTGAAGTCAGCTACAACCAATTGAGTAGCACAGTTCCCAAAGGCCTTGGCAATTGCTCTGCACTCCCGAGTTCTCAAGGCTGGCCATAACAACCTCACGGGGTCACTCCCGGATGAATTGTTCAGCGCCACCTTGTTGGAGCACTTGTCTCTCCCAAAACAATTATTTGAATGGTGTACTTGATGGTTCACCCATAGTGAACCTCAGAAATCTGGCAACCCTTGATCTTGGAGGGAACAATCTGGCTGGAAGTATCCCTGATTCTATAGGACAGCTCAAGAAATTGGAGGAGCTCCGTTTGGACCGCAATAGCATGTCAGGGGAGCTGCCATCATCACTAGGCGGCTGCACCAATCTTATAATTATTGACCTCAAGGTCAATAACTTCAGTGGAGAGCTTTCCAAGGTCAACTTCTCCGCCCTACACAATCTTGAAATTTTAGACCTTCTGTACAACAGCCTCACTGGCACAGTTCCAGAAAGCATATACTCTTGTACAAATTTGGTTGCATTAAGGCTATCGGCAACTTATTGCATGGCCAACTTTCACCAAGAATTAAGTAACCTGAAGTCCCTCACCTTCCTATCAATTGGTTATAACAATTTTACAAACATCACAAATACACTTCAAATACTTAAGAGCTGCAAGAACCTCACCGTCCTTCTTATTGGGTCTAACTTCATAAATGAGGCTATGCCGGATAATGACAACATCGATGGTTTTGAGAATCTTCAGGCTTTGGACATCGGAAGTTGCCAATTGTGCGGGAAAATGCCGCTTTGGATATCAAAGCTAGCAAAATTATTGGTGTTGATCCTACAAGGCAATCGACTCGATGGACCAATACCAACCTGGGTCAGCTCTCCGAACTACCTCTCCTATTTAGACATATCAAACAACAGCCTTACGGGAGAAATTCCAACAGCAATAATGCTAGCTTCGGAGAAGACCGCAACCCCATTTTGACCCAAGGATCTTTAACCCCGCCAGTTTATGACAATAATCCTTCACGTCAATACCGCGTACCATTTTCTGTCCCTAAAACGCTAGATCTAAGCAGCAACAAATTGACGGGTGTGATTCCCCCGGATATTGGTCGGTGAAATCCCTCCTTTCACTCAATGTCGGCTTCAACAACTTAATGGGACCGATCCCCCATCCATCTCGCAATCTTTCAAACCTGCAAGAGCTAGACTTATCCAACAACAATATCACGGTGAAGTCCCAGCTGCACTGAAAAACCTGCACTTCCTTTCCAAATTCAATGTTTCCAACAATGATCCGAAGGGCCTATTCCAACCGGTGGCCAATTTGGTACATTTCAGAATTCTAGCCGGTGGCAACCCAAAGCCGTGTGGATCACTACTCGCCGTCGATGCAGTTCCACGAGGTGGGTCCAAAGTGTCCATTGTCGACAGAAAGCCGCTTTGGAAGCAAGGTCATATTTGCAATTGCTTTCGGTGTTTTCTTCGGAGTAGGTGTGCTATATGATCGATGGTATTGTACAGTATTTTGGGCTAGAAAAATTTGTAATCGGCTTGAAGATACGTGAGTTCTTGAGAAACAAAAAGATATAACTTTGTGCACTATCATCACCATTTCCAAGGAAGGACAATGAGAAATGATGTCATCTTCAAAAACCTTCAAAATTCAATACATCATTGCAAGTAGGTTTTCAAGCAAGAGGTTGCCTTAGTTATCCTAAGAGCAAAGACCAGTTTTCGGCCCCTTATAGATCAATGGCTAGAAGAGCTTGCGTAATTAGTTTAATTTTCTTTGTTTCTTGAAAGAAACTTGTAAGACTTTCCCACTTTGTTTTAATAAAATTCCAGTAGGGGTGCCCACCCCTCCTGTTCCCTCAAAAAAAAAAAAAAGACCATTGCCAAGGACCGTACCTCTAGTTGTTCTCATTTCTGCAAGGTCGGAGCACAAGATCAATGCATGGTTCTAGCATTCGGGACATTCAGCCAGCATTCTTTGTTGAAAGAGCTTGATTGTTGAAACAATTGGAGCTAAAGAAAGTGATGGAAACGAATGAACAAGTTGGGATGATGTAATATGAAACCTCATTATCACAAATTTTTTTCATGAACGTATCATAGCACATTTTTTTCATGACCCACAAGGGCCATGTGAAAATAGTTATAGTTGTCTGCAGGGGATTTGGCAGCCCTTTCAAAAATAGTTATAGTTGCCTCCGGCCCTCATTTTTTTGACGTTGCCCTCATATTTTGTTTTGAAGGCTCAAATAGAGGCCATAATGAAGTTGTTCTTATAAAAGGAGCTTTTATTATCTTGGCGTGCAACGTGTAGTAGCATAGAAATAGGATGGCCTGTCAGGTTAATGGAATATATGGAGTGGATCGTCCCATGTGGCACAGCAATTAGTCAAATCAAATCAACCAATTGGAGGAAGCAATGCATTGAGTAAGTAGAGAGAAGAATCGGTGCACGTTCCAGAGACTTTCTTAGCCGGCCTCCGTGGATTGATTCTACATCGGCGGTCAACCCCTTCCTCTGATTCCTTCACCATTCTTTGCATAGCTTTTTCCTGCTGTATGTTTTCAGGAGGGAAATCGATGGTGAATTGGGAGGAGTCAGGATGGTCACCATAGCCATTTCTACCAAGCAGTCCCTTCGCCGGATCACCGCCAAGGACAAGCATTGTCGTCCCGACATCGATGCTGCTCAAATGATACTATATTCCTATTATAAGCTGGCTTTCACCAGTGCGGTGGGTTTCATATGTATCATGTAAAGAAGGCGGAGTATTAGGAGCAAGAAACTGGCACAATTCTTTTTATCCGTTTGGTTTCGGTTCAACGCACACTAGGATTTGGAGGTACCTAGTGTTAGCCGGGGACAATACTTCTACCTCCTGTTTAGTGCTTGTTCTGGCCCCACATATCTCGTAATCAGCAGACAATGGCGGCCAAGGCACAGCGAGTTGGTTGAGCGGTCCTGGGCAGTCAAGTTGAGGTGAGTTCCTGAGTTGCTCGTCGTCTGGCCAATCTGAGGCCTACGAGGAACAGGAAAACAAAGTATAGGAAGTGCCCTTTGTACTGCCATGCACGTGGTGTCCAGTTCGATGTACAAGGTTCGTTGCATCATTCCCAAGCATTGAGATTTCTCTTGGAAAGGGAAATTGTCACTGGTACAGCGAGCATCGTCACTGGCGGTCCGTAAGCGATCTTTAGCGGCGCAATGCCTAACCGCAAGTGGCAAAGGCCAGTGTAAAGATTAATAACACTGGCGGTACATGTATAAATTCTCGTTAGAAATAGAAAAAAATTCTCATCAAGAATTTCCAAGAGTCTAAGCCTAATTGATACCCTTAGTTATCGGATCTGTTCCGTTTTCTAAAAGAAGTTACATACATTTACCATTATGAAACAAAATTTAAAAACAGGCCCTAATTTTCAAACATTCACCATTAAGAAATATATTAGAGGTTATCTTTAATTTTTTTGCCATCTTCTTAAGCTCAAGTAATAACTTTGTCCACATCCAAGCATTTTTTCTTCAAAGAAGCCAAAATAAGGGATGTAAATCATTCTGTCAACACTTAAAGGATGTGTATGACAACAAATCCAAAGTCTGAGAAAATGGAACATTGACATCCTAGTTAGTACTAGTAACGAATTTGTTTTGTGTGACGGGCAAAATTCATTTTGGGTGGCGGGCAAGTGTGCCCGTCACCATGGAAAGGTCATGCAAAATAGTTTTTTTTTACCGTGGCGGGCAGAAGGTACCTGTCACGGTTGATAAAAAAAAAAAAAAAAAAAAGCCCAAACGGGCTTGGATCTGGGCCGGCTGGATCCCGCCGCCATCGAGCATGCCACCGCCGTGGTGGAGCTCGCTGCCACGGATCCGCCGCGCTAGGGCCGGATCCCGACACGCCCAGGGAAGGGAGGGGCGGTGCGGTGCCCACCGCCATGCGGGGCGAGATCCTGCCGCCGCGAATCCACTATGGACGCAACCCGCCATGGATGCAGCCCGCCCGAATCCGCCCGTGGGCGCAGCCTGCCGTGAATCCCATTGCCGGATCCGCCAGCGAGAGGTGCGCCTCGCCCGCTGTGAATTCCATGGCCAGATCCACCGTGGGCGCAGCCCGCCGGATCCCTCGTACCTCCCCCGCTGTGGAGGTCCGCCCCGCTGATCCTCCCCGCGGCGTCTCGCCCGCCATGGAGGCCGCGAGGCGCCGAGGCTTGCCCGGCGTTGCGCCTCGCCTCAACCACCATGGAGCTTAAAGGCTCGCCTCGCTCGCTGAAACGAAACGCACTGCCCGGCTCGGAGGAGGAGGGGCTGGGAGGAGAGGGGTGGTTGCTGCCCATGAGCGTGGTGACCAGTCTGGTGTACAAGGTTCGTTGCATCATCGCCAATCATTGAGATTTCTCTTGGACAGGGGCAATCATATAAATTCTCGTTAGAAATAAAAAAAAATTCTCATCAATTTCCTAGAGTCTCTAAGCATAATTCATAACCACAAGTTATCGGATCTGTTCTGTTTTCTAAAGAAGTTACAAATATTTACCATTATGAAAAATAATTTAAAACAAGACCTAATTTTAAAACATTTACCATTAAAAAAATATATTAGAGGTTATCATTAATTTTTTACCATCTTAATCTGAAGTAATAACTTTGTCCACATCGAAACATTTTTTTTTCAAAGAAGCCAAAATAAGGGATGTAAATCATTCTGTCGACACTTAAAGGATGTGTATGACAACAAATCCAAAGTCTGGGAAACTGGAACATTGGCATCCTGGTTAGTACAAATGGGGACATATTTAATATGTTAATCATCGCAATGGTTATATATGAATAATTTTGATTGTGTCGATATGCAAATTATGGGATAAGTGGCAAAGGATGGAGATTCTTATAAATGTTGGAGTGTTATACATGCATGTATACATGAGCCAAAAAAATATATTTTACGTTTTAGCAATCATGGAAATTCTTGCCTTAACAATCCATATATCAGTAACACTAACAAACTATTAGATTCCAATTTAGTTTCATACACCATGAGACCGCTGTCAGTTGCAAGTATCAAGAAAAACTTCTAATGCTTACAGCTTTTGAATTTCAGTTTAGTAGAATTGCATGTGTTGAGGGACAAAAAACATAAGCATTATATTTATGACCACAATTATATTTGGCCTAGGTGACTCGGTCCGTATGTCGACAAAGATTGCATTAGTGGCAGCTAGTGAATTAATAAAACTAGCATGGAAGTCAGTGTTTCTTGAATACAGTCGACACTAGTTTTACACTGCAGCATATATTTCACATATGTATACCTAATAACTTCTGTTACTAAAATGTACTGATTGACTATTGAAGGTGTACATAGTTTTCCAAACTTTTAGTACCACGAGATGGAGTACTTTACACAAATGAAAGAAGCTGATCAGCGGGCTTATCTGCTATGCTATTCTTGTGCCCGTATGCACTAGTACAGAGGCTGGTAGCAATTGGTTGCTCATGTCTCTCTCTGGTTTCACTCAATCTTCACTGGTTCATGGTGATCGAGGCTCAGAGCATTTCAAATATAGTTGGACAAATCCCTCAACACTTCCTCTGCAAATAGTACAAAATCTAGCTCTTCCCCACGAGCTTCATCCCAGCACTTAATCCAGCAACACGATGAACCTGCAGCATTGTAAGTAGCAGTACCCTCAAATCGCTGGCAGATCAACTGCCTGAATTTTGACAGCTGGTTCACGTCCATCAGTGTAATGATGGCCTTGAGAAATACTGGTCTCGTTTCTTAGACTCGTTTGTATCCCAGTGCGTCCCATCCCAATACAGTATAACCAGCAATCATGATATATGGTTATCAGGTATACACATTTCGATTGTGTGGGTATGCAAATGAAAGTCAAAAGCAGAAGGAAATGTTCATGGAGTGGAAGCATGCCAAGGTGGAGCTTTCTTTATATGTTGGATGGGTCATAGCTGACACCTGATTATATATAGGTCGGTAGCTACGAACATTTGTTCCACAATTTAGTTTCTAACAGTGCTTCTCACATATGTTCGGTGGAGAACAGTAGAAAAAGACCGCTTTGCTACTTTCAGTTGTCAGGATATATATGTCAAAATTTTTTGCAGTAATTATTGATTCTCGTGCTGGTAAAAGATGACTCAAGATTTATTCCCTTGCTTTATCTATAAAATGTAGTGCATACCATTTGAATGATAGAATTGCTTTGGAGTTGCTAAAAATTTACTTATTTTCCATCTCACTTTTCTTACAAAGTCATGTCATTCCTACATTTTATTGTACTGCAGCACCATATATAGCTAAATAGTCCAATATTAAGTAACAACATTCTACCTCTGCTCAAAAAGAAGATAACGTTTCAAACTTCCAAAGTAAACAGCAAACAAGTCAATTACACTGTCTAAAACGATAACATTTTTTTAATTCTCATTATTTGACCACAGCAGGTATAGTGTTAAGCCGAAAAATGATATAGTCATGGCACCAATCGGACAGGATCGAGTTAGACTGAAATGGGTTCAGGTTTAGGGAGAACAAAAGAAACTAGTAGAACAGAATGGATAGAATGGAGTTCACATATTCAGTATCAGGTTACATGATACTTATTGTACCTGACCGCACAAAGCTCCTACATCGCGATTACTTCATTGAGGAAACTCATCTCTTCCTAATCACCAGCTAATCCACTCGTGAGTCAGCTAACACCTTAACCACTTCATACAGAAAGAGCAGATTCGATCGTTGTCGGATGCACGTAACCACTCGTGAGACATCTGACAACTGAACCACTTCAAACAGAAAGAGATGATTCACGTGTTGTCGGATGCGCAACAGTTCCCTTCACTATCTTCTTCTAGGGCACTTCTTACTCCTGACAGTGGCAGGTGCACACCTACGCGAACTAACAGAGTTCACCATCCAAAACAATAGGTGCTTGCATATGCGTGACGCCGTGAGCAATGGCATGCTCTGCATTTATCGATTCCTCAACCTCTTCTTTGGTTCACGGGAATCGATGCATATCCCTGATATGATTCTTGACGTTGCAGCCAGAAGCAGAGATATGAATCCAAGCAGCATCGTTATACAGAAAAGAGGTAGCTGAGCCTTCTGTTCATGCTACTTCTGTGACAGCCCAAAAAAAACTAGCTTTGAAAAACGAAAAAACACAGAATACAACACATATATCCATGCCTTCCTTCTTTCATCTTCTCTATTGCTTTATAAAGTGGATTCCTGCGAGTTCTTTTAGGCCACTGAAAAAGTACATGACTATCAATAGTTCCCTTCACGTGTTGTCGGATTCCTGCGAGCTGATTCACGTGATGTCGGATGCGCAACAGTTCCCTTCACAATCTTCTACATGCGCACTCCTTACTCCTGACAGTGGCAGGTGCACACCTACGCGAACTAACAGAGTTCACCATCCAAAACATGAGGACTGGGCGAGTTCCTCAGCAACGCCAGGCTCACAACCACCTTAAAGGTGCTAGGGCAGTGTTGCTTCCAAGGCTAGGGCATGTGCATGTGGAGCAACTTTGCTCAAAATCACTGGCTGATCAGTTTTATGAAGTTGAGATGCTGGTTCACGATCAACGAGATCATGTCTGTTAGTAGTACTGGCCCTTTTTGAGACTCCTATTTTCGGTCCCAGTGCGTCCCATCCCAACATATATCTGGAACTCATCGATTTTTATTAGGTACACAAATTTCGCTTGTCATTGTGTGGGTGTGTAAGGAAAAGGAAAAGCGAAAAGAAGGAAATGTTTATGGAGTGGAAGTGTGCCAAGGGTGGAAATGCATTTATGTATCAGCTCCACCCCTGCACCATCTTTTTCTATTCCTTGCATTGAAACCTCCTCTGCTGTTGGGAACTATGGAAACACCAACATGATGTGGTGTCCGAAAAAGAGACTAGTCATCGCCTACAAAAAATCGGCAGAACTGTGGCAGTTGCTAGCTTTTGGAGCTCTATAACTTGGATGTAATTTCGACCCCTGCCCCCTCTTATTCATTTTCCGGCCTGTAATTGTTTTTTTAGAAACATTTTCCGGTAATTGGTGCTATGCCGAACTTGGGTTATGGCCCTAGATACGTCTGGCATCTGTGGTCATATTTATAATCAGATGAGGACTCATCGCCGGCCCCTTTCAACCAAAGTTGACCTCCGTCATTATATATTGAATGGAGGAAAAAGCCGCCCAGAGTAGATTCTACATTCTAGAATCTAGATACAGCTACCTGCCCTTTTTCCTTGTGAACGTGGCTTTGGCGCTTTGCAAATATGAAAAGGAGGCAGCGAGAGAACCTACCACCACATATTTGAACAAATCACAGCACATCCAGTGAGCCTTTTTTTTTTCGCACGCTCAGATTCAAACTGAACCAAAAAATTTGAGCAGTAAGAAAAATACCGGCCCAGGCGAGAAACGGGATTATTAGATTTCTTGATTTTTCTCTTGCCGTGAAAACAAGCCATGGCCACCAGTGTTAATTGGTTTTACAGCACAGTCTCTTCTGCCTCGTCAAGTTGGTTCAGATTTCAGAAGCAGGAGGACGTTGCAGGCGGCCACATGCATGGTGTCGCATGGAAGGCCCCTTCTGCGACAGCACCCTAACCAGATCGACTAGTCTACATTGACTCTGAATTTCACAATTTTGTTCATATATACGGTGTCAGGTTCTGTGAGGAAACCGTGACGATAACTTTTTAAGGTCGATGGGGGAATGTTCCCCACCTGATTTACAGATAGGCCCAAAATGGCCCCTAAGATAGTTTAACAAGTCATTTTGTACTGTGACGATAATTAGAATTGGGAAGAGCAGAGAATTGGGATAGCAGCAAGAACAGGGGCGGTAGCAGTTTGTTATTCGAGAAGGTTTCAGTGCCTCGCCGTTACAAGAGATGTGGTGCGCTTATATACCCACACCAGCTAACCAAATGGCCTCAAGCCCATTACACAGCTAAAAACCCACTACGACTCAACGGCATTGACTGCAGCGCCACGGTTTAACCATCTCCCGCCTTCAGTTCTGTTGCCAGACCACTAACAGTACCGTGCCTAGCCTTTTTGCCCACGTCTTACGGCATTTGTGACATAACAGAATGCATTCTCCTCAGACCGTTGGCCTATCAGCTTCGTGAAGTTGGGCAGCTCGTTCGTGGTGAACGAGATCATTTTTGTAACAATTACACATCTCTTTTTTTAAGCTCGTGTTTTCTATCCCAGTGCTTCCCATCCCAATATATAACTGGAAATAATCATTGAGTATTAGGTAGATAAGATTTTGACATCGTGTGGAAAGAAAAAGGTGAGAAGGAGAAATGTTTATGGAGTGGAAGCGTGCCAGTGGTGGGTCTGTCTTTATATATGTAGGATGTGTGATAGCTGCTGATACCTGATAAGTGGGCAGCTGCGAGCATTTGTTCTACAGTTAAGTTTCTAACAGTGCTCCGCACTTATGTTTTCAGGAGAAGAGTAGAGAATAAATCTTGACATGCCAGTGCTACATGTTGTTAGTACATTCGGCACAGAAGACCATTATGTCATTGTTGTCCATATATATCCTTTCAGTGCTTTGGAGTTGACAGAAATGTACTCGTGTTTCCTTCTCAATTCTTAAACTGTCGTGTTATTCTGACATTTTACTTATTTTTCTAAGAACATGCTACCATAAAGCTTAATCAGTCCAATATTACAAATAAGAAAATCCTATGACTGGTGGGAAAGTCTAAAATCAGTAAACATGACACTGGTCGTAGCATTTTTAGGTCTCACTGCAGTTGCCTCAAATCACTGGATGATGAACTTCCTGAAGTTGGACAGTTGGTTCACATTCACGATCACGTGCCTCCAGAAGTGCATTTCTGTTGGGTCTTTTTTTTTTTTTTTTTTTTGAACCGAGGCGAACCCCATTTTCATTGAAAAACGGAAATAAAGAGTAGCAATTACATCTATAGATAAAGATAGCAACAGACCTTTACCACAAGCTATAAGATACGAAACCTACAGCTCACCAAGCAAAGGTAAAAAGAAAACGCCAGCGCGCCACAAGCGAATTCAGGAAGAGGCCATGTAGTACAAACAACTAACAACATCTAGACAAATGAAAGCTGTTATCAGTGGCAAATGAAAGCTGTTATCAGTGCATTCAGATTTCCAAATTAAAATGCGCTGACAAGAGATGTCTGCTCGCAAATAAATAGAATGTAGCAAACATCAAGTATACGATAATTTTTATTCAAATTGGAGCTGGACCACACCATTGTTAACTTGTTTTACAGACTGTAAGAACTAGGAGGTGGATTGGAAGGATTGGGGAAACACAGAATCAGAGTAGGCAGCAAGAACAGAATTGGGGATCGAAAGCTAGAAGGACAAGGATGCATCATGGCAGAGTTCGAGGGTTCTGTTCGAGTTTGGGTTCTCACATGTCCTTTCTCTCCTCTCCAACTAAGCCTAGAAGTATTACAACACTTGGACCACTCTGTGCTGGCTGCGCGACATTGGGCCTGCTGGCTCCTTTGCTTCTGGGCACGGACGACTCGGCAGATGGCTATACTGCTTGGCCACACCAAGATTGCACCCTCAAACTGTACCATCGACTATCCTCAAGCCACTATCTCTTTCCTCGCCTCCTAAGATCCTCCAAACAACAATACAACTTTGATACAAATCGTTGTGATACTGAACAATAATACAATTGCTGGGATCTACCAAAGAGATGCTCACAGAAGATTAGATAACTCAGCAGAGGCCAAGATTTGACACAATGAGGTTCAATCGAAGTCTCTACGTACCCTCAGAGACTTCTTATGGCTGTCCCCGAAACTGTGACACCGGCAGCCCGGGGCATGGCTCAAAGCCCCAGAACCACCTGCGAGCGTGTCACTATTTGGTTGAGCTGCTGGTCATTCCTCTTGGTTTAGTATAACAGGCTTGTCGCATTTAGAGAGAGGCCCGGTTAAAAGAGCCAGACACCTTGCTTCGCCGAACCCTCTATTGCTAATGTTGGGTCTGTGACACATTTAGAGCAATAAGGATGTATTCTCACTCTATGTCCCTTAGCTACGTTGTATCTAAAGGTCTTGACGCATCCCATACCCACAAATTAGAATCCATTCATGCCCAGGTCGATACTGAATTTCCATTGCCATGCTAGCTATATTGTTGTGCTCATCAACATCTCGTTATTTTTGGATACTTTATTGTTGTCTCTGTTGAACCAAGAAGCAACTGTGATTTCAGATCACACCTCGTTTGAGGGGTGGGTTGGTTGCTTTATATAGGTATAATAATAATAAGTAAACTGAGATTTTACGCTCTCATTGATTACACTCTGAAAAGCGTTGCTTTTATAATAGAAGACAGATCATGTCGCAACTAGCTTTGGCAAAAGAATTTGCTTTTATAACAGAAGACATATGTAAGCATTGAATAACTTTGTATGCACCTTTTTCTTTGGTTTTCCACAAACCAATCAGGCTGACAGTAGATTATTTGTTAAAAAGAGAAACTAAGACTGATGAATACAACTGACATCATGGGCCCCAAAAGGGGTCAACTAACAAAAAAAAAATGTACCACAATAGCTAGTCAAAAGTAGGAACAAGCAGAGAACAAAGTATAATTCGCTAAACTTTTTATGGTAGAACCTACCCACTATAATCCAAGCCCCCAATTCAACCTATCTTTGAATTTACAGCGAAGTATTCTTCCAAAGGTAGGAGATGACATGTCCAAAAATCCAATTGTTTATTCTTTGCAGCACATACGGACAAACATTGTGAAAGATTATATAGTAACGCCCCCTTCCCTCACACACTGGAAGATTGTTTTCTTGCACTTAAAAAGTTACTGCAGTCTTATCTTAGACATAGAATTCAGAGTGCTCATTTTCCTTATAAGAAGAAATTCTGGTGATGGGACAATGGAAGAGACATGAACACAATCCAATTACATCTTATTTGAATTAACAAACTATTCCAGTATAAGACAGTTGGTGAAAAACAATCACGCCTTGTTGGTGTCAGCTTATAAGACAGTGAACAACGCAAGCCTCCATTATCTTGCTAATTTTTAATGGAATAACCTGCCTGTGTTATGGCGGTCGTGCCAGGGCTGAAGAACCTCATGCCGGCATGCGGACCCTGAGGAGTCCTTCCTCTCTCAGCACCTCAGACTACACTGCCACATAGAACCTTGATGACTCTGTTGCATGGACGCCAAAGTATGAGGAACCAACATTGCAGGCAACCACTAGTAAAAATGCATGCAAAAAGGTAATTGTCCCATCTTCCGTAGTTGCGTGACCTGAATAGCTCTTGAATGCTATCCCAGTATATGCATTTGTTAGTGCCCATTTTGTGATGTTTCTGTAAACAGCACTCTCTGTGATGATATTCTACCCTTTGAGGATAACATACCTCACCAACTCTATTTTTTCTTTCCAGATGTTTCTCATTCCTATTGCACACAAGATACATGTACTGGATCTATGTATGCACGTGTATGACATGTATCATCCTTCTCCCTCACTCACCCAATTCTATATGTTCCTATAAGACGAGGGGCTCCATATGGAGAGAAGTGAAGCTCTGCCAGTTGTTGATGAGACACCTCCATGTGGAGGTTGGGCTCTAACTGTGACTCGGTAGACGAGGCTAATCTTTGTGATCGTGGCGGAGAGGGATGAGTCCCGTGGGTGAACCCCGCTGCGGCCCCGGCGGCTGCCGCCGCCGCTCCATCCCTGCTGCTTGCGTGGTGTAAGGTTGCTCCCCTGTTTCCCCTGTTTCCCCTGTCCCCCTTCTCCCTCCTTGCGCCTCTGCGTTCCATGGATCTCTCGGGTCTTTCTCTGGCTCCTGGTCTTCGCTTCCAGGCGGACCTCCGGCGCTCCCATGGTGCCCCGGTCTCCGTTTCTCTGGCTGATTCCTTTGCCCTTGTGGCGGCTTTTGGGAGATGCAAGTTTCGGCTCTCTGTTGCTTCAGTTGGACGTCTCATTCAGTCGGTGATTGGTGGCAATCCTCTTTGCTTCAATGTTAGTCAGCTTGGTGATCGTGTGTTCAAATTTTTCGTGGCTTCCAAAGCTGCGGGGATTCAAATCCATAAGCTATACTCTTTCGAATGTGATTCTTTCAAAGTGTTCTTTCATCTATGGGGTGGTGGAGGTCCCAACTGGCGCGCTGAGTGGGAGCTCTTCCTTGCTGAAGACTCTATGTCATGGCGTCCTGCCTCCCGGAGAATCTCTTTTGCTGATGCGGTCCGCCAGCCTGCTGGTTGCCATGATCACCGGCCGCTGTCTGGTGCGAACTCTGTTCCTCTGGGTAAGGGGCGCCCAGCTCGTTTTACTGCCAAGCCGCCTGTCAAACCGTCTGTTTTTAGTAGGCTCCAGCCGCCTCTTCGCGCCATGGCTGGCCGTCGTTCAGTTTTTGATCGTTTGGTTCGGCCTGATGGCCATGACGAAGCTCTTCATCCTCAGCTCCGGCGTTCCAATCCTGGAGGATCAAATTCAAAAATTTGTTCCCGTTGTCTTCTCCCAGGCCATACGCGTGCTGCATGCAGGTGGCCTATCCGGTGTCGGGCGTGCTGTGTCTCGGGGCATGTCGCCAGTGCATGCAAGGGACCAAGCGTTAATGACAAAACGGCTGCTAACCCGGCTGTCAATTGGTTCAAGTCTCTAATCCCCTCGGGTTCTTCAAAGCCGCCGTGTTTCAATTCCTTTGGGGAAATGGCGTCTGCCCTTTGGGCTGCCCCAGGCACTGGGCCCGATCCCACGACCCCTTGGGCCGAGATCGATCCGGCTTCTCGGGTGGGCTGTGAACCGGAGTTGGTGCCAGATATAAATGTGGAACCAGCACAGTGGTCGCTCGCGGCCGCTTCATCTTCTTGCTCCGTACCCCTAGCCTCGTACACTCCACCTCGCCACCAAAAAACCCCCACTCCACAGCTACAGTGCAACCCTTCCTCTGAGCTCGGCGGCGCACGGAGGAGGCAATGGCCTTCAATGGGTCGATCCGCGGCCATTCGTGCCTCGGTCGATGGTGCAGGAAGATGTTGTGAACCGGCCGACCATGGTTCGGGCGGTGGCTTCTAGAAAGTCCACACCGAGCAATGAAGAAATCATCCGAATGACGACCTCGCCATCGTCTACATCAATCCGCTGCCTGGTAATGTCCCCGGACTTTGGAGCGATGGATGAAATAATCTTGCGAAGTTCTTGCATTTTAGAAGGATTGGGGTTGAAGATGTTCACCATGCAGCATGGGGCAGGCATACGTGAGGTTTGCGCGCAACTTTGAGAGGGATCTGCTCATCCAGGAGGGACCGATCCCTTATCATAACATTTTTCTCACGTTTGGTAGGCATGACCAAGGTAGAAATTGGAGGGGGTTCAGTTTAATCATGAATGCTTTGGATTATGATGTTGAACTTTCCGTGTGGACTATCGGGAGGAGCAGTTTTTTTCAGGATGCTATAGGTTCGTTTGGTAAACATCTGTACTGGCATGAGGAGGAGCGCAGATTGACTAGGGTGATTATTCGTGCTCGTGTTGTTGATATTCTGGCAATTCCTCATTTTATTGTTTTCTCTGACGCCCCCGGTTTCAATGGAGAATCTTGGACTGTGCAATGCGAGATCCTGCACCATAATTTTACGGGTGGGGTGCCACCTGAGGAGGACCCAATCCCTGCTGCTCCAATTGTGGAAGGTGCTTTTGATTTCTTTGGGCTTGGGCAGCCAGGTGCTGGTCCTGTTATGAATGATAACCCAGAAGACAATAATGCTGAAGAACAGGGGAATGTCTAGGTCCTACGTAATCGAGAATCAAGGGGCACAGGGGTGGTTGGGATCTTTGGCCACTCAGCATGGTATTGGGCTGAATCTGAATGATGCTCCGGATCAAATGATGGAGATTGACTGAATGCCCCCGGCTCAATTTACGGAGGATGACCCCCAAGAAGTGATCCTTAACCCCGCAAATCCTGTTCGGGGTGATTTTCTTGAGTGAATGATTTCTTTGCGGGATAACAATGTGGTTGAGGAAATAGTTGCTTTGCTGAATTCCCTCGAGATGATCCCAGTTGAACAGGCCTTGCTCAATTTGGTGATGCGAGAAATGGATGTACCTATGCTCCCCGTCAATCGGTTAATGTCCTTGTGGATGATGTTGATCCTGGCGAGCTTATGGTCGCTAATGAGGAATTTGATGAGAATGTTGATAATTTCTTTGCCCACCTTGAGAATGAGGGCCCGAAAGAAGATGACCACCCCCACATGATAATCAAGTTCTAAATGTTGGGATGGCCCTTCTCCCGCCTTTGGGCACGACCACTGGATGGATTGGCGAGAGAAGGCAAAATGCTTGAAGCCACTAGAATTTGGGCCACTCACTTCAGCCGGGTAAGCCCAACAGATTGCGGGTTTCCATTCCATGCATGCGGGCCAATTTTTTTCACATTCATGCTCATGATTCGAGAAAGATTTGGTAGGCTAAAGATTTCACGAATTCAAGAGCGTGGGATGCTGGATGATGGCAAAGGCTTTGTTGATCTCTCTTTGCCACTCACTTGTCCTGTTGGTAAGATTAGTTTAACCCCCTTGCTTTGGTAGTGGCGGCTCATCTTACATTATCATCTCCGAACGCATGATGTTTTACGCTGCGATAATTTGGTGGTGTTGTGCGATTCACCTACCTCGCTACACATGTTGATTTGTTGGACATAGGTTCACCCATGGCGGACAAGGAGGTTGAACCCAGTGTTAAGACTGTCGCTTCTTGGCGGCTCGGTTGATCAGAGCCTTCTGCTTAAGGAGAATGTTGCTCCAGTGGGGATGCCCAAAAGCAGGAAGCGTGCCCCCCCACTTTGTGCCTCTGAGGTAAGAAGGAGTCCTAGGTTGCAGCATCAAGATAAAGGTTTTAAACATAACAGCTGCCCTGACAAAAGATGTAACATATGTCCTCCTACTCTACCCATCAGTCTGATTAAAAAGTTGGGTGTGCAGTGTGGCATGGCAGCTGAGATGCTTGATGAGGAAGCCCTGAGGTCTGCTCCCAAGAAAAAGCCTGTTGGCAAGAAGAGGAAGGCCACCAAGGAGAAGCAAGAAGGCCCAGGAGAGGAGGAAAAGGTGGGCCAAGATGACCCTGAGGCTGCTTCAGGAGAGAAGGAAGGAGAAGACATCTAGTTCTTCTTTGTTTTTCTCTCTCTTTTGCTGACCCTGCTGTGTTGGGGCTGACATGTTGGTTCTTTTGGCAAAGTGTAACATATGGATCAAAACCATTACTCTTTTAGGAGTTGGAATGTCTTAACCTGGAATGTCAGGGGAATTAATGCCTCCTGGAAATGGAATGATATTAGAAGCAAAATTAGCAATTCTGCCTGTGATATTGTCTGTCTGCAGGAAACTAAGAAAGATTTGTTTGATTCTAGTTTTCTCAGATTGATTTGTCCTGCATCTTTTGATTGTTTTGATTTTTTGTCTTCGGTGGGGGCTTCTGGAGGAATCTCATTGCCTGGAAAGGTAACCTGTTCAGTGGCACCAGACTTTTCAGTAATGAATACAACATCTCAATTGAGTTCACCTCAGCTCATAATAATGTTTCCTGGATCCTTACCTGTGTTTATGGACCATGTGTTGCTGCTGCCAAGTTGCTCTTTCTGCATTGGCTAAAAAACATTCAAATGCCAGATGGCATGGACTGGTTGCTTCTAGGTGACTTTAATCTCATTAGAAAGGCTGAGGACAGAAATAAGCCTGGAGGTAATCCAAATGAGATGCTTCTCTTTAACAATGCCATCAGCTCTTTAGGGCTGAATGAGGTCATCTTCACAGGAAGGAAGTTTACTTGGTCTAATATGCGGTTCCCTTCTCCCCTCATGGAAAAAATTGATTGGGTTTTCACCTCTGCAAGCTGGGTCATCTCTTTTCCCCTCACTACAGCCAAGGCTCTGGATATGTCACCCTCAGATCACACACCATGCTTGGTGAATATCTCTACCTCCATCCCTAGAGCCAAAGTCTTCAGATTTGAGAATTTTTGGATGCATAATGACCAATTTATGGAGGTTGTCTCTAACAGTTGGGCTTAGCCATGCCACCACTCTGATAGTGCCAAAGCTCTGACAGCCAAGCTCAAAAATCTAAGAAGGTCCCTCAGAGATTGGCATGGTTCTAAAATAAATCTCAAAAGTCTGATTGATAAGTCTAGAGTGGTCCTCTTGTTCTTGGAAGTCATATGTGATTACAGAGACTTGAGTATAGAAGAATGGAACTTCAAGAGATTTGTTGTTGGGAGGGGCTCCTCACCGGGGGACCCCCCGGTGGCTCTTGGGCCTGAAGCGACACCCCGCGGGCGCGGGCGGCAAGGCCAGGGCGACACCCCCGCTGCCCGCGGGGGCGGCAAAACCAGAGCGACACCCTGCCGCGAGGGGGCGGCAAACCAGGGCGACACCCAGCGGCGCGGGCGGCAAACCTAGGACAACACCCCCGCGAGCGCGGGGGTGGCGGCCAAAGCGACACCTCCGCGGCGCGGGGGCGGCCCCGAGCCAGAGCCACACCCCGCGTCGCGGGGACGGCGAGCCAAAACCACACCCCGCGGCGCGGGCGGGCGGGCCAAGAGCAACACCCCGGGGCGCGGGGAGTGGCGAGCCAAGAGCGGCGACCCGGCGCCGCGGGCGGCTGCAGGCCAAGGACAGCACCCCCGCGGGCGCGGGGTGTGGCGAGCCAGGCGACACCCGCGGCGCGGGGGCGGCGAGGCAAGGCAACACCGCGGTCGCGAGGGTGGCGGAGCCAAGACGACACCCAGCGGCGCGAGGGCGAAGATCAAGAGCGGCGCCTCAAGGGAAGGAGCAATACCGCGTCGGGGGACGCCACCGAGACGCAAGGAGCCGCGGAATCCCGAGACTTCGAGCCGTGCGGCGGCACGGGGGAGATGGGAAACCCTAGTGCGGAGGCTTAGAGGAGCCGAGTCTTGTGTTTTTACTTTCCTACCCCTAATGGGGTTTGTACCAGATTGCCCCTGCACGGGCCCTGGATGTAAGTGGCAAGCACGCTTTGTCCTGTTAAGTAACTACAGTGACGACCAAACCGGACGCCTATAAATACGGACCGATAGGACGTATGAAGGGACGGTGGGTAAGAACTTTTATGACCTATCAATCAAAAAGGCAACTTCTTGGGATCATCACTTTTGCCCACATCACCTTTGCCTCCACCTGACTTACCCCTGTGGTGGGCCCTCGCTCCTCCTCCCGCCAACCATGTGGCGAAGGCCGAGGGGCGGGTGCCTTACCCACGTTGGCGCCGTCGTGGGGACCGACCGCAAAAGCCATGCCGGCCCGTACCGAAAGCAACACCGGTCTGAACACCCGCCCGGCCGGGGGGCCGCCACTCCACACGGGGCCCAACCCCGCCCGACCGGACCCCCCCGAATGGACGCGGCCTCCCTCGGGACCCAGCCCTCCTCGGGGCCGCGGGGCTCTGCCCCCCACCCACGCCGGGGGGCAAGGGCGAACCCCTCCTTGGTCGGAGGTGCCGGCGCGGGAGCCCTCGGTCGAGCGTGTCGGAGGGCGCCGGTGGCCCAACCGGCCGTCGCGGAACCGCATCGGGCGGGGTTGGTGGTGCGGCGGCCGCTGCGCCCGGCCACACCCCGGGCGGGGGGCGTCGTCCGGAGGGTTCGAGGGGTTTGTTGAAGGGTTCCGGGAGGGGCGAGGGCGAGAGCGGCGGAACCCCGCGGACTCTCCAGCGCTACGAGGCACGCGGTCGTAGAGAAGCGCGAGACGGGTTGGAGACCCTCAACGGGAGGCGGCGCCTCCGCACCATCGAGATCAGGCCGAAGCGGCCCGGGGCAACTCGCGTGGGGGAATAGCGGCAAAAGGCGGAGAGGTGCGGGGCCTGAATAGGGCCCCGCAGCACCAACCACCACCGCCTCCGCCTCCACCCCCGATCATCCCGATTACCCTCCCACCGAGAGACCTCTGTGACGATCATTATCGACATATTTTTTTCCGTCAACTTCGGCCGTAAAGGGAGTGAAACTATACATTTCTATACTCATATACATTTATTACTAACATATTTCCACTTGTAGTGTTCGAAATGTATTTTGTTGCATTTATAATAAATACGGTGGAAATACGTCAAAGTACGCCATCCCCGAAAGCGCATTCTCAAGCATATCAAGCCCGGGGTGGAAATGGACCAAATCTACACAACTGGACGAGTCAAGCCCCTTTGCACAACTTTTCAGGTCCAACCAAGGCGACTGCGCGAGGCTCGGACCGGGTCGAGCCCCAAAGGTGCGGGCGCACCCAGTGCGGCCGCACCACGATGGGGGCGGTTCGAGCCCATCCAGCGCGGCGGTACATTCAATGACCTGGAGGGCGGTGCGGTGGTGGAGCGTCCGATTCAACGTACCTGGACGTGTCATAGAGGCGGTTGGAGGGCATTAGGGTCATTTGGCCACCTCTCCTTTGTGTATAAGTAGCTCCTCCCTCTCCCTCATTCCACACACCACACTTGGAGGCAACACACCAGCACACACACTCTCCCTACCTCTCCTACCACCACCTTCTTCTTCTTCTTCTTACTTGGTTAGCATTGGAGTAGAAGAGCTACAAAGGAAGGACTTGTAATCTTGGAGCAAAGTGAGCGTTGGTAATATACATCTTCCATGGATCTTTCTCCATTGTGCAAGTTCTATTTCTATGATCATGGTTTAACATTTGAATTAGAGTATAGTCTTGTTCATGTATTAGTGTTGGTATATGAACTAGCATATAGTTTGTATATCATAATCTTTACGTGTTCATATTTGTTCTTCATCGATCATTGTATGCTTAACATGATTATAGATGGGATAACGGTTCGTCGTTCTTTTCGGGTTTGCTCTTGTCTTAGTCCGTCCATCCGTAGGGTGGGGATCCCAGGGGACAAAAGAGTAGTGCTCTAGTACGCGGGCATGGTGCCCCGGTATTACGACACCTTCGAATATGAGAGCGGTAGGCCACGGTCGTGAGGGTAGGCGGCGGGGTTGTGACACCACTGTCCGTCCCCTTGTAATCCCTCCCGTTCGCATGTGATGTAGGAGTTCGTAAATGCTTTCCATTGGGCCGGATGGTACCGGGAAGTCTCCCTGTTATCCTAGACATAACCATGCTCATTTCGTGTTAGCATATGATCCTAACTATTCATTGTAAGACCATGACTAGAATACATTAGATTACTCCATAGGACATTCGTTTATTCTTTATCTATTTTCTTTATCCTTTACCTGTGGTTTCCAATGTGTGTGTCACACTATCATATAAACCGTATTGCTTACCCCCGTTATGAATGAGTTGGTCTTTACGTGCACGCATTTCATCATCCGGATGCCATGCTACTTCTTATACAACATGCCTTCCTTTGGGAAAATATAAATAACGATACCACTGAATACTTCCGGGTGAAATGCTACAATGATAGATCCGTGCGCTTGCGATGAAATATCAACTATGGCAAGATCTATCACCGTTGATTGAAAGTGCATAATCACCGACACGGTGGTTCCACTTGATGATGTCGACGGGTTGTCTCCCTAGTATAGTCATCGGGGTCGGGTGCTAAACCTGATTCTAATGATTGTGCTAAGAAATGACAACAAAGCATTTCGGCGCCGTTGCCGGGAATAGGTTTCATATCTACTTTTAGTGACGACGTTAAGAAATGCCAACAACCTCCCCATACCAGCCGGGCGCGGCGACAAACCCTGCACGGCGGCCTCCACCAAGCCAAAACCCACCACTCTCCGCCGACAACCGTCGCCGGGAGATGCATCAGCCTCCACGAACCACACACTACGATCCCGCGTCCCCGCTCTCGTTCGCCCTCCGGTGGCGGAGGGCCTCCCTCCTATCGGCAACACCTACCCGGTATACGGGGCGAGCACGGACCCACGGCAGTTCATCATGTCATACGAGGCCGGGCGGCGGCCGGGGAAATGAGTCCACCATGGCGAAGTCGTTCGTCATAGTGGCAAGGAGCTTGCGCAGCGTGGTATTCAACCCTACCCCCCGCTACAATCGGCCGGTGGGCGGAGCTCCGATCAGCTCTGCGGACAAATTTCAAAGGTGTGGACTCGGGAACAAAGCAAACTCCACCGAACTTCTCAGCGTCATCCAAAAACCTACCGAACCCCTGAAGGATTGGTGGCGGAGGTTCCTTCATACCAAGGCAAGAACGGAGGGGGTAACTAACCAGAGCGTCATCATGGCGGCCCTCGTGTGCATAAGGCCGGGGCGGTGCCACTCAAAAATCGAAAGGAGGCAGCCCAGGACCCTCGCCGAGCTCCACGAGATAATGGAGAAGTATTGCGGGCCGACACCAGCCATAAAGCCAAGATCGACGCTTTTCGTCCACAACCCTCGCAACCCCCTACCCCCCAGCCAGAGGCCGCAAAGGTCGGAGCACCTCGCCTACCTGGACCGCAACAGAGAGGCCGCGATTGACACCGCCCACCTCCCGAACAAAGAGCGAACCCTCCCGCCCGAGACCAGCCTATCAACCAAGGGACCAATGTCCATACAACCAGCGACGGCGGGGGGGCGTCAGCAAAAAACAACCCCTATCGCCACTCTTGCGGTGTGGATAAGGGCCACTTCACAAAGCGTGTGTCCATACTTCGCTAAAGGCAAAGAATACATGGATAGTCAGTTAGCTTCCCAGCAAACCAACCGCCAAATCAACCACACCAGAAGACCAGCGCAACCCCCGCGGTGTCAAAGATTGGATTTCCTCAATCGTGCTAACCCTAGAAGGGTAGTCATATAGATGCATACATGGGCCTCATGGGCCTAGCCTCATGGGCCTAATACTCATACTCCAACACCCCCCCGCGATCTGAACTACCGTCGCGGCGAGTTTGCGTGACGGACACGAAAAGAAGTACAACACACGAGGCCCCCCCCCACGACGCAACTAGCCACGGGTGATGTTGAGGCTGGAGCGAAACTCGGTGAAGGTCGAGGATGGGAGACCCTTGGTGAAGATGTCGACGGCGGGAGGTGGTCGGGACATGCGGGACCGAACCGCCCGGCGGCGACCCGATCCGGACAAAGTGTAGATCGATCTCCACATGCTTGGTCCTCTGTGCGCACGGGGGGTTGGTGGAGAGGTAGACGGCGGCCGGCGTTGTCGCATGAGACCAACGTGGTCTGGAGAGGAGGGCCGTGGAGCTCGGCGAGGAGCCGGGAGCCGGGAAGCCTCGGCCACGCCGTTAGCAACAGCGCAGTACTCCGCCTCAGCACCGAGCGGGAGATGACCGGCTGACGCTTGGTGACCGGGACACCAAGTTGCCGCCCGGGAAGACAGCGTAGCCCGAGGAGGTGGAGCGCCTAGTGTCGAGGACACCGGCCCGCCCGGCGTCGGTGTACACCACCCCGATCGGTGGAGGGAGACCGGTGGGCGGCAACCCGTAGTCAACGGTTGCCGGAGGTGTAGCGGGAGGACGCGGGAGGCGGTCGTGGGGGCTCTCGAGGGATCATGCATGTAGAGGCAAATCTGGCGCACGGCGTAGGTGATGTCGGTGCGGTGAAGGTGAGGTGCTGAAGTGCACCCGGCGAGACCCGGTGCTCGGTGGGGTCTGCCGGGACTGTCCTCGGCCTCGGCGGCTTGCCTGTGTATCAGCCGAGGGAGCAAGGCTTGCGATCCCGTCATCCTGCTCGGTCGAGGATATCAAGAGTGTACGCGCTGGCGGTGAAGAAGGCCAGTGGGACGAGGCTCAGCAGTGACCCCCGGAAAATGGTGGAGCATGCCCGAGTCCTTCAAAGGAAACTCCTGCTGAAGAGCGATGATGCGGTGTAGTAGTGAAGGATTTGGAGGTCGTGAGGACAATGTCATCAACATAGAGCAAAGTGTAATGCTCCTGGCTCCATGGTGGTAGATAAACGAGGGACGTATCGACTTGGCCTCCACAAAGCCCGGTGACACCAAGAAAGCCGCAATCCGAGAGTGCCACGCCCGAGGGGCCTGCTTGAGGCCGTAAAGAGACTTGTTGAGCCGGCGGACCATGTCGGGGCGAGAAGAGTCGACAAACCCCGCCGGCCGACTAAGATGACCTGTCTCGCTAAGGCTCCCATGCGAAGGCATTCTTGACATCCGGTGATGTACCGGCCGGGGAGCGAGCAAGAGCGGTGAGAGCACCGTGTCGCGGACGGTGGCCGCTTCACCACCGGTCAAGGTCTCATCATAGTCAACTCCCGCACCGAGTAAACCCGCGAAGAACCTAGCGAGCCTTGTACCGCTCGAGGGTACCATCCGCCCCGCTTGTGTGTCCGAGATCCACTTTGCCGGTGACGTTGGACGTTGGAGCGGGGCGGGGCACCGGATCCCAAGTCTCGGTTGCAGGAGAGCCAGACTCCTCTTCCATTGCACGGCGCCCGGTGAGGGTCGGACGGGGCCGCTACAACCGGAGAGGGTACGGGGAGACTGCATGAGTCGCCGCATCGCCAAGAAGAGCCCGGACCGCAGAGTACCCGCCACAGTGCCGCCACCATCGGGTGAACATGACGCTGGTCGCGGTGAAGCAACGGGCGGGTGGTACACCCGGCGACACAAAGACGCGGCAGCCGGGGACGCCGGCGGTGGAGTAGGTGTGTAGCTGGTGGTGAGGCCACCGGTGGTGTCGTCGTCGGTGAAGAAGACACACCAACGGTGGTGACCGTGGAGCCGTAGACGATAGGAGAGGCCGCCCCGGGGCAGGTGGCGGGACCGCTGAAACCCGGCGGCCGGTAGGTGCGCGGCGGCTCAAATGAAACGCCCCGGGAGCAACGTGCACTGCTGGGCGCCGCGGTCCTGGAGCGTACACCGGTGTCCCAGCCCGCGGCGGGGGCCGCCGGAGGGGCAAGACGACCGGACCCGCACAAGGTGCGGAGTCAGTCTGCGACATCGGGCGGCGAAGCCGACACACGGTGAAGTAGGACTGCGCAGAAATGCAAAAGGTGGCTGGGCCACCGGGCCGGCAGGACACATCTCAAAGAGGTCGAGGTCAAGAGGGGGAGCCGGGTGGTGGTGGTGGTGGTGGTGAAGGGGGAAGACCCGACTCATCAAACACCACATGGCGAGAGATGAGGACCCGACGAGAGGTGAGGTCATAGCACCGGTAACCCTTGTGGTGCAGGGAGTACCCGAGGAAGACACGGGTCGAGCGGGGGAGCCGGTTGTGGGGGGAGCAGTGGCAGCGGTGTTGGTAGCAAGCACACCCAAAGACACGGGAGGTGCTCGTAGCGGCGGGGAGGGGTGCCGAAAAGGGCATGGTGTGGCGTGGGAGGCGGGCAGCGGCGAAGGAAGGCGGTTGAGAAGGTAGGTGGTGGTGTGAAGACTCTCGGCCCGGAAGCGAGCGGAAGGGCGCCGGAGAAGAAGGGTGCGCGGGACGCCGTTCGTGGTACGGATCAAAAAGCTCCGCCTTGCCGCTTACGGGAGGAGGTATACTGGACAAGACATGCGGAGCTGTACCCGTGCTCAAGGAAGAAGGCACGAGAGGGGCTGTTATCGAACTCACGGCCATTGTCACACTGGACGGCCTTGATGGTGCAGCCGAATTGAGTCAACACCCATGCGAAAAAGTGGTGAAGAGAGGGAAAAGCCTCCGACTTGGCACGCAAAGGGAAAGTCCACGAATAATGCGAAAAATCATCAACCACCACCAAATAGTATTTATAGCGAGTTACCGATGACGGGAGAGGTCCAAAGGTCGCAATGTATAAGATCAAAAACATGAGCCGTATGTGAAGTAGAAGAAGAAAAAGGAAGAGCGAACATGACGGCCCGTTGACACGCATGACACAAATGCTCATCGTGAGCTCGAGTACATCGAATGTCGAGCTACGACTAAGGCGCATCAAGGCCACGCCCAGGATGGCGAGGCACGGTGCCAAGTAGTAGAGGAGGTAGTGGCGGCGAAAGCAGCTAACAAAAAAGGCCGGGCGACGAAGAGGAAGAAGACGCCCCGGAACCGAAGAGTGTAAAGGGGCCCCGTCTTTGTCCACCGGAGCAGCAGGACGCCGTAGCCAAATCCTTCACAAGAAGACCCGGAAGAGTCAAACTCAATGGAACAAGAATTGTCACCAGAAAAACGATGAATAGAAAGGAGATTGTGAACCATGGAAGGAGCAACAAGAACATCGAAGACGAAAAGACCCGTGAGCCCGGCGTTTAAGTGACAGAAGACACGACCCATTTGCGACCATGATGGATGAAGGAAGGAGGAAGAAGGAGGCGAACCGACGAGTATACCGAGGCCGGGAGTGGTGTGATGCGTGGCTCGAAGTCGGCGACCCACTCGCCCGGGAGGGGTCGGGGACGCCGTCTTGTGGTAGGCGCCCAAGGCCGCCAGTCCCCCGGACCGCCGGGCGGGGCACGGGGAGGGCCCAGTGGACGCCTTAGGAGTAGGCGCCGAACGGGTCCGCCCAGTCGAGGAGTACCAGTAGCACCGAACATGGCCGCCCGGCGACGAGCGCCCACGGGAGCAGAGTGCCCGGAAGGGCCACATCGGAGAGCGCCGGAGCCACGGGTGGCGGAGAGTGGGCCGGGGTGCACCCAGGGAGCGCGTGCGGCCGGAGGGTGGCCACCGCCACCGCCTCCGCCACCACGACCACCGCCTTTGGGCGCCACGGCGGCGGCGACCACCACCACCACCACGCCCCACCGCTCGGCCGGGAGGGGGTGCCAAACGAGAGGCGTGGACGGGCCTTGAGAGTGGAGTCGCGAGTCTGCGGTCGTAGAGGACGAGGAGGCCGCGCGGGCCGCCACAAGCTGAACTCCTGCTGGGCTCCTCCATGACAAGGTCGCCACGGACTGCGGGAAGGTGGTGGGGAGGGGCTCCGGAGTGAGGATGCTCCTGAGGTGAGCGTGACGGTCGGCGAGGCCGCGGAGGGACGTTGAGCACCAGGGATACGATCCTCCACGGGGCCAGCCAAGATCGCCGAGGAGTGTGCCATGGCCTTCATCTTGGCGCCAGAATTCGGTGACAGAGAGGTCGCCTCGACAGAGGTCGGAAGCTCGCCTCGGAAACCGCATCGCGACGGGTCTCGGTGCGGGGCGGCCCTCGGCGCGGAAAGCAAATAAGGCCGCGGCGTCGGAGTGTTGCGGAGGAGGCCGTGAGGTCGACGGAGATCGTCCCACGATCCAGGAGAGGACGATATCGTCCGGGCGCAGCCACGCGGGGCGCCAGGTGCCGCGCCCGACGGAGGTCGCACAGACGGCCGTGGTCGTCGAGGGCGTAGGCGGCGTAGGTGTGAAGCGAGGACCGGTCGCGCCGGGCGTGCGGACGGCGACCGCCTCGAGGACGACGAGGACGGGAGTCGGATGTTCAACACCCCGCCCGGTAGTGGAGCTGGGTCACCAGCCGGGTCAGCGGTCGTGCGGGGGACCACAGTGGCCGGCCGACGACGGTGGCCCGCCCGAAGCCAGCGGGTCCAAAGCGGCCCGGAGGTAGCCCTTCCGTCGGGGGAGCGCAGGTTGGCGGAGGTGCTCGACCCGGTGGCAACTGGGCAGCCGGCGTCACCCGCCCATGAAGCTCGCGCTCAGGCGACGCGGCCTCCTGTAAACGAGAAGCCTGCCCCCGCCACCGGGCAGCAGCGAGGGCGTTGGTGAGAGCGGGCGCCCGGCGACACGAAGTGGACAACGGAGGAGGCGTCCAGGGGAAGGGGTGGTGCGGTCCGCGGCCCTTGGTGGCCATCAAGGTGGGAGTCCATGCGGAGGCATGCCATAGGGCCGAGTGCATTGAGGCCACCCCGAGGAGTGTCCAAAAGATCGAGGAACACACCACGCACCCCCACGTCAACTTGAGAAAACGAGGACAGCGAGAGCCCCACCCCCGCCCTCTGGGCGACCGCCACCGGTTGCTCCACTAGCAGGAGGATGGCCGGCGGCGGCTCTTTGGGAGAGGGGCCCGCATCGGCGCCTCCCAGCCCCACGAGACCCGCATCCGCGGCCCCCAGGTCCGTGTCCGCTCTCGTGTCAAAGATTGGATTTCCTCAATCAGTGCTAACCCTAGAAGGGTAGTCATATAGATGCATACATGGGCCTCATGGGCCTAGCCTCATGGGCCTAATACTCATACTCAACACGCGGCACTACCACTACTCCTACACCTCGCCAAACTACGCAACCCCTTCCATACCAGGCTTGGCTATCCAGCTTTCAATCAGCCCCCGTATAGCTCTGACCCTCACAATCAGCCCTTCACGGCGGCGCTGCCTATCTGATAACACACCCGGAAACCCAAAACCGGTTCAAATTTCAACCCCGTTACCACCACCCCCGCCAATCCCAACCCTACCCCCCGCCACCACCCCCCACCTCCCCGGTAAAGCAAGAAATGCCAACCACGCTAAACAACCCCACCTCCGCTATGGCGAGATCCCGGCCATTTCGGGGGGGGTGCGAGGACCACGGCAACAAACGACGAGAAAAGAGCACTATCGCGGGGTCCACCATGTGGCCACAGAAGGCCCCACAAGAACAGCCGGTGGTCTCACGTCCCAATCACTTTCAAATAGGCCAGAACATGAGAGGCTAAAGGACTACCCGCACACCGATGCGATGGTAATCAAGACAACCGTCGCGGGATGGATCAGAAACAAACAAAATCTTGGTTGACACAGAAGCTCCATGATTTCTGTTCACCACCTCCACCGATCGATCGCATGAGACTCGGCCGTAACCTCCCGGGAGCCCGGGGAAATCCTCTCTTCGGATTCGGGGTCAAGCAGTCGTAGCAATAGGCAAGATAACCCTCCCGGTGACGTTCGGGATCGCCCCACCCTCGAACTGAAAACATAACCTTCTCGACGTGGTTGACATGCATTACAACTACAATGCAATCTTCGGGGAGAGGCATCATCAACGCGTTCGCAAGAATCCACCCGGGCTATCTCTCGCATGAAAATGCCGTCGATCACGGAGTCATAGCGATTTTTAGCGATCGGGACCTCGCAAGAACGCAGATGGGGCAGTTGCCCTCGGCGGTAGAAACATTCACGCCCTCGAACAGGGGCCAGGGAGGACAAAGAGGAGAAAGAAAAGGAAAAGAAAGAGGACCCCGAGGAGGATCGCACAAGCCTCCGCGTGCCAAACCATGAGAGGAAACAAAACAGATTAGGCTCTTCCCGAATGATGAAGCCAAGGTAGTGACCATCTCCGCAATGCCGGACCCGAATTTGAGGCGAATCTCACCCGTTTCCTCCGCGACCACTGCGACGTTTTTTGCCGGCTCGGCCGAGGACCTACAGTGGTGTAGACCGTCGATTATCGAGCATAAGCTCAATATCCGCGAGGGAGCAACCCGTGCAAGCAGAAACTCCGCCAAATGCCCGAAGAAAGAAAGCAGGCAGCTCAAGTCGAGGTCAATCGCCTCCTAGATGCCAAAGTCATAAGACCGGTGAAGTACCCAACATGGCTATCCAATGTGGTCCTGGTCAAAAAAGCAAGCCTCTCAAGGACAAGGCGGAACCTCCGAGATGGAGGATGTGTGTGGACTTCACGAGCTTCAACAAGGCATGCCCGGGGCGATTTCCCCTTACCTCGCATCAAGACACTTGTAGATGCAGCCGCGGTGGGTGCGAAATGCTATCGCCGCCGACCGCTTCTCGGGGTACCACCAAATCTGGATGAACAAAGAGGATGAGGAGAAAACCAGTTTCATAACCCCCTCCGGCACATACTTGTTTCGAGAGGATGGCGTAAGGCCTTAGGAACGCGGGTCCACGTTCGCAAGGATGACCGCGGAGGTCCTCGCAGACGACGATGCAATCTCCGCCTATGTCGACGACATTGTCGCATTGAGCAAGCTCAGGTCAGATCACATAGCCGACCTCAAAAGGGCTTTCCTAAAGCTCCGTGGGGCCGACTCAAGTTAAACCCCCAAAGTGCGTCTTCGGGGTCGATAAAAGGAAAACTACTGGATGCCTAGTCTCCGCCAAGAGCATCGGCAAACCCAACCAAGATCCAAGCTATCACCAAGATGGAACCTCCGACAAACAGAAGCGGGGCACAACGCCTCGCAGGCCGCATGGCCTCCCCCGGCGCATTCATCTCCGAGATCCGCAGAGCGGGCTTACCTTTCTTCGGATCCCGAGCATCCGAACCTTTCAATCGGGGACCAAGACAACAGCAGTGCCTCGACGACCTCAAGCACTACCTCCTCAACCCGACAACCCTCGAAACACCGGGGCCTGCCGCGAGGGCCTCCCGCTCTCGTGGCAGCCTCACAAGACGCAATCCGGTCAGTCCCTCGCTAAGGAGGTCACCGATCAACATCAAGTACGACAGCTCCCCATCTACTACGTGTCGAGGTTCTCGAGGGCCCCAAAGCCAACTACAATGAGATAGAAAAAGGTAGCCTACGCCGTGGTTATGGCCGCAAGGAAACTTAAACACTACTTCCGTCACATGAGATTGCCAGCCCTCTCCCCGCTTCCCCGCCGAGAACATTTTCAAACCCCGAGCCAAGTAGGAAGGATAGCCCGATGGGCACGCGTAGCCGGGCGATCACGCGATCAAGTTCGTGGGCGAACGGCAATCAAGTCCCAAGCCCTCGCGACTTCGTTGCTGTCGGACCCCGACGTACACAACCAAGTCGCGGTTGGACCCAATTTGGATAGCATACACCGATGGAGCACGGGGCTCGCGCGGGAGCCGGGATCGCAGCTATCCTCATCTCACCATCCGGTGTCAAGCTCCGCTATGCGGCGAGGCTAAAATTCCCATGCACCAACAACATCGCGAGAATACGAGGCGGTCATCCCGCCCCGAACAAGCTCCGGGCTTTATCGGCAGAAGGGCCATCATCGGGGACGAACTCGTGCGAAGAAGTCGTGTCGCCATGTCGAAAAGTTGCAAAGCCGAAACCCGTAGCCGCAAGTACCTCATCGAGTCCGAGCGCCTTTTTTTTCTTGGGCATCACAACGAAAACCATAGCGGGCGGGGACAACGGCGAGGCGCCGAACTAGCGGGCAGCAGCAAAGACAGGGCTCGTTACCCCGGGCGTGTTCTATGAAATCCTCACAAAGCCAGCCATCGAAGGATCTCCGCCACCGGCCAAGTTTGTGAATCCATCACAAGCGAAAGATTGAGGGCCCCAATCATCGCCACATCAAAGGCCACCTCGAACCCGAGTCAAAAAAGAAGAAGAAAAGAGGATAGCGTATGGTGAGAGGATCTGAGAATGATTGACGAGCAGCTATACAAAGCATCGCTTACAGCACCATGGCTCAAGTGTATCTCCGCCCCGAGGGAAGGGTAATACTTGGGAGGTGCACGGGGCGTCTGCCGGACTCGCCCCCCCCCGCTGCTAGTCGAAAAAGTGTTCAAGCAGGGCTTCTATTGGCCCACCGCCCCTAAGTGACGCCGAGAACCTCGTGAAATGCCGCCGGAAGGCCGCCACCAATGCCCACCACTCAAATCTCCCCGGCGCGCCAACCACCCCAATCTGCCCGACACGCCGCTTCAAAGATGGGGGATCGACCTCGTCGGACCAATGCCAACGGAAGACCGGAACCTCCGCTACGCGCTTGTAGCCATTGAGTACTTCACGAAATGGATCGAAGCCCGCCCCTCGCGACAATAACCTCGCGTTGGTGCAAAAAGTTCTTACCGCAACAAATCATATGCCGCTTCGTCCCAAGAGAGATTCTGATCGACAATGGCACTTCGGTTTGACTACGAGGCGTTCAAACAATTCGCTCCCGTGTTGGAACCAAGATATGCTTTGCCTCCGTCGGGCACCCCCCGTCCAACGGCCTCGTCGAGAGGGCCAACGGCATCATCCTCCGGGGCATCAGCTCAAAAATCCAAGGCAGGCCAAGGGGCACCCGCAGGCTGAGCATCTTACACCGTAGTGCAGTCGCACAACACCTCCGAATGCAGAGCAACAAAGTTCACCCCGTTCAAGCTACTTTTCGGTGAAGAGGCCGTGCTGCCAGAGGAGCTTACTCATGGCTCGCCCAGAACAACCCTCACGCCGGCCGAAGAGAACCCCCGCGATCACCAATGACCTCGTGGAGGAGGCCCGCAATCGAAAAGCCGTCCTCAACCTCCACTCGTACCAACAAGAAACCCGCAAGTGGCGCAACAAAAGATCATACCCCCCAACCTGCGCCGTCGGCGACTTCGCCATCGGAAGCAAAACGCCGGATGGCGGGGGAAGTTTGTCGCCAAATGGTCGTGGCCTTTCCTCATCACAAGGTCAACAAGGCCAGGCACATACCACCTCAAGACCTCGAAGGAAACGACCTCCCACACACGTGGAACATTGACGACCTCCGCAAGTGCTACCCTTACGGCGCCCCACCTCGGCGTTCGCGAGCCGTAAGATCTCCCTTTTGATGTTTTTCACTTCTCTTTTCTTTTGCAAGCTTTTGTAAGACTCTATCATGTAACCGGGGCTGCACTCTTTTTCCTCGCGAAGGGGCGTGAGGTTTTTCAATGAGGCAAAGACCCCCATCTTCATTAATATATGCAGAACGTTCCCCGAAAAACACTGTCTCCATGTTTATCTCAAAGAAGGCAAAACACCGAAAGGGGGTGAACTGCCAACACTCCACCCTCATCGGCCCGACCACCCGCTGGCGATGATTGGCCGTGCAAGGGGCTCGACATCTACCTTCGCCCGGCCGGGCCAAACATACAAGGGGGGCGCAAAAGCGCACCCCGCTGCGGACCCCGAGTATGGGCGGCGGAGGTACAAAAGCGTGCACCCCGGCAAGCCACGCCGGGGCCGCCGCCAACCCCGTGCGGACCCCGAGTATGGGCAGCGCGGAGGTACAAAAAGACGCGCACTCGGCAAGCCACGCCGGGCTCGCAGTCTAACCCCCGCCGCGACCCCGAGTATGGCCGGCAAGGAGGGGTGGCAAAAAGACGCTGCACCTCGGCAGCCACGCCAATAAACGCGACCCCGCCACTCCGACCCCGAGCATGGTCGCTACGGAGGAAAGAGCAAAGACGCGCACCCCGGCAAGCCACGCTGGGCTCAAGAAACGCGACCCCGCCACGGACCCCGAGCATGGGCCGCGCCGAGGTGCTTGCGCCACAAAAAAAGACGCCAGCACTCGAAACCCACGCTGGGCTCAAGAAAACGCAGAACCCCGCGGCGACCCCGAGTATGGTCGCCAGCGGGAGGCCAAAAAGACGCGCACTCCCGGCAACACGCCGGGGTCAAGCAGAAAACGCGACACCTCGCCATTGCACCGCGGCGGGCCGAGGCCAAAGACGCGTACCCCGCAAAACCACGCCAGGCCGCGAAAACGCACCCCCGTCGCGACCCCAACTATGGGTCGCCGGAGGTACAAAAAGACGCGCACCACGGCAAGCCACGCCCGGGGCTCGCAAAAACGCGACCCCGCCACGGACCCAGCGTATGGACCCGTAGAGGTACAATAAACATGCACACCCCGGCAAAACACGCCGTGGCTCGCTAAAAAGCAACCCCGCGCGATCCTCGTAGGGGCCTGGCCGGACCCAAGAACAACGCAGCAAAGAGCACCAAGGGGCGCCAAAATCACCTCCACCTAGCACAACGCATTGAACACCTTCACCAACCATAGGACCAAACACTTCACTGCGTCGCAGCCAAGGACACCCACCTAACTCCAGCCAAACAATTAAGAGCCCCCTCCCATTGCCGTACAACCCTCTCGCCGCTATAAAAACCCACCACCGCCAACACAAGCATACCGCCAAAAACGGCAAGCCAAAAAGGGGTGCGCTAGCAAAGCAATGCCCCTGAGTTAGAACACCCACGCTCCTACAGCCGCAAGCGCCGCAAAAAACTCACGACACCCCGACTCGAAATTCACACCCTCGACACCACAATGGAGAATGTAAAAACACAAATGCGCTTAGCAAACAAGAACAAGGTCTCCCCGCACACGTTGCCACCAAAGACCACCCAAATAACTCCACGCGCTTGAATCCATGCCGGGCCGCAGCCCGCATTCCTGGCCGGGTTCGCAATGGAGAATGTAACATCCTCCCGAAAGGCGAGGCGCCAAAGGAATCAAAAAGTTCCGGCAAAGGTTGCTCGAGTACTGGGCCCACGCGAACCCCGCGCACAACGCAGAAGCCGCAAAGACGATCCCCGAAGACCCCCGCCGCAACAGCGAGCTGCAACATGGGACCCCGCGCCGACCCCCGGCACCGCAAGAAGGGCATTCAGCACAGGCCTCCGAGCTCCTCGCCCGACACCACACGACCAACTTCGGAGATCCTCGACACACTCGCACGCGACCAACCCGCGCACGCTTTTTAGGTAGAAATAGGAAGCATCAAAAAGCGACTAGCGGGCAACCCTCGCAACCTAGAAACCCGGGGTAACCTTGGGCAACCTAGTAGAGAAGCTTAGCTAGTCGGTTTCCTCCCTCCTCAAGAAGGGAAAGCATTGCGTAAAGCGAATGTACCTTGCATAAAACATGTACCCGAGCGTCGGGCAATGGAAAAACTGTCATCTCGCCCCCACAAGCGACAAACGATCGGCGCAACTAAACCCTCGCAAAAAGCGAGCCTCGCTAAAAGAAGCACGGGGCGTCGCTGCGCAACTAAACCCTCGCAAAAAGAGCGAGCCTCGCTAAAAAGAAGCGGGCGTCCGCGCAACTAAAACCTCTCCGCAAAAGAGCGAGCCTCGCTAAAAGAAGCGGGGGCGGCTAGCGCAACTAAAACCTCTCGCAAAAGAGCGAGCCTCGCTAAAAAGAAGCTAGGGGCGTCATCTGCGCAACTAAAACCCCCGCAAAAGAGCGAGCCTCGCTAAAAGAAGCGAGGCGTCGCTGCGCAACTAAAACCTCCGCAAAAGAGCGAGTCTCGCTAAAAAGCGGGGCGTCGGCTGGCGCAACTAAAACCTCCTCCGCAAAAAGAGCGAGCCTCGCTAAAAAGAAGCGGCGTCGCGCGCAACTAAAATCTCCGCGAAAGAGCGAGCCCCGCTAAAAAGAAGCGTCGCTGCGCAACTAAAATCTCGGTAAAAGAACGAGCCTGCGCAAATGGAAGCAGAGCCACGACAAATCTACAACAACCCCCCGCGATGGGGGCACAAACTCACAACAACTCCGCGAAGGGGGGACAAGTTTACAACAGCCCCGCGAAGGGGGGACAAAGTTACAACAGCCCCACGAAGGAGCAAGTCCGAGCCAAAAAGCCCCTCAACCGCAAACCGTGCCAGCAAGGTCTGCAATCAAGCCCTCCAACACATCTCCCACAAGAATCCCCGCCACACGCTCCACAAACTCCGCCACGTCAACCACCTCGACTTCAAGCGGACCACTCGAAACCCCGCCACCCGGCAAGCAACCACCCGCCTCCTCCTCCTCCTCGAGGCGGACTTAGCGGCCCCCCGGAAGAGGGGCGGGGCCACGACAAGCGGGGCGGCCCGATAGGACCCGCCCGGCGAAAAACTCTCCGCCAAATCGCGGGGCCTTAGCTCCATAATCGGTTCAGGCTTAGGCACAACCACGGCGCCCTCTCGAATCCACCTCGAAACCAACCTGCGCCAAAGCGCAATGGCGGCAACCTCCTCGTCCCCAAGGTCTTCGTCCAACAAAACCGAGGACGGCCCCGCCCCAAACAACACCCGCTCCACCTGACGGTCCGTCAGATCGCTACCACGCCAAAACGCCCCCGCGGTCTAGTTCTTCACGTCATACTTCCGAGTGCGCGCCCACCAAAAGCGAAGCTGACCCCGGGTACGGGTCATTGCGTGAACCCGTCTCCCCGAGACAAAAATATCTTGGTAGTTCATCATCAAGGGCACGACATTCCAGCACCCTCCGCGCCGAGGCCCTTGATCCCCCTACAGCAGAGCCAAAGGTTAGAAAATGCGTCTCGCAAAACTTCACATCTAACCTCGCGGCGTCGAAGGTAGACGACCCACTTGATAAGAAAGCATAGCGACACAAAGAAAACACATTAACTTAAAACCACGCATCAGCCCATTAAAACGCAACAAGTACATTCACAAAACCTCATAGCGAGGCGCCCTAGTTCCTACACTCTGCATAAGCAATCACACCCTTGAGGCATCAACCTGGCGGGAGGAGAAGACCCAACCATCCGCGGCTTCCCCGCACCCTTCCCCCCACGCAGCATCCTCGCCATCCTCCGCGGAAGCAACCATCCCCTCGTCCACGGCGGCCTCCTGCGTCGCGAGCGTCCTCCGTGGCATCATTATCACGGGGTTCTCGATGACATGGGCATCCTCCGCGACATCGGGGGTCACGTCATCCCCCGCCTCGAGCACAAAGCAGCCAAAGCTCTGCGCACCCAAGCATCGGCAACACGAAACACAAGGAATCATGATAAAAACAAGCCAAAAGAGGAGTGCCTCAAGCAAAACCACATACCCGAGCGGTCTCCGCCGAGCCTCCTCCATAGCCCTTTGCGTGCCCGTCTCCGTAAAGAACTGTAGAAAAACGCCCCGCCCCCGGTATCGGAGGTCGGATCCTCACGCACCCGCCCATCTCCTCCTTGCGGGGAACCTCAGCTTCCGGGGGTCATTGAGGTGAGGCACCCCGGCACCGTAGGGCCCGTCCGAAGCGCCATAGCGCCACATAGCCGCCAAAATCCGAGGCGTGGTGCACAAGCGAGGCACACTAGACAGTGGCCTTCCGGCCACTCCCCGGCGGCCAGCGAGCCCCACCGTAAGGGGGGGCGAGCTGGTACTCCCCAGCGTCCACCAAGACTCCGTCGAGGAACTCCTTCACGGAACTCATCTCGGAAAGCCGGGAGGCGTCACGCGCCGAGAGTCATTTTTCAGCCTCCGCAACCCTCTTGAGCAACCTCCGGCGTGCGCTTAGCCTCGCGGACCTCGGTGCCCCGGTCGGCGTTGCGCCGCGAGGTGTCCACTACCTCATCATGCGCCGTCTTGTACTTCTCCTCCAGGCGGCGTAAGCCCCGGCCCCTTCTTCGGCTCCGCCCGGGAGTCGCCCCACCTCGCCTGCGGCGCGGCGGCGTCGTCGCCCTCCGCTTGAGCTGCTGCGCATCGTCCCCGCATCCCATCGAGCGGCCCGGCCCTCCGCAGCCAGCGCGAGAACCATAATCTCTCTCGGCCTTCACGGCGATGTCACGGCCAAGCTCGGCGCTCGGCGGAAGCTCAGCCGATGCCACGGCCTCCCGTATCGCGAGGCAGCGCCCGTACACGTGCCCAAGAACCGCCCGTTAAATATCGTTGGCCTCGAACCGACACTCCCCATTGTCGGGCCGGTGTGCAGTGCGACTCGAGAGCCCGCGGGCATCACCTCCTCCGCAAAACCGAGGGGCGCCGGCGCGAGGCAGCGGCCGTGCCCTCGTTTTCCCCACCACTCCCATCATCAATCTCCCCTCGATCTCCGACCCTCCACCAAAATATGGAAGGCGAGACGCGGTCGGGGGGCCCGGTTTACACGGGTAACGTCACGCCGGTGGAGCCGTCAAGAGCCCGAACCCCGGGATTTGTATGCGCCCGCCACCATCGCCATTCTCCGAGCTTCCGCAGCGACAAAGCGGCTCGCCCGACAGCTCACGGCCACCTCGGCAGACGGAGGCGGAACAACTCCGCATTTGGAGGGTGCGGCCACCGGCGGGGATTCCGCCTCTCACCACTCGGCGAGGTTTCGCGCCACCGGGGGTGAACCCGATCTCACGTGGACCCGCCACGCTGGTGCGTCACCTCTTAAACTCCTCCTTTCGGCTCTTTGATGTAATGATTGGATCTGGTGGGCACTGACACCAGCGGGGCGCGTGGCGACGACCGTGATGAACCCCCGTAAACCTTGACGAGGCGAGGCTGCACATCGACACGGCAATCGCTGCCCAGACGCGCCTGGCCGGCGTGCTGTTGCCTATGCTTGCCCTCTTCTTCAGCTTTCTGCTTGTGCGGGGCCCCGCATCTACCTCCTCCAGCGGCGAGGCGGTCGGAGTAGATCACCCAGAGCCCGGTCGAACACCGGTTCGAGGCGTTTTTCTCGCCCCAAGGGCCATCGATTTTCTTGAGCTGCGGCATCCCTCGCGCGCCGTACAGCTCATCGGTTCAGTCTCGACCTCCCACGAGAACCACGCCTCACGCCGCCTCCCTTGAGCCTCCCCTGCAGATACGATGGCCCCCGAGGCGTCGAAGAATCCACCATCGGGGACTTCAGGTCAACCAGCGTAACTTGTCCAGCGTCCTCAACCTCGGCCAAATTTGCGGCGGACGGAGGAACCACCCCTCGCGCCACAAATTCCTCCACCAAGTCGCGCCACGGCGGTGGCGCGACATATTACGTCGGCATAAGCCTCTTTGCTCGACCACGGCGTTGGTCTCGCCCATTGCCCCTCCGGATCGCCAAGGTTGCGCGGTTTCCGCCAAAGCTCCGGGCCTCGGCAATTACGTGAGTAGAACCACCGGCTCGGCCCGGTCCGGGCCCACTTGTTTCTCTGCGCTTTTACGCGGGAAGCGGCGATTCCGCGGTAGGCGAAGGTGTACCGCGGCGTCTTGAGCAAGCTGCTGCATCCTTACGGTCCGCGGCGAGTTGTAGGTGGGCCCGATGGTTGTAGAGGAAGGCGTCGGCGTCCGACATCGAGCCACCGCGGCGGCGAGGCCGAGCAAAATGGACAACTTGGTGAAACAGCGGGTTGATTGGTGGAACCGAAGCCCCACGGCCCGCTTCATCGGCTCCACCACAAACTCGCGACAGGAAAAGCAGAGCCCATGACGAAGAACTCCGAGAACACCACCACCTCGTTGTCTGGCGGTGACGCGGAATCGATCACCGCGTGGAGGCCGGCTTTAAAAACTGCTCCCGAGATAGCCCGGCTCCGCGCTCGCCGGATCCCCCTGGTCACCTTCTTTGGGGGGGAACATCGAGTTAGGGAGGTTTCTTTCGCCTTCCCCTTAGCGACCTCCGCGGCTTTTCGAAGACATCGTCGGCGGCGACACCTAAACGGGGGCCCTCGAGAGCGGCGGCTCGCGGGTCCTCACGCTCAGCCCGACGACAAGCGCGAATGGCGAAAGAAAAAGCGGGCTCAAAAGGCAGATGATGCCAGGAAAGCGAGCGCAAGGTAAGTGCAGAAATTTTACCGTCCCGGTAACACCATCCTTATATAGGGGGCGGGAGGCGGTTGGGAGCGGACCCGAAACGGCAGGATCGCTTCGCCCGCGTTACCGACGGTTCGCATTCAACGCTCGATTCATTCGGAGACCCAACACCCGCGGCCAGCGTAGACTCACCGCGTGTCAAAGGAAAACCGCAACGGCCCGGCGGCAACGAGGGCGTCGGCGAGGTCAACCCCCAAAGCGCCCGGCGCTTGCGCTTGTCCCTCAAAAGGGTTTTAGTTGCTCGGCCGGGCCGCACCGGACCAAACCCCAGGGGCTTTTGTTGGGGAGGGCTCCTCACCGGGGACCCCGGGTGCTCACCAGGCTGGCGCGACACCCTGCCGGGCGCGGGGGGGCGTGGGACCAAGGGCCGACACCGTTGCCGCGGGGGCAAAACCAGACCGGGAAAACCCGCTGCCCGCGAGGGCGGCTCTGAGCAAGAGCGGGAGCCGTGCCCGCGGGGCGGCAAGGCCAAGGGCGACGCACCCGCGGGCGCGGGGGGTGGCGAAAACCCGGCGACACCGCGGCGCGGGGCGCGCGCGAGCAAACAGCAACACCCGCGGTCGCGGGTGGCGAAACCAAGGGACACCGCGGGGCGCGCGGCGGCCAAACCACCCCGTATGCGGGGCGGCAAGACCAGGACAACACCCCCGGAGCGAAGGGCGAAACCAAGCGACACCTTGAGGGCGAAGCGGCGAACCAAGAAACAACACCCGCGATCGCGAGGTGGCGGCCGTGACACCCCGCGGCGCGAGGCGGCGGATCAGGCCGGCGCCTGGCAGAGCGGCGATACAGCGTCGGGGGCGCCACCGGAGACGCAAGGAGCCGCGGAATCCCGAAAGACCGAGCGCGTGCGGCACGAGGAGATGGGAAACCCTAGTGCGAGGCTTAGAGGAGCCGAGTCTTGTGTTTTTACTTTCCTACCCCTAATGGGGTTTGTACGAATTGCCCCCTGCACGGGCCACGGATGTAAGTGGCAAGCACGCTTTGTCTGTTAAGTAACTACTGATGGCGACCAAACCGGGCGCCTATAAATCTGGGACCAGGCGGGGCGTATGAAGGGACGATGGGTAAGAACTTTTATGACCTAGCAATCAAAAAAGGCAACTTCTTGGGATCATCACTTTTGCACATGTCACCTTTGCCTCCACGACTTACCCACGTGGTGGGCCCTCGCTCCTCCTCCGCCACCCACGTGGCGAAGGCGAAAAGGGGCAGGTGCCTTACCCACAAGATTGCTAGCGATCATCTCCACAAGTTCTTTGGACCAGCAAAAGGTTTCTTGGAGGCAAAAGAGGATCCATTAAGCTGGGTCAAATTTGGTGATCACGGTACCAAATTCTTTCATGCCAACGCTACTATCGGACATCGTGTCAATATTATCGGTGAAATTTGGATCTTGGAGATGGTCTCCTTTGTCTCTTCTCATTTGGACAAGGAAAGAATTTTGTGGGAGAGCTTCAAAGAAAGGCTGAGTACCTCTGAAGCTTGCAGTTTCCCATGTGCTCCCAGTTTCTTTCTTCAGAGAATTAGTAACCTTGAGCTGCTTGAGACACCTTTCTCCAACACGGAGATTGATTCCATTATTAAGACTCTCCCCGGTGACAAATCTCACGGACGGATGGGTTCAACAATGAATTCCTCAAAAAATGTTGGCCCTTGATCAGACATGATTTCTATAGAGTTTGCAGTGATTTCTATAATGGATCTATCTGCCTGAAGAGCATTAATTCCTCTTTTATCACCCTCATTCCTAAAGTTGATGGGGCCAGAAGGGTTAATGACTTTAGACCAATATCTTTATTGAATTCCTCAGTCAAGTTGGTCACTAAGATCCTTGCAAGCAGACTACAACCTTGCATCAGCGGTGATTCACAAAAACCAGTATGGATTCATCAAGGGGAGAACAATTCGGGGCTGCTTGGCTTGGGCCTATGAATATCTGCATATCTGTCATCACTCAAAAAAGAAATTGTGATTATCAAATTAGATTTTGAGAAGGCCTTTGATAAAATTGAGCACCAGGCTATGCTTACCATCATGGAGGCCAAGGGCTTTGGTCAAAAATGGCTTGGTTGGATGAAGGCCATCTTCTCTTACGGTACATCGCCAGTCCTGCTCAATGGTGCTCTAGGAAAGACTTTTCATTGCGAAGAGGGTTAGACAAGGAGACCCCCTCTCTCCCTTACTTTTTGTCCTGGCTGCGGATCTTCTTCAATCAATGATCAATAAAGCCAAGGATCTTGGCTTGCTACAGCTACCAATTCCCCTTAGCTGTTCTTGACTTTCTGTTGTCGGTATCTTTGATGATACCCTGATAATTGCGGAAGGAGATGCTAGGCAGTTATTTTTTCTCAAGTCCCTAATCAACGGTTTCTCCATGGCCCTTTGGATTGAAGGTGAATTTCAGCAAATCCATGATGATCCCCATAAATGTTCTGAAGCAAAATTATCTCGTTGGTTGCTACTTTTGGGTACATTCCATTGGCGACCTCCCTTTCACCTATCTGGGGCTGCCTCTCTCTGTTGATAGGCCAAGGATCCTGGACTTCATGCCCTTGGTGGATAAATGTGTCGGTAGGCTTGATGGAATCTCCACCTTCTTAAACCAAGCTTTGGTAGATTACAGCTCACAAATGCAGATCTTCTCAGCTCTCCCTACCTTCTTCATGTGCTCCACATCCTTTGCCAAAAGGAATAATCAAAATGGTTGACAAGCCAAGAAGATCTTTGCTTTGGAGAGGCTCCGGCTCAATGCCTATGCCATCCCTAAGGCTGCTTGGATAATGACCTATGTCTCAAAAATTCTTTGGGGATTAGGAATTATTGATCTTGAAAAGCATAATAAGGCCACTGCTCTTGAAAAACTTGCACAAGTTCTTTAACAAGGAAGACATACCTTGGGTGCATCTTGTGCAGGAAAAGCATTATAGCAATGGCAAGCTCCCAAGCCATATTAAAAGGGCTCTTTTCCGGTGGAGAGATGTTTTGAAACTTACACTTTGAGTTCAAAAGTATTGCACTGACCCTCTGGTAAGGCCCCTGGTGATTCCATCCTCTTACGGCATGATAGTTGGGCTGGTGATGCTCTCTCGGTGACCTACCTAAGCTCTTTTCCTTCACCACCAACAAGATGGTCACTTTGCAAAAAGTCCTTCTTTGAGCAGGGATTTTTATAACTTCTTCCACTTGCCTTTATGCGAGGAAGCTTTTGAGCGATATCGGCTCCTTGAGCTTGAGATAGGCTCGAGAGAGATCAGCTCGGATAATGATGTCAGGAGTTATTCATGGGGGTCTAGCAAATTCTCTTCTTCCAAGGCTTACAAAAATTATGTGGCAATCGGTCGGTAGCATCCCTCTTTCAAATGGCTTTGGAGATCAAATTGTTAGCCAAAACATAAGATTTTCTTTTGGCTTTTGATGAAGGGGCGGGCTCGATGCGAAAAACATTTTGAAGCGACGAGGCATGACTCACGGACAACTATCATTGTGTGCTGTGCAATAGCCTCCTGAGAAGAGTCGATGCATCATCTCTTCATTGACCCCGTCCTTTTGCGGCAATGTGTTGGAACCTGGATTGGAGTTCAGCCTTCAAATGGTGTCTCTTTCCTTGAGTTGTCCTCTCATCTCAGAATTCAAATCAATGCCCCATTTTTCATGGATGCTGTCATTCTCCTCTGGCGGTCAATCCGGATGGCCATGAATGGGTTGATCTTCAATGGGGTGCAACCAACTTTGCTGGTGCGTCGGCAAATCTTCACCAAGGAGTTACATCTTCTAAAACATAGAGTGAAGCCTGGCATTCTCCCCAATTTCTTCAATGGAGCCAAAATTTTTCTCTTCCGAGGCTGATTTTCATGTTTTTTACCTCTTTTTTTTGTTTCTTAAGTTTTTAATTTAGAACCTTTTTTTGTACTTGTGGACTTTGTTTCTTGGCTTTAATAAAAGTGCTGTAGGGGCTCCGGCCCCTCAGTTGGTCAAAAAAAAAATGGAGAGAAGTGAATTTGGTTTCCACATTCCTGCTTATATATACCGATAAGTCACGAATGGAGGTGGCAGCTAGTGTTATATGGCTGGTTCCATATACAATGTTTTCTCTGAGGGGGCGTATGCTATGCAAACCTACTTCATGTGCTAACTATAGGAACTCTCTCTCAACAACACCACGATGTAGATCCGATGGCTAAAGATAAAGGTGGATTATTTTAACACTTAAACCCTTCCACTCATCCACCCTAATCAAATCTTTTTGCAAAAGAACCCCCAAAACACGATTCAGGCGTCGGTTCGTAATCTGCCGATCCGATCCGTCGGGCGCCAGCCCGCCCGTCGTGGTAAGCCCATCTCCAGCAGTGCTGCCCCCCCGCCGCCCCATCAATCCTACGAGGAGCAGCCAGATAAACGTGGGTGGAGAGAGGTGCGTACACATCATCAGCCAGCGAGCGTTGATCGATTGCAAGACCGGATTTTCATTGATGAATTTGCAGCCTCATCGTGCGTGGGCATTTTAGGGTTAAATGCGTGCATGGAACCTACTGTGTGCTTGATGACTACTGATGCATATGTTGTTGATTAGCCAATTGCAGGGCGGTGCAGGCTGCTCCACGCGGTCTCAGGGGGACGGAGAAAGCTCGGGGAGAACCTCCGGTCTTGGCGCGGCCATGGATGGGAGAAGCTTCGGGGAGAAGCGGGTGAGGGAGATGGAACGCATCGAGGGGGCTTTTGCAAAAGGAACCTGCAGGATGTAAGGCAAAAGCGGGCGTTTTTTGCAAATCTAGCGCGCCTCCATCTTCATCCATCAGATTAGAAACCAGCGGCTGAAGAGAGTTCCTATAGTTAGCACACGAAGTAGGTTTGCATAGCATACGCTCCCTTTCTACAGAGGTGTCAAGCATTGCTTTTATACTAGAAGAATGGAGCAAATATCAAGTTGAATTTTATTGAAATTGGAGTCAGAGTCAGAGAGCACATGGGACAGAAAACAGAGGATCTCAACACTAGTACACTACCCTCCAATGAATCATATAAACCACTGAATGCTTTCCATGTGACAATTTAGATGGATACTATATATTCCTATTATCTCTTTCAGCAGTGCCGTGAGTTTCATATGTATCATGCAAAGAGGGCAGAGTATTAGGAACAAAAAACATGGCACAGTTCTTTTTATCCATTTGGTTTTAGGTTCAACGCGCACACTAGGATTCGGAGGTATCAGAAAGGTTAGTGTTATCCTGGGACAATACTTCTACGTCATGTTAAGTTTTTGTTGTGGTCTCACTTCTCGTAATCAGCGGACAATGGCGGCCAAGGCAGAGCGAGTTTGTTGAGCTGTGCTAGGCTGCCAATATGAGGTGAGTTTGTGAGCCGCGCGCCGTCTGGCCAATCCGAGGCCTACAGGGAACAGGAAAGTGCCCCAAAGGATAGGAAATTCCATTTGTACTACCACGAACGTGGTGTCCAGTCTGATGAAGAATTGAAGAGAGTTCGTTGCAACTTCTCCGAGAGTTGAGATTTGTCTTGGACAGGGGCAATCGTTTAAATTCTCGTTATTGAAAGTAAAAAAATTGCTCATCAATTTCTAGAGTCTAAGCATCATTGATAACCATAGTTAATTATCGGATCTGTTCTGGTTTCTTAAAACATGCGCCAAATTTATACCACAATTACCTAGACACTTTGCGAATATGTATATAATCTATTTAACCTCTTAAAGTTACACCTGAACTACATTTCTGCTGTAATTACTAAAAAATAAGCTAAATTATATTCTTAGATCTACATTTAAATTGTCAACATATGCTACTATGAAAAACATTTAGATGCCATAGATTATGCCTCTCTCTCTCTCTCTGTATATGTTTCAAAATTACCCAATTATGTCACAAATTAATGTACAAATAACTAATAAGCAGAAATATTGTGTTGTGTTGAAAATTTTTGTAGCACTGGATATAAATAATTGGTTCAAATTAACACTGTATATGGAACCACAGCAGACAAAAAACAGAGGACCTCAAGGGACCGTTGGTTGGTTGAGGCATGTCGGCCTGCCTAGTTGAGGTGAGCTGTACAACCGTCCACGGCCTAGTCGATCTGAGGTTGCTGAGTAAAAGTGCCCTGTGAATGACTAGAACACGGCGTCCAATCTGAGCAAGAGGCTCTGTTTGCGCCTTCGCCAAATGCTCAGATTTCTACTTCTCATGTGCACGGAGGCTGCAGGCCAGAGGTCACAGTTAGAGCTTCTCAGATGCTGCTTCCACTTCCTACCTCGACTTGGGGTAAGAGGCTGGCTGCGTGTGTACATTAGTACACTACCGTCGAATCAATATAAGCCACCCAATCCTTGGCACGTGACAGTTTAACTGGATCCTATGATATGTTTTCTACAGAGGAAATCAATATAAGCCACCCAGTATCATGACCATGAGTAGTGTCGTCATATATAGGTACTACTATCACAGTGTGGCACAGTACCACTGATCAATAATTTGGTTTCAGTTCAACACAGCACTAGTAGAATATGGAGGTCGAGGAAATATCTGCTCTAGAATGTACTTCTGCTTCCTATCCCGTGCTTGTTCTAGCACAGTACCACTGATCAATAAAATACATGGCCGCAAAATACACAGGGCCGTAGTTGTGTGAGCTGAACAGATCTTGATAGGTATGCATTTTGGGATGTTCCTGACAACAGCACGCCATGTGATGATATTCTACCCTTTGAGGATAACTTAGTTCACCTAGTCTATTTTTTCTTTCCTGGAGCTTCTCATTCCTATTACACACAAGATACATGTACTAGAACTATGTATGCACGTGTATGGCATGTATCGTCCTTCACCCTCACGCCCCCAATTCTATAGTCCTATAAGATGATGGGCTCCATATGGTAAGCCTGGTTTCCACTCTGCTGCCTATATATACCAATAAGGCATGAATGGAGGTGGTAGCTAGCCTTATATGGCTGGTTCCATATACAATGTTTTCTACAAAGGTGGCAACCGTTGCTTCTATAGTAGAAGAATCGAGCCAATATCAAGTAGAATTTTATTCAAATTGGAGTCAGAGTCAGAGAACACGTGGGCATCAGTCAGAGGACCTCAACACACACTACCCTCCATGTGACATTTTAGATGGATCCTATTATAAGCTCTCTTTTCAGAGTAGTGTGAGCATACATAGGTACTACTATCATAGAGGCATGTGACAGTTTTCCGTGACCATGACCATGAGTAGTGTTGCTTCTTAGCCACAGCCAGAGCTCTCGTGTGCAGCATGCACTTCCTACCTCGACTTGTCTAAAATGCTACCTACTTAAGAATCTTTTTTTTATGGAAGCTGCTTAAGCGTCTTGAGCTCCTTTGTCCATGATATCGAGCTGTCGACACTCTGTGCACCCCATGCTTGCCAAACTTCAGCTGATTGCTCAAACTGTCTAGATATAATACACCATTTGATTAAAAGCACCTTGGTCCCAGAATATAGTTAAAATAAATTCCTATAAGGTAAAGTCTCAAACTATTTATAGTTTTGTAAACATTCTTATTTTGTTAAACAAAGGTTCTTGTTTCAAGATTATAAGGAAATCTCCATTATTATTTCTGCAGAATCTGCTCCTATCTAGTATCTACAGATCCTGACACTGCAATGACAAATATTTATGGCATAACGGAGATGACATAGTTGTTGGTTGAATACTTCAAGCTCTTGCAATTCTGTTAGAGATAAATAAAGCTACATAGAAATCTGAAGTGGGGCACCTTGTTTTCACTCGATTCCCTCTTGTCGACTCCCCATCACATCACCTGGAAAGCAGACGAACCAACTTGTGTCTCTCACTCCAATACATCTCAGTTTCGCCCCGAGAATGGCAGGCTGATCAACTTGGTGAAGTTGAGCAGTGCGGTTGTGATCAACGAGACCGTGTCAGAAATACCTGTCCTGATTCTCAATGCGTCCATTAGGTTGACAATTTGCTTTCCCAGTGCGTCCCATCACTGCAGTCGTACCCAGACCTCGTTATTAGGTTGACGAATTTGCTGACCATCCTTCAACCATCCCATGAAAATTGTTCATTTGTGTTAGTACGCTAAGGAAAAGAGGTAAGCAGGAAATGTATATATGGTATGGAGTTACCATGTCATGCAACAATATATGGTATGGATCGAAGACAATTAGGGGTCTTCCTCCCGCACAAAAGATCGATGGTGGCTATTCCGAACGCCACCGATACATCAAGGTGGAGGGTAGCGGTGAGGGCACACGATTTCAAGCGTGGGCGATTTTGCCGAGCTGCAGTGGGGGTTGTCTCCATCCAAATGAGTTTTTTTCAAGTTCATTTTGGTGCACATTGTTCAAAGGCGTGGTGGCTGATTCGAAGACCGCCATGAAGTAACATCGATATCTTTAGCACTGTCTCGAGTAGTAAACTTAATTCTTTTTTTTTGGATGGAGTAGATCTTTAGTACATTTACCTTCATATACTAAAGTTTTTTTATTCTGAGTTTTTGTAATAATTAAGTTTGGTTGTGTGTTGTCACGTAGAGGCTTTTAGGCTGTGCTTGGCGTTACCGCAGATGGCAGGAATGTTAATTTCTTTATTAAAAAATGCAACGCAAACTAAGGGTGGAGCTTCATATATATGTTCGATGGGGGTGATAATTGGTAGCTACGAACATTTATTGTACTACTATGTACTATTAAGTATCTAACATGCTTCAAATTCATGTTTTCTATGGAACAGTACAAAAGATTCTACTACTACTTGAACATAATTGCGAACATATGGTTGTTTATAATCATTTGTGTTTATTTTTTTGACGAAAGTGATTGTCAACATGTCAACACTTTCCTTCTATTTTCCTTTTCTTTCTACTTGATTTACACTTACCCGGCACCGCGAGGTCTGTCGGTCGGCGTTGTCTCGGCTTGTGTTGTGCAGGTGTTGAGCTTGAGATGGTGGTCGACGGTGAGGCGAAAGTTCCCCAAGTAGTGCTTCCTGATCTGTATTTGAAGCGGTTCTTTGAATTCCTTATGATATGCAGTTGCCGAGGGATTCAAATTAGTGCCGCCCGACCGTATTACTCCTGAGTTAAAAAAAGATAGGAAATCTCTCTTTTTTCAAGTTATTGTCCTAATAAAAAATAGTCTTGGGATAGGCCCTGTTCGGTAAGAAATATAGTGAAATTGTCTTCCGCATTCTTTCCCCCGACCCGCTACAAAAAAAAAAAAAAAGACGTTCATTTCTTAAAATATCTTATATATTTAGGGGAAACCGAGGAAGGGACAAATCTATCCTAATGGTAGTAAGAGTAACAATACGGTGAAGGCGTGTGTCTTGATGGACCCGAGAGAGGTGAAGGGCAGGCGTGAGGAGGCTTGGACCGAGGAACCGATCAACGAGACTGTCAGAAATACCTATCCGGATTCACAATCTCTTCTTCCCTTTCCTAATGCTTCCCATCCCCGCAGTAATACCCAGACCTTGTCATTAGGTAGGCGAATTTGCTCAGCATACATCAGCCATCCAATGAAAATTGTTCATTTGTGTCAGCACGCTGAGGAAAAAGAGGTTAGCAGGAAATGTATATGGTATTACCATGGCATGCAGGGCAAGCTAAGGGTTGTTGGAGCTCTATATATGTTGGATGGGGTGACAGTTGGTAGCTACGAACATTTGTTACCCTACTCTGTTCTGTTAAGTTTCTAACATGCTTCGAATTTGTGTCTTATGTGGAACAGTACAAAAGATCATACTACTACTTCGAACGTAAGAAGCTGTCGATTTTATATATATGGTGCATATCCTTTTCAGTAATAGATCACAGCTCTTTTTGCTACTTTATGTAGTCATCTATCCTTCTTGATATTTGCTCTACTACAACGAATGGCTAGTTACCACAAGATAATAAAAACAATATTTTCTAGCCATGCATTTCTATATACTATGTACGTTGAAAAAAAAAAAAAACTCAACCCTTTCTTTTTAGGTCAAACTAGTTTGAGTTTGACCGAGTTTAATTATAGAGAATATTGTTAACATTTATTACAGCAAATAGATATATCCTAAAACTATATTTGAAAATGAATCAATAAGACTTTTCCAGGTCAAATAAAATACCGGTATTCTTTTATAGAGCCCAAATTTGTACCAAAATTATATGGCCACTATGCCATTATGATAGATTGATCACTACACAGGAGGCTGGTTATTTGCAGCCTAGTGCCACACTTTCGGCAAATGCTGCTCGGGGGAAGAATTAAGCGGCAAAAGGCTCTTTGCCAAGCACCATTTTCAGGCACTTGGCAAAAGCCTTTGGCGAGTGCGGGCCAGCACTCGATAAACAAAAATCGCCGTCACGGCCCGCACTGTGCGATAGCTTTGCTGAGTACCACAAAACCGCACTTCGGCAAAGATTTTCTTTTTTAGTTTCTTTGCCGAGTGCATCTCTCCGCAAAGGACCTTCCTTTTTTCTTTTTCTTTTTTGAAAATTCTTTTGCCAGGTCTTAAAGCGACATCACTTTCGGCAAACCTATCACCTTTGCCTAGTGCCAAGCCCATGACACTTAGCAAACCTTTTATATTTGCCGAGTGTCAATGCCACAGCGCTTCGGCAAAGTCTCCCCTTTGGCCGAGTGCAATGGTCATGGCACTCGGCAAGAAGGGTGGAAACTCAGTGCCTGGTAAACTTAAGCCTTGATCACCTGTAGGCGCATGATTCGAACCCGCCGACGGCTGCTGTAGAAAAAAAAAAGAGATGTTGCATGTGTTCAACTGCTATGTCGGGACCTCTACTGGGTATTTTCTCTGTCTCGAATGTTCAACTGCTTGATACCTTTGGCACTTACTAGTCAGTCTAGTCTTCTAGCTAGCCAGCGTAATTGTCTAAATGGTGCAAAAGAGTTCAGGCTTGGTTTATCAAGTAGAAAACATTGGCTAGGAATTGTGATCTTTTGACCATCTCATGTATCCCAATACAAACAGCTATGTCCAAACAATATGGGATGGATTTCGAACAAGTGACAATAGTTACTATTTTTGTAACAACAATAAGATCCTGTGTGAACTCAGATATGATAATAATGATAATATTACCAATGATACCACTCTGGTTCTTGTCGAAGATCTTAAGAACTACCATGTTGTATGAATGCATTAGGGGTTCTACCGAAAGAGTACGTTTGATTTACACAACTCTTATATATGCATGATTGAGGCACATTGCTCGGTTGCAAATGAACGTCTTATATATGGTTCCAGTGTTCTAGTCCATCTCTTTTGCAGGTTTGAGGACAGGCATACAGAAATTAAATTTAATACTGGTGTTGACCAGAAAGTGGCAGATTTGCTGGTGCACCGTGTTAAAGGAGCTAGTGTTTGAATGCGCTGAACATAAAGCAATAACTGAATCAGCACTTCTGGTTGGTATCAGCTTATAAGACAGTGAACAACACTACAAGCCTCCATGCTTTTGCTGTTTTTTTTGGGGAATAACCTTCCTGTGTTATATGATAGTGTTATGGAGGTCATGCCTGGGCAGATGAATGTCATGCATGTTTTAATTAGTGCCTGAAGAACTGAACTGAGTAAGCTAAGGACAATCACCTACCACAGCAGGAACCTGAGAAGACATTCATCTCTAATGCAGCACCTCAGATCACTCCCACATATAGATCCTAGATAACTCGATGCATGGATGCCAAAGTTGTAGGAACCAACATTGCAGGCAACCACACATAAAAGTGCCTGCGAAAAAGGTATGTCATCCCAAGTTCTGCAGTAGTGTTAACTGAACAGCTATGGATAGCCATCCCCCAGTCTATGGATTGGTTAGTGCCCTTTTTTTTGCAGATAAAAAACATGCACTAGATCTATGAATAAGGCACGTGTGTGAATAATGCACGTGTATCATCCTTCTCCCTCATTCCCTCAATTCTATATATTCCTATAAGACAACTTGCACTAAATGTACTATTCAATGATATAAGTTTGGTTTCCACTCTGCTGCTTATTACATAAATATGAGCTGATTCTCTATACAGGTTTTCCTTCAGCGTTAATCACAGTCGCTGCAATATAGCATGTGGTCTAGGAGGAGGTTGCGAACAAATAAGTGTTGCTTAGTATAAGTTAGCTAGACTACTTATGGGGAACCTACGTACATAGCTATATATAGGTTTGAGTCAACTCAACATCCGTGTACCAAATATTTACGTTTGATTAATTACTTTTTGGAGGAGAATTTGCCAACTTCAAGATGTATAGGCATAGTCTGCTCTTAGAGAAGCTCTTAATGATATACTATACACATGTTTATAGTGGTGAGTGTGTGTGCTTGAATATAAGTGTGTTAAGAACTAGTTGAAGTTGACATGTTGGCACTGAATTGAACCTCAGATCGCCCACGAACCGTCTTTACACCAGGAACATAGCGATGAAGTATATTACACACAGCGACCACGGCCATGTAGCTGGTTACTTCTGCATAATTTCCCATTTTAGTCTTGGTGGCCATAAACGACATACAAAGTAAAGTAGTCGAGACCACATGGTATGCAATACTTTGCGTGTGGCAGCAGTTTCGATGGACCCTATGATAAGCTCTCCTTTCACCCAGTGCTGCGAGTGGCATATGTATCATGCATATTGCATAGAGGTAGTATTAGGAACAAAACTCGTGACACACAGTCAGTTTTCTTCCATTCGTTCCTGTTCTATGCACTAGGTTTTGGAGGGATTGGGAAGATCTGCACTAGCACGAGATAGCAACCCTGCCTCTTATTCCTCGTATTGAGTTGATTGGGGAACTTGAGGTGTGTTCTTAATTGTGCTGAGCACCTGACCACAGGCTGCGTGGTTGATCTGAAGCCGATGAGGAACAACATAGTGCCCCAAACAATAGGAAGTGGCCGGGATGTGTACCACCTGGGCCACAGCGTTTAACCTAAGGAAGAGACTCGATTGAGGCCCACGGCTGATCTCCAGGAGTGCCAGTTTTCAGTCTAGCTTGACTTGTGGAAGATGTTAGCAGCTTCGGTCTCTTTGGATGTACATACTTGTGGCATCTGTTGTTGTCTGTTCGTCCATGGCATTTAGCCAGCATTGACGCTACAAGCATGCCAAGTTTGCCATTCGTGACTCTGTACACAATTCAGACTGCATGCTCAAAGCTTATGACAACCACTATGCCAGAAATCGCTATCTGTGACACTTGTTAACGGCTATCAGCGACACATTTTCATCGTTACCCTTTTTGCGTCAGATATAAGGGCATATCTGTGGCCCATATTTACGCGTCACTGATAACACCTTATCTGCGACGCTTATTGGCTACAAGTGTCACCAATAACACCTTATCAGCGACGCGTATTGGCTACAAGTGTCACCAATAACACCTTATCAGCGACGTATTGACTCACTAGATATAATTCACAGGTCTATTAGAAGTTAGATATACGGTTGTGTCAACACTTTTATCTCTTCACATGAGCAATAGAATTAGGCTATACTGCAAAATAGTTTTGACATAGCTATGTTCCAAGACATGGGAGTCAGAGTTGAAGTGAGGCGCGAGACACAAAGTTTTTCAAGAGGAGAGGAGTGATCAGGATAGATGATCGGGTAAGTTGCAGCCAGTAGAGGAGCTTAGCAGCCGTTAGCCGGAGAAGTAGTGTGGACTCAGCTGTATGAGCTCAGAAAAATTTGATTCAACCCTAATTTTGTGATTAAACAAAATCTACCGAGGATTCGTAGACCAGCCAAACTTTTCAAATAAAAAACTTGATACCAGATGTGAAGGTGCATGGTCTTCCATTCAATAAAGAAGATTTTCTTTCCAGATGTTTCTCATTCCTATAGCACATGACATTAGCTAGATCGATCTATATGCACTTGCATGGCATGGAGCAATGTAAGACGACACAGCTGCACACATACTCTTCTTTGATAAGAGTGGTTTTCACTATGCTGCTTATATATATACTGATGGTGGTGGGAGCCATGAATGGAGGTGCCAGGTTAAATGAAATCACTATCCAAACTGCTCTGGCACTCCTCTTTATAAAGACAGCTCACATACATTTTGTTCGATGGTCGGCAGAGAACACGTTTTCAGCCCCCATACGCTGTGGCATGCCACCAGCCTAGCTGGGTCGTCGTGAGAGAAAAATGAGACAATCCATGGAGTCCTCCGCGTTTCCGCGACGTCTCCGAGGACGGAGAGGGGAAGCACACTTCTGCAGGGATCGGAGGGAGCGGCAGAGAGCACGCTTCTGCCGGATTGCAGACAACTCATCCGTAAGGAAAACGTGATGCGTGACATTCCCTCTGGATATGGTATGGGCTTGGACTGGGATGCGCTGGGCTCATGCGGGACCCAGACTACTGCAATTTATATACGTTTGATTAATTGTTTTTTAGATGTGAATTTGCCAACTTCAAGATGTATAGGCATAGTCTGCTCTTAGAGAAGCTCTTAATGATATACCATACACATGTTTATAGTGGTGAGTGTGTGTGCTTGAATATAAGTGTGTTAAGAACTAGTTGAAGTTGACATGTTGGCACTCAATTGAACCTCAGCCCACGAACCGTCTTTACACCAGGAACATAGCGATGAAGTATATTACACACAGCGACCACTTTTTCTGTCAATAAGACCCCTATGATATCACGGCCATGTAGCTGGTTACTTGTGCATAATTTCCCATTTTAGTCTTGGTGGCCATAAACGACATACAAAGTAAAGTGTAGTCGAGACCACATGGCACAGAACAGAGAGGAGGCCCACCTTAACACTAGTACACTTTCCAATCGTTATAATGCATCCAATTCTTCCCGTGTGGCAGCAGTTCCAATTCTCCTTTCACCCAATGCTGTGAGCGTTAGTCAATTTTCTTCCATTCGTTCCTGTTCTATGCACTAGTTAGGATTTGGAGGTATCGGAAAGATTTGCACTCGCATGAGAGAAGACCTCTGCCTCGTATCGAGTTGGTCTATTTTTGGCTGCTGAATTGTGCTCAGCAACGGTACCACAGGCCGCGTGGTTGATCTGAAGCCGATGAGGAACATCATAGTGCCCCGAACAATTGAAAGTGGCCGGGATGTGTACCACCTGGGCCGCAGCATCTGACATAAGGAAGTGACGCCGCGGCCTGATCTTCCACGAGTGCCAGTTTTCACTCTCTAGCTTAGCTTGACTTGTGGAAGATGCTAGCAGCTTCAATCTTTTTGGACGGACTTCTGGCGTCTTTTTGGATGTACTTCTGGCATCTGTTGTTGTCGGTTCGTCCATGTTATTGAGCCATTGATGCTACAAGCATGCCATGTTTGCCATTCGTGACTCTATACACAATTCAGATTGCATGCTCAAACACGACGCACTAGATATAATACACTGATCTATTAGAAGCTAGACACACTGTCGTTTCATCACTTTTCATCCCTTCATATGAGCAATCTAATTAGGCTATACTGCAAAATAGTTTTGAAATAGCTATGTTCCAAGACATGGGAGTGTTAGCGGAAGAACTGAGTGATACAGGAAATACAACCTGTGGGGATGCAGCCAAGGTCATCTCTCGGTCTGTCAGTGTCTAGCACGATCGTCTGGCGTCAGGTATAGACTCAGCTATATCAGATACTTAGGAAAATTTGATTCAACCCTAATTTGTGATTAAACAAAATCTACCGAGGATTCAATATGAACCAAACTTCTCAAATAAAAAAATTGATACCCAAGCATAGTTTTGGTTAGATTAAAACAAGTCTACACTTTGTTTGACCGAATCGGGAGGGGAACCCCCTACCCTATATTTTTTTTTTTGTTTTTCGATTAAATGAAGGAACGCTCACAAGAAAACAAAAGGGCAAAACAAAAAGGACTGAAACAGAGATTACTAGGCAGCTAGGCCCAAAAGAACAACAACATTGATACTGATGTGGACATTGTCAAAAAATAACACCATTTCTTGTAGTCCAAATCTAGCATGCAGTGATAACTATTTCTCTGAAAATTGCCCGGGCGAAGTCTGATCTAGCTTGAAGAATAAAATCCAGTCGACTGAGGTTTAGATTCCACAGCTGGTTGGTAAGTGGACCAGCAGTGACGACTAAATGGGCATTCAAAGAAGAGGTGGAGGCTAGTTTCTTCACAGCCTATGTTTCATAAGACACTGTCATCGCAGTCCAGGTGCATGTTCTTTCCTTCTAAGAAGATTTTCTTTCCAGGTGTTTCTCATTCCTATTGCGCATGACATTGGCTAGATCGAACTATATGCACTTGCACGACATGCAGCAATGTATTTTTATACTCCCTCACTCCCTTCATCTCTGTCCAGCCATATATTTGTGCAAGACGACACGGCTGCACACATTCTCTTCTATGATAAGAGCGGTTTTCACTATTCTGCTTATATACACTAGTGCAGGATCGACTTCTATTCCAGGTTCCAAACCCCCTCTACTCCAGGAAATGCTACCTGGAATAGGGGTTGGGGAGTAAAGGGTTTGGAACCTGGAATAGAGGTGCACCTTTATTCCGTGTTGGAATCACGAACCGAGTAAAGCTCCTGCGGTGCACGTGGCCAGCCAGGAACCTTTACTCCCGGTTGGTGCTTCCAACCGAGTAAAGGTTTTTCTTTTTCTTTTCATTTCAAATCCTATTTATTTTGATTTCAAAATAGGTTTTCGATTACACATTTTGCACTGCAAATAATATATGTATACACAACCAAATGTATTATTATGAAACTAAAAGTACAACATATATATATACATATACGATATGTGTCCATCTATATACATATACATATATATCTAAAATATCCATCAAGTATACATATCTAAAAATACATCAAATCCAGATACATAGCCACGGTTGAAGCTAACACATTTGTACAAACGTTTGGTCAAATTCATTAATAAAAATCAAATACAACATCAATCATTCCTAAGGTAGATGGAACATGCTCCTCCGTTGGCTACCAGGTGATCCTCACGATAGCTTCCCCTTCCGATGGATCCTCGACCTGCGATATGCAGTACAGCTTAGGGAGCGTCAAAAAAAAATCAGAGATTCAGTACAATACATCCTCGATCTATGGAACTTAGGGAGGAAACTTCAGATCTATGGAACTTCATTACACAGAAAATAAAAACAAAGAAAAAATGGCAACACCATACCATGGAGGGCTGCCGCTGCCAGATGCAGCCGCTGCGTCGCGTGTCGGGGAAGGGGGGCGCCACGCGTCGTCGGGGGAGGGGCGCCGTATTGGGGAGGGGCCGCGCGTCGGGAGCGGCGGTGTAGGGGCTGGCTCGGATGTCGGGGTGGAGTGTCGCCGCAGCCTGGAGAGACGGGGCGCTGTCGCACGCGTCAAGGAGGACCACGAGTCTGGGAGGGGTGGCAGCGTCCGCGAGATGCGTTGGGGAAGAAGGGGAAGGGCCGGGTGATAAATATAGCTGGACTTCTATTCCAGGTTCCTCTCACACATGTGGAATAGAAGCTGTCTATTCTTGCCTCACCTCACGAACCCAGAGTAAAGGTCACATCTTTACTCCGTGTTGTTGCCACCCGGGAGCAAAGGTGGGGAAATTTTTCGATTCCCGCCATTCTACACACAGTTTCGATTTGTTTTTAAGTTTTCTTTTTATTTAATGTCTAGTAAAAACAGTTGCGCAGTAAACAAGCATAAATTTGGTTGTTTTTTGCTTTATTGCTTTATTGCACACATGCAAATTATGGTACACATAAATTTTTTTTTTTTGCTTTATTGCACACATGCAAATTATGAAACCTAAAATATATTTTGTTTTTGTTTTCAATAGTTATGTACATATTAAAAAGTACGATTTCCATAGCTAAACACATATTCACCGATGATGCTAAGGTTGGATTGAAAACATTAAAAAATCCTCGAGGCCCTTTCTGCAAAATGGTGGCCGAAGGGTGTAAAAAGCGAATGTCGAAAAAACATCTAATCTAGGTCTGAAAGTTCAACCGGGTAGAAGTTTAGATTTACTCCAGGTTGGCGCCCTCACCTAGGAGTAGACCTCTACTCCCGGTTTCAATCGACAACCTGGAGTAAAGGTCCACCTTTACTCCCGGTTTCAATCGACAACCTGGAGTAAAGGTCCACCTTTACTCCCGGTTGGAGACTCTAACCTAGAGTAGAGGTCCCCTGCTGGCGTGGGGTGGTGATGGGCGGGCTGCAGTGGGGGGTACTACTCGTAGTTGAAGACTCCAACCTGGAGTAAAACCCCTTTACTCCAGGGCACAAAAAAACTCGAGAGTAACCACGAAAATGGCCTCCGGAATAGAATTCTGTTGTGTAGTAGTGATATATACTGATCGGGAAGCGAGCCATGAATGAAGGTGCCACTTTAAATGAAAGTCACCTAAAATTTTTATCAAAACTGCTATGGCAGCAAGAACAGAGGCGTGCGGTAGCAGTTTATTAGTTGAGAAGGTTTCAGTTCGTCCTTGCCGTTACAACAGACTTCCTGCACTTATATACCTGCATCAGCTCACCGAATCAGTTAACCTGATGGCCTCAGACCCATTACACGTCTAAAAGCCCAGTACGTACGAGCCACTGTTTAACCATCTCCCACCATCGATCTTGTTGCCGGACCAGTAACAGTACCGTTCCTAGCCTTCTTCTTCGTAACATACGTTAAGACCACAATTGTGTGACAACACACTGCATTCTCGTTGGATCATTGGCCTATCAGCTTCGTGAAGTTGGGCAGCTCGTTCATGGTCAATAAGATCATTTTTTGATACAATTACACATCTCCATTCTGAATCTCATGTTTTGTATCCCGGTGCGTCCCATCCCAATATGTTGGAAATAATCAATGATTATTACGTAGATGAGATTGTGTCATCGGGTGGAAAGGAAAGGTGAAAAGGAGTGCTGTTTATGGAGTGGAAGTGTGCCAGGAGTGGAGCTTTATTTATATGTTGGATGTGTGATAGCTGCTGATGCTTGATTGGTGGGCAACTGCGAGCATAATTTGTTCTACAATTAAGTTTCTGACAGTGCTCCGCACTTATGTTTTCAGGATAAGTGTAGAAAATAAAGCTTGACATGCCCCATCACACTTATGTTCTACAAATAAGCTTCATGTTATCAGTACGTTCTGCACAGAAGACCATTATGCATGCCATTGTCGTCCATATATATTGCTTTGGAGTTAACAGAAATGTACTCGTGTTTCCTTCTCAATTCTTACACTGTCACGTCATTCTGACATTTTACTTTTTTTGAAGAACATGCTGCCATATAAAACTTGGTAGTCCAATATTATAAAAAAGAAATGCTACAGCCGGCCAGAAAATCTAAAATTAGTAAAATTGACACTGGACGTAGGACTTTTAGTTCTCACCTGCTGTAGCCTCAAATCACTGTCTGATCAACTTCCTGAATTTGGACAGTTGGTTCACATTCACGATCAGCCCTCAGCGAGATTCCTGAATTTGGACAGTTGGTTCACACTGTCTGATGACTTTTTGGAAAATATACTAGAGTACAAGATTGCTTTTCTTTCGTGTAGAAGCACATTTCTAATCCATGGCCTCCAAATTCCCATGTGTCCAAGCACTAGCAAGTACAGGCAGCAAAAGTCTACTGGCACTTGGGGAGCTGTTTGGTTGGCTGCCACCATATGCCTCCCCACAGCTTTGGCAACCACATAGAAAAAAGGAATTGTTGTTTGGCTAGCACCTACAGTTTGGCATGCCATAAAAAGTCCATATCTGCCTGTTTTCTAGCCACACACCATTGCACTTGCGGCTAGGCAAGATGTGGCCGGCAACGAAACAGTGCAGTTTTCTTTCCCCATGCATCCCATTTCAATAATACCTAATACAATATTGTAGTTTAGAGATTGTCCGACCAATGCAAGGGAAGAATGGACACTAGGGGGGTGGTGTTGCTAGGCAAACGTTCCTTTTATAATAGAAGACAGATCATGTCACGACTAGCTTGACTGCTTTTATAACAGAAGACAGATGTAGTCATGTAAGCATTGAATAACTTCGTATGCACCTTTTTGTTTGGTTTTCCTCAAAACCAATCAGGCTGACATTAGATTATGTGTTAAAAAAAGAAACTCAGACTGAGGAATACAATTGACATCAAGTAGGAACAAGTGGCAAACCAAATTTAATTGGCTAAACTTTTATGGTAGAACCTACCCACTATAATCCAAGTCTCCAATTCAACCTGTGTTTGAATTTACAGCAAAGTATTCTTTCAAAGGTATGAGATGACATGTCCAAAAATCAAATTGTTTCTTCTTTGCAGCAGATATGGTCAAACATTGTGAATGATTATATAGTAAAGCTCTGCTTCCCCCCATTCCCTCACCCCAGACAACCATTCAGACAACCATTCAAACAATTGAACCATCACTTCATGTAGGTTTCAGCTTATAAGATATTGAACGGCACAAGCCTCCATTATCTTGCTCTTTTTTAAGGAATAATCTGCCTGTGTTATGGCGGTCATGCCAAAGCAGCACCTGAGGGGAACTTCCTCTCTAATACAGCACCTCAGACTACACGCCCACATAGGGGGCGTGTTAACCGCCGACCCTGAGGCCGCGTAACGGCCCGCCTGGTCCGCCTAAGCATCGTCTTCCACCTCCAGCAGCTCCGCCTCCGCCCCGCCGCTCCGCCCTAGGGCTTGCAGGAGCTCCGGCGAGCCCCTAGGGCGCCCCGGCGGCGCACTCTCTCCCCCCCCTCCTTCCTTCTCCGGCAAAACCCTAACCCAAATCCTAACCCAGCTCCGGCGACCTCCAGCTCAGCGATAGCCTTCTTCTCCAGCTCCGGCCACCTCCACCTCCCCCCGCCGCCTACCCATACCCTGCCGAATGGGGCTTTCCTTGGCCCGGGGGCTTCGCCGCCGGCCGAGCCGCTTTACGCCCCCGCCCGTGTCGGCGGCCGCGCCAGGCCGGCCGGGCTCCTTCTATGGCCGGGGAAGAGTAGACGGGGGAGGCGAGGTCGCCGGAGGCGGGGCGTGCTGGACCCTAAAGCTACGGTGAAGGGCTGCGCCCAGCGGCGAAGAGGGGGCGGCGGCGGCGACGCGGCAACGGCGACGCAGCAGCGTCGCTGGGTGGCGGGCGGGCCTTTGGGCCGGCCCGCCCTAAGAGGTGGTCGGGGGATGGTCGGCAGTTAACATCCGCCCCCCACATAGATCCTTGATGACTCGGTGCATGGACTCCAAAGTTAAACGAACCAACATTGCAGGCAACCTCTCCTAAAACTGCATGCAAAAAAGGTAAAAGTCGTCACATGTTCCCTAGTTGTGCGTGCTAAACAGCTATTGATAGCTATCGAAGTATATGCATTTGTTAGTCCCCATTTTTGGATGTTTCTGAAACCAACACCCCTGTGATGATATTCGACCATTTGAGGATAACATACTTCACCCAGTCTATTTTTTTCTTTCTAGGATCAATGTATGCACGTGTATATATGGCATATATCAATCCTTCTCCCTGACTTCCTCAATCCTGTATAGTCCAATAAGACGATGGGCTCCATATATACCGATATGGCACGAATGGAGGTGGCAGCTAACGTTCTATGGATGGTTCAAAATACAGTGTTTTCTACAGAGGTGGCAAGCGTTGCTTTTATAATTGAAAAATGGAGCAAATATCAAGTTTAGTCTAATTGGAGTCAGTCAGAGAGCACATGGGACAGAAAACAAAGGACCACAAAACTAGTACACTACCCTCCAATGAATCATATAAACCACTGAATCCTTGCCATGTGATAATTTGGATGGATACGGCATTCCTATTATATATAAGCTCTCTTTCACCAGTTTTGTGAGTGTCATATGTATCATGCAAAGAGGGCAGAGTATTAGAAACAAAAATCATGGCACAGTTCTTTTTTATCCGTTTGATTTTGGTTCAATGCGCTAGGATTCAGAGGTATCGGAAATGTCTGTGTTAGCCTGGGACAGTACTTTTGCCTCCTGTTTAGTGCTTGTTTTGGCCCCAATTCTCGTAATCAGCAGACAGTTGCGGCCAAGGCAGAGCGAGTTGGTTGGAGTGTGCCAAGCTGCCAAGTTGGGGTGAGTTCCTCACCTGCCCGATGTAGAGGGTTCATTGCATCTTCTCCAAGAGTTGAGATTTCTTTTGGACAGGGGCAATCGTGTAAATTGTTCTTATAAATAAAAAAAAATCTCAACAATTTCTTAGAGTCTAAGCATCACTGATAACCATAGTCATCAGATCTATTTTATTTTCTAAAGAAGTTAAAAACATTTATACAATTCATATAATGTTCTTTTTTTAAAATGACCTAGAAGTTAATTTTTTTTCTAAAATGTTTTTTTGTCTCAAGGACGATTCATATTCTCAGTGTCCATTATCAAATGGCAACCTTTATCATTCAGCAGCCTCTAGTTAGAAAACCTCTATCAAAATCATCCTCTAGCAAACACTCAACCTTCTAACATAGAAATGTGCTTGGCGTCTTTTTGCAGGTTGCATCGCTTGATTATAACATGAAACAATACAGTTATTTTTGCACTAACCTCTGCAGGAAACCAATCCTTTGATTTTCAATGTTTACGAACGAAAAAACAGTCGGAAGTGGCTAGCAATAGAGCCACGTAATTCGACGAGCAAACCAAACCAATATGAGGACCTCCCTAGGCCAGAGTGCGGAGACTCTAACCTAGGGACGACCTCTACTACACACAGTGGCTTCGCCTACTCGGATAAAGATAAGTATGAAATTAAACTTCCGCTACCCAAGCACGTATACTAACAATAAGCAGCGTGCTTTTCCATGCCTCAAAGGGGCTATATAGCAGACCTCCGGCCTCTAGATGGACTCACCCTCAATTGGAATTGGATAGTGCGGAGGCCAGTAGCATGGACCTTTGGCCTAGGATCCTCAGACAAAACAAGTACTTCAGGAAAAAAAACAACCATGAGTATCGCTCCCCTTCTCCCATATCTATTTATCAAAACAAAAAGTAGCGAAGGCTCCCTACCTTCCTCGCTCGGGATGAGCGACCTTCGTCACAACACAGCAATTCAATCGCAACCGGGCAACCCTCGTCGTTGACGGGCGGAGTTGTCCTCGCCGGCCGAGCAGCCGAGCCTCCGGCGCCTGAGCCTCATGCTCGATCAGCACCGTCGCATGGGGCACAAACGACTCACGCATCATGACCCAGGCAGTAACAGTCCGGGTCGTCGTCACACAGGTCGTCGTCACACGAACCTTCATCCTGCAGGCCTGTTAGTTCGGACTAACTAAGCTTGCGGAGCTACCTCTGCAAGTGCATGGCCGAAACTCCAAGACACGTTGACAAACGGAGGTTGATCTTCGTCAAAAACACGAGAAGCTCTAAAGCTACGGCCTAACCTTTGGCCCACTGCTAAGAAAAAACTGCACCAACATCCTAAATCTATTATTATATGTCTTCTTGTCGGACTCGGTCAGCGAGTCGCCCGAGATAAACGGAGTGTGTCATGAACCAGAATTGGGCCAGCCCGAGTGGGCTAATTGGGCCAAACGCGACGGCCGCCGCCCGGGAGGGGCCAAAGGGGCGCGCGTTAGGGGAAGGCCGGGCCCCGCCGCCGCTTTCCCTCTCCCGCACGCGATTCTGAGTTTGCTTGTCTTCAAGTTAGAATTATCTTAGGTAGTTTTTGGTGTGCAAGGGCTATCTCATCTATAAGGGGAGACCCTTATTAGGAAATAAATAAAATAGGAAATTGCTTGCAAAAGGTATTCCAATCGTATAAGGAAACCTTTGTAGAGATTGCTTAGATTACAAGTCCCACTAGTCGGGCTATATAAGCAAGAGACATGTAATCTCTAGGGGACCAGCAAGAAATAAAAACATATCTATCGTTTTCAGCTTTTAGGCCTTCTCCTCTCCCGCACCCGCACCTTCAACGCCGCCGCCCGCCGCCCCCACCCCTCCGCCTCGCCGCCGCCCCGCCCAGGCCGCCCGCGGAGCGGCCACGCCGCCCTACACCGCCACCACCTCCACCTACGCGATCCCCTCCTCAATCTCCCCAATCCACGTGTCAATTCCGGCCCAATCTGCCGGAATCGGACAGGTGGTATCCGGAGACCACTACGATCCACCCACCATCAATGGCTTCCGAGATCATGGAGTTCAACGCGGCGCTGAAGGAGCTCCTCGGCGTCCACACTGCGCTCGATCGAAGCGCGCCGGCGACATCGAGACTTCCGCTGCGCCCGGATAGAGTACGTCTTCATCACGTCAAGGACTCCCGCCACGCCGCGACGACGACGCCCGGAGGACAGCTTCGGCGGCGGCCACCGCCCGGGGCACAGGGGCTGGCCGCCCCCCGCCTTAGCCGCCCCCTCCTCGCCCGCGGATTCCGTCGTCGGCCCCGACCTGCTATCCTCCGGTGGAGGAAGATAAGGGCGTTCTTGGTGACGCTCCAGCCGTCATCAACATCACCCTCGGCGATCCTGCAGCACCGACTGCCCTCTCCTCTCCACGACACCCGCAACCCGTGCAGGCCGCCTGGCGAGACGGTGCCAACCGCGGCACCCTTGCCCGGGCCCGAGGGCGCCACCCGTGGCGTCCCCAATGGTACCACCAGCGGCATCTCATCTCCCCTCGCTCGCGTTCGCGTCTCGCAAATCAAGAAGTACGACGGCACCGGCGATCCGGATCTCACGGCCGCAAAGCCGGAACTCTTCTTCCAGCAATGAGGAGATCGCCCCCCCGACTTCACGTGAGTTACGGCTGCTTTCCATCTCATTGGTATTGCTTGCGGTCTGGTTCATGGATCTGTCCAAGACGAACTCCCAATCAACCGGGATGAGTTCAATCAACGCCCTCGCGCAACCACTTCGGCCCGCCCAGCTACCTCCGACGCCAGGGGCGTATGCACCGCCCCTCCCTAGGGAGGCAAGCCGATCGACTACATAAATGACTTCGAGAACTATGCACTACGCATGGAACTCGAGGGACAAATACCACCGCGTCGGACTCTTCGTGGAAGGCCTCGGCGAGACGCCGCAATACGCTCGAATGGTTCGAGCCTCGTTATTGGAGGAGGCCATCGACCTTGCCCGCCGCTACAAGCGGCGGCGAGGCTCGACGACGCCATCGAGGATGCTGCCATCGGCGTCAAAGCCGCCATGCGCCACACATACCCGGGTGGCCTCGACGGCAACATAGCAGCTGCCCCAGACCGCATGCGGAAAAGCAACGTCTTCTTTTGCCATGGACAACATCGAAGGGCTGACAACACACAACATGATCACTGAGCTGCAAGTGGGCACAACTTCGAACAAAAAGCTTGGAATCATCTCCAGCGCCATCGAACTGGGTTCAACTTCACCAGAGTGGAGTCTACGCTACGGCATCGTGAGGTACTTTCACCGCTACTACATTCCCCCGCTGCTTGAGCTTCGAGGACTTCTGGCGGGGAGAACGCTCCACCGCACGGCGGCGCAGCGGTGGGCTTCCACCTCCCCAATCGCCCTCGCCGCGGGGATCGGGGCGTTCCTCACCGGCATCCTTCTTCTCCGAGGTGCTCCCCGACGAGCGGATCGAGGGTGCCACTTGTCCTCCTCTTCGACGACAACGGCGAAGTCTTCTTCCGCATCGACAACACCACAATTGGTGCACCGTGGTCAAAGGAGAGGCAGCTGGGACCTTCCGTCGGCACACCCAGCGATCTCCTCTCACGGCTGCCTCCTCGACTTCACCTCATCGCCGCCCGGCGTCGCCCCGACATGTCTCTTCGCAGGCAACTCCATGCAAAGGTGACCATACCGGCGACTTACACCTACACGTCTCCACCTCGGTTTCGGATGCTCGAGCTCACGGGCACCCTCGGCGCCTCCGTCATGCGTCGTGCATGCGCTGGAACGTCCCTTAGTCCGGCCGCCAATGAGCTTCAAGTTTGGCGCCTTCTTCGGCGAATTCCACCTCGACTTCTCCTTCTCCGACAAGGGCGCCAAAGATCTGCAATGACAACAACGACAAGAGCGGCCCTCTCATCCTCTACGCCGGGCTGGCATCATCACTTCCCCCAATCGACGTGCCTTTCGCCACCCAGCTGGTGGGTTGGTCGGCACGATGGGGACGCGCCGCCTCGTCAACGGTGGGGAAATGTCATGAACCAGAATTGGGCCAGCCCAAGAGTGGCTAATTGGGCCAAACGGGGGCCGCCGCCCGGGGGAGGGCCAAGGCGCGCGCGTTAGGGAAGGCCGGCCCCGCCGCCGCCGCTTTCCCTCTCCCGTGTACGATTCGAGTTTGCTTCATCTTCAAGTTAGGATTATCTTAGGTAGTTTTTGGTGTGCAAGGGGGCTATCTCATCTATAAGGGGAGACCCTTATTAGGAAATAAATAAAATAGGAAATTGCTTGTAAAAGGTATTCCAATCGTATAAGGAAACCTTGTAGAGATTGCTTAGATTACAAGTCCTACTAGTCGGGCTATATAAGCAAGAGGCATGTAATCTCTAGGGGACAAGCAAGAAATAAAAACATATCTATCGTTTTCAGCTTTAGGCCTTCTCCTCTCCCGCACCCGCAAGACTTGCGCGCCGCCGCCACCACCTGCAGCCGCCTCGGCGCCGCCCGCCGCCCGCCTCGCCGAGCCGCGCGGCCACGCCGCCGCCCTACACCGCCACCACCTCCACCTCCACGCGATCCCCTCCTCAATCTCCCCCCAATCCACGTGTCAATTCCGGCCCAATCTAGCCGGGCGACGGAGAGTGGCTGAATATTTAATTATTATTTAGCTTTATTATTATAATTATTAGATTAAATTAAAGAGAGTTGGAAAAGACTAATGGGTCTGCGGCCCGTTAGCAATTGTAAACCCCTCATATAAATATGGGGCAACTATCGTGAGATGATCAAGAAGAAAATAATTAGGTTTTTATCTTGCCTCTCTAGCTCCAGCCGCCGCCGCCGCCTCGAGCCTGCTTGCCGCTATCGCGCCCCCCCGCGTCGCCGCCACGCCCTCGCGTCGCGTGCGCCCCCACCGCCGTGCCATCGCCGCCCGAGCTCTTCGAGCGCCACGTCATCTCCTTTGTCTTCTCCTTCGGCGTTGACCAGGAAAACGGTTGTGACAGTTGGTATCCGGAGACGACAATCCAATGGCTTTGTGTCACAGGACAATCCATCATGGCGAACGTCCAAACGAGGATCATCGGCGAGTACATCGCAGCCATGGAGGCCAAAGCCATGGAGGCTAATTCAGCCCCATCATCGGCTAAGTACATCCCGCCCTCCAGCGCTCTCTTGATGCAGCCAGACACGGATGAACCCTCCATCCGCCGCACCTCCGATTCCTCAATCCTACGACCCGGTGGGGCGGTCTGAATTTTCATCTCGAATTTGACACGCGAATTCCCCCAGAAATTACTCCGAATTTTCACCTAAATTCTTGCCGAGAAAATCCCCAGGCGTACTAGTAATAATATTAAATTATTTTTTTCCGAGTATGATGGCAAGGGTGACCCTTCTCATTAGGCTGTACAAGTCGCGATAATTTTTTTTTCGCTCAAGAAATTATTAATGAGATCGATGCAGCTCGCTTCGTTCCATCTCAAAGGGAACGCATTATCTTGGTTTATTCGTTGGGAAAAGCGAAATGGGTCAACCAACTTGGCGAGAATTTTCTGCAGCTATTACCCGACATTTTGGAACTCCTCTACACAATCATCTTGGTGATCTGACAGACATCACGCCCGGATGGGAGATTTGGACAGTACACTAATACGTTCCACGGCAACTCGAACAAGGTACAACACCTCTCCCCCAAACAGCGCTATGCTTTATATTCTTTGGGTTAGCACCTCGATTCAGATCGACGTCCAACTGGCGAGACTACATGGCGCCGCGTGCACCACTAGCGTTAGCGGCGCGCATGCGCTAGCAACAATAACGGCGCACATGCATGCATGCATACAAAGCAAGAGCAATGCATGTGCACCCGATGCGTTAGCGGCGCATGCGCCGGCAACAATAATAAGCGCACATGCATGCATGCATGCATGCAACAATAACAATGCACTGATAACAATAGCAGCGCACACTCACACCACAAGAGGCATGTTTCGTGTCTAGCCTTTTCCTTGTTAATGGGTCAAGATTTTTTTGCGGCCAAACTTTACACTCCAAATTTTAAAACTTTGTACTCTAACAATAAAAACTTTGTACTCCAACAATAAAAACTTTATACTCTTAGATGTAAAACTTTACACTCAAGTTTTGAAACTTTGTACTCCAACAATATTAACTTTATACTCTTATAGATGTAAAACTTTGTACTTATGTAAATTTTTGTCATCACGAAAAGTTTCTCAAAACATATCCAACATGGATCTAGTTTTGTAGATCTCGTTATAATTAACGCGATGGTGTAAACGGAATTGAAAAACGTATGTTTGGCGAAGAAGTTATTACATTTTAAAGGGAAACGATAAAACAAAAAAAAAAAATATCACGGGACCCGACCTGCCCCCCGGCGTCCGCATGCATGTGCGCCAACACGGGTTCTAGCGCACGCTGTATAACATCTGTGGAAACAGTCAAGGAGGAATCTAGAGGAGGAAAAAGCGTGTGCGCCCGACAACGAAGTAGCAGCAAGACGTGCGCCCAAATAAGGATTGGGGAATTAGTTATCAATATAAATGGCACCAATTTATTGGCTCTATTGGATTCTGGTTCAACACACAATTTTCTGGATTCTGATTTGGCTATGAAACTGGGCCTTCAAAGCTCTTCTTTACACCGTCCGCTCAAAGTTGCTGTCGCCAATGGACAACACATAACAAATGTGGGAAGGAAGTGTGTAACACACTCGTTATTAGCGTGATTGAGAATAATGTAAAATGCATATTTGTGAGTAAACTTTCTGCAGACAAGAGAGTAGATCCGTTTGTCATTATAATTATCTTTAGAGTTTTCTCCGGTGGTCCTCCAATAGATTATGCAGCCATCTTAAAGCAACTTCCTATTAATTAGAACTTTCTTAACTGGTCAACTAATCCATTGATCTTATGGCTCATGAGATTGTAGCTCGTGTGGTAGCCAGGGTTCATGGATTAGTAAGAAAAAATAGAAAAGCATTCAAGTCTGACGTTTAGCAATAACATGATTGGTGTTGTGTTCAACACACCATAGCCTGAAAACAATAACTGATGTCTATTGAAAATACTGGTCTTTTTTCTGAGACTTTGATCCTTTTTTTTTTTTTTTTTTTTTTTTTGAAGCTAGCTTTTTATCATCTTTTCTATCCCAATATATATACCAGGAAATCATCGTACGGTTATCAGCAGATAATCGAATTCCCATGGCTTTCTTCCACCGAACCATGAACTATGATTGTATCGGCATGAACAATGTTTATAAACCATTTATCACGACATTTTGATTTATTTACTAAGAACAAAACCGGTCTATAAAGCCAACTACAAAGAAGAAATTTGATAATAGGCTTCACCCATGCTGGCCAACAGAATCCACGCAGGCAAGAACACGTCTATTGAGAATGACTAGAAAAAGTTCACGGAGCACCTGGTGAGAAATCCAGGCAAGGATCAGCTGCCTCCTACATCATAAATTATATTCCTCCAAAGAAAGAATCAGGCACTAACATGAAACAACAAGTGAGAATGAACAAGGTGGACACAGATCAAGCCACTGTGCAATTGGTATGATAAGTTCAACTAGTGAGAATGAACAGGATGCACACCGTAGATTTCTAATTTGTAGTTCTAGGTTTGGATTGGATCGTGCTGTCTTCTTTCCCCATGCATCCCATTTCAACAGTACTTATTACAATATTGTGGTTGAGATTGTCCAAACAATGGAATGGAAGAATACAAGAATGGACACACTAGGGTCGTGCTTGGCAAGCATTGCTTTTATAATAGAAGACCGATCATGTGACAACTAGCTTGGCCAGTGTATTTGCTTTTATAATAGAAGAGAGATCATGTGGACATTTGATATCAGGAAAGTACTACGTTTTTTTTTAGAAAAAAAGGAAAGTACTACTTGGATGTGAGCATTTAATAACTTTGTATGCACTTTTTGTTTGGTTTTCCTCAAAACCACTCAGGCTGGTAGCAGATTATTTTAAGAAGGGAAACTCAGACTGAAGAACATACGGACAAACATTGTGAAAGATTATATATATATAGTAAGAGCATCTCAACAGAGTACCTAAAGGGACTACATATCCTAGATTTTGGTAGTGGAGCAAAAAATACAGCTCCAACACGCTACCTTCTTGGCCCAATAAATTTGTTAGCTAGCTAAATCCTCCCCACCACTACCTATTCCTGTTGGGCCAGCAGACCTGGACAGCTAAAATTTCTCTCTCCACACACCTCTCATTCCCTTGTACGCACGCGTCGCTCTCCCTAACGCGCAAGACGGGCGGCCCTGCTGCTCGGTAGCCCTCCCCGACGGGGGGGTCCTCCCCGAGGCGGCAGCTCCCATCCCCAGCGGCAGCGCGGTCCTCCCTGGCTCCCATCCAGGGGTGCGGGCAGCACCCTTCCTAGAAGCCGGCTCCTTCCTCCCTGGATTTGGAACACGGCGGCACTGGCGAGGCTCACAACGGATCTCCTTGGTGTGGGCACGCTCCCCCCAGCCGGCGCGACCTCCCCCCAGCCGACACGACCTCCTCAGCCGGGCGCGACCTCCCCACGAGCAGGGCTCGCCGGTGGCGCTGCTCCTCCGCAGCGCACCTCCCCTCTGCCCGCCCTCGCAACACTACCAGCAAATCCCCGACGCCAGCAGCTATCCATGTCCAAGTTCGTCGATGGCCACAAGGAAGTGGATGACATGCGGGTGCTGCTTGTCATTGACTATAAAACCAAATTTAGGTGGCATGTTTTAGGTAGTCTTGTTGGAGTTGGAAGAAAATATAGGTAGAATAGAAATAACTGGCTACTCTTGAATTTAGCTTTAGGTAGTCAGTTTTAGGTAGTATTGTTGGAGATGCTCTAACACCCTCTTTCCACCACTCCTCCCCACCCCCCCCCAACCAACACACACACACAACCATTCACAAGCATACTGGCCTATGTGCTGCTTCTTTTGCATAGCTTGCTTTCTTGCAATTCAAAACAAATGCTGCAGTCTATCTTAGATATAGAATTCAGAGTGCTCATTTTCCTTACGAGAAAAAATTCTTGTGATGGGACTTGTACTTCCTACTATGCTAGTGCTGCGCAGCTACGTGGGACTTGTACTTGCTACTATGCTAGAATTCAGAGAGACATGAGCACAATCCAATAACATCTTATTTAAATTAACAAAATATTCAAGTATTCTACTGGTAAGTGCGACTAGTACTTGCTACTCTGCTAGTGCCACACAGCTACTTTCTCTGTCTCAGTGTTCAACTGCCTGATGCATGCCTTTGTAGTAACTAGTCGGTGTAGTCTTTCTAGATGTAGCCAAATCATATAAGGTGACCGACTTGAAAACATTGGCTAGGAAGTTGCGATCTTGTCTCCATAACATGTATGCCTCTATGCGAACCTGAGGAGACCTTTTTCTCTAAGACAGCACCTCAGACTACACTCCCACATATATCCTTGATGACTCAGTGCATGGATGCCAAAGTTAGAAGAACCAACAATGTAGAACAGGTAAGTGTCACCAAGGTTTCCTAATTGTGTGAGCTGAACAACTCTTGATAGCTATCCCAGTCTATGCATTTGTTAGTGCCCATTTTCTGATGTTTCTGAAACCCCCTTGATGATATTCGACCCTTGATGATAACATACTTCACCCAGTTTATTTTTTCTTTCCAGGTTTGTTTCTCATTCCTTTTGCACACAAGACACATGTACTGGATCTATGTATGCATGAGTATGGCATATATCCATCCTTCTCCCTTACTCCCTCAATTCTATATAGTCCTATAAGACGACTGACTCCATATGTACTCGACCTTGAATGGTATGTTTGGTTTCCACTCTGCTGCTTATATATACCGACAAGTCTCGAATGGAGGTGGCAGCTAGCGTTATATGGCTGGTTCCATTTTTAGTGTTTTCTACAAAGGTGGCAAGCGTTGCGTTTATAATAGAAGAATGGGAGCAAACATCAAGTAGAATTTTATTCAAATTGGAGTTGGAGTCAGAGAGCACATGGGACAAAAAACAGAGGACCTCAACACTAGTACACTACCCACCAATGAATCATATCGTTGGGACGCGTCCCGGCACGTGGCGGAGGTGTGTGCGATCAAACACGCAGACAGGCATGCGGAGGTTTACCCCCCAGACGGCTAACTACTAATTTCTTCGCTCAATCGTGTGTTTACTTCACAGGACCTCACAGGCAATGGATCGGGAGGACACAGGTCCGGGCGGAGGCCGCATCTCCGCTAGCTTCCCTAGGTTACCCATAACGCGCAGAGGGACGCTGAGGGCTCCACCGACGCCACAAAGGCAGGATCGGATCACACGGAGATATCCGACCCGAGACCCAAGACTCAAGCACAGGGGAACAAGCGAAGGTTACCCCCGCGGAGGTACCACCCAGTGGACCAAAAAGAGGAGAGTCGAAGGTTAAGTGGGCGGATGCCGTCCCCACTAAGTTAAGGCGGTTCAAAACTTTTAATGGTACTTTTAGCTTCCAAATATGCCTTTTTGTCATGTTGAATTCCATGCGTAATGAATTATTTTTACATAGACCGCACTGTGAACGTTCCATCTTAGTGAGTTTCCAATGAAATTTATCTCGCTCATATGTAAGGCTGATTTGTACTACTTTTGAAACTAGATCGAACCACGCAATGCGGTTTGCATTAATCAACCCTCGTCTAATAGATACATCGAGTGCTACAGCCCCAAGGACTTTTTCCATTGTATCATTTTTGTGCCTCACAATTTTATATAATGTTGGATATACCTCACTGAGGGGGTTTATCACCTAACCAAACATCTCTCCAAAAACGCACATTTCCCCCATTGTTCACCTTAAAAGGTGCCGCAAGTCAGAAAGTCGATTTTGGCTTTCATGAGACCGGCCCAAAAAATGAGTCCCCTGGCTTATATTGTACTTGGGACAAGGGCTTGTCAATGAGATATTTCCTTGAATCTTGCTTTTTTCGAACATGGCTTTGCAAATATGTACCCCAGACAGCGAGGGGCCTACCACCATAGTCGAACAAATCACACAGCATCTAGACAAACATGATCACAATTATACGAACATGGATTTATGATTAGAAGAGCGCTTAGCAGTGCATGACCTACTATGCTACTACTGGGTTCTGAAATTGTAAAGATGGATCATGTGCATGATCAGCCATCATCATGGTTACATATATATACATAAAGACTTGGATTCACAAGTCCAAGAGCGAGGTCGCATCTCACCTACAATTGGGTTCTGAAGAAGTTGGAAAGATAGTTCACGTTCACGATCAGCCATCAGAAAAATAGTGACCGTTTGAAGTAGTCATCTCGTTTCTGAGACTCTATTCTATCTCGATATCTCCCATCCCAGTGCTGTGTTACCAGAAATCAGCGATATGGTTATTAGGTAGACGAATTTTGATTGTGTGGGTGTGCAAATGAAAGGTTAATTACAACCAGGAGGAAATTTCGTTGAGGAGTGCCTGGGGTGGAGCTTCTTTATATGTTGGATGGGTGATAACAGAGAAGTGATGATAGGTTGGTAGCTACAAACAATTGTTCTACAATTAAGCTTCTGGCAGTGCTTCACATGCATTTTTGTTTTCCGGAGAAGACTAGAAAATATTGCTAGTAGTGGTACTTTCTGTTGTCAGTAAATTCTGCAAATAATATCATTTATGTTATGTAGTGCATATTATTTGAGCAACACCCATCATATATCCACAACTGTCAGTTTGGGCATGGTTAGGACTGACCCCCAATACAAACACATGATGAAACTATTTATTATTATTTATCAGATGATTTAAGGTCCGTGCAAAATTTTTTCATAAGCATAACACCGAGCAAAACTGATATATCTTCGTCAAAATGACCATCATTCTTGCCAATGTCCCAAACCTCTTGGACATGACGACCGAAGAGTACTCCAGCTACTATCAATGTATATGAATGCCTTTCTTCATGACTGTCCTGTCCAAATATCACCTTGCACGCCTATGTCATTGTGTGGCTCCTCGATCCACCATGACATTGACTTGCTGAGGAATGATGCCACAATTGTTAACTGGTTTTACAGCACAGTCTCCCCTGCCCCTTCTGCGACAACCGCCTAAGCAGATCAAGCAGTCTACATTGACTCTGAATTTCACAATTTTGCTCATATATGCTTTCAGCTTCTGTGAGGAAACCGTGATGATAACGTCTGTTTTTTTTGTAAGGTTAGCCGGGGATGCGTTCTGCACCTGATTTTATAGATTGGCCCAAAATGCCCGTAAGATAGTTTAACAAGTCATTTTGTAATGCAACATTAACTAGAAGGAATCGGAGGTTTGTACTTGGAAAGTAGGAAGAGCAGAGAATTGGGATAGCAGCAAGAACAGGGACGGTAGCGGTTTATTAGTTGAGGAAAGTTTCAGTTCTTCCTTGCCATTACAAGAGATGTACTGCACTTATATGCGCGCATCAGCTCACTGAATCAGATAACTGAATAGCCTCAGGCACATTACATGGCTAAAAGCCCACTACAACTCAAGAGCAAACCTAAGCGTCACGGTTTATCCATCTCCCGCCATCAATGCTGTTGCCGGACCATTAACAGTACCGTGCCTAGGTTTCTTCTCCCGACATATGGCAAGACAACAACTGTGTCCGATCATTGACCTATCTGCTTCATGAAGTAATTAGGCAGCTCGTTCATGGTCAACGAGCACTAGTAATCGAAATGATTTTTGGCGAGCACTTGCAAAAATTTTTTTCCGTGGCGGGCACTTTTTTGCCCATCACGGAAAATACTCCGCCACGTTCAGCTTTTTTTTTTCACGTGGCGGGCGTTTTTGCCCGTCACGGGAAAGATTTTTTGCGTGATGGGCACCTTAACACACACGCCACGCGCCAAATAAAATCTTTTGCGTGGCGGGCGTGTTAAGGTGCCCGCCACGCAAAAAATCTTTCCCGTGACGGGCATCTTAAAAGGCCCGCCACGCAAAATCGAGAGGCCCGACAGGCCCAAAATGAGGCCCGATATCCAGCAGCCTATAAATACGAACGATTAGGGTTTCCACTCACTTTCGATCTCTCTCCCTCACTCCAGCACCGGCCGGATCCCTCGACCCGACTCCTCCCACCCCAACAAATCCCTCCCGCGATCCCGACCCCGACACACCTCCCAACAAGCGCCCATCTCCCCTCACCTTCCCTCCCATGGCGGCGCCCTCCCTCCCCTTCCCTCCCATGGCGGCCAGATCCGCCCTCCCCCCTCCCCTCCCCTTCCCTCGTTGGTGGCACACCGGATCCGGCCGACGCCTACCAAATCCGGCTCCACACCGGCGGCTCTACCCCCACCTCATGCGGCGGCGCGGGCGAGGTCCTGGGCGGCGGCGCGGGCGGCTCAAGCGCCGTCGAGGCCGGACTCCAGCCAGCCCCCTCCCTCTCCGGCGAGAAGGCGGCCGGTGCTCCTTCCCCCTCGGCGGTGGAAGGCGTGCGGGGCGCGGTGGGGAGGCCGGATCCCCGGATCGAAGCTTCCTCGGCGGATTCGGCCACCTAGAGCGGATCCGGGGCGGCCCCGGACTCGCGCGGCAGCGCCCCTTCCCCGACGAGAGCTGTGGATGCGGGCGACGGCGTGCTGGATCGACGGGGCGGGCGGGGCGGATCCGGCCGGACACGACGCAACGGCGAGCTCCTGGCGTATCCGGGCGGCGGGTCCAGGCGTGGTGCTGCCCTAGATGGGCTCGGCGGGCCCATGGATGGGCTTGGCGGGCCTGTCTAGGGTTTTTGGTTTTTTTTTTTTTCCGAAATATTGTCCGTGGCGGGCACCCTAATGTGCCCGTCACGGATATCGATTCACCGTGACGGGCACTTTGCCTGCCACGCAGCAGTTCTCTTTTATTTATCGTGACCTTTGGTTGGTGACGGGCACACTTGCCGCCACCAAAAAATAGTTTTTGCCCGTCACGCAAAAACTAATTAGGTACTAGTGGAGATCATTTTTGTTACAATTACACATCTAATTTTTCAATCTCATGTTGTTTTCTATCCCAGTGCTTCCCATCCCAATATAAAACTGGAAATAATCAGTGATTATTAGGTAGATGAGATTGTGTCAACGTGTGGAAAGGAAAGGTGAAAAGGTAGAATGTTTATGGAGCGGAAGTGTGCCAGGGGTGGAGCTTTCTTTATATATGTTGGATGTGTGATAGCTGCTAATACCTGATAGGTGGGCAGCTGCGAGCATTTGTTCTGAAATTAAGTTTCTGACAGTCCTACGCACTTATGTTTTCAGGAGAAGAGTAGAAAATAAAGCTTGACATGTCAAAGTGCTTCATGTTATCAGTACATTCTGCACAGAAGAAGAACATTATGTCATGGTCGTCCATACATTCAGTGATAGAAATGTACTCGTGTTTCCTTCTCAATTCTTACACTGTCATGTTATTATGTCATTTTACTTCTTCTTTTTTTAAGAATATGCTGCCATATAAAGCTTGATAGAGTCCAATATTATTATAAATAAGAAAATGCTACGACCGGTGAAAGTCTAAAACCACTAAACATGACATGTACACCATGATAAAAAGACACTGACGGCATTACTAATGAGGGATGAGAAACGGTGCCATGGGGCTGTAATCCGTTCGGTCCCCCCCCCTCACGGGCGACTTCGGGCGGCGGCAAACCCTAGCTGCTGCCGCCGCCCACACACCCCTCCCCACCTCGCCGCCGCCATAGGACGCCCGACGGGAAGCCCGGCGCGGCCCGGTGACGGCGGCGGTGACGCCATTCACACTCCCGCCGCGGCGCGCACGGTGCGGGACACCTGTCCGCCGCCCCCTCCCTCCCCCTCCCTCCACCACCACCTTCTCCGGCCAGGTCTACGCTCGGACGCCGGCTGCGAGCCGCAAGCGTGCGGATCTAGCGCGTCCATGGTCCGGCGGAAAGGTTGTGCCGGCCAGTTGCGCGCGCCGCGGTTCTCGCCATCGAGATGCCGGGAATGGGGTTCGGCGTTTTTGGGCCCTTCGGACACGGATCGGCGCCCCCTGCCACGGATCCGGCCAGCAGCGGGAGTTCCACAGCATCAGCCCGTCGGCGCGTCCTAGCTGGTCGTCGGCGGGCGTGGCCGCCCCGTGATCGCCTCGTGCGGTCCGGTGCGGACATTCGTCCTGGCAGCGTCTCTAGTGTTGTGCTTCGCACTGGTGTGGAGCGTCGTCGTCCCTGCCTCTAGGGAGCTCCGCGGCCCCGGTGATTCCAGTGCAGCACCAATTCCCCCCCGTGCGGGCGGATTAGATTCTGGTGAAAACCCCGCCCGACTTCTTGCTTTTCGGCGGTGGCGATGGCGTTGCTTGCGTCATCTACCTCGCCGGAAGCGTCCATCTGGTTTTCTATCTGTCGCCGGGCGGCTGGATCTGCTCGGACCAAGCTGCAGCTTGGCGTCCGGATGGTCAAGGAAGACGGGTTGTTGGAGGATAGGGCGAAAGCCCGGCGGCAACGTCTGCGGACGCCGCTTCCTCCTTGGGCGCCCTCTTCGTTTCCTCCTCCCGTCTTGTTGGTGTGGTTGCTTGCTGGTGTGCAGCTCCCACTTCGCACCATCGGGGCGAAGTCCGATAGCGGCTCCGCGTGGTGTACAGCGCCGGTGCCTCCTCTCTCCATCAAGTCATCGACTCCTGCCAAGCGCGCCTCCCACCTTTGCGGGCGAGTCCGGGAGCATCTTCGCATGGTGTGGCGGTGGCCGGCGCCCCTCTTTATCCATCCAGGCGTGCTGGCCAGTGCTCGCCTACCACATTAGCGGGCGAGTCCGGGAGCGGCTCCGCGTGGTGTGGTGACGACCGCCTTGCCGGTGTCGTTGTTTCCTTTTCTCTCTCTTTTGTTCTGTGTTTTGTGTGGTGCTTTGTATGGTTTTAGTCCGGTTTTAAAGGGGATTAACCTGGCGATGGTTTCTTCCCGTTCCATAAAAACATGGACTTTTTTTAAAAAAACAGTAGGTGGGGAAGCTCTCCCCCCGAAATAGCTTTAAAAAAAAAAAGATAAAAATGACACTGGTCGTAACATGGCAGTTGGTTCGTATTCACAATTAACCATCAGCGAAATGATGAGTTTTTGGAAAATATACTAGAGTACAAGTGTTAGCAGCAGAGGAGAGAATTTGGGGAAGAACAGGTAGGTAGCGTGGAGAAGAGGAAACACAGGAACAGCAAATTGAGATGAATGATTGAACGAGTTCTAATTTGGGTTTTACAATTGTTCATGCCCTCTGGGCGTTAGGTTCTCTCTCACATACAGCTGACCAACTCCGAACTGGCAACTCAGCTGGGCCTCCCACTCGGAGTCGGCGATATATTGGGATGGTTCTCTATCCCAGCGCCTCCCATCCCAATATATAACCAGAAATCATCAATTGTTTTAGTAGGCGAGTTTGGATTGTGTCATTTGTGTGGGTTTGGAAAGGAAAGGCCAAATGGAGCTAATTCTTATAGAGTTGAAGCGTGCCAAGAGTGGAGCTTTCTTTCTTTATATGTTGGATGGGTAACTACGTTCTGAATTATGTTTCAAACAGTGATTCACATTTATGTTTTCTGGGGAAGAGTAAAAAAGATTACATTCCTACTGCTACTCCGTCTCTGCATGTTTTCATTAAATTTTGCACAAAAGATCATCATGTTAATGTGTTTGTCCATAAATTCTCCTTAGTAATAGAATTATATTGCTTCGAAGTTGCTATAAATGTGTCCAAGCACCGGCAATAGGAATCTATTGGCACTTTTGTCACATGGATGCTTCATCTTCTTGTACAGTAACAAAAAATCAAGCACTCACTCACGGCAGTTTATTTATGTGTGGCACATGAAGCTGTCATCAGTGCATTTTGATTCCCTGGCGAAGGTGTCATCAGCTAACCAAATAGTTGATAAGCTATCTTTCACCAGTGCCGTGATTGTCATATGTATGTTAGCCAGTGGGACGATACTTCTGAATCCTGTCTAGTGCTTGTTCTGGCCACACTTGTAGTAAACGGCGGGCAGCAGCGCCCATGGCAGCGTGAATTCATTTGTACTACCATGAACGTGGTGTCCAGTCCGATGAAGAGGGTTCGTTACATCTTCGCCAAGCATCATTGAGATTTTTCATGGATGGGGAACGGAAGCTGCAGCCAGAGCTTCTCGTGTGCAACTTCTGCCACTTCATAACTTGTGGAAAATGCTAGCTGCTTCAGTGTCTTTTTTTTTGGTTGGAAAGCTGCTTCAGCGTCTTTAGCTTGGTCATGGAGCCACGTAAGCTAGCTTGCACGTTCGTCCGGTGCATTATATTGAGCCATCGACACTCACGCCATGCTTGCCATCCGAGACTCCGTACATGCACAACTTCAGCTGACTGCTCAAACTGCCTAAGATACAATACACCTTTCGACTAGATGCTACAACCTCTGTCCGAAAAATAATTAAAATTCCTATAATCAACTAAAGTCACACTATCTGAAACTTGAGTATCTTTACAGTGAAAAACATAACATCGTCTATGAAACTATATAAATAAATTAATCATGTAAATATTGTAGACGAATCCTTTTTTCTCCCACTCCTCCAATCCTCCCCAGCTTTGACGAAACAAAACAGAAATTTCTCTGAATTTTCCAATCCATCTTCTCGTCTCCTCGTCATGTTCTCCCTGAAATGCAGAAGAATGAAGTTGTCTCTCTTGCACTCCCACAAATCACATGCCGGTCAACTTCACGAGGTTGTGAGCAATGAGGCCATGCCTGTCAAAAACACCGGCTTGTTTCTTGATACTCCTCTTTTCTATCCCAGTGCGTCCCATCCCTGAAGTAATACCTGGACCTCAGGAATGGTTCTTAGGTAGACAAATTGGCTCTCTTCAACCCATCCCACAAATGTTTTATGTGGTGTAGCGCGCACGGTATGAAGCACGAGCTAAGGATGGAGCTTCTTTTATATAAGTGTTCGATGAGTGAAAGGTAGCTACGAACATTTATTTGTAGTACTACAATTAAGTTTCTAACTTGTTTCTGAGGAATAGTACAAAAGATTGTACTATATACTACTCTGAACGTAAAATATTAGTTGTTATATACTCTCATTTTCTACTTTATGGACATCTATACAATGTTTTGGCAGTGCCTTCCTATATTACTAGCTTATACCCAAAAAAAGAATACTCAACCATTTATTTCTTTTACTAGCTTATAGAGAAGATTTTAAGATTTATTACACCAAATAGATAATATCATGAATTTGTGATGAATATATAGTGACACTTTTATTGTAACATGAAATATTGGTACTCATTTATATATCAAAAATTATCACGCCACTATGGTATTATTATAGACTAATCTAATAAGTAACAACTGAAATTTACAAAACAACTTCTGTCTTCACTAATAAGAATAAAATAAAAATAATATTTAAATTACAAACTGTTGCTATTATGAAAAATATTTAAACATAACAGATCGCGCCCCATATTTTTTTTCCAAACAAGGGTAACCCCATTTCCATTAAGTCGGTAACGGAAATACAACAACCTTTAGGATGAGTTCAGAGGGAGAAAAGTTTAAGAACAGTAGGGGCTGAGCCGCTGAAGGAGGGCAGGCTCCCCCCCTCCGCCCCCAAGCCATAATATAGGGCAAAAAACACAATATCGTGCCCCCATATGTTTCAAAATTACCAAATTGTAAAATATTAATTTATAAGAAGCCATTTAAAACAGGCATTCAACATGTTGTGCTATCATTGAGATCTAGTATTGTGTTCAAATTTTTTGTATTGTGTTGAAATTTTTTTGTAGCACTGGATATAAATAATCGGTTCAAAATTAATAAATGTTGTAACATGGAAAAATGTATATACTATAGTGTAAGGTTGCTTTAGTTTCATGCAGAAGCACTTTTGATTTGTAATCTATGGTCTTTAAACTCGCATGTGTCCAAGGACTAGCACTAGGAATTAGAATCTATTGGCAATTTGTTTGTCATTGATGCTGGCACATCAAAGCAGTAATAAGTGCTTGCTACGTCGCACATCAAAGCAGTAATACACTGCCCTCCAATCAATATGACATTCAGTCCTTGCTAGGTGGCAGTTTCGATGGATCTTATATACATGGTAAGCTCTCTTCCATTCACTGCCTTGTGTGTCTCAGTATCAAGCACAGAGGTCGTATAGGAACAAAAATCATGGCACATAGTTGTTCAATTTTCTTATTTACCATTTGGTTTTGGTTCGATGCACAACTAGGATTTGGAGGTATCAGAAAGATCTGTGTTAGCCTAGGGCAGTACTTCTGCCTCCTATCTAGAGTTTGTTCTGCTGTCAGTCTGTGGAGTTGGTGGACAGCGGCGCCCAAGGGAGCGCTAGATGGTTGAGGTGTGTCGGGTTGCCCATTTGAGGTGAGCTGAAGAGAAGCGCATGGCTTCCAATCTGAGCAAGATGATTCTGGAGTTGAAGTTCACGGAAGGCCCGATGGATAGGAAGTGCCTTGTGTACGACCAGGGACATGGCTTCCAATCTGAGCAAGAAGCTCTGTTTGCAACTTCGCCAAATGTTGAGATTTCTAGTTTTCGTGTGCACGGAGGATGCAAGTCAGAGGACATAGTTAGAGCTCTGAAGTGCAGCTTCGACTTCCTACCTTGACCATCCGAAAGAAGCTGGTTGCATGCATCTGTACTAGAATGGAGAAAACATCTAGCGCTTGAATTTTATTGGAATTGGAGTAGAGGAATGTACTCATGTTTCCTTCTCAATTCTTACGCTGTCATGTTATTCTGACACTATGTCATTGTCTCTCACGATGGGCATGGAGCGGTTCGATCCACAGGTTCATCGAACCAGCCCAAAAAATAGAATCAAATGGGCCCCTAATGTAATCCACGATGAGGCAAAGGAGCAGTGGATAAGAACCATCCAAACCAGCGGATCGAGTGGGTCGAACCCTGTCAAGCAGCGTGCGGCGGCGTCAGCTCGTGGTTGCTCCCCGCAGCGATTTCGGAGCCAGCGACAGCGCGAAGTTCGACGGGCGCTAGCGACAGTGACAGCGCGCGCCGCCGTGGAACGCCTCGAGCACGCATGCGAGGTCGGTCCCAGCGCCGGCAAGCTCTACCTCTTCACCGAACCTCCTCGGTGTCCGCCACTCCCCGGCCTTCCTCATGCTCGTACGTCTCCCGACCACCCGCCGCCGCTGCTCGCATGCATCCATCCAGCCATTGCATCACTATATATAGCCCCTCCATCGATCCATCCATCCATCGCTCAAGCGCATACGTGCGAATGCCATGCGTGACAGAGGTCGCGCCGCGGCGAGCGGGGCGAGCGGGGAGATCGTCAGCGTGGTGCGCGGCTGCGTCAAGTCAAGACTGTGGCGTCGCGGTGGGCGCGGGCAGGACAACGACCTCTTCTCCAAGGTGGCCTACCTCCTCGGCCTCCGCGTGTCCCTGGCGCACCGGCGCCGCGGATGGAGGAGTGGTTCCGGCAGTCCGGCGCCGAGTACGCGTAGAGCTCATATCTGGAGCGATCCATAATATCCATCGGTTCCCCATTGGTTCAGCAGCTCCTAAAAAGGATCATCCAGTGCACCTTCACTAATTAAATGGGTGTTTGGTTCAGTTGCGGTTCGCTCCATGGAGCAACCACGCCCATCGTGAATTGTCTCTTGGGGAGCTGTTCGGTTGTCTGCCACCGTATGACTTGCCACAGCTTTGGCATCCACATAGATATGGAATCGCTGTTTGGCTGGCACTTATAGTTTGGCACGCCACAAAAAAAAAAGGCCATATCCGCCTGTTTTCTTGACACGGATGTGGTGGCACATATTTTCATCGCATCAACTGTGACACGATCCATTGCACCTGCGGCTTGGCAAGATGTGGCCAGGCAGCGAAGCAGGCTCCCAGTTTAGCAAATTTCACCATTTCGAATGTCACTTCCAGTGTCCCATAGCAAATTAGCAAAAATAAATCATATAGTAAATTTTCATTAAAAAAAGGATTTTGGTCATCAATTTTGAAAACTCTTCGGTAAAAAAATACAAAACTTTACCATTATGAAAAGAAACACAAAGTAAACACTAAATGTCCAACTAAAACCTATTATGTCACTTTCAAACATTACCCAAAATTAATAACCTCCTAATACATTTACACCTGCCTATTTTTGCCATTATAAAACATAATTTGAAATAAGCCCTAAATTTTTTTGAAAAATTTCTTGTCCACTATCCAATTATGCCATTATAAAATATAAAATATAATTTAAATAAACATCAAATTTTAAAATAACACCTTGAATTTATATATAAATTGTTATTTCTACTGTTACTAAAAATAAACTAAAATCCATTCATAGATGTATATTTCTTTAAGCTGACATTTTGGGCTTGTAAGGACTCCTACACCATTTCTTTTGAGCTGATTGTTTATCTATTTTGTTTTTGTGAAAATGGATTATTATGTTACTCAAAATTTGTAGGTGCAATCCATGGGTTAAAACCAAGAGTATTGAGTTTCATGCACTGACCAATAATTCAATCTAAATTTGTATGCGCATGATAGAGGTGGTATTCACTATATACTAAACACTTCCTGGTTATGTAGAGGCTCCCTTATAAATGGCTTTAGACATGGAATAAGAGTGAGCAATAATTATTTTTTTAGTTGTGCTACCTAGGTGGATTTCAAGTTGAGACCTCTTGCTCTAATTAATATCGTATTGAATTTCATGAACCAACCAGTTGAAGTTTAAGTTGATACACTACTACAATCACCCTGTTTAGCAACCCACTGTCACTGCTGCCTGTGATCGGGCCACTGCTGCACCCTCCACTATAGCACAACTCTTAATCAGGGGTTGTGGTGTAGTGCTCCATGGTGCCCTTCTCTACCAGGAATGTGCACATGGGCTGGACTCAACCGTAATTGTACACAAGTTTGAGTCCAGACACTTAACACTAAGTGATACTTCAACAAAGATCTTGTGTATACTGCCAGTTAAATGCAAAGTATATTTCATTAGAGCGTTTTGCGTGAGCAATTGTACCAAGTTTAATAAGCTGCAAATTCCTATCGATTGTGCATTCTTAAGGTATACAGAGATTATTATTTGAAGATTATAAGCTAGAGCAGGAATCTGCATGATTATTGCTGTAAAGGATGCTTCTATCCTAGTGCATATATTAGTACTGTGCCAATCTAATAATTTATAGTTCCTCTGCCTTACAAAGTCATTTTGACACCCTCTCAGAAGATCACATTCGTAGTTGTGATAATTTTGTTTAGATTAAGGAATAAATCATTCCGGCCTTCACAATCTCAATTGATTTCTCGGAGCCAAACATTATGAGAAAGGGACATGTCGACTAAGAGGGTAGTCCAGGTAATAGCAGTGATAATTTAGTTAACCTAACATATTGTGCCAAACTAATAATTGGTATGCACGTATAAGATCACATTGCAACAAGTACGTTTCCCTCATTTCTCCTGGCCACCAGCCATATCCAAATGATCTTGGAGATGTTAACTGATGAGAACTCCAGCTACTCTGATTTCAATGTGCATGGATTGCATTCCATCTAGACTGTCCTGGATAAAGTTCACCTTACACGCCCAGGTCATTGCGTGGCTCCGCAAGTCTCTGGCTGATCAGCTTTGTGAAGTTGGACAGCTAGTTCATGGTCAATGAGATGATGTCTGTCACAAGTATGGCTTCAATTCTCGATCCTCGTCTTTTCTATCCCATTGCGTCCCCATCCCTATATAACTGGAAATCATGATGGTTGTTTGGTAGACGAGAATGTGTCATTGTGTGGGCATGCAAACGAAAGGCGAAATGCCGGAATGTTGGTGAACTGGAAGCGTGCCAGGGGTGGAGATTTCTTTATATGTTGGATGTGTGATAGCTTATACCTGATAGGTAGGTGGCTGCGGACATTTGTTCTACAATTAAGTTTCTCACAGTGCTTTGGATTTATGTTTTTCGGAGAAGAGTAGAAATGACTGCTGCTGCTAATTTGAGTTGTCAGTAAATTTTGTACCAAGGATCATTATGTCACTGTTGTGCGTATATATCGTTTCAGTGATAGGGTTATATAGCTTTGGAGTTTCTAGAAATACTCGTGATTTGTTTGCAGTTTTACAGTATTATGTTATTCTGAAGATTTATTTCGGAATTATTGACCCCCAAGCTAAACACATGATGAAATTATTTATAGTTATTGATCAGCTGCTTTAAGGTCTGTGCAAACATTTTTCAAAAGCATACCACAGGAGCAAAACCGAGTTCATAATCTTCCCCCAAATGACCATCATTCAAGCCCGTGTCCCAAACCTCTTGGACATGACGACTGATGAGTACTCCAGCTACTGTCAATGTATATGGATGCCTTTCTTCATGACTGTCCTGGACAAAGATCACGTTGCACGCCTACGTCGTTGCGTGGCTCCTCTGATCCATCATGACATTGACTTGCTGAGGAATGATGCCACAAGTGTTAACTAGTTTTACAGGCTATAGCCCAGTCTCTCCTGCCTCCTCAAGTTGGTCCAGAAGTAGGACGACGCACAAGGCAGCCACATGGTGTCACATCAGAGGCCCCTTCTGCGACAACCGCCTAACCAGATCGCATTGTCTACGTTGACGCTGAATTTCACAAATTTGCTCATATATGGTGTTAGGTTTGTGAGGAAACCATGGCAATAACGTTTGTTTTTCTTTTGAAGGTCAACGGGAGGACGCGTTCCCCGCCTGATTTTATAGATTGGCTCAAAATGACCTGTTAGATAGTTTAACAAGTCATTTTGTACTATGACCATAACTAGAAGGAATCCGAGGTTTGGACTGGGAAGAGCAAAGAATTTAGGTAGCAGCAAGAAACAGGGGCGCGCAGTAGCAGTTTATTAGTCGAGAAGGTTATTGTTCCTTCTTGCCATTAAAAGAAACATGCTGCGCTTATATAACCGCATCAGCTCACTGACTCAGCTAACCAAATGGCCTCAGGCCCATTACATAGCTAAAAGCCCACTACGACTCAACAGTAAATGTAAGCGCCCCGGTTTAACCATCACCCGCCATCAATGCTGTTGCCAGACCAGTAACAGTACTGTGTGCCTGCCTTTCTTTTTTTTTTCCTAAGACAACTGTGACACACCACACTGCATTCTCAGAAGGATCTCGTGTTTTCCATGCCAGTGCATCCCATCCCAATATACAACTGGAACTAATCAAATTATTAGGTAGATGAGATCGTGTCATCTTGTGGAAACGAAATGTGAAAAAGAGGAATGTTTATGGAGTGGAAGCGTGCCAGGGGTGGGGCTTTCTTTATATATGTTGGATGTGTGATAGCTGCTGATACCTGATAGGTGGGCAGCTGCAAGCATTTGTTCTTCAATTAAGTTTCTGACAGTGCTACGCACTTACGTTTTCAGGAGAAGAGTAGAAAATAAAGCTAGATTAGTAAATAAAGCTCGACATGCCAGTGCTTCATGTTGTCAGTACATTCTGCACAGAAGACAATATGTCATTATCGTCTATATATATCCTTTCGGTGATATAATTACATTGCTTTGGAGTTGATAGAAACGTACTCGTGTTTCGTTCTCAATTCCTACACTGTCATGTTATTCTGACATTATGACATTGTCGCTTGGGGAGCTGTTCGGTGTGCTGCCACCGTATACCTTGCCACAGCTTTGCCAACCACATAGAAGTATGTTTGGCTGTTTGGCTGGCACCTACAGTTTGGCATACCACAAAAAAAAAGAACATATCTGCCTGTTTTCTCGCCACGGATGTGGCACTGATTTTCATAGCTTCAACGCCATGGCAAGAGTGGCCTGCAACTAAGCAGGCTCTCAGTTTAGCATGATGCTTCAACCTCTTGTACAGTAAAAAAATCAAGGAGTCACCAGAAGTGCATTTTGGTTGGTTAGCACATGGAAACTATTATCAGGGCATTCTAATTTCGTGAGGAAGTAATTTAGATTCCAAATTTAAATGCTCTGAAAGGAGATGTCTGCTCGCAAAATAGAATGTAGCAAACACCAAGTATCCGATAATTTTATTCAAATTGGAGCTGGACCATGGCAGACACCATCGTTAACTTGTTTTACACACTTTAAGAGCCAGCAGGTGGATTGGAAGGATTGGTGAAGCACAGAATCAGAGTAGGCAGAACGAACAGAATTGGAGATCGACAGTAGCTAGAACTGGAAGGACGGCTCCCGGTCGAGTTCGAGAGTTCTGTTCAAGTTTTGGTTCTCACATGTCCTTTCTCTCCTGTCCAACTAAGCCTATAAGTATTAGTCACTTGGACCACTCTGGCAGTGGACACAATGGGCCTGCAGGATCTTTTGTTTCTGGGCGCGGACGACTCGGTCCAGGAGGACGCGCCCACAGCTTCATTTTTCTCCTGGGCGTCTTCATCAGGCAGCGGGAAGCTCACATACACCGTGTGTTGGTACTTCTGAACAGCAAGAACGCTGAACCACCTGAACTACAGTCGCCTCAGATTGCTGGCTTAACAGCTTTGTCTTGGAAATACTGCTCTTCATCCCAGCACCTCACACCCCAATATATAACTAGAAATCATCAACGGTTTCAGTAGGCGAGTTTTGATTGTGTCATTTGTGTGGGTATGCAAAGGCCGGAAGGAGCTAATGCTTATGGAGTTGAAGCTTGCCAAGACTACAGCTTTCTTTATATGTTCGATGGGTGATAGCTGATATGTAGGTAGCTACGTTCTGCAATTAAGTTTCTAATAGTGCTTATATTCCATTGGAAAGTACCACTAAGAATGGATTGTTTAAGGTTCGGTCAATGTATACAAAATTCATTACTCATGGAATTCAACCTGCCAAAAGTCTGCTTTGGAAGTTAAAAAGTACCACTAAAAATGAAGATTTTCTTGCGGTGCCTAAAAAAAGGGGTTACTCTTACTAAAGATAACCTTGCAAAGAGGAACTGGCAAGGAAATATCAATTGTTGCTTTTGCGATTCTATCGAATCAATTCAACATTTGTTTTTCAACTGTCGTTTTGAGCTTTATTTGGAACAGTATACATCTCTTTTGGAATTCGACCACCCAATAGCATTGCTAATATATTTGGTTATTGGCTGCATTGATTTAATCCAAATCTTTGAAAACAAATTTTGTTAGGAGCTGCCACATTATGTTGGGCAATATGGTTGAGTAGGAATGATATGTTCAATAAATCTAAAACTAATACCTTCATGTAGGTAATTTTTAGGGCGATGTACTTGGATCCATCGGTGGTCCGTTCTGCATAAAGAAGAGGATCGCCTGCTCTTCAAAGAAGGATGTTATTATCATGATACTTTGATCATGCTAGTTTTTAAATAAGTTTGGTTGGAATTTCACAAACAGCATTGGGATTTAGAGCTCTCTTTTTTTTGTTTCAGCTTCAGTAGTTGAGCTGAACTCTGCTTTGTTTCCTGTTGAGTGTGTTTGCCTTTTGGCGCTGTGGTTGCCTAATGGCTTGCTTTGTAATGTGTGTTACTCTACTGTGCACAATTTTAGAATGGTAGAAGCTGGAACTTTGTTCCCTTATCTAAAAAACAGTGCTTCACAGTTATGTTTTCCTGTGAAGAGTAGAAAAATATTTCCTTGCTACTGCTACTCAACTCTCTGGCTGTTTTCAGTAAATTTTGCACAGAAGATCATGATGTTAATGTATTTGTCTCTGTAAATTCTCGTTCCAGTTTCAGTAAATGTTTCCAAGCAATAGCGCTGGCAAAGTGGCAATAAGAATCTATTGGCGCTTATAAATGTGTTATGGATGCTTCATTTTCTTCTATAGTAACAAAAAATCATGTAGTGTCACGATAGTTTATTTATGTGTGGTAGATTCATCATTGCATTTTGATTCCCCTGATGTAGTAGTTGAGATTCCGAATTAAAATAGGTTGAAAAGAGATGGTTCTCCGTATGTTGGAATGGAGCAAACATCAAGTTGGTTGTCCAAAAGACACTACGTTAGAACCTTCTGCATGAACAATGTACAAAGTGTAATAAACTGCTGTGAGTGTCACTGTATCATGTACAGAGGTATTATAGGGAAAAAATCATGGCACATAGTTGTTCAATTTTCTTATTTACCATTTGGTTTTGGTTCAATGCACTTCTTATTTACCATAGGTATCGGAAAGATATGTGTTATATGCTAGGGCAGTACTTGTGCTAGAGCTTGTTCTGGTGTCAGTTTGTGAAATTGGTGGACAGTGCCCACAACCTAGTCGCTGCCTCCTATCGCTGGTTGGTTGAGGCATGCCGGGCTGCCTTTTTGAGGTGACCTGCACAGCTGCCCGCAGCCTAGTTGATGCGAGGTCGTTGAGTAAAAGTGCCCCGATGGATAGGAAGTGCCCTGTGTATGACACTGCGTGCTTTCTGAGCAAGAGGCTCTGCTTGCGTGTTCGCCAAATGCTGAGATTTCTACTTCTCATGTGCATGGAGGCTGCAGGTCAGAGGCGACAGTTAGAGCTTCTCAACTGCTTGCACTTCTTCCAATCTCGACTTGCGGAGAGAAGCTGGTTGCACGTGTACAAGAATGGAGCAAACATCAAGTGCTTGAATTTTATTGGAATTGGAGTAGAGATCACAGAGGACAAAAAACAGAAGAGGACCTTAATATTAGTCCACCCAATCCTTTGCATGTGACAGTTGAACTGGATCATATGATATGTTTTCTCCCCCACCATTACCATGACCATGAGTAATGTCATCATACAAAGGTACTACTATCATAGAGGCATGTGACAGTTTAACTAGATCCTTGCGTTTGTTGCTTCTTCGTCATAGCCAGAGCTCTCGTGTGCATCATCCACTCCTTACCTGGACTGGTGGAAAATGCTACCTGCTTGTGTCCTTTTTTTTTATGGAAGCTGCTTAAGCGTCTTGAGTTCCTTTGTCCATGATATCGATCTGTCGACACTCTGTGCACACCATGCCTTCGATTCGAGACTCCGTACATGCCAAACTTCAGCTGATTGCTCAAACTGTCTAGATACAACACACCATTCGTTTTAAAGCACCTCAGTCATAAAATATAATTACCGTGCTACATGCTCTGTAAACCCTATGGTGCTTGCATGTTGGAAACATATCAATACTTAATCACCGTGCTACATCAGTGTATAATAATGTTTGCCCCTGAATGACACCTAGAACCAACTTCAGGGACTAAAAGTTTCATTTTGGGATTGGGCATTGAGGATAGCATAACGAGCTAGTGTTGAGGGTCGGGGATGAATTTTACTCTTGCTTTTATCTAATCAGAGTATATATGGTCCCCTACATGAGTGTGAATATGCAGTGGGCTTTTCCCTATATGTATTAATGACAATGGTTCTCTTTAGCGTTTTTCCCTTGAGGACTACTAAAAAGAAAATGCATCTTGCAACAACATCAAACAAATGATGTAGAGCATCTTAGTTACATATTGTACAGGTCCATTTTACATTTCATAACTCATAGTTGCAACACTCTATAGGCAAAATAATAATGAAGATGTTCAGCCGACAGCATCATCCGTAGGGCCAAAGGCTCAGGTCCCGTGAACACAGTTGGAAATGGGCCAGGGGCGATGCAATCGGCGAGCCTGCGTGAGTTGGGTGTCAGCTTGGTGTGCTGATGTGCCGGGCACTGCAGCATAGGTAGCACTAGAGGTGCTCATGGCATCTGAGTAGTTCTCTGGCATGGGTGGTGGCTGCAGGAATGGAGGATTTCAGCATGAGAGAATGGACGGGTGGACTTAGTGTCCAGACCTATTTTTTTTCTTTCCAGATGTTTCTCATTCATATTGCAATAGTGAGATCTATATGCATATGCATGGCATGTACTATCATTGTACCTCACTCCCTCCCCATCCCTCTTTAGTGCGCTATTTTTTTCAGTGAAGAGGACACATCTGCACACATACCCTTCCTTGCTAAGAGCAATTTTCACTACGTTGCTTATATATACTGATGGGCTAGCTGCATTAAACAAAAATTGCTTCAAATTTTCGTTTATAGCACAGATGTACCTACCACACATTTGAAAATTTATAAAACTATATCTTTAACACCTGAGCACATGTGGCACATGAAAATCGCATAAAAAAATTATTTATAGCAGAAATGTACCTACCTTGGAAGTTTAGAAGGGTGAGGGTTAACTTCGTTTTAATCCTTCATCATGGGCAGGAGTTTCGGCGCTTGGATCGATCTAGGGATCATCATGCACAAAGGAGAAGATGTTGCATGTGTTGGACGTGATCCGCATCGACAGGCAATGTAGAAGTGAAGGCAATTTCATACTCACAGGAGTAGATTGAGGCGGAGGCATAGCAAACGCCGCTAGCAGCGTAGTTGGCAGAGAGGCCCCGAGGTCTGGAGGTAGTTCATGAGCTCCAAAAGCTACTTCGCCTGGGCTATCTGTTGGGCCCGAAACGCAACCGCCTCCGCCTGCCATTATCGTTCTGACTCTTCTAGCCGGGCCTACAGTATTTCAATCCAATGTTTTAGTAATGCAAACCTAATTAAGGTGTGCAAAGAAAACTGCGTGACAATGGAATAACCTAGAGTTTGTCGAAACACGATTGTCCAGGTCTCTGCCACGGGCGTATAGGCAGGCTGCTGCTCGTGCTCTGTGCTCGGAGCTGTTAAAGATTTAGTTGGGAGCTATCGATGTAGCCGTCGGCAATTTGCAAACACGAGGTCGTCAACTCTACCGAGAACAGAGTTTTGCGGAGGGCTGGCTCTTGGTAGACTCACCCTCTACCGAGAGTCTTTCATTACCGATGGTTGGGCTCTTGGCAATGGGACCTCTACAGAGAGCTTGTGGTCTCCGAGAGCGGCTCTCGGTAGAGGGAAAATATACCGAGCGCTTGAGGTTGGGCTCTCGGTGAATAATATGCCACTCGGTAGAGGTCTTCTGTGCGGTAGTGATGGTTTTTTCTACATGTAGCTGCGCCAATGAGCCTATGCACACAGGCGGGAGATAGGTTTCCTCGTTAGTATGTGACATGCACAACTATAGGATCAAGAACTGGACAACAGGAGACAGCACAACGCCTAAACTAATGCATCTACATTTTGACTTTCTGACATAACAATCCATGCACACGTCTACAGTTGCAAGCTCCACACGATGCATGCAACAAATCTGGTCGGTCATTATTAGATTAAGATTTCCGCACTTATGTATGTTTTAATTTGTGATCCTGTTTTAGACTATGAATAAGATCCTATTTTATGTTTGAGTTGTTTCTGTGTATGCCTAAGGTATGTTTCAGTAGACGGTGGAACAGGTCGGCTGCATTTTCCTGCTTGTGGAAGGCTTGATTATTGAAGTGCATCATCATTATAGTCATATGTCTATTTGATGATCTTGCTTTCCCCGCACATGAAATTCTTCTGGATTCAATTGTGGGCACGATATTGTGAATTGTGATGCCATTGGGGCTCTATTTACCAAAAGTACGCATCATAGATTTTATTAGATAGTTCATTGAGCTTTGGAGATTTTCTTCTGATAGAAGAGACAACTTCCTTTATAATCTAGTACCTCATACTACACTACACTACACTACACTAGCACTTAGATCTTCGATGCCTTATTTGGCTGATAAAAATGACCACAAAATGGCATAACAATTCTTTTGAGGAACTCATAATGGCATAAGAAAGCAGACCAAGGCCAGCTTCATCGGCAGAGAATTTTGTTTTTTTTTCTTCGGGGAAAGGGTACCATCCTAGGAATGGCCGCGGATTGGTACAAGCCAGCAGGCCAGCTGTTTTCCTTCCATCATCTCAACCTCCATGATTCTGTTATGCGCTTTGCATTGGCCCAACAGAGAACCCTTCTAGTCTGCCATATGGTTGCACAGTTGGCGTCTTTTTTTGCACTGTTTGCAGGTTGAAGACGTTAGGTGGCAATACATGGCTCTTCGAGGATAGCATATCTCACCATACCTATTTTTTCTTGCCAGATGTTTCTCATTCCTATAGCACATGATGACAAATAAACAGGCTATGTTATATGCACATGCATATAGCATGCATGTACATCACTGTCCCCCGATCCCCTCCTCTCTATATCTTTATATTTGTGTAAGACCACACAATTGCTCACACACTCTTCTATGCTAAGAGTTGTTTTCACTATGATACTTATATACTTATATATACTGATGGGGATTAGCGAGCCTTGTGAATGTAGGTGTGGCTGCGTTAAATGAAAACTACTTAAAACTTTTATTCACAACAAAGTGTACCTACCATACAGTAACTTATATAATGTTATCACTTTGGTCCATCAAGCTAAGTTGAAAAAACATGCAAATATAGATGTATAAAATTTCTGTGTATAGCATGCCACAGCCGACATGAATAGTTTTATGTATGTGGCCCCTTTTCTATCTGAGTTTTATGTCATTTGTTTCTTAATTTCCATCGATACCTCGCCCTTCAGTGGGCAGCCAACCATTTCTATATTCATCTATTTGAAATCTTAGATTCAATTATGGTGGCATTTTCACAACCTTTTTCAGAATCTAGATTTTTTCTTTGTCGTTATCTTATCAGCGCTGCAAATTTTTTTAATCCTCAAGTTAGTTGAAACTATTATTCTTGCCTTTGGAACTGCCATTTTATATTTTATTAAGATATAAGAGTGTTAGGTCAAAGTTACTGTCTTAAGTATCATGATATAGGGTTCATAAAAAAGTATCATGACAGCATAACCGGTCATTTAAATATGTACCACGATGATATAGATCTTTATGAGATCATTAAGGAGACTTGTAATGGGGACGTGATTCTCGATCTTCTGTCAGGTTCAAGATAACTATCGATTTGGTCGGAAGCGACACACCGATCCGGCTTCAGATCACAAAGACCCGAACCCTGCAACCTTAGCACCACGTTTCCTCTGGTTATCAACCGTGTCACAAGTCGGTTGACCTCGCCAAGAAGGCTAATCCCTGCTGCGAATCGAAGAACACAAGCAAGAACACGATAATAGGCAACTCAAGTAAAGTGACAATTGCAGATATATGATTAAGCTCACAAGTTGGGGTTCCACAAACCGATGAACGGCGACTGTCAATGGACAGAATGATCTAAGCAAAACCCAAACCCTAATGGAGGCGGCGGCGGCTGCTGATTATAAAGCCAAAGGGGCATCCAAGGACCCCTACTGACGTCACTAAGCAACCCTAACACGTTACAAGGCCCAAACGGCCCAAAAGACGGCGCGACGCAGCGCCCTGACAGATTCTGGACGTCAACTTGTTTCGACGATTCCCGTTGATTCCAACGGAATTTGGGCCTCAAACCAAATTCATTGGTTAGCGTTTGAAATTATCTTTCCATCCATGTATGGATCATCCAAAACGGAGTCCGTATGCGACCTGGGCATCCGTTTTACTACTGACTGGTCCAGCAGCCCACTACAAGACACACCCCCATGTAGATACGCTTTATATAAGGGTTTGAAACGTTTTATTTCATCTTTATGGGATTGTAGATATGCTTTGGTAAAGCGTGTCTGGAGCGCCTCCCTACGGACCGTGTCTGAATATATAGATACGAGTTACAAAACGTGTCTAGTGGCTTTGAGACGTTTCGTGGACACGCTTTCTAGCGTGTCAACATCATATCGTGTCAAGATTTGTAGACACAAAATATTAAACGTGTCTAAGAGCTTTGATATGCTTTCATAGATGCGCTTGATGCGTGTCTACACATGTAGTAATGTTCTTTTATGTTTACGTATCTACTGATGTGTAGACACGTTGTATAACGTTTTTTTATAGCAACGTTTTGTCATGGTCTACTAATTAGACATGTTTTAGGTGCAATTCAAAAAAGCATTTATTAAGCATATTCACAGTACAGTGACGTTAACAATATTTGGACATGCTATTTTGGCAAATAAATATAAAGGATAAAAATATGGCATCACACATAGTTTTGTACAAAAATAAATACATTTAATAATAAAGTCAAACATCCATAGGACTACTACATAGTGAATGAGCCATGTCTGTAAGTTGAAAAAAACAATATATGACAAGCAATATGTACATATCTATAAATGAGTTCTACAGACTAGATGATTAGCTAATTCATCTACAGTCTTCATTCATCTGAATCATTCCTTTCTGCTGCAAAATAAGAGAGTGAAGAGAATTAGGCAATGGCCTTTTTCAAAATTGAAGGACAATAAGTTTTGTAGCAATAATTGCAGAAGAATGTACCTGACCAAGTTATCATGCACATCTTGGACTTGAAGTCTTAGGTCTTTTCACCTATATAAACATGAACATCTTAAATTAGTAAGATTAAGAAAAATAAAATAAATGCAATGTAGAGCATGTTATTGAACTTACACATGATTTAGGCCAAGCAACAACACAACCTATGGCATCTCTTATTGTGCGAAGACTTTCATATGGTCTAGGCAAGTTCTCATCCTCAGTCTCACGAACGTCGTAAACATGAACCGCAAAGTATTCATATCCAAGCATGTTTCCTCCAACCACATATGTGCTATCTTTAGAGACCAAGTTCCTTTTTGCCACAGCTTTATTTTTATGCCTTAGTGACATCAAGTAAACCTGTTTTTTATCCTACCATTCAAAAAAAAAATTGAATACTATTACATCTGAACATGTAACCAATTTATGTAAAGAAAATGAGGCAAAGAACATACATATATTGGTTGACTACGATCCACTGTTGTGTTGTTTGGATTTACCTATAGTAGAAGTGATTTTGACCATCAGCAAATAACTTCATCAAGCAAGGATAATAAAAAGAAGGTATTTCTGCATTTAAGTAATTTTGTATCATGTGTTTTTCATACCTGTTTTGATTTTGGTAGGCACTCACGTGGTAAGGCTAAACCTGCATAGCCCTTGTTGCCTTGACTACGATTTGTAATATTACGCTGCAATAAATTTCATCAGCTGCATTCCTTTTTTTTAAAAAAATACTGTAATGGAAGAAAAGTGTCTTAGTCAATACTAGAGTTTAATATTTTTGTAACATACCACTGCAGCTGTGTTGTCCTGTGGCAAAGACGAATTATTAGCAGAGCCCTGATTGTATTTGGGGTTGGTTTTCCTCTGTAAATGGGGTTGCACGTAGTAGTGAAAAACAGTTTGAAGACATTAAAAAATATAGGAGACTGAGATAAACAAAGTACCTGTGGTACAGAAGCTCTAGGAGACTGAGCACTAGCACTTGATTCTTCATGGTTCTCATCAGATTCCTGATTACTGGTATCAACACAGTCATGTTGAATATTGTCTCGTACTCTTTCAGCCTGATTAGCAAAGAAACAAATATGAAACATGAACATAGCACAAAAATATACATTTATTTTTTCGAAAAGAAAAGGCATGGCCAAGTTTCTTACCATATCATTTTCTAATGGTATGGATCCATTTGTCCAATCCTCTCCAGGAAACTTTCGCTCTAAGAAAGCTTGCATGCAGTTCACCTTATTTATGAGTTGCCTTTGATTTTTTTGAGTCCATTTGTTTCAGGTTCCTCAACATAAGCCAAACCTTGAGATACCTTCACTTGGCTCCAATACTTGTCCTCATAGTAACCACGTGGTTTTGACTCCTTAGCAATTACATCATCGAACACCTGCTCATAATCTTTTTCTGAAATAATTCCATTGTTATTCTCTTTCCGTTTTGCTAATTCATCAAAAGATGTGTCCTGCAGTGAACATATACAGAATTATTAACATTATGAAAGAGATTTTAGATTCAATGCAAATCATAACTCATAAGATAGGAAAAGTACCATGACTATCTGTACACTATAATTGGCATATGTGCCATCCTTTTTTGTATGAGCTTTGTCCCATAACTCAATCCTATGGACTGGTCCTTTCCTTTCATGTTCCTGCATAACAAAGCAAATTGTGAGCTCCAATAATTAATCAACTCAACCCATTATTCATGTTGTGAGTTAATAGAATTTAGAAGAGATCAGGGATGACCATCTCTTTTTTCAGTCTAGCATGGCTTTTCCTTCCAGTTGTGTGTGGATTTTTTGTTCATTAGCACACCGTGAGTTCGTTTTAGCATAATTGCTGCAAATATTTGACACAATGAGAGAATCCTTGGAACTAAATCTTATGTGCAAATAATTCATGTACTTCTAGACATCATACTTTGGAATTCAATCTAAGTGGTAGATAATGAGACACACCTTGTGTTTTTCTCTGCACCATATTGCAACAAGAGCACTCCATTGGTGTTCATTGACATCTTCTGGCTTATCTTTCTCAATTGCAGATAATGATCTTTGTTGGGGATTAAAATATTTTTTCTTCAACTTAGATTTGAATGCTCTCCACCTATTGTTAACAGTTTGGAGGACCCAATCTCTTGTAAGTTGTGTCGTCTCAGTGGGGTATATAAATTTCCCTATAACAAATATTGTAACTATCAGCACATAGAAGCCATCTCAAACATGAAACATTACATTGTCACCAAAAGTTTACCTCAACGTCTTTAATTATGCTCTGCTTATAACCTTGATAGAGTTTACTGTCCCATCTTTCAATGTGCAGTGGTGCAAAATTTGGTTTCATTGCTAGGGTTCCAAGATACTGACCAAGAATGGAAGCTGATCTATCATTTGGCACACCATTTTCATCGGTCTCCACAATCAACTTTCCACGTGACTGCAACAAATCTGAAACTCTGAAATCGCCAAGAATCTAACGCACATCTCCATTTGGCCCTGGTTATATGAAACATAATATTATACTGATTTTGGCATATAATAATATGCAGATGTGTAGGGAAAACAAACTTACATCTTGTCCTAATTGGGCTTTTACGTCGTTGAGGTAATCCAGGTAAAACATTTTCAGTCTCTGGTGGACCCTCTAAATTGTCCTGCTCATTGTCAACATTACCACCCTGCACAGGTTCTGCATTCTGACCATTGAGGTTCAAGTTTCTTGGTCGCGAGGCCCTCTCGCCATGAGTTCTTTGGTAAAGAGAAACCATAAAAATCAGAAGTGAATGAAGAATAGCTGAAATTAATTTAGTGCACATTTTCTTGTGAACGCATTAGAAAAATAAGTCTGACAAGAAATTCCAATGCAAAAATAAACAAACTGTTGTGAGACAAGATTGTTAAATCATGAAGTACCAGGTATACTTTATTAAACCCTTGCTGATTGCCTATAGGAATTCATATGTGGGTATCTGTAAAAATAGTTTCATTCCTGTCACTTTGACAGAACCAAATAATTTTTATGCAGGTTCAGAGTTAAGCCACATGTCATATCCATGGTTGAAGATACCGCCATATTATCAATCTATTTTTCAGACTGATAGAATGCACACCAAGTTCAGACTAATAGCAATGTACACTGTGATTCAGTTTAGTTGACACTGTCAATGCGTGCATAGTGAATTAGGGAGATAACAGATGAGGCTGACACAATGCAATTTTTTTTTCTTATTCCTAGAATGAACCTATAGGGTCAAGATCTTCCCCTGCAACTAATTAAAACTACCTAATAAGCTGAACTGCAACATGATGGCGTGATAATTGCTTCGGTACCCTGATATCCAATCTCCATTGATGGCATCATTTATAATTATTATAAGTAAGAGATTTCTACCTTGTTCACCCGTCTTCTTCAAAGGGGAAAACAATTACAAGAGAAGACCGGAAGCTCATGCAATTAAACCAGAGGAGCAAGTGGATAGGGATGGTTAAATTCCTAGAATCTAAAACCACCATCGTAGTCAAAATCAATGTAACCATGGAAGACTTTGGGGAAAGGGAACCTCCGCGAGATTCAGCGGACCGTCCCGGACAGCTCGGACCATGAGCAGCTGAGCAGGAAGGGAACACGCTGGGAAAAGCTGCACGCACCTGCCTGCCTGATCTTGACCGGTGCACCCGCTCCGACGCCGCCTGATCTCGAGCAGGGCGAGACGCCGACGGCCACCTTCTCTCGAAAAGAGAACCGCTAATCCCACAAAATGAGGACCATACTGTAGGAGGGTGAGGCAGATGGGGAGTCAGTATTTTGTTTGCCGCCGAATTTTTGCCGTCTGCCGCCGAATATTTTGCCGCCGAATTTTTGCCGTCTGCCGCCAAATATTTTGCTGGGGGAGAGAGAATAGAGCTTTTTTTCGTGGCTATTTCCAGCGATTTGGAGAAAAAAAAAAAAAGTAGAGAAAAAGTCGATAAGAAAAATAGATGACATTTTAAAGACTCTGAACATATGACGTCACATTTATTTTTTGGAATGATGCGAGTATTTGTACAAATACTATAATACAATAAAAAAAATTATATGTCGTTTGTATAATGCAAAATATTGGACGAATATTTGATACGTCAAAAGTAGGCCAACGCAGGAAGATCACTTAAAGTCCACAGTAGTGCAGCTCGGAGAGGAAATTCTTTCTTTGTACAAGCATCTTTTGTATCCACTCCCTTCCACAACTCTAGGAGCTCATCGATCAATGGTTCCAAATATACATCAATATTATTTCCTGGAGAACTTGGTCCAGGAATGATCATTGACAAAATCAAAGATGTTTGATTCATGCAAATCCAAGGTGGTAAGTTATAAGGAATGAGCATCACTGGCCAAGTACTGTGTTTTGTACTACAGTGCTGAAAAGGGTTAAATCCATCAGTTGCAAGACCAAGGCGTACATTGCGAGCATCTTCTGCAAAATCAGGGTATCTATCATTAAAATCTTCCCAAGCTTTAGCATCAGCAGGATGTCGCAGTTTTCCGTCCTTTTATACGGCCCTCATCATGCCATCGCATGTCATTCGAAGTTTTGGTAGTGGAAAACAACCTTTGGATCCTTGGTATCAATGGAAAATAACGCAATACTTTTGCAGGCTTCCTTTTCCTTTTACGACTACCCAAAGAACCACTTCCCTTATCATCTTTCCAACGAGAACTTTCACACACATGACAATGCTCTTGTTTAGCTCTATCACCTCGAAAAAGCATGCAATCATTGGGACAAGCATGGATTTTCACATAGTCAAGACCTAAACCACGAATAATCTTTTTTACCTCATAATATGTCTTTGGTATATTAGTTCCCACCAATGGAAGAAATGCATTAGATAGTACACCAAGTAGTCCTGTAACAGACTCTTGTGTCCAACCATGTAAGCACTTTAGGTGATATATGGTGACTAAAAATGACAACTTACTAAATGATTCGCAGCCAGGGTACAACCTTGTGTATGCATCCTTCAAGAAACTTGCATATATATCTTGTTGTTTTCTAGCAGGATCATTTTGTACATGATTGGCATCCTCAGGTACATTAAATTCCATATTTCCACACTCAGACTGACCATCACCTAGTTCGGCTTCAGACATGCTTGATAGAGATTCATAGCTTGTTGACATACCAAATGCAGCTTGTAGCATTCCTTGCATGTCATCCGATCTTCCATGTCCATCTACTGCTGCAGTCCTTAGGACACCTGGAGTAGGCAGATTCTCATTGTTATTTGGCAAATGAGCAAATGCAAATGTTGGTGGGTCATACTCCTCTCCATGGTGATTCCATATTGTATAACCCTGAAGTATACCATCACACTTTAGGTGTGTCTCAACTGCATCACGATTTTGGGTTACTTTATTTTCACAATTGTTGCAAGGACATGATATTTTGCTATCAGGCGGAAGGTCACGGAAAGCAAAAGACAAGAATTGGTCGACGCCATCTTTGTAAGCATGGTCCCGTCTTGGTTTACTCATCCAACTTCGATCCATCCCCTTAGGATGATCTAGAATATTAGAACAAATAAAACAGTATTTTGTTAGTATGCACATCATAATTCAAATGAATGTATCTCAATCGTCAGTCACATATGTCTATACTTCAGCATTTTACAAAAATTCTAGCACCGCTGGCAATGAAGTTTTGAACCTGGGCGTGACATTCCTTATACAATAAACTGTGTATTTCAAGCAATCTAAACAGGACGAACTAGCTACTGCACAGACGAGATGATTTATGGAACCTTTGTGACTGCAATTACCAGCTGAGGAACAGAGTGCCTGACGGAGCTGCAGCCTGCAGAGGAGGTTGGATGAGTCCTTGTCGTCTTCGTCTAATTGGAATCAAAAGTTCAAAATTGGTAGACTAGCATAGATTACTTGAGGTAAATAAAGAGTAGGACTGAGAAATCTTAGAAATACCTTCAGGTGGCAGCGGCTCCCGGCTCCAGCAGGCGGCAGCGGCAGCCAATGGTGAGGGCGAGACTCAGGCGCTCAACCCTGCATAGGCTGCATGCGAGGGCGATGGCGGCCGCCGGCAAGCAGGGGCGCGACGGCGCGCAGCCGAGGGTTGGAGCAGGACTGCGGAAGGCAGGAGCGGCGGCGGGGGATACGACCTGTAGATGTATAGAAGAGTCGACACTCATTTAGGGATTTCATATTAGTAGATTTATTTATTTTACATGGTGCGTTTATACATTAATTAAAAAGACATAATAAACTTTCCACGAGCAAATGAGTAAGTTTATACATGTGGTTACCCGGTATAGTGGTTAGTTTTGTTTCACCGGATCTCGAGTTCAGAGCTCACAACATTTTAGTTTTAATCTAATTTGTAGGGTACACATATTTTATTATTTTGGATTTTTTTAATAATTCTAACTCATTCGTAGTTCATTTATTTAAGATTTTCTATTTTGGTGGATGCAGTCTACGCCACCATCCCAGTCCCCTTGCGCAGGGGCTTTGACTCGATTGCACTACACAATGTTTGATGCGATTTTAAAACGATTCAACCACCGTATCTACGAATAGAACTTAGATACGTTTTGTTTTAACGTGTTAAAAACCGTATCTATTAGAGGAGCCACTCATGACATAGCAACGCTTTTTTTAAAACGTGTCAAGAACCGTATCAAGCTACAGAATCACCGACGACGTTGATACGTTTATAGTAGCGTACTAATGTAAACGTATCTACATGGGGGTGTTTGTTGTAGTGGCCCGAGATGGACTCGAACTCGGCGTGGAGTGGGCCTCCAACTTGGCTTGGACGCCCTTGCTGACCTCCTAAGGTGGGGGCCAAGGTGGAGGACGTCCAAAAGCTTTCCTAAGATGTTCTCCATGTCCTTGGGGCGTCCTTTCAATTGGGCCAGGGTCCCAATGAAGGATAACAAGCCCATGACGATGTTGTAGCACCAGGGCAGAAGTAGCAGCAGAATATCTTGATAATTTGGAGGTCTTGCCGACGTGATATTGAGGTGGGACCAGATCTATTTGAAAGCCTATCAAATAAGCTTTCAATCAAGTGCTCATTGACCTCCATCGCACTCGGATGGATGAGTTATGACCTTCCCAATAGAGTACTATCATGCTGCCGACGAACCGAAAACGTAAGTCCGTGGACTTGCACTTTGAGACCCATTTGTACCTACAATAAAATAGTGACACGTACATGTGGAACCAAGTGAGTTGCACCAAATTTCACTATGCAAATGTGGGAGCGAGCTTACTTTATTTTTAGCTTTTTATGGGCGTATCCATAGGTGCCATGCCCTCATCAACTTGTATACAAAACGATGTTGGCGATCCATAAGGGCGTCTCCAATGGTGATCAAATAGCTAGTGAGGAGGAATTCTATTGGCTATGAGCAGCAATTTGCAAATAGCTTTTTGTGTAAGACCACACAATTGCTCACATACTCTTCTATGCTGAAGAGTGGTTTTCACTATGATAGTTATATATACTGATGGGGATTGGCGAGCCATGAATGCAGGTGTGGCCGCGTTAAATGAAAATTACTTAAAATTTTTATTCACAATAAAGTGTACCTATCATACAATAACTTATATAATGGTATCACTTTGGTCCAACAAGTAGAAAAAAACATGCAAATATAGATATATAAAATTTCTTTGTATAGCATGCCACAGCCGACATGAATAGTTTTATGTATGTGGCCCCTTTTCTATCTGAGTTTTGCTTGCGTGATTTGTTTCTTAATATCTATCGACACCTCACCCTTCAATGGGCAGCAAACCATTTCTATATTCATCTAGTTGAAATCTTAGATTCAATTGTGGTGGCTTTTTTCACAACCTTTGTCAGAATCTAGAATTTTCTTTGTTGTTATCTTATCAGATGCAACTTTTTTAATCCTCAAGTTAGTTGAAACTATTATTCTTGCCTTATCTTGGAACTGCCATTTTATATTTTATTAAGATATAAGAATGTTAGGTCAAAGTTACAGCCTTTATGAGATTATTAAGGAGACTTATATACAAAACGAGTTGGCGATCCTTAACGTCATGCAGTTGGTAGACGCGGCAAAAGAAATGTTGATTAGGGGAGAGCTGAGGGCATGGACACTGAGGGCTAATGAGGGTGCCACTGAAAAGATGTTGGCTATTCATGTATAGATATTTGGAGTAGCAAATTGTGGAAGGATTAGAGGGCAGGATCAATATAGTGACTTGAAAAGTTTTGTTCTTAGCAGTGTGTAATCCTGGATTACTAATCCGCCAATATTACTTCTGTAATGCTCTGATGTAAATAACTAAAAAACGACCAGAATCCTTGTTGCTTTGTTTCCAGCCGAATTCCGGAGCCCACCTTGAGCCCAACTCGTGAGAGGAAAGAATACTTTAAGCTACAGTATTGATCCCTTCACCTTCTGTCTCTCGATCTTTCGATCGTGGATGGGGATGGCTAGGAAAACAAACAACGTGGGGAACTTCTTAATTATGATAGTTCCCAAAATCTAATCCGTAAGCCACATAATCTGCTGTATCTCCTGCATTGGCCCCTTTCATTTTCGAGTTTTTTTACCTACCTACGTACTCTGTATAACCCACGGCCTGGGGCTATTCCGGCTATTGAGTAAGACGTACATGCCAGCAGTCGACAAATTGAAGAAACTTGTGGAGGGAACAATTAGAGGTGGGTCCGATGGATGGAAAACGTGGCAGCTGATTGCGGGCAGGTAGTGTCTTAGTTCGATCCCGAGCTAGGGAGGGTTTGGGACATGCCGTTTTCTTTCCCAATGCATCCCATTTCAATATTACCTAATACCAATATTTTGTGGCTTACAACCAAGGGAGAAAAGCAAGAACGGATCCTAAGGCGGCACTGCTAGTCGACAAGTATTAATTGCTTTTATAATAGAAGTCAGATCATGTGAATTAATACCTAGAAAGAATTAGATAGTTGTGTATTATCTAGCATTGAATAACTTGATCTTCACATTTTTATTTGGTTTTCTTTAAAAACAAACTAGGAAGGCTGTAGCTTATGTTAACAATCAGAGAAACTCAGACTAAAGAATATATGACAAACCAGCTATAGATTGAAGCTGTTTTTTTTTATGAATTGCTTGCCTTCCATTACCATCAACGGGGCGAAACCTCAAAAGTGGCAAGTCGAGCACACATGCCGGAGTTACATACACCACATCTCCATATGATGAGTGCTTGAAACCTGAGATCATCAATCTCCGTCTGCATCGGATCAATGACAGATCGCAGCTGGTCATCCTTCTTATTCCACAGGTTAACGAGCTCAAAGCAGCCGGTTTCCAGGCTGTTTGGATTGAGATATCAACTCACACCAAGTAACACACCCGTTTTTTTTTACTCATCCATTATCTAAAAAAAACACACACTGCCTTGCCACAACTCTACAACACTGCACCATTCTATAATAGAACTGTACAACTAATATTATTCCACATAAACCTCACCAACCACTTATTCCACATTGATCCACCATGGTACAACAACAGCACTCGCTTGAGCAGTCATGCGAGTTGACACACCATGGTGCTCGATCGCTTATTCCATCATGACAAACACTATTCCACATTGATCCAACCAGTGCCATGCACGGCGGTCATGCCATTGCAGAACGCTCAAAGCCAAACTAGCCATCACGCCTTCGATACGGCATGCACCACTTATTCACATTATTCAAAAACATACTATACCCATGTGTGCAGGAGATCGATAGCCACCATAGTCCACTATGTATCTAGTCAAGCAGATACATGAGCCTCTTAATGCCACCAACACTAGTACACAAACGACCTATACTCCCGATTCATTTGGGGCTTTACTCCCGGTTGTAGAACCGGGAGTACGGGTTCGGGAGTAAAGGTAAATGAACTGGGAGTAAAGGTAGGACCTTTACTCCCGGTTGGGGGTACCTGCGGGGAGTAAAGGTCCTGCCAGGCATGTGGCTGACCATAGGCCTTTATTCCCCGTTGGTGCCAAACCGGGGAGTAAAGGATAGTTTTTTTTTTTGATTTTAATCCTGATTTCATTTTAATTCCTAATTGGTTGGGGATTAAAACTAATATATACACGTAATAATGCATAATTCCTAATCGGTTGGGAATAGAAGTAATATATACATATATTAATGCGCACACATATATATAATTAAGGTACACATATATTACACATTAATAATTGTTCAAGCACACATATATTAAGGTGTTCATACATGTCTCAATTACATATTAAGGTGTTCATACATGTCTCGATTACATATTAAGGTGCTATTACATGTCCCGATTACACAGGCTCATGATCCTTTGGCAGCCATGGGTCGTCGCGGTTGTAGAACTCGTCGGAAGGCTCTAGGATCTGGTTATTAATAAATCCGGCAATGCTCTCTTGCATGGCTTCAAGATGCCTTTCTTCTAACTTGATTGTCTTCAAAGCGAGTTAAATAAAAAGTATTAGTATATATATAACATATGATTAGTTATATAAATATCAACGTTCAACACAACTTTGACAAGTCAAAACTAATAACCATAAAAACAACCTAAGAATGCCTCATAAAATAAGTAGCCCTAATCTGTAACTAAGCTGATAATCAAAAGACCATAAGAGATAAAACAAGTTTAAGTGGTGCTACGGAAAGAATGCCGTGCAAATGTAGATTTCTCACTAGTCATGTACAAAGATGCTCTGTTTCATTATGGAAAGTACTGCATAGTCCCTTCATTTAATTTGATTAAATCTGATGCTTCATTGCAATTATGTGTTTGCAATGGCGTGCCTGCATAGCTAAACTAACATACTGAATCTGTACATTGTCCATTTAAAATTTTTAATTGAACAAATTTTCTGATTATAAAATTGGTTCAATAAACAAAAATCTAGGCCTTGGTAAACAACTATTTCTTCAATTGACTTAGAGGAGCTACAAGCCAGTATAGAGTTCTAGTTCCGATATAGTGAATTTCCATTCAGTTTCCTACCAATTAGAATGATATTTGGACGTTTTAGCACAACTGAACATATCTGAACATGAACATCACAACTGAAAATATCTGAACCTATTGACCTTATGAAAACAAAGGCACGTTTTATTACCATAGTGCCAGATAAGCCTCCGACTATTTGTCCCCTGGAAGAGAATCACGTTTACTGAGAACAGAAGGGGGGAAATCGGATCAGGTATAGCCTCATGTTGCTTCATGTGGGCGACCCTCTTCTTGGTCCTGCGTTCGCCATGGATGCCTTCTCAGTTCTCATCCAGGTCGAGGGTGGTGTGGGCAGATTTGGTGCGGGAAGCCGCACGCAGCTCCAAGGCCGACGACCTAGCTGTAGGCACGCAACTCTGAGATCTGCCGATGCTCGCACGCAACTGAAATAAGTGGACTTACCGACATGGCGCGGCGGAGCACTAGCGGCAGCAGAACTTAGACAGCGGTGACGAGCAGCACGAACTGCTCCCGTCCACCACTTCGGACGAACAACTCCTGCTCACGGCGGGCTACGGGCGGGCGGTCGAGCCAGCGCCAGCCGCGGCAGGCAGGGCCGCGCAGCGGGACGACAGGCGGGTGCAACGCGGCGCGGTGGTCGGCGGTGGAGGCGCGGCAGCCGGCGTCGGGCCCGGGCGGTGGTCGAGCAGCGGCCGGCGTCCGGCAGGGCGCATGGAGGAGCTGGCGTCGGGGGAGGGAGGAGCGGCGACGACGGCGAGATTCAGATCGACGAGGAGTGAGCGAGAGGAAGGGGGAAGGCAGGGGCCGGATATATGCTTCGGACGTTTATTCCCGGCTCCGGACTCCACCCAATTAGAGGGTCTCTATTCGGGTTGATAGTTTAGCCGGGAGTAAATGCTCTAACCTTTACTCCCGGCTGAGCTTCATGGACCGAGAGTAAAGGAATTTTTTGGCGGGCCGCCAAATGCGGCTCACTTTTACTCCCGTGCCTCGGTTTAAGCCGGGAATAGAAGTCAATGTTTTCCTGTTCCCGCCACTCTTGAATTCTAATTTTTTTTTGAATTTCCTTTTTATTTAACATCTAACTTTCGGTAATTATTAGTCATAATTTTTTTTTAAAAAAAACAACTTTAGTTCATTTTGCTTTATTCCACACAAGAAAAATATGTAACTTAAAATATTTTATATTTTTCTTTTGACTTAAAAAATATTTTAACTTAAAAAAAACAACTTCAGTTCATTTTATTTAATATTGTTAATAATTAGTAATTCATTAATGCAAAATTGTTTGCTATTAACTAAAATAATTAAATATAATGTTTGTCGTCAAGAAAATTTAGAACTATAAGTGAGTGTATAACATTTTTCTTTATTCCACACAAGAAAAATATGTAACCGGAAACTTTTTTTTTTGACTTGGTCAAACCGATCAAACGGAGCACGAAATGACCTCGTTCGAAATTTTTTGAATACAAACGTGTTAGCACTCATCAAGATCTAAAATGTTTATATAGGACATCCTTGCGTTTCAAAAAATGTTTGAAACACTAGTCACAAAATCAGGAATCTAAGAGAGAGTTTATGGAACTCATCGTAGACAATCATCAATTTACAACTATATTTTCCAAACACTTTTTCAAATGCAAAAATTACCTAAATAAACTTTGCGGATCTCGATGAGTTATGAATTTTTTGGTATTCGTGACTTTTTATTTTAAAAATATTTAGGGTTCAAGAACTAAAAATTCTTTAATTTTTTTTAAATTCAAAATTTCAATGGATCAAAATCATCAAAATCCAAAAATGTCCAATATACAGAGTGTAGATCTTGAAAAGCTAACCAAACGTGGTATTCAAGACTTTTCAATTTGAAGCCACCTAGGGGTCCCAAAAGTAGCTCGAAGCTTTCTTCACTTAAAAATTCAAAAAATTGACTTGGTCAAACCTGGTCAAACGGAGCACGAAATGTCCTCGTTCGAAAAACTTTTGAATACAAACGTGTTAGCACTCATCAAGATCTAAAATGTTTATATATGACATTTTTTGTGTTTGAGAAAGTGTTTGGAAACACTAGTCACAAAATCGAGGAATCTAAGAGAGTTTATGGTACTACTACGGACAATATTTAGGGTTTAAAAATAAACTTTGTAGATCTCGATGAGTTATGAATTTTTGGTATTCGTGATTTTTTATTTTAAAAATATTTAGGGTTTAAAAACTAAAAATTCTTTAATTTTTTTTTGGAAATTCAAGATTTCGATGGTTCAAAATCTGGAAAATTCAAAAATGTCCAATATACAAAGTGCAGATCTTGAAGAGTTAAACAAACGTGGTATTCAAGACTTTTCGATTTGAAGCCACCTAGGAGTCCGAAAAGTTGCTCGGCTACAATTTCCAATCAAGTACGATTTCCATAGTTGAAAACGTAATCATTGATTACGCTAAGGCCGGATTGAGAACATTTAAAATCATCGAGGTGGTTTGTACAAAAATGAAGATTGAAGGGTGTGAGCGAAAAATGCCCGAAAAAACATCTATTCCCGGTTTGGATGAAGAACGGGGAGTAAAGATCTAGCTTTATTCCCGTTTGGATGAACAACGGGGAGTAAAGCTTTATTCCCGGTTTGGGCGAAGAACGGGGAGTAAAGGTTCACGTTTACTCCCGGTTAGAGTCCCCAACCGGGAATAAAGGTGCTGGGGCGCTGCGGTGCGGCCTGCTGCATGGCCTTTACTCCCGGCCGAGAGTACAACCGGGAGTAAAGGTACCTTTACTCCGTGTTCAATTTCGAACCGGGAGTAACCGCGTTTTGGGCTCGAGTAAAAGTCAGTTGTGTAGTAGTGAAGCCAGCTACATCCACTAATTAAGATCCAATTTCAGAAACCTAGTAGCCTCATCCAAGATAACAAAATATCAAGTGGTGATTCCCACTGACGTCCAATGACCTTGCACGAAAGCAACGACTGTCTCCAGTAATGCATTAACGGAGAATGTTGCCTTAAGGCCTCCACCTGCATTAATGGAGTATGAACGGTGGCTGATGCGTTATGGTGGCCACCTTTGCTAATATAACCACTAACAGATCGAGGTGGTCATAGCCGTGGGACCTCACAGCGATTAACAGAGGTGGCTCCCAATCGAGTGTGCTTCTGTAATTTGAGTATAGTTTCTCGTGAAATAATTTGTGTAATAGTGCAAATGACCTCTGATGGAGAAACGAGAGAAACAAATATTTCAAATGACTTTGGACGAAGAAATGAGCATAACAAAGTTGTGGATACAGTCTTTTTACTCAAAATCATCATCCAAGGAAAAATACATTTCAAATTATCAGATTTGGAATTGATTTTTTTCAAACAATCACCGATGGAGAAACGAGAGAAACAAATATTTGGAATGACTTTGGGCCGAAGAAATGACCATAACAAAGTTGTAGATACAGCCTTTTTATTCAAAGTCATCATCCAAGGAAAAATACATTTCAAATTATCAGATTTGTTGCGCGGAGGCCCGCATTCGCAACCGGTGAGCTGCGTGTCGCCTGCAAGCTGCTGCAGGCTCTCCTGCAACAAGCTCTCCGAGCGGCGCAAGCCCTCCTCGTCCTCCGTGGAGGCTCTCGCGTGATGTCCAGTCCCATGGACAGGGTCCCCCTTTTGCACTCGCCATTTGCCGGCGGCTCTCACCTCGTAGGGTATGGGGGCGCGTGGCCCTGGACCTCGTCATCACGCATCGTCTGTAAGCTTGTAGGTATATGAGTTTGGGTGAAAACCTTGCCTGTATTCTAGGCCAACGGTGGTGGTGCATTTTCGGCGTCATTCCCTCCTTGGAGGTGCCGTTGTAGACTCCTTTCCTCGTTCATGAGCTTGCTCCTCCAGTCTCGCTGCAACTGCGGTGCAGGTCTCGGGGCGAAAAGAGCCATTCCCAGCTTGGTGCTCCGGTTGTCGATGGCGAAACTCCCCTTGTTGAAGGCATCGATACAAAGCACACCTCCCTCCACCCTTGCTTGCTCGGCAGGTCTCCCCTTTTGTGTTCTCCTCTCTTACTCTTCCCCCTCCATGCTTTGGTTATCAACACTCGTACCTATATGGGCTTTTGCACTCATCACTCCCTCACGAGTGCTCGCTCTCAATGGCTTGCATTTCCGCCTTCCAAATTTCCTAGGTTGCTTTGCCTCATCATATGCTGGGTCACGAGAGCCTTCGTCTCCTTCTCTGGATCCCCTCGTTCTCCTTCTGGTTACCCTCCCGCTTTGGGGCTTCCTTTCCCCCAAATGGCGTAGGTGGGCCTCGGTTGGTTGCCTCACAGCTCTTGGATGTGGTCTGTAGGATGATAGGATCTCACTCAGTACCTTACAGCTGCACGTGGTTTGGAGGTTATCAAAGCCAGTCTTTGGCGGTGGCACAAGTTAGAAAGTTCGGTGTGCACTCGCCCCAGTTGGTAGGCTAGATCTGGTAGCCGATTCTTGTTGTTTCGTCAATGCTGTTGTTGTTGTTGTCCCGAGTGATGTTAATTGTTGTAATCTCTCTCTCCCTCCCTCTTGTGTACTCTCTGACCTTTGGGGTCGCCCTTGTACTAGGTGCTGAGCACCCTCCACCCACCAGGATTTCGTGGAATATGTGGTAAATGGATATAGTGGGACCTTTCCTCACTCCCCCAAAAAAATTATCAGATTTGGAATTGAGACAATCACCGATGGAGAAAGGAACGTGACCAAATCTGTAGAGATGAAAAGTTATACAAGTTTGTATTCCATAACTTTTTATTTGAATTCATTTAGGATCTCAAATGCTCATTGCAAAATCAGATAAAGACAATACTCAGGGAAAGAATAAATCACATGACACAATTTAGTTTGAGGTAAGAGTGGTCAGAGGTGTAATAGCCGAGGCGCGTGGGTTGGTGGGGTTTGATCCCGTGCTGTTGGGAAGCATCCATAAAATTGAATGACTTGTGTCAAAAAAACAAAATGGCCCAAACTAAAAAAATGCTATTTTTTGGCACGGTATGACCTGTGGCTGTCAGCTGACATTTGAAGCCCGCGTGAGTTGTGGAGCCCGTCCAGCTACCCTGAACGAGCCTACAACTTTGCCAGCCAAAGCTTGCCAAAAGGTTTTGATCACTGCCAACACAAAGAGCTGTCCTGATATGTGCAGACTGTTCCAAGCAATTTCTTTTGCTTGTGAATGTGGAGTAGACTTTTCCCTAACGGGTCGTTCAGTTAACCCAGTAATCCTTCTAGCTAGGTGATGAAAGATTGTAGAAATATATAGCACAAGATTCCAGGATGGAAATCTTTCAAGGGATCCATTCCGCGAGAACCGAACAAGCTCAAAGTATTATTTCTCTTGAGGATGACCGGTGCTTGGTAAAGGTGGCTGAATTGTAATGAAGGCTCCAATTTAGTTTGCGGTATGGTGGCTGTGACTTCCTGATTGTGGCATAATTATCAGAGGTGCAGGATCTTTATGATGGCATCGCAATTTCTTTTATAGAGGGTTTGTAAGATGGTCCCTCTGAGGACATTAAATCACTTGATTATCTATTTTCTCTGCACGACAAATTTTTTGCGGTCTCTAGTGGGGGTCAATATTCATGAATCGTGGTGATGCTCTATGAAGTCGAAATGGAGATCGAGGTTTCCTGTGTGCTGGGGCAACAGAACCTTCATTTCTAATGCAGCACCACATACTACACTAGCACGTACATACATCATCCATGTCATGTAGCTGATAAAAACACTTACAAAATGGCATAGCAAAACTGGTTTGGCGGACTATGGTGCGGTCCCAAATCCATTATTCTCAGGCACAGGAGCCTGGTCCTTGTTCTTGCAACATCTCAAGCTCCATGATTGTTTTATGCTCCTTGGGTTGGGTCAGCAGCTGATGAACTCACCAACTCGGCGTCAGGATGTCCTTGTGCCTCATGGTTGTACAGCTAGCGTGCTCTTTCTGCTATTTGGAGATCCAATACCACCTGCAATGACATGCAACGCGCTCTTCGGCGATATCATACTTCACCAGACCTTGCAAAATTTTCATTCTAGATGTTTTTCATTCCTATTGCACATGACATATACACTTGCTAGATTGATCTATATGCACCTGCATGGCATGTAACCATGTATTATGTCCCTCCCTCAGCTCCCTCTCTATTTATGCAAGACAGCTGCACACATACACTTCTATGATGAGAGTGGTTTTCACTATGCTGCTTGTATATATACTGATGGGGACTGGATCGAGCAATGAATGTGGTGGCATGTCAAATGAAAATCAATTAAAAATTTTATCAAAACTGTGCTGGTACTCTAATAAAAACTACACGCATCTTAAAAAGCACATTTAATAATTTTATTTGCGCCTATATCCTGCATCAGCACAGGCTGTCCAAGACAAACCCATGTCTATTAGAACTGGTCCAGAGAGGGAAAGTAATGTGTGTCCAGGCTATGGTCCCGATCCTACGGTTTGGTGGTCCGTGGAGAACGCATCGCTGTTTTAGTTCTCCATACACTAAGGTGCCGCTGTTGCCAGCCTGGCGTATTGCGATAGCCACCCCCCCCCCCCAGTTGGGGTGCTCAAACCCCAAGTTGCTTTTCTATAGATGGCTGCTTGATTGGACTGCTTGGTGGGCTTTGGGCTGTTTTTGGAGGGCCCAGATGCTAATTTGTCAAGGCATGGGAATAAGGCACTCAACAAAATAGGTCTTTCCCTTGTGCCAAAAAGACGCGACAAATAAATATTTTTGCCGTGTGCCAGAAATAACACACAACAAAAAGAAATTATGTAATTCCACTTCATACAATAAAATTATCAAACGCTTCCAAAATTACCAAAAATTCACATACAACAACCGATGTTGTCTATTGCCTATAGAAATGTTTCGATGTCAAACTCAAATTCGCTCATCAATTTCACTCTATACCTAACCGCATCCTTCTCAACTCTATTATTCTTATTCGGAGATCCTTTTCGTTTGTGAGCATCGTACATGACAAAATGTGAGAAACCTACTCAAATTTTTCCACAGCCTTCATATATGATATCATGGGATATTGAAAAATCAGTTGAACATAAGTTCGTGATTGTGTTTCCTGAACAAGGTGTTCAAAATTTCTTTTCAGTTCATGTGTAAGTCCTCAAATTGGGCTAAATAACATGAACATCATTTCTCTACTCATTTTCTATTATTTGATTCACTTGTATTTCAAATTTGTCTTGAGTCAAAAATTTGCTTGAAATGTAATTAATTGGTTACATATAGCAAACAAATAAAGAATATACCAAATTTTAACATGGAGTACCACATGCCGTAAGTGGAGAGTAGAAAAGTTTTGAGGTTAGCAGAGAAAAAAACATATGTTCTTTGCCAAGTGCAAAAAAAAAAAACTCAGCAAAAAACCTGATTTGTTGAGGACTAAAAGAAGGCACTCAGCAAAATACAGATTTGTTGTGGCCAAAAAAACACACAACAAATAGCTAACTTGCAGTTTGCCGCACTAAAAGCACACGACAAAGCTATCCTTCGCTAAGTGCTACATATTTGCTCTGTATTGGGAGAGGAAGTTAGCAAAATAGGTCTTTGGCGTGTGCCCGACGGGAAGCACACGACAAAATGCCTGGCACACAGCAAAGCCTACGGTGCACCAGCATCTCTACCACTCTTTGGTCTGACAAAGCAAGTAACTCTAATACTTCTCTTGACCAAAGAGTGGCCGACTTGTTGTACGGTATGCTAATATTTGTTCTATGGAAGGACCAAACTCTGTTGCGGATGCTATGAAGTCAACCGAGTGGAAACATGCTATGCAGGATGAATTTGATGCAGTGCAAAAAAATGGCACATGGACTTTGGTTCCACTATCACGAGGCATGAACCTTATTGACCGTAAGTGGGTGTACAAAATAAAGAGAAGAGCAGATGGTAACATTGATCGCTATAAGGCCAGGCTAGTAGCGAAAAGGTTCAAGCAAAGATATGGGATGGACAACATTTATTGCAGTGGTGAAAATTGCCATGGTGAGGTTGGTATTGTCTTTAGCAGTAACAAGAGGATGGTGTTTGAAGGAGCTAGATGCTTCAAATGCATTTCTTCATGGCATTCTGGAAGAGGAGGTATATATGAAGCAACTGCCTGGGTTTGAAGATTCACGATATCCTTTCGGTGTGCGTAAGCTCAAGAAGGCCATCTATGGCTTGAAGCAGGCTCTGAAAGCGTGGCATTCAAGGTTGAGTGCTAAATTTGTTAGTCTTGGGTTTGTTCCATCAAAATCTGATACATCACTATTCTTCTATAGGAAAGGAGGTGTTGAGATATACATGTTGATTTATGTTGATGACATAATAGTAACTAGCTCATCCTCAAATGTCGTCAAGGTGTTGTTACAGTCCCTAAGGGAAGATTTTGCATTGAAAGACCTTGGATATCTCCATTACTTTCTAGAAATTGAGGTACAAAGGAAAGAAAATGGCGATAGACTTCTAAACTAAAGGAAATACTCTCATGATATTCTGACAAAAGTTGGGATGAGAAACTGCAAACCGGTAACCATTCCTATGTCCTCTATCGAAAGGATGTCATAGGATGATGGAGACCCTCTTGGGCGAAAGGACAACACTATATACAGGAGCATTGTCGGTGCATTACAGTATGTCACACTAACCAGACCAGATCTTGCTTTTACGGTCAATAGAGTTTGTCAATATCTACATGCAGCAACCATATTTCACTGGACAGCTGTTAAAAGAATTGTGCGATATTTGAAGTTTACAGGGAATACAGGGCTGTTCATTAGAAAGCATTCGCCACTGGTCATCAATGGCTTCTCAGATGCAGGTTGGGCTGGTCCCACAGATGATAGAAGGTCTACCCGTGGTTTTGTGGTCTTCTTGGGATCAAATGTGATCTCTTGGAGTGCTAGAAAACATCCCACGATGTCGAGGTCGAGCACAAAAGCTGAGTATAAATCCATGGTGAATACTACAGCTGAAATCATGTGGGTTGAGCAATTGCTCGTTGAACTAGGAGTTAAGTTAAAGGTGAAGCCTAGACTCTGGTGTGATAATTAACCTAGGAGCAACGTATTTTGCGGCAAATCTGGTTTTCCATGCTAGAGCTAAGCATATTGAAATCGACGAGTTGCTAGAAGGCAACTGGAGATAAGACTTGTGTCGACTCAAGATCAAGTGGCCGACGGTTTCACCAAAGCCCTACCATATCAGAAGTTTGAGGAGTTCAAGAGCAATCTAAACCATATATTGAAAGTATAGATTGAGTGGGGGTGCTGGAAAATATAGCATATAATATCTTGTAAACGTACATGTCAAGTTACTGGTACATCAAGTTGTGTAAATGTGAACACAAATATGCCATGGCAAGACCTGTTGGTGTCACGGTTTTAGCATATTCGGTTAAGGTGGAATCTGGTTTATTAAGTCAGGTTATTAAAGTTAGAACATTTTTAACTCTATAGAAAAGCAACGTATTCACCAGAAAAGAAAATAAAAACTTTGCGAACTAACGGGCCAGTTCTACTGAAGCGTCGCAATTTGAGTCCCACCAGTGGCCGCCGCTCCTGTTCCTCCTTTCTCATGCGACCTCCAGTCCGTCACCAGTAGCAGCAGGGATGTGGCCTGAGCGCAAGGCCAAATCCACCAGCACCAGAGCATTGGGGCGGCACGGGTCAGTCGGCGTGCTAGCTCGGCCCTCTGGGTGGTGGCGCGTGTGGAAGCGGCGCTGCGACGACGGCGCGGGCGTGGCTGCCGGCTCTGTGACAGCGCCGCCACGAAATGAGGGCGCGGTCCGCTGTTGTCTTCGCGACGGACAGCGCCTCGGCGGAGTCGCGAGGGCCGCTGCCGGCTCTGGGGCGGGCGCGTGGGATCCATGGTAGGATGGGCGGACACCATCAGGTGGGTGTCTAGGGCCTGCTTCTCCTGTCCCTACTGTAAGAGTTTGCAGGCACTTGTTAGTGGTACCTTATAAATCGATCTGGTAGATTTTTTTAATTATGCCTTTGTAAATCTGAAATTTCAGATTATTGCAGTTCTCAAATTATTATATTTTCAATCAATGCTTTTATTCAGTTACTTGCTGTCAAACTCACCAATAGGTAGCTGTGAAATCTGCCAATGTAAGAATGATTTGTTACTCTGCTGCAGAAATATCTATTTGAAGTGAAAGTAGGGGTATAGATAACTGTTTTAGCACGGTATCTACTACTAGCTAGCTATCTTGTTATGCAGATTTAGAATTAGATTGCTATCTTGGTCCATACACAAGCTGACAATGAATTTGGCCTTTCCAGCACTACTCGAATCTGCAAGTTTTCCTAGTGTATATTTATTTCCCTAGTGTTTTTGAGCACCCTAGGGAAAGATACGTTTCCCCAGGGGTTATATGGCAAAACCCTAGGGAAACCTCACTACTACAGAATTGATTTTGCGTGGTGTTTGAAAATCATTTTCCGTGGCGGGCATTTGAAAAACCGCCACGGTTAATGTCGCTGATTAACCGTGGCGGGCATTTTTTATTAACCGTGGCGGTTAAAATAAACGCCATGGTAAATTGATTAACTATGGCGGCCCACGGAAAATAAGGCCTAGAAACCTGAAACACTTGGCCCAACAAAGTCCATTTTAGGCCCAATATCAAGGTCCCGATATATATATCCTGATGAAACCCTAAGTGACCCACTCAACACTTCTCTCATTTCTCCACTCTCTCCTCTCACCCCTCGCACCCGGCCGCATCCCTCTCCCCTCCCGCGAGAAATCGCCGAGATCCCGCCGGCGCCCTCACCCTTCCACCCGGCGCCGCCACGGATCCGGCGCCCCCACCCCCTCCCTCCCTCCCGACGACGCATGGCGGCGCGGGCGGGCGGCGGCAGCCGAGGCGCGGAGGCGGCGGCGCTGGCGAGGACGGCCGACACGCTGGGCTCGTGGCGACGCGGGCCGGCGGAGGTAGCTGCGCGAAGCGCGACCGTGCGCGGGCCGGCGAGGCGGCGCGCGAAGCGAGCGCGCACCGAGCGCCACCGGCGGAGGCGGCGTGGCGGAGCGGCGGCCATGCGCCTCGCGGTGGCGGCACAGCCCGGCCGCGGATGCGGCCGGCGCGTGCATCCGGCCGGGCGCGAGCTCCCTTCCCCCCCGAGCCCGACGCCGCCCCCTTCCCCGCGCTCGACGGCGGCCTTCCCCCACCTCCTGGGCGTTCCTCACGGGCGGTGGTGGCCGAGAACCCTAAGCGGGCCCGGCCGCCCAGATCCGGCCGCGGCCCCGCTTAGGGTTTCAAATTCGATTTTGTTTTTTTATTTTTTTATTCATTAACCGTGGCGGGCATTTTGTCCGCCACGGAAGCTACTTCATTTTTCAGACCTATGTCCGTGGCGGACAAAATACCCGCCACGGTTAATGAATTTTGTCCGCCACGGTTAATCCTTTATGTAGTAGTGCCTGTCTTTCCCTAGGAAATCTTTGTTTTTCGTCGGGATGGATCGAAGGAACTAGCGTGGGTGTCTTGTTTCCTTCACAATTTCCCTAGGCAAATAATAGAATTCGTAGGGAAAGGCTCAACAAAAACCCTATCTCTAATAAAGCACTCCATATACTACAATGGATCCTCGATGCTTAATGGCCGATAAAAACACTCAAAGTGAAGCAAAGCAGGTTGGGCAGGCTTCATCCGTGGATAATTTTATTTTATGTCATGGGGCCTAGGCTGCCATACCAAATCCATTGACATGCAGCAGGCCGGCCATTGACTGTGTTGTGCTCCGTGATGACAACCGACACTTCCAAGACATCATGCTTTACCAGACCTAGTTTTTCTTTTCAGACGTTTCACATTCCTATATAGCACTTGACATATACACTGGCTAGATCTATATATGGTTCTATATGGACTTGGATGTCATGCATCATCATTGTCCCTCACTCACTCCCTCTCTATCTAGTTATGTATATATTGTGCAAGACAATGCAGCTGCACACATATAGTCTTATTTGCAATGAGTGATTTCCACTGTGCCTCAAATATATACTAGTGGGAATTGGGGAACCAAGAATAACTGGCCACGTTAAATGAAAATCACTTCAAATCTTTATTTACAGTAAAATGTACTTATTCGCTTTGGTCTAAAAGGTAGAAAAATATGCAAATAGATGCAAGAATTTGTCGAATGCGTGCATCTATATGGTCACATGGACGCTATATAATGTTTAGCCACCATGGCAACCTTCAATGTCGATGCACGGATGTGGCATGCTATTTTTGGGTGGGACACGGCACAATCTTTTGGCATGGTCCAAAGCATGTCATGGGACGAGTTATTTTTAGCTGGCACGACACCAAAGCCAGGGCAGTGCCGTGTCTAAATCTCCTGCACCGTGGGCTGCATGGCCCGGCCTCCATGTTGGGCACCGTATTCGGTTGGAGCGACACGAAAAATGACACATAAGTACATCTACAACTACAATGTAATTTTCTACCATTTACTACACTACCTCTGATAGTTAATGTTTTAAAGACTATAAAAATAATTAAAACTTCCATGAAAACAATAGTACATACATTTTTATATAATGAATGGACAAAATAAAACATGTAAAGATATCTTGAGAACCTTGCCAGCACGATCCAAAGAAGCACCGGCGTGCCACCATACTAGGCTGAAGAAAAGCTTTGTGATGCTATACTGGCACCACCCAATATTCCACACGGGCGTAGAGGGCACAACCTGAAGGGGCATAATTCACATGAAGCATGATAGGATCGTAGCGTGCTGGCATGGCCCAAACCCCACCTCTAATCGGTGGAGCTAGGATGACGTACACAAGATGGGTTCTCTCCAAATTATAGTATGTAATTGTTCATTTTAAGTGTACACTTGTTTTGTTTTATTGTATCCACAACCTTGTATCAGTGGTGGATGCATGCTCACTTATGTTGTAATATAAATATTAGACAAATTTCAACTAACGCAATCCAATTGCTTCAAAAATATATATATAAGATCAATACTGGCCTCTTGAATGACCAACTATTACTGAATCATTCATCACTAGCACTAATAGGCAGCAAGTAGTGCTATTGTTTCCTTTCATGACTTTCCATTTTCCAACCCTTTTGTGTAATGCATATATGGGCTGTTTTATGTGGTACCGCAATGCTCATATACACTACTACAATCAGCTTCTGTAGGGCGGTTCGTTAGCTGCAGTAGGGGCGGTTTTTCGAAACCGCCCCTAACTCTCCGCCCTCTACAGCGGTTTTAGCGAGAGGGGCGGTTGGTGATGCAACCGCCCCCTACCGTATGAGCCGCCCCTCAAGAAACGCCCGAGAAATCGCGTTTTCAAAATTCAAAAACAAATACCAAAACATTTTTATTTTTTTTTGGGGCAGCCCATCGCATTGCTGAATGCATTTTTTCGCGTAAAATCGCGCACTACGCGGCGGCGGGATTGAACTCACGACCTCGTGCTTTAACGCGCGACCCCTCCCTACCACTACACTACACACTCACATGTGTCCATATCCCATTCCGCGTCCCCACATATTATACAAATCCGAGTGTAAATTGACTATTTGAGACCCTAAATGGATTTAAACTAAAAAGTCGTCAACTACAAAGTTTCATAATTTTTCGAGATCTACATTTCATATGTACAAAGTTTTTCATCCGAGGTCGCTTACGAAATTTTAATTTCAAATTTGAGACATTTCAACACAACTTTTGAATGCCTAGATGATTTCAAAATAAAAAAGTCGCCAACTACAAAATTTCATAACTTTTCGAGATCTACATTTCATATGTACAAAAGTTTTTCCATCCGAGGTTGTTTACGAAATTCGAATTTCAAATTTGAGACATTTGAACATGACTTTTGCATGACTAGATGATTTCAAAAAAAAAAGTCGACAACTACAAAGTTTCATAATTTTTTCGAGATCTACATTTCATATGTACAAAGTTTTTCCATCCGAGGTCGTTTACGAAAATTTTAATTTTTAGTGTCAAGTTTCAAAATTCGGGATCTCACCGTAGGGGCCTCAATATAGAGCCGCCCCTATTTGCGACTACATTAGGGGCGGCCGGTGATTGAACCGCCCTAATAATAGTAGGGGCGGCTCAGAGACACCGCCCCTAATGTAGTCACTATAGGGGCGTGCTCGTTTGTTTTTTTTCGCTGTAGGGGCGGTTCAGTAAAACGAACCGCCCCTTAATGCAAAAGGGGGCGTTCTTACGGTAAGTTTTTGTAGTAGTGATATATGCTAGTAACCGCAGATGAATGATTTCTATAATTCATTGGTGTGTGTAGATTTTGAATGTTACAGTGCATACTATGTACATCACATGAACAATATACGATCGGTGCATATTAATATTGGAAATTATTTTAGTTTGGACCCAAACAAATAAATAATCAATTTTCAATACAACTGGGAAAGGGTTAAATGCATGAGTGGCCCTTGAACTTATCAAAAGGGTCACTAGGGTGCACACACACTTCATTCTTACATTTTTAGCCTCAATAATAAGTGGTGTAGTACAGTGGTAGATATAGTACAAAAACGGACCCGCTGTGTACCATTTTCATGTTTTGGGATGTGCTTAGGTGTGTACCTGGTAAGAGTCTTTGGATCTAACTGATATCATCCGTTGACAAGTTCAGACTACACTCAGCACGTACATAGTAACCTATGTCTGTGTCATGATCTCATAATATACCCGCGAAATGGTAAAAGCAAATCACGCTTTCATCCCACAAAACGGTTGTTTATGGGCCACGCTAAGGGCCAACGCAGTTGGACAGCAACCCCACAGCCACAATACATCTAGCTAAGCTGTTTCAGGAACTGCAACAAAGCTTTTGAAGATAAGCCACTCTTTGAGGACAGCAAATTTCACCCCGACTAGTTTGTCTTTCCCAGTGTTTCTCATTCCTTTTCTAGCTCTCACTCCCGATCCATATATTCGTACATAAGCTCCACGTGTACTGCTGAATATGATGGCAGAATGTGTGGTTTCCACTACGCTGCTTATATATAATGATGAGGCGCGAATGGAGGTACACGTGGCAGCTAGCTAGCGTTAAAATGAAAACTGCAGCTTCATTCAGAGTTTGCTTGTTTTATTAGCTAGTTCTGTATACAGTTTTTCTTCAGAAGTGGTTGTACTGCATGCATTAAATAATCATAGTTGTTCACACTAATGGTTGCCAACTAATGGTTGTATAGTTTGTGGAGTCATCCCATGCTTCAAGAGGTCATGCATCATGAGTTCATCATAACAATTCAGCCTGGTAGCAATCATGTGGAGAATTAGTGCTATTATTCATTGTTAGACATTAGACCATTATGCCGCAGTCGTGCAGCACTGAAGGCCGCGCATGCTGCACGGCAAAATATAGATGCCGTGCAAGTGGTGCTGTGAGAAGGCCGCTGGCCGCTCATGCCTAGCGCAAGCGCTGTTGCGGTTCTGCTGGCATCTCTTGGCGTGCTGTACCCTGCTGCGAGACGGGGAAAGAACATACACACGATCGACATGTGTTGGGTCAGAACTGGTGTGGATACGGTTGGAGCCATATTTAAGACCGTGGGTTAATTATTAAGAATGTTTTAATTAATAATATTATGTTACTGTTACATGTGTGCAAACTTTCTTAGGGGGTTTACTAGAGCAAAATTCTTAATTTATTTGTGTATATTTGAGAAAACATTTTTGGATTCAATGATTCTAATCTATTTTATCTTGAGTAAGAAGCCTACGCACCAACATATTACATCTTGTGCACTCTACACAGAGAATGGTCAAGCTGAGAACGTCCTGCTCTTGAGGATTACTGATGCTTGAATTGTAATGCAGGCTCGGATCTAGTTTGCGGTATGTCGGCTCTGACTTCCTGCTCGTGGAAGGCTTAATTATTAGAGGTGCAGGATCATTATGGTGGCATCACAAGGGTTTGTAAGATGATCCTTCTGTGCACATTAAATCACTTGATTATTCATAAGAAATTTTCGCGGTTTCTACTGGGGTCGATATTCAAGAAACGTGGTGATGCTATCGGGACTCCAGATGGAGAACGAGGTTTCCTGCGTACTGAGGCAACAAAACCTTCATCTTCAACGCAGCACCACATGTATACTAGACTAGGACTCAGATCATCGCTGTCATTCGGTGCGGTCCCAAATCCAATCCCAGGCACAGGAGGCCGGTCCTTGCAACATCTCAAGCTCTACGAGTGTGTTATGCTCCTTGGATTGGAGGCAGCAGCTGAACAACGCGCCCACTCGGCCACAGGATGTCCCTGTGCCTCATGGTGTTACAATTAGCTCCCTTTCTGCACTATGTGGAGAAGCAGTATATACCAGCTGCGATGACATGCAAGGTGGTGTTCGTAGAGATCATACTTCACCAGACCTTGCAAGTTTTTCTTTCCAGATGTTTCTCATTCCTATTGAACATATACACTTGCTAGATCGATCTATATGCACTTGTATGGCATGTAACTATGTATTTTTATATTGTCCCTCGCTCCCTCCCCAGCTCCCTCTCTATTTAGCTATATATTTGTGCAAGATAGCGGCTCACATACTCTCCTATGATGAGAGTGGTTTTCACTATATATGCTGCTTGTGAATATATTGAGGGGACCGGAGAGCCAGAAATGGAGGTGCCGTGTCAAATGAAAATCACTTAAAAAATTTACCAGAACTACTCTGATACTACTCCTTATAAAACCGCAAGCACCTTAACGTCACATTTAACAAAATATTTTTATTATTTTTGCGCCTACGTCCTGCGCACATGGGCACGGCCAGTCCAAGACAAAACCGTGTCTATTAGAACTGATCCGGAGGGAATGTGTCATGATCCGGGAGATAGGGCCCAGGAGGGGCCGGGCCCAACGGGCTCGAGGGGTGCCGGCGCCGCCCCCAGGCTGCCGCGTGCGCCCCGCCCCGCCGTCTCCTCCCTTCTCGGATTCTTCGCAACTAATCCGAGAAAAAGAAGGAAATTATCTATCTAGGATTATCTTTAGGCGTTTTGGTGTGCAAGGGGGCTATCTCATCTATAAGGGAGACCCTTATTAGGAAATAAATAAATAGAACCTGCTTGTAAAAGGTATTCCAATCTATAAGGAAACCTTTAAAGAGATTGCTTGAGATACAAGTCCCAATAGCCGGGCTATATAAGTAAGGGTCTGTAATCTTTTCAGGGTAACAAGAAAATAAAGAAATTTTATCCCAATCTCGGCTCCTCCTCTCCCATGCCGCCGCCCCTCGCCATCGCCACACGCCGGGCCGCCGCCGCCATCGCCACCGCGGCGGCGCCAAAGAAAGAGCCGCCCTCGCCGATCGCCACCACCACCGCCGCCATCCCCTTCTTCCTCCTCCAATCCTCCAATCAAAGTGTCAATTCCGGCCCAATCTAGCCGAATCGACAAATTGGTATCCGGAGACCACTTCGATCCACCCACCACCATGGACGCCGAATCCAAGACATTGCTGAAGAACTTGACGAACGAGGTCGCCCCGATCCACAACAGGATGGATCAGCTCGATGATCGGATCACCATCGCCACCGGTGAGGATCCTATAGAACTCAAGCGCCCGCCAACAACTTCGTGCGCTTGAGATGGAGATGCGGGCAATGTTCTAGGAAGCAGCCAAAGACTTCATCAAGAGGAAGACTGATGGCAAGCAAGACCAGGACAATCAGGTGACAGCAGCTGATCTGAATAATCTGATGAAGTGCTACTTGAAGCCACGGCGCGCATCGGACGGATCGCCCTCAGCCAGGCGCATGTGTCGCCCCCTTCCACCTCCAGGTGACACCTTCCCAAAGTCTCGCCCCCCGCCGCACAAGCTGTCCCATCCCCACCTATGATGGCAAGGAAGATCCCCTCCCATGGATCAACCGCCGCGAGCAATTCTTCAGGGGGTCAAGGTACGCCCGCCACGAGCAAAAGTCCGCACGCCTCCTATCATCTCACAGGGAGGGGCACAAAGAATGGTACATGAGGCTATCCTAGAGAAACCGGTGGCGGATTGGGCAAGCTTTGCCCAATACGCCAATGAGCGCTTTGGCCCGGCCAAACGGCGCAATCCGGCCGGGTGAGCCGGGCATCACTAAGGAAGACAGGCACCGTCGATGAGTACACGAGCAGTTCGGCACACGTGGCACAAGCAGCCACCTCGACGACAAGCAGCAGTGAACATCTACACGGCGGGCTTGGGCGAACCGCTTCAAGACGTAGACGTCGAGATGCAAGATCCCAAGGACATGGAAGCAGCCATGTCTTTCGCCAGGGCGTACGAGCGATGCCTCGCCATCCTCTACAACACCGGCAAGCCAGCACAGTCCAAGGGCAGGGCCCCTGCGCCCCTGCCTTTGCTGGCCGCCCCCGGCGCCCCCCAAAATTCAGACCGTCTCGGCCGTTCAAACGGTGACATCGACATCGCAGGAGATGACAGAACAACGCAAGGCTGGTCTCTCGCTTCAACTATGACGAGCCGTTCTCACGGGGTCACAAGTGCAAGCATCTCTTCGACATCACGATCTTCAACGACTACAACAACGACGCGATGAACGCCCCACTAGCAGACGTCAAAGAGGAGCCAGCAGATCTAAAGGTCCTCACGGGGACCCCCGACTCCCGATGCGTGGCACTCATTCTCTCTACCTCATCGGTATGATCACGAACGCCGTCAACATCGCCGTCGACTTCGAGCAACGCACAACTACATCGACCCCGCGTGGTGACCACGGCAGGCCTCGGGACTCAGCCGGTCGTGTGCTGATCACCACCGGCACGGCGCCACGCGTCTACATGCCGGGCCGCCACCTTCGGCGTGCCACTTCGCCTCGGCGCCAACACCTTTCGACATCGACGCCTACGTCTTGCCAGGGGCTGGGATGTCGACGCTATCCTTGGCATGCCTTGGCCGGGCAAGCCTCGTACGCTGCATCGGGGACTTCACGACCCACGAACGCCAAAGATTCACCGTGAGGGTCGCCATCCCACGTTTCTCACCTCGCCCCACCACGCTAGCCGCTAGGCGCCTGTGGGCCCCGGGTCTCCTCCTGGCCGCATCTTCGCCGCATCCGCACACCGGCGACTGCTTGGGAAACGCCGAGGCATGCGACGCCTTGGACCCTACGACACATCGGCCGGCGCTTCGCCCGGGCCTACGCCAGTTACCTTGGAGGATCGCATTCATACGCCTCGCTTCGCGTCACAACGGTGACGCCGCTGCTTGGGACACTCGAGGACGGCCTACTCCTCCTCTTCGACGGCCGCTTCTACCTTCCGACCTCCTCTCCATCGCCGCCGCACTTATCGAGGCCTTGCTTTCGTGGCGGAGTTCGCAGATCGAACTTTTCTCGCCTTGGGAGCCTACACGGCGGAGCCAACTTCAGCTACACCAACCGCCATCCTCTTGGGCATATATACACGGCGCCACCACATCGCCCAGCCGTGGTCGTCTTCATCGACGGCATGGATCACCTCTTCCTCACTTGTCAACAACGCCCACATCAGCTACGATCCGAGAGGGGCCACGCACCAGCTATCGCCCTCCCTCTTCGACGCCGGCTCCTTCATGTACGGTGCGATGTTGAACTTGGTCGCTACTCCTCCTACTCGCCGGGACATCACTATCGGGCGACTACTTCCGCTCTTCGCTCACGCTCCACCCAATGAGCATTTCATGTTCCCGGAGAGTCCCCCTCGCGACGTGGTGCACCAGGACCTCGATGTGGGCATCCCGAGGGAGCTCCTGCTGGCATCCCGTCACCGGGGCAAATTTCGTAGCAAGGCCGTACACTTCATCGCTACATCTATCACGGCTACATCGGCAACCTTCACTACCTTCTTGAGTTCGACCCCAAGCGAACTAGGGAGAACATGATCCTCAGGAACCCGGTGCAGGGCAACCTTATGCCGCAGTTGAGCTAATCCTTCTAGGAGCAGCCAATCCCCTCCAGGCGCCACTTGAATGGACTTTTTATCCAGCCGAGGACGCCCGGTCGGAGAAGGGGGGAGATGTCATGATCCGGACATAGGGCCTGGAGGACGGGCCCAACGGGCTCGGGGGGCGGCGCCCGCCCCGGGCTCGCACGCGCGCCCCGCTGCCGCCTCCTCCCTTCCGCGGATTCTTCGCAACTAATCCGAAAAAAAAAAGGAAATTATCTATCTAGGATTAACTTTAGGCGTTTTTGGTGTGCAAGGGGCTATCTCATCTATAAGGGAGACCCTTATTAGGAAATAAATAAATAGGACCTGCTTGTAAAAGGTATTCCAATCTATAAGGAAACCTTTAGAGAGATTGCTTGAGATACAAGTCCCAATAGCCGGGCTATATAAGTAAGGGTCCAGTAATCTTTCGGGGTAACGAGCAAATAAAAGAAATTTTATCCCAATCTCTGGCTCCTCCTCTCCCACGCGCGCCCTCTGCCTCACCCGCCGCCACCACGCCGATCGCCACCACCACCGTCGCCGTCATCCCCTTCTTCCTCCTCCAATCCTCCAATCGATGTGTCAATTCCGCCCAATCTAGCCGAATCTGACAGAATGTAACGTGTCCAGGTCTAAGGTCTCAATCATCTAGGTACCGCTGCTGCTGGCCTGCAGTAGTGCGATCCGCCGTGCTTCCACAGGCCTCATAAGGGGATCAGAGGAGGGAGTTCCCCTAGACTTCCGTAGAGGATAGGAGGAGAGATATGGAGGTCTTGTTTGTGCAAGGGCCTGCAGGAGGGACCGGCAGAGCGTGGTTCTGCAGGGATCAGAGGAGTGAGTGGAGGTGCCCGTTGTATTCCAACTCATCCGCAAGGGAAACGTGAGACCTTGCATACGTGACGTGATTTTCTACCTGGATCAGGCATGCGTTTGGACGGGCTAGGCTCATGCGGGGCAGTGTAGATCAAATTATAAAATATGAATTTATTGAATGGGTTGCTTTGAGATGTGGGCAGGTTTTACAAAGACGAGTACCGAAGCAGTGCATTTACAGGTAAATATACCTACGATAGAATAACTTATATGTGAGTTGTACCATTTCGGACATAAGCTCACGTTAAATGTGACCCTTTATCGAGGTGGTTTGTTGCCCGCCACGGTAAATCATGAAAAAAACAAAAAAAAAAGTCATGACAGACCTGGCAACTGCTTCCACAGGTCTGCCGAGTGCATCCACAGGGCGGCGGCGCCGCCGCTCGTGGGATAGCCACCGGGGCGCATCCTCGTTGCATTTCAGACCGGAGAGAAAGGCATGCTACTCGGATCTGCCACCATGGGGATGGAGGGTAATCCATGTTTCTCTCCATGTGAACTCCCCAACCCCTTTGAGCAGTTTCTAGAACCGCCACTTCTACGATTGTAGTGATGCTATGCCACTCTTCGAGGATCACATACTTCACGTGGCCTATTTTTTCATTCCAGATGTTTCTCGTTCCTATTTAACAAGACACATGAACTGACTAGATCTATATAGTGCTCATCCTTGGCATATATACCATCCTTTTCCTCACCCTCTCGATCAATGTATTCCAGAATGATATACAAGCTCCACACCTACTCTTGAATGGTAATTGTGGTTTCCACTTTGGTGTTTATATATACTGATGTGTCACGATAGGTGGTGGCAGGTGGCGTCAAATGGAAGCAGGGATTATTTATAGCTGGTTTTGCATGTGTACCTTATAATTGGTTAGACTCTTCTGGTAGAACATACCTTTTTAAATCTGAGTCCCCTATTGATCATGTGTCTTTACATTCACAGGGTTTTTTTTTCAAATTTAAATAATCCAATTATTTCATCTCTGGAGCACATTGTGAAAGCTTATATAGTGCTCTACCCTGCTCCTTATTCTTTCAAGATGTTCTTGTGATGGGGCAATGAGACAGACATGAACACGATCCAATTACATAATCTTTTTCAAATTAACAAAATATTGAAGTCTTCTACTGCTATGTGTGACCTGATGCCTTTGGCACTAATAACTAGTCGGTCTAGTCTTGGTTTAATTATACATGCATGGTGCAATACAGTCCAGGCTTGGTTTATCGAGTAGAAAACATTGCCTAGGAATTGTGATCTTTTGTCCATCTCATGTATGCCAATGCAGACACTATGTCCAAACAATATGGGATGGATTTTGAACCAGTGACAATAGGTACTATTTTGTAACAACAGTACCTGTGTGAACCAAAATATGATAATAATGATTGAGGGACGTTGCACGATTGCCAATGAACGTCTTATGGTTCTAGTGTTCTTGTCCACCTCTTTTGCAGGTTTGAGGACAGGAACACAGAAATTAAATCTAATTCTGATCTTTACCAGAGAGCAGCGGAGATGCTGGTGCACCGTGTTAAAGGAACTAGCGGTTGAATGCGCTGAACATAAAGCATTAACTGAATCAGCATTTCTGGTGGTTTCAGCTTATAAGACAGTGAACAACACTAACAGCCTCCATTGTCTTGCTGTGTTTTTAGGGAATAATCATCCTGTGTTATGATGGTGTTATGGAGGTCATGCCTGGGGCTGAAAAATGTTGTGCTTGTTTTAATTAATTAGTGCCTGAAGAACTCAACTGAGTAAGCTAAGGACAATCGCCTACCACAGCGGGAACCTGAGAAGACGTTCATCTCTAGTGCAGCACCTCAGACTACACTCGCACATATAGATCCTAGATGACTCGGTGCATGGATGCCAAAGTTACAGGAAACAACATTGTAGGCAACCACTCGTAAAAATTTAAGTCCTCCCAAGTTTTGCAGTTGTTAGCTGAACAGCTATGGATAGCCATCCCTCATTGTTTTGCAGACAACGGGCACCATATGTAGTCTTCAATTAATGATAAGCTTGGTTTTCACTCTGCTGCTTATTACATAAATATGAGCTGATTCTCAATACAGGTTTTCCTTCAGCGTTAATCACAGTTGCTGCAATATAGCATGTGGTCCAAGAGGAGGTTGCGAACTAATAAGTGTTGCTTAGTAAGTTAGACTACTTATGGGGAACCTTATTCTATCATTAAGACCCCTTATCGTGGCCAAGCAGTGTGGTTGCTTCTGCAAAATTACCTATTTATTCTTCGTGACCATAAAGGACGTACAAAATAAAGTAGTCGAGACCACATGGGACAGAACAGAGAGGAGGCGGACCTTAACACTAGTACACTTTCCAATCGTTATAAGGCATCCAATACTTTTCGTGTGGCAGCAGTTTCAATGGACCCTATGATAAGCTCTCCTTTCACCCAGTGCTGCAAGTGGCATATGTATCATGCTATTGCATAGAGGTAGTATTAGGAACAAAACTCGCGACACATAGTCAATTTTCTTCCATTCTTTTCTGTTCTATGCACTAGGTTTTGGAGGTATTGGGAGCATCTGCACTAGAACGAGATAGCAACCCCGTCTCGTATCTAGTGCTTATGCCTCGTATTGAGGTGTGTTCTTGGCTGTTGAATTGTGTTGAGCACCCGACCACAGGCTGCGTGGTTGATCTGAAGCCTCAGGAACAACATAGTACACCAAACAATAGGAAGTGGCCGGGATGTGTACCACCTGGGCCGGAGCATTTAACCTATGGAAGAGACGCTGATAGAGGCCCACGGCCTGATCTTCAGGAGTGCCAGTTTTCACTCTTGCTTGACTTGTGGAAGATGTTAGCAGCTTCAGTCTCTTTGGATGTACGTACTTTCGGAATCTGTTGTTGTCGGTTCGTCCATGGCATTGAGCCAGCATTGACGCTACAAGCATATGCCATGTTTGTTAGAAGATAAACTCATGCAAGTTTGTAATCATTCGTTTCAGATAGCTAGTATCTAGGGAGTTGGTTAGGATCGGCGTGATCAGAGTCGTGCTTGATTACGAGTCGATCGGCTAGGAGAGTCTGTCATGTCCACGCAGAAGGTTATAAAAGTGCCATCGGGCTCAAGTGGGTTTATAAAGTCAAGAAGGATCCAGATGGAAATATTGTCAAGCATAAAGCACGCCTAGTTGCCAAAGGTTATGCTGCTCAGTGTCGAATCGACTTTGATGAAGTTTATGCTCCAAAGGCCAGGGATTGAGACTGTAAGAGTCTTATTGGCAATAGCAAAGACACGAGGATGGAAAATACATCACATGGATGTCAAGTCAGCCTTTCTAAACGGTGATCTGACAGAAACAGTTTACGTGAAGCAGCCCCCCGGATTCATCATAGGGAGTCCAGACAAGGCGTTGAGACTGAAGAAAGCACTCTATGGTCTTAGACAAGCGCCTCAAGCATGGAACGCTAAGCTTGATAAGGAGTTGGTAGCCCTTGGGTTTGTCGAAGTAAGCTGGAGCACGCTGTCTATAAGAGAAACAACAATGGTACACTCTTACTTGTAGGAGTTTACGCCGATGATCTCATTATCTCGGGACCGTCAGAAGAGGAGATTCTGAAGTTCAAAGATGAGATGAAAAGGAAGTTCAGTATGAGCGATTTGGGGCTCCTAAGTTATTACCTTGGCATAGAGGTTAAGCAAGGGGAGAACTCAATCACTTTGAGCCAGGCAGCATATGCTCAGAAGATATTGGAGAGTTTCAGCATGAAGAATTGCAACTCATGTGATACACCAATAGAGTGCAGGCTCAAGCTCAGAAAGCTGAAAGAAGAAGAAGCGCTTGATCCAACAAAAGATAGAAGTCTAGTTGGGAGCCTCAGGTACATCGTGAACACGAGGCCGGACTTAGCCTACGCAGTTGGAGTGATAAGCAGATACATGCAAGCGCCAGGCAAGGAGCACTGGGTTGCTGCAAGGCGTATCCTGAGGTACCTGAAGGGCACTGTCGGGTATGGAAGCGTGTACATAAGAGGAGGAGAGCTACAACCAATGTTGCTGGGTTACAGCGACAGTGATTATGCCGGTGATGTCGAGGACAGAAGGAGTACGTCGGGGGCAGTTTATTTCCTTGGCAAGAGTCTGGTTACTTGGTCATCACAGAAGCAGAAGATCGTTGCTCTCTCATCTTGGCGGCTGAATATGTCGCGGCAGCAGCAGCAGCGTGCGGGGCATCTGGCTTAGCCGACTCATAGCTGATATGTTGGGAACGAAGGAAGCGGCGGTGAAGCTACTCATGGACAATATGTCCGCGATCGCTCTCGTAAAAATCCGTTGCACCATGAAAGAAGTAAGCATATTGACACGGAAGTATCATTTTCTTCGGGAGTGCATAGAGGATGGCAAAGTGGAGGTAGATCACATCGGGGACAGCAGATCAGCTGGCGGATATTTTCACCAAGCCGTTGGGGAGGATCAGGTTCATTGAGTTAAGGAGTGCTTTAGGGCGTCGTTAGGTGTGCATCAAGTTTAGGTGGTGATTTGTTAGAAGATAAACTGATGCAAGTTTGTAATCATTCGTTTCAGATAGCTAGTATCTAGGGAGTTGGTTAGGATCGGCGTGATCAGAGTCGTGCTTGATTATGAGTCGATCGGCTAGGAGAGTCTGTCATGTCCACGCCATGACGTGCGGCGGGCGAGGCGTTCACCACGGTGCAATGGTGTTCGCGACTTCGTTACGGCATGGCGTGGGATGAGGTCGTGTCCCTCAGGTGTTCTATATAAACATGAATAAACGACTCAAGGGGCTGCAATGTTGGCAGTACCAAATTATATTGTCTTCCCAGTTTTTACATCTACCTTGATCTTGTCCTCGCCGCGGTGATCACGGTCGCCACGACGTCGTCGCCGTTCGTGTTCCGGGCACTCAAGCAACGTTGAGTTCCAACAATGTTTGCCATTGGTGGCTCTGTACACAATTCAGACTGCATGCTCAAAGCTTAAGACGACTTAGTAGATATAATTCACTGGTCTATTAGAAGCTTGACATACGGTTGTGTCAACACTTTTATTCCTTCACATGAGCAATAGAATTAGCTAGGCTATACTGCAAAAGAGTTTTGATATAGCTATGTTCCAAGACATAGGAGTCAGAGTTGAAGTGAGGCGCGAGACACAATGTTTTTCAATTGCAGGGGACTGATCAGGATAGATGATCGGGTAGGCTGCAGCCAGTAGAGGAGCTTAGCAGCCGTTAGCGAAGAAGTAGAACTGAGTGACACAGGAAATACAACCTGTGGCGATGCAGCTATGGTCATGTCGAGTCTGTGCCGATTGTCTAGCACATTGTCCGGGGACACAGAAACAAGTATGAGGTCAGAAAAATTTGATTCAACCCTAATTTTGTGATTAAACAAAATCTACCGAGGATTCATAGATCAACCAAACTTTTCAAATAAAAAACTTCATACCCAAGCATAGTTTTAGTTAGATGAAAACAAGTCTATCTTTTTTTTTTGACCGAATCAGTAGCGGAATGCTCTACCGTATTTGTTTTCATTAAATGAATGAATGCTTATGTACTCAAGAGAACAAAAGGGCAAGACAAAAAGGACTCAAATAGAGATTACAAGGCAGCTGGCCCAAAAGAATAACCACATTGAGGTTAAGAGAAGCTATCTCTCCATGAACTAAGAGCAATTTGTTTAGTTGCCTTGTCTTTGGTGCACAACTGTAGTGTATCCTCTTCCATTGATTAATACTTATTTGGCCATTAATTGTAAAAAATAACACCATTTCTTGTAGTCCAAATGATCCAGCATGCAGTGATAGCTATTTCTCTGAATTTCCCCACGCGAAGTCTGATCTAGCTGGAAGACTCATATTAGTGGACTGAGGTTTAGATTCCAGTGTGTTGCGTGAGTGAGTGGGGTGGTAATCCTTGGATTACTCTTTTTTGTAACCTGTAAACCTGCTTTCCTGCTTAATGATATACGTGCTCTTGCACGCTCTCGAAAAAAAGGTTTAGATTCCAGATGATTGGTATGTGGACCACCAGTCACGACTAAATTGGCATTCAAAGATGTGGAGGCTAGTTTCTTCACAGCCTATGATCCATAAGACACTCTGTGTGAAGGTGCATGGTCTTCCTTTCAATAAAGAAGATTTTCTTTCCAGACGTTTCTCATTCCTATTGCACACGACATTAGCTAGATCGATCTATATCCACATGCATGGCATGGAGCAAGGTAAGACGACACAGCTGCACACATACTCTTCTTTGATAAGAGCGGTTTTCACTATGCTGCTTATATATATACTGACGGGGGTGGGAGCCATGAATGGAGGTGCCAGGTTAAATGAAATCACTATCCAAACTGCTCTGGCACTCCTCTTTATAAAGACAGCTCGCATGCATCTTGTTCGATGGTCGGCAGAGAACACCTTTTCAGCCCCCATACGCTGTGGTGCCACTGCCACCAGCCTAGCTGGGTCGTGAGAGAAAAATGAGACCATCCATGCAGTCCTCCACGTTTCCGCGGGGTCTCAGAGGATGGAGAGGCGAAGCACACTTCTGCAGGGATCGGAGGGAGAGGCAGAGAGCACGCTTCTGCCGGATTGCAGACAACTCGTCCGTAAGGGAAACGTGATGCGTGACATTCCCTCTCGATATGGTATGGGCTTGGACTGGGATGCACTGGGCTCATGCAGGACCCAGGTGTAAATAGAATAATAAAAAATCAATTTATTGAATGGGTTGCTCTAAGATGTGTCCAGTTTTTAGATAAAGAAGTATGAGAGCAGTTTTCAAATTTTATTATTTACAGTAGAATTTACCAATGATACAGTAACTTATATATAAGTTGTGTCACTTTGATCCAAGAAGTAGAACAAAAACAAGGATATAGATGTGCAAATTAATTTGCCGAACGCGTGCACCTACTGTCACATGCACGCTAGTACGCTACATAACGTATTTTAACACCATGGTAGCTGACTTGAACAGTTTTGTGTATGTTGCCCGCTATCTTTCTCCACCCTATTTATCTAAGTTTCACATAAATTTTTTTTTTCAACCGGGATACCCATTTTCATTAGCATTGCAACAGAAATACATACCAGTACTACAGGCAACCGCTCGTAAAAATGGCTTCAAACTGGCAAAGGAAATCAGGCATTGGTAGTCGTACTTGCCCTCCACATCTAAGGGTTGCTTGAGCTGCGATTGCCTGGATGCATCTGTACGTCATCACTACTTCCCTTGTTGACTGATCCGGGTCATCTCTTTCCATAATTCCACCAAGAGTGCCAACAGCCATATCTGTCTCCAGGTTAGTGCCCCGGCAGTTTCTAGAACGGCTTCTGCTACAGTTCTATTGATGTTATGTCACTCTTCGAGGCTCGCGTGCCAACAGTGCCAACAGCCATATCTGTCTCTCCAGGTTAGTGCCCCGGCAGTTTCTAGAACGGCTTCTCCGGCAGTTTCTATTGATGTTATGTCACCAAGAGTGCCAACAGCCATATCTGTCTCCAGGTTTGTTGCAAATTATGACCTGTGGCTGTCGGTTTACAATTGAAGCTAGCGTGCAATTATTTGGCCTCTGAAATTTAAATATGGGGTGTAACCCAATTAAAATAAGAGAGACAATCTTCCACTAGTGCAGAACCTCAGACTAGATACTCGTACATATATCCTCGAGGACTCGGTGCATCGACAAAACACAAAGTTGGAGTAACCAGTGCAGGACTCTCATCTTGTACGACATGCGCTTCTGATTGATGTCTACGGCTACAGGTCGACCTGCATCAGCCACACCTGCATTGTTTCGTCATCTCAGCTGCCTTGTAGTTGTGTGTTATGGGCCAACAGCAGGCAACAATCTAAGACTACATCCAGGTTGCGCCCCTTTGCGATGCCTTTTGAAACTGCAGTGTGACAGTGCTCACAATAACAAGCGTGATGCGCGAAGCTTATATTTTCTTCCCAGATGCTTCTCATTCCTATTGCACGAGAAACGTGCAATGACTAGATCTATATATGTGCTCATACGCGTGTATATATCATCCTTGTTCCCTCACTCCCTCGATCAATGCATTCCTATATGCATTCCTAAATGTTACAAGCTCCACACCTACGTACTCTGAATGCTGAATGTTGTTTCCATGCTGTGTATATATACTGATGATGCACGAATGGAGTTGGCAGCTAGCGTCACATGGAAGCAGCTTTATTAATGAATATTTATTAGCTGTACTATATATATATACAGTTTTCTACAGAAGTATACTATTACTGCATTAAGTAATTTCAGTTGTTCCGGTACACATGTAGGAAGAGGTTGCGAACTATAAGTGGGTTATGTTTGTTAGGCTGTTGTCTATTGGGAATGTACATGACATGCATATATGACTACGTGTTTGGGGACATCTAGATCTGGCCACTCCCCATTTTTGTAACTTAAACTTTATATGCGATGTTTTGTTTTTGTAAAATGAACTAAGTGCTGTGTCACATGAATGGACAAATGTGATGCATGTTTATGTTTTGTGCAAATGTTCTCTAGTTTTCTCAATTTATATGCATATATTCTCTGGTTTATCATATTTTATATTTTTATAATGTTTTTGAATTGTTTTTTATTAACCTAGAACCGTGGGGTTATGTAACAAAAACCGTGACTAGCGGGAACCATTAAATAAATGGTACGGTTAATCAATTTACCATGGCGCTTGCTCCATGGCCGTTATAGAAAACGCCATGAAAAAAGATGCGATGGTAGTGTTTTTCTGTAGTAGTGAATACATGTATGAGCCATCCAACCCTTGCCATTTTTGATTTCTTAGATGAATTCAATGATTTGCTCTTTTCCATCAACACCATGAGAGTGTCGTAATAATTATCATAGATGAAAGTATTAATTATGAACAACAATCATGGCGCACAGTTGGTCTATTGTCTTCTTAATCATTTTGTTTTTAGCCCAATGCTCTAGGATTTGGAGGTATCAGAATGATTTGCATTAGCCTGATTCTTACTTACTGCTTGTTCTGGCACTAATTCTCATAATCGGTGGACAGAGGCATGTGACAGGGTTCGACTTGGCTGAAGCATGCAATGCTGCAGGAGAATTTAACTCTTGTCTAGCGTGGGCATGCACTGCCGAGGGCACCTTGCTAATGCCCTCAGCGAGGGTAAACATGGTTTGATGTCTTTGCTAATTGAGCATTGTATGCGAGGCCATCTGAGGGAGAGGACGCCACGGTGAAACTAGCTCCATTGCCATGTAAGAGATTAATTGGGGACACTGGAATATCCATGATGCCCTGCATGTCGTGCTCGCGTTTAGATCCGTAAAAAGGCATTGTAGTGAACAGAAAAACATTGTAGCACATTTCGTTTGTTTATGCTAAATATTATCCTACAATGGGGTAACTAGGCTTAAAAGAATCGTCTTACAACGTACATCTAAATTGTGAAATTAGTTTTTTTTTATTACCTACATTTCATACTCCGGCATGCGTATTTTGGTACATTTAATGCTTCAATGTGATGGGAATTTTGAAAATTTTGGTAAAAACATGGGGAACTAAACACAGACATAATATGAAAACTGGTTTCGCTAGGGCAAATGGTTATTTCACCAAGCCCTCGGGTGTGCCCTATAATCACTCAATGGGTGGCTCTACAATGGAGGATGAATTAATGGTCATTTACTTCAGAATATATTGTAGGCGCCATAATCTATCTCACCGTATATATACCTTCGTATCTCACTCTCAGCCTCCTCCACGTTATTCAATAGCGAGGGCACAGGCCATGCAAAGCCCCACAAAAGTTATACATGTCTATAGATGATAATTTTTTATTTAAGTTCATTTAGGCGGGTGCCAAATAATCATTTCAAAACCGGATGAAGATAATACTAGGGGAAATAATATATCATATGGACAAAATTTATTTTTAGATGGAGTGGTTATTGGAGTAACGAGCAAGACATGAGGTCGTGGCGTCTAGAAGCATGCATAAAACAGAATGACTTGTGACTAGCCCAAACTAAGAAAATGCTATCTTTGTTGCAAATTATGACCTGTGGCTGTCGGTTTACAATTGAAGCCAGCGTCCAAGTACTTGGCCTCTGAAATTGAAGGATTTAATTAATTAAATGGCTGTAACCCAATTAATCCAAAAGAGACTAAACACTCATACATATATCCTCGAGGACTTCGTGCATCTGCCAGGGGCATCCATTGGTCATCACTGCCGCCTTGTTTTTATGTGTTATGGGCAAAGGGCCACCAGCTGAGCAGCAATCTGAGACTACCCATCCAGGTTGCGTCCCATTGCCACGTTTCTGGAAACTGCAGTGTGACACTGCCTGTGATGCTACACGACTTGTGGAGGATAACAAGCTCTATCCAACGAGCCGATATTTTCTTTCCAGATGCTTCTCATTCCTATTGCACACGAAATGTGCACTGACTACATCTATATATGTGCTCATAATAAGCGTGAATATATCATCCTAGTTCCCTCACTACCTCGATCAATGTGTTCCTAAAAGCTGACATGGGCCACACCTACGCCTCTGAATGATGAGTGTGGTTTCCATTGTATGCTCACTACCAGATTTTGTGATGCTCTAGTTTCCCGTGTGTTTTATAATAGGCTAGGTAATATCACAAATCAATCTAAGCCGTTGATTTGGAGAAAAGATAAAAGAAAAAAAGAAAATATCTTTAAATCCCCTCATGCACCCTTCCTTGTAGATTGTGTGGTCTTCCTTTCAATATGTTAATATATAAAAAAGAATATCAACACATTACAAAATCTATTACTGCCCGTTACAAATATAAAACATGTTATACGTTGACAAATGGAGTGTGTATCGGAGTTGTTAAAAGTCCCCCTCCTTTCGAGCTCCCACAGCAATTGGAGCATTGGTGGCGTCTTCGAGCTCGATAGTTGTCCTGTCCTTTTTTTTTCCTTTGGCAGCCACCCACAAAGCCCGCACAGCCCAGCCCACAGGCACGCGTCTCTCGCCCTGTCCTTGGTCCACCAGCAGCAAACCCTAACCTTCTCCTCATTCCTCTCTTGCTCTTTCTTCTCCCGTACCTCTCGCCGCCTCCCGACTTGGCGTCGTCGGCTCCTCGACCTCCACGAGGCACATCCACTGCGATGACGACGTCCTTCTCCACTCCTCCATGGGCATCTACGACAATGACATCTTCCTCTTCAGTACTACATGGCAGGGGGCGACATCCTCCTCTTGATTGCTACATGGTGGGGGCGGACTCCTCTGCTTTCGAGGCGAGGATGATGGGGATCGATCGAGGCGGATCCTCGCGACAGCTCGTTCAGAAAGTCAAGATCAGGTCGGTGAGTGGCAGACCGTCCCTCTCGAAGTTGGAGGCGTTTTCCTTCCCGCTCTATGCCGATGTCCTTGTGTCGCGGCGGCCTCTGCGGCGAGGGAGGAGCCAGACTACAATTCCTACTTCCTCCTCTGATTAGTTGTAAGTTTTCTCCTCTAATTAGCGTGATTACCTCTTACCTGTTAATACCGCCCATTCCAATTGCATGTATCCCCATTGATAGGGGACGTACAAGACCTCTGTCCCGGCGTCCCTCTGTTGCGGCGAGTGGTCCAGGACTCCTCCAGGGTGATGTTGTTGAGATTCATCTAAAAAGATCCGCAGGGCAAGATGTGTTCATCTTTGGAATTCTTCGTAATTTGGTTTTGATTTGCTCATTTCAATCGGTGTTTCAAATCAATTTTAGATGTAAATAATTTAGTATTGCAAGAAGGCAGCAAAAGAGTCCAGAAGTGTGGCGTCTTTGCATTGAAGGTGGGCGCGAACAAACTTCGATTCTGCATATCCAATGCAAACTGTTTTTATTATTTTGAGATTCAATTAATCGTCTATTTTCTGAACAAATAAAATGCATGCACTATATCCCATTATAAACAGGTTACTACGAGGTGCACAAGAATTATTTTTTAAGAATAACCACCGATCGGTTAGTTTGGTAATGAATTTTTAGCCCTAGGTGTCTTTGATTATTAATACACCAAACATTTGGTTATCTATTGTCTTTTTATATTAAATATCATGCTTAATTTACATGGACTTCTGGTGGATATAGGAATCACCTTTGCAGGATGGGAGCAGACCATACCTTTGATTGGAACCCTAGTTTAAATTAGCTCCACAAATTATTCATATGCAGCATTCAATGTGTTTGATACAATTCCTTATTCCTTATAAGAATGAAGTATCTTAGAATGTATCTGATTGGTACAAAATTAGATAAAGTTGTAGACCAAGAAGCTCTCCAACATCAATGCCCGATCATATGTCACGCAGTTTATATTGTCAATATCCACAGCTAATAAGCTTTATTGAGATAAGATGTCATTGCCCGACCATTTTCTTACTGTTTTTAAGGCCCTCAAACCACTCCACAAGAGATAAGATCTTCCTCTCTAATGCCTGCAGCACTCAAACTACACTCCCACATAGATAATTGATGAGTCGGTGCATGGACGCCCGAAGAAGTAGGTGCAGCCACTTTCGTAAAAATGCCACGCCAGGAAGAAAATCCTAGCTCCCGGGTTCCACAGTTGAACAAGTCTGGATAGCTGAGTAAGCACCCATTCTGTGCTGTTTGTGAAGCCCAACACTCGCTGTGATTATATGTGACCCTTTGAGGATAACATAATTCACCTACTGTATTATTTTTTTCTTTCCATGTGTTTCTCATTCCTATTGCACAAAAAGACACATGCACTGACTGGATCTATATATGCACATCTATATCCCTCGCTTCCATGAATTCCTATAAGACGACGGGATCGACAAAAGTATGCTTGAATTGTATGTTTGTTTCCCACTCTGCTGCTTATATATATATACTGATAAGGCACGCGCATGGAGCTGGCAGCTAGTATTAAATGAAATCTGCTTTTAGTAAAATATTATTTACTAGCTGGTTCTTTATACAGGTTTTCCTTCCAGATGTAGAGTATTGAGATGTATGTCTCAGTTTTCCCGAATTAGTCTAGGGAAGACATTGCGAATTACATGTCGTCGCGCTTAATCAGTTAGACTACTTACATGGAGCCTATGTATAGCTGTATATAGGTCTGAGTCTCCTACTCAACGTTCTGTGTAATTTGCGGTTGATTAATTATTATTTTAGAGGTGACATTGCCGACCTCAATATGTATATATATGGCCGTAGGTAGTTAGAATTTCTTATTTCTGGAAAAGCCCTCTGTTAATCCTAACATTATTTCACCTTATTCCTTCAAGTGCCACCCTCTGTTAATCCGAGTGAAGGTACTCTAGAAGGCCAAAACATATCTTTATTTCCCTAGAGGAGTTGGATCACACACACAAAAATATAAAAAATTTTGTGATCCTCCTATGGGTTTTTTTCGTTGCTAATTTAGACTATAGAGCCTCAATGAGGATTTTTACACAGAGAGGTCATTGACCTTCTGTACAAAAGCCACAACTATTTACAAGACGCCGTTCTCGTGAGGTCCCACCATGTAGTTGCCGATCAGCTCAGTGTTGTGGAGGCTTCGGTGCTGTGCAGAGCAATGCTTCAGAAGCTGTCTGAGGACAAACGGTCCAGCCATGGCACGATGTCCTCCACGCCAAACATCACAGCACACACTGCCACCTCGCTCTAATAATGTGCGTGGTGATCACATGCGCGCCAGAAGGCGCGATACTGGTGTAATGGCAAATGCAGTGATGATGAAATGATGGTGTCCACCTTTGCTAGAGGTCAACCACACGTGAGAGTGTTGTGACTTGTGAGTGGGGAGGCTGGCAGCAGCAATAGGAGCTAGAGGGAACAGTAGAGCCCGGTGCTTGTAGTCCATGAGAACAAAACCCTAAAAATAACTTGTTTGCTAAATGTGTTAGAGGGTCATCATAAGTATATGCAAGAAAATAAGTGGTGTGAATACTGCCAAAAAAAAATGGAGCAAAAAAAAAAGAAGTATGCAGAAGCCAGCTCGATGCAGAGGACAGTCTAACAGTGACAATTTTGACCGTATCCACCAGCAGCTAGAGGACCAATAACCAGCCAGAATCCTACACGACAAACAACGCTAGAAACCACACATGATCCCTACAGAAGCACACCAGAGAGCCAACCACATCAGTGCATGATCCTTTGACCTCTGAAGTTTCAGCATTAAATTATTTAAATGGGTGTAACACCCACAGAATTGGAGAAAAATTGGAGAAACCAATGCCGCAGACACTTTCGCTCATTCATTTTCCAGGGGGCATCAGTTCATCGTCACTGCTGCCTGTGCTGACAGTTTTGGAGAGTCTTGCATCTAGGGCCCCTTGTCCTAGTAGCAGTCATCCTAATTCCATTGAATGATCCCAAAGTACTTGTGTTATGGGGAAGGGCCAACAACCGGAGACCTATCACAGTCTACCTGCAGGTTAGCGCACCCTTTGCTCAGATTCTAACTGCGAGTACATCACTTCTTCTGAGGCTATGTGACTCTTCGAGGATCACATACTCCATCCCACATATAATTTCTTTCCAGATGTTTCTCATTCCTATTGCACACACTACAGGCTCGAATTGCTTTGTAGGCCAAAAACAGCCACGGATATGGGTAAAACCGCCAAGCAAACAGTCCTTGACCACGTATCGTCAAGGAAAATATGCACTGACTAGTAAGATCTACATATCTGTGGACATGCGTGGCATGTATATATCACCCTTGCCCCTCACTCACTCCCTCGATAAATGTATTCATATAAAGGATAACAGCCTCACAACTTCTCTTGATGATGGTTAGTGTGGTTTCCACTATTCTGTTTATATATAATGGAGGTGGCATGAAATGGAAGCAACTTTATTTAAAGACTATTTATTAGAAGACTATTTGTCCCATACAAATGTCGGCAGAAGTTGTGAACCATGTGCATTTGTTAGACTATGTATTATGTTGAATCTCCAACCCAACGTATGTGTTCCAATTTATAACTAATTAGTTACTTTTTACATTGACCCTGTCAATCTCAATACCTATGGGTGTATGAGAGATTGTCCATAAACATAGGATATGTACCTACATATGTGTAGTGGTGAGTGTCCATGTTCTGTAAAATGTAGCAGGAAGCAGAACCCTAGCTTATCATATCAAAGTAGTGGCTGCTTTTTACACAATCTATTTTTAAGCTGTTCTGACCATATAGGCCGGAAATATAAAGGAAATTGTTTTCAACTGTACACATGAACCCAAGTTTCCTTTTTTTAAAAAGCACACAAATGAGTAGTATCTAGTATCAGATTCTGGTAGTGCCCAAAGCCTATGGTTGCCGTAGTGTCCAATGTTCTTCTGAGCCAGGTGCCCGCCATGGTATCCAGTATCCACAATGCTGCCTATATGTATATTGTAAGAAAAACAAGGCTTAAACCACAGTGAACTAGTTACATGGACAAGGAGTAATCTTTACTTGGGGCATTTTGCCCTTTTTATCTATATCGTCATCGCCCTCCTCCCATAGTGAAAAAGCTTATTTTAGTGTGTGCAGCGTGCTACTCCCGTGTGAACCCTGGTAATGCGATAACAATGACTGTGTTACCAATGATACCACTGTGATTCTAGGCCAAGATATTAAGAACTACCTTTGATCTATGAATGTGTTAGTGAATTCTACGGAAAGAGTTTGATTTATGCAAATCTTATGCACGATTTGGAGGCACATTGCCGCGACTGCCAAGGAACATCCTGGTACCCCCGACCTTATGGTTCCTATCCTATATTCTTGTCCATCTCTTTTGCAGGTTTGAGCACAGACACAAAGCAATTAACTATAATACTAGTCCTATGCACCCTGGGAAAAGAACTAGTGGTTGAATGCATTTTGTCAGCTTATAAGACAGAACTTACCATTTTCTTGCTGTTTTTAAGGAAATAACATGCGGTTTTTATGATGGTGCTACGGAGGGTCATGCCAGGGCTAAAGAACCCCGTGCAAGTTTTAATCATTGCCTGAAGAAGAAACAAAACTGAGTAAGCTGACTCCTTGCCAATGCAGAACCACTGGACACAAGAGACATCGAAGACCTTCCTCTCTAATGCAGCACCTCAGACTACACTTCCACAGAGATAATTGATGACTTGGTCCAAACATTGCAGGCAGCCCCTCGTAAAAATACCTCTCAAAAAGCAAATCCCTAGCTCCCAGCAGGTTCCATAGTTGTGTTAGTGGAATAAGTCTAGGCGTCTATCCCAGTACCCATTCTATGGAATAGTAAGCACCCATTTTGTGCTGTTTGTGAAAGCAACACCCGCAGTGTTTATATGTGACCCTTTGAGTATAACATACTTCATCTCGTGTATTTTATCTTTCTAAGTGTTTCTCATTCCTATTGAGCACAAGACACATGCAGTGATTGTATCTATATATGTATACGCATGGCATATACGCAAGCATTAAATGAAATCTGCTTTTATTAAAACAAGCTGGTACTTTTGCTCAAGTTTTCCATCCAGAAATGGTGCATTAAGTAGTCTCAGTTGTTCGAATTAATCTTTTTTTATAATGGATAATAAAATCCGGCCTCTACATCCAGAGATGTACACAACTAATTATTACAAAGTTTGGAAAAATGAAAAAACAGCTGCAGCCGAGTGTCTATGACATGTGTTCGAATTAATCTAGAAAGAGGGTGTGAACTAAGTGTTGCCAACTAAGTTAGACTACTAACGGGGAACCTATGTAACTATATTCATTTCGTTGGAGGAGTTGGATCCCAAAAAAGTTAGAGCTCCTGCTATTTTTTTTGTGTGTGTGTGTTTCATTGCTAATTTGAAGCCTCAACGAGGAATTTACATAGATAGGCCATATGGTTCTTTTCTATATTGTCTCATTCCTCCAAACAGCACCGGTTCCCATATTCCTCCACTATGTGTAGGTGCCCAGCTTGGCGTTATGGAACCCTAGAAGCTGTGCAGAACATGCTACAGACGCTGTCCGACAAGCCATGGAAGGTTGTTAATTAATGTGTGTGGTGATGATATGCATCAGAAGGGCAATAATGGTGTAATGGCAAATGCAGTGATGATTTGGCCGGATGAGAACAAAACTCTAAAAATAACTTGTGTGGTAAATCTGTTAGAGGATCATCATAAGTATGCAACAAAATAAGTGGCATGAATACTGGCGAAAAAAATGGAGAAAATGATTGAAGTATGCGAAGCTAGCTCCATGTGGAGGACTATCTAACAGGGACAATTTTGACTGTATCGACCAGCAGATCGAGGATGGGACCAATAACTGCGGAATCCTACATGACAAACAACGCTAGATAACACACATGATCCGTACAGCATAGCCGCCTCGGCCACCGTGGATCCAGCCCACCCGAACAGAATGATAAATCAATTGCCACAACAAATTGCCAAGCCATGTGATACGTGACCTCTGAAGTTTAAGGATTTAATTAATTAAATGGGTGTAACCCAATTAAAACTAAGTGAGGTGACCATCTTGTCCAATGCAGAACCTCAGACTAAACACCCACATATATCTCCTTGAGGACTCTGAGTTTTGACAGAAGACAAAATTTGAGAAACCAATGCCGCGGACATTCGGCCATGCACATTTCCCGGGCCGACCACGACTCAGGCTGGACCAGCAATATCGGGGCGCATCAGTTCATCGTCACTGATGCCTGTGTTGACTGTTTTGATCATTCTTGCTTCTAAGGCCCCTTGTCCCAGTGGCAGTCATCCTCATTCCATGGAACCACCCAACACAGTAGTTGTGGTTATAGGCCAAGTGCCAACAGCCGGACACCTATCACAGTCTACCTTCAGGATAGCGCACCCTTTGCTCAGATTCTAGAAGCCCGAGTACATCACTTCTTGTGGGGTATGTGACTCTTCGAGGATCACATACTCCATCCCACCTATAATTTCTTGCCAGATGTTTCTCATTCCTACTGCACACACTACATGCTCGAATTGCCTTAGAGGCCGAACACCGCCAAGGAAACAGTCCTTGACCACGAACCGTCACACAAAATATGCACTGACTAGTTAGATCTATATATCTGTGGACATGCGTGTCATGTATATATCACCCTTGTCCCACACTCCCTCGACCAATGTATTCATAAAGGATGACATGCTCACACCTTCTCTTGATGATGGTAAGTGTGGCTTTTCGAGTATTCTGTTTATATATAATGGAGGTGGCAGGTAGCATGAAATGGATCGAAGCAACTTTATTTAAAGACTATTTATTAGCTGGTTAAAGTTTTTCTTCAGAAGTACTATTGCGTAAAGTAATCCAATTAGTCTGGTACAAGTGTAGGAAGAAGTTGTGAACCATGTGCTTTTGTTAGACTATTGATTATGTTGAGTCTCCAACCAAACGTATGTGTTCCAATTTATAGCTAATTTGTTATTTTCTATAGTGACTGTCAATCTCAATTTGTAGTGGTGAGCGTCCATGCTCATACGAAAAAGTAGCAGGAAGCAGAACCCTAGCTTATCATATCAAAGTAGTGGCTGCTTTTACATAATTTATTTTTTTAAGGCGTTCTGACCATATAGGAAATACAAAAGGAAATTGTTTTCAACTGTTCATATGAACCTAAATTTCGTTTTTGAAAAACACAAATAACTAGTATCTGGTACGCTGTAGACCCCAAAGCCTATGGTTGCCATAGTCCAATCTTCCTGTGAGCCAGGAGGCTGCCATGGTATCCAGTATCCACGATGCTTCCTATAGGTATATTCTATTAGAAAAAAAAACAAGGCTTAATTAAACAAGAGTGAAGTAGTTACATGGACATGGAGTAATCTAATGTGTATTAAGACTAACTATAACATGAAGTCAGGTCAGTTGCGGCATTAGTAATCTCGAAGATGAGATCTGTCGAGCCTCTCCGTCTTCAACGCTGGTGCGAAAAGAGACGGTGGCATGAGAGAGGTGTCATTGATGGCTTTCAGGATGATTCAGTGCCTCCTCATGATCTGATCTTATATAGGGAGTTGATTACGTGCATTACCTGCATGTGTTAACTTTGGTACTCATGGGCCCAATTCTTATATATAGGCATTGCACGACCTGGGGCCATAAGCACTAGTCGGTTTATTCACTGCCGACGGTAGCGCACGTGAAAGGAGCGTCTGTTCCTTTTGTCTCAGTCTGGATATTGGTCCATGCCCTCCCGAGAACCACGAGAGAAATGATGACGTGAAGCACCATAAGCTAGGGGAATAGTCTGACCAAATTGTTGGATAGACGATCCAGCATAAAGATAGAAGACGAGCTGACTATCCGGCTGTGTTCCGGATGATTAGCCTCTATGGGATAGCAGGTGTTGGACGATCTGGCAAGGCGGAGATGCCTAGCGGTGAATCATCCAAAGGTGCATATCAAAGGCTTGGCACAGCTTTCAGTTATACAAACCGCATCTGTCGGTAGAAAAGGGAATATGTATGTAGCACCAGACCATCCAAAGGGTCAAAGATTGCAAAATGGCTGCTTCAATGGCTTGTAACTAATGCCATATGATCTAGTGTGTGGCATCTTTGGCAATGGAGGATCATCTAGTGCAACACATATGAAAAAATTGCAGAGTTTCCTAATGGCAATTAATAGTTAAAGAGGATGGAGACATATACATATGGGGTTACCTAACTTACAGTGTGTTTATTGATTATACAAGTATTTTTCTTGTGGGTCCTTTAAATTTGTAGATTACACCAGTTGCTAAGGATGCAACGCTACTCTGTTTTTGCTTAAGAGCAAGTTAGGGCGCCACATGGCACATCATGCTAAACTAGATGATGGTTTTTCTAGTTGTTGTGTAATTTGATATTTGATCCCCGGATTTCAGTTTGAAATTATACGTGCAACTAACCCCCACCACCCACACACACACACTGTCATTAGCACTCCGGTACCTTTCATGGTGGTCCCCCTACGTGCCTTGTGATGCATCTAAGATGAGGAAGGGGTAAATCACCATTATGATAAAGATTGGAGCTCTAAACCGATGAATATGAATGTTGACCTTAACGGAACTGACTGCTAGGGCATCCAAAATCAAACAAAAGTTTGATGGCCCTGACTTTTTGTGTTTGATATGGTAATATGCAGTTTTGAACTTTTTATTAGTACTACAGGAGTAAAACACTATGTTATTGCACTAGCACTTGCACCTAGGATCTTTTTTTTTTTTGCGAACAAGGATCTTTGTAATGGATGATTAGCCTTCTTCAACTCTAACAAGACAAATGCAGCAACAAGTGCATTTATGGCATATTAAGCTATCATATACGCATTCTGAATTGATGCAATAGTCTTATGTCGAATTGAAATTGGTTGAAGACAAATGGATGCATGCATAATAGAATGGAGTAAACAGCGGTTTTCTCTTTAAATTTGTGATGAGACCACAAGCTAGGAGACACAAATAGAGAGAGACCTTTATAATACTAGTAGTCTAGTTGTGAGACACAACCTTTGAATCCATATAAAATCCAACCAATGCTTGCGAGGAGATATAGTTTATTAGATAGACCGTATATATGTTACCTTTTCTACATCGCCAGCACCATACAACCATCAGTGTCATGTGTATCGATCACAGAAATATTATAATTATGGTATGGCGTTCACTAGGATTTGGAGGTATTGGGGAAAGTCATCTGCATTACTTCGTGATGGCTCCCTGGTTCATATCTAGTTTTTTGTTCTAGGCATAGATTGTTTTCGCAGCTGGCAGATTGTTGCAGTGGAAGGATTGTGTGGATATGTTGAGGCTTCGCCGTGGTACTGCGCCGAAATTGTTAGTTACCAATTCTCTGGACTCAAATACAAAATTATGAAATTAAAATGTTACAATCTTCAAGAAACTAGATATTCGGGATATCAATAGATTTTTTTTTTTTTTGAAGAGAAGACCCAGATGTGTTTGTCTTTCATTGTGTAAAATCTAATATACATATCGAACAAGGCTATGGTTGCATATCTAGAACCAAAGTACACATAGTCCGTTGATGCAAGGTTACTAGTTTCAACGGTGTTGTTTTCTAATAATAAAAAATCAGTTTATGGTTCTAGGAGTGAGATTCGGATCAACGGTAATAACCCTGTAGTGATGTTATGAACAGGCACAAGATCCCTGGGGATACTGAAGTAGCCGTGTTTTAATCTTTGCAAATAAGGTGGCAGTACTTCCTTAGCCATGAAGTTTTCATGTAATTTGCTATCCTTGCTACACGCCAGTATTTCATTAAGCTGTGAGCTTTTCTGCAGCTGTCTGTCTTTAGACAGTTCCAAAATAAAACAGTGTGTTCCGCCCGTGTTTGATAAAGTGTGCAGTAAAGGGTTTCATATTTTGTTTATATACTGGAGACATAGATGGTTGGGATGTATACATGGATTCTGATATCTGGCCTCAACTAATAGAGGTGGTCCACATCAGGCATCTGCCTAGCCTCCATTTTCGTAGGTGGTCCACATCATGAATCCACCTGCGTAAATGCATTTTATCCTCTATAAATCGATTGTAGGTGGCAGGCCATTTTCAACCGCCTTTGTAATAAAAGCCGACCTCTATAAATCCTTAGGTATTTTAGGAGAGCACTGCATTTTATGACAACCATAATTAATGGTTAGGTAATGTCTCGTGAAATCATTTTGTAGTAGTGCAGTGTTGCTTTAGTTAAGTTACAGTGTCATAACCTCTAAAAATAAGAGTGAGGGGAGAAAGTTATTAGTAAAATGGAAATGTTATCGATCAAGATTTGTAAATTTTCAAGGCCTTGTACTTTTATGAGTTTTTTTCATTCATTAATAGGTTTACTGTAGGCTCTCACAACATATTAAAAATGTCTTTATTGGTTTTTATGCAGAAGTTGTTATGTAATTAAAGTTACAGATGCATTTGTTGTTCCAACTGAAGCTAAAGATGGAAGAACAAATGAGTTTGGATGCAAGTCATCACTATGCCTTAACAGCTAAAAAGCAGACACCTCAACTAGTGACTGAACTGAAACATGTCACTAATAATCACATTAGTAATGCAATGCGTCACTGATTAACTCTTACGCAAGCCCCTAGAACAAGACGTGTCCCTAATAACAAGATATCAGTGACTCTTAACTCAAAACAAAAAAAGAAAGATATTAGTGACTGTTCCTATGAAAACGTGTCACTCATAACACCTGTTTACATGTATTATCCAGGCGTGTCACTGATATGCGGCCGTATTAATGACTCCTCTCAACAAAACGTGTCACTAGTAAGAGAAGTGACGTGTTTTGTCTGGACACGCCACTGATACAAAGACATATCAGTGAGTCTTCTCAACAATACTCGTCACGGGTATTAAAAGTGGAGTCTTCTCAACAATACTCGTCATGGGTAATAAAAAGTGATGCATGTTGTCCGGACATGTCACTCATGTGAACAGTGCAGAAGTTGGCTAAACCGATTTGGTTTCGTGCACAAGAGTTTTCCAATATATCAATATCAAATTCTAATTTGACCTTGCATTATAACGGTGCTAGGATCTTTTGCAACCTATATTGTATAATAGATGCTTCAATCTCTGGTAAAGTAAATTAAAGAGATCAAGAAGTCACTAGTGCACTATAGCACACCCTGGGCTACAATCAGTGCGTCACTATAATGGCACAAACCAAAAAAGTACCTTTACACTAGTACGCTACTGTTAGTTGAATCAATATAAGCCATCCTGCGAATGCTTGGTGATCGATATGTATCGTTCATATGTATTGTAGAGGCAGCATATTGAAACACAAATCATGGCAGACCAACATTTTTTTTATCATTTTGTTTTCTTGTTGACACAAAGGATTGGGTGGTACTGGGAAGATATGTGTTGGCATAAAGTGCCGGCCTAGCTGCTGAAAAGATCACAAAGGTGCTTATTCCAGCATTCATTCTGGTGACCATGGTCCAGAGACGAGTTGGAAGCCCAATGGGTCCAGCAAGACAGAGAATCCTGGGAAAAAGCCCTGTAGGTTTTGCAATGACTAAGAACTGGTTAAAACCTCAAGTCCAAAGCGCTTGAGCATCTATCATAATAAAGACAATGTGGAACACAGCAGCAGCTTTCACCTCATAAATTCCTATCGAATGCGAGAGAATTTCATGATACACAGATTAACTTCGAGCTGTGGGATCGAGTTGGAGACTTCGATCGAGTGCATTTGAGTTCCCTTACCTTCAGCCCTTATGTATGTACATGTAAATCAATGATATTTTGGTTCATCTTGTTCCTCTAAAACGTAGAAAATGTACACCACACTACATATGCATTCTCTCCCACTTTTTATTATGTAGCTTTCTATCAGTTGTGATCTATCTGAATGAACCGTCACTGCAATGATTAATTTGAAACCATTATATCAAATAAAAGCAAGGCGACAGAGTTGTGTAGAAACATTATAAATACAATATCCTCAATCCCACACCTAATAACAATTAAAAAAATTTAGTAAATCAAACTTAAATACATCAGCTACAAGCGACTGCAAAAGAAAGAATCAAATTATAATTAGGGATAAACTTCTCATAGCATTTCTTTTGCCTCTTCAATCTCGGTTGCAGTAGAATCACTGCCCATCACTGGTTTTGATCGTGGTGAAGGCGTGGAGAGATACATCAGGATTAGATTCAATGATATCTTACCAGATCGATCACTCACTCACAGTGCAACTTGGTGGACATCTTGACTGCTAGACAGGGCGCCAGGCAGAGTATGGACCGTGGAGTCGTGGACCAGAAACAGAATCGCCATCTCGCCAATCGCCAAACAGAGGTACCATTTGCATGGTGCTTGTCTTCTCTGTCGGTCTGTGTACTCGAAAAAGCAGAGATGCAGCAGAAGAGTCCATGGCTGCCAGGTCCAAGCACCAGGGGAGGTGCGGAGTTAGGGGTTCACCTGTGGGGAGGCCGCCAGACCTCACCACATTGATAGACCCACTCCTGACATTATCTGAAGATCGGAATTATATTTAGTGCAGATGGTACTGAGATTGGAATTGAAAAAAAACAGTTCGGGAATATATTGTAAAATGGTGCTGGCAGAATTTTTTATCAATTTAGTGATGAGACCACCAGGAGAACAAAACAGAGGATTTTATACTTCTAGTAGGAGTCTGGGAGTAGTACAGTAATGTTGAAACAATATATATAAGGCTAGAAATCCTTGCCTTGTGTGTATCGTTTGTTTGGATCATATATATGATACGCTCTTTTCCTCCACAACCATGAGTGACGCATAGAAGTTGTACTAGGAAATAATAAAATCGTGGCACACTTACAGTTGGTCACTAGGGTGCACACACACTTCATTCTTACATTTTTAGCCTCAATAATAAGTGGTGTAGTACAGTGGTAGATATAGTCCAAAAACTAACCCGCTGTGTACCATTTCCATGTTTTGGGCGGCATATGGCCACGACGCCACCACGTCGGCCCTGCCAGGGTCGTCTTCATCGACGGCATGGATCGCCTCTTCCTCACAGTCGACAACGTCCACATCAGCTACGATCCAGAGAGGGCCACGCACCAGCTATCGCCCTCCCTCTTCGACGTCGGCTCCTTCATGTACGGTACGATGTTGAACTTGGCTGCTACTCCTCCTACTCGCCGGGACATCACTATCTGGCGACTACTTCCGCTCTCCGTTCGCGCTCCACCCAATGAGCGTTTCTTGTTCCTGGAGAGTCCCCCTCGCGACGTGGTGCACCAGGACCTCGATGTGGGCATCCCGAGGGAGCTCCTGCTGGCAGCCCGTCGCCAGACAGCTTCGCAAAGGGCCGTACACTTCATCGCTACATCTATCACGGCTACATCGGCAACCTTCACTACCTTCTTGAGTTCGACACCAAGCGAACCAGGGAGAACATGATCCTCGGGGAACCCGGTGCGGGGGGCCTTATGCTGCAGGTCGAGCTGATCCTTCCAGAGCAGCCAATCCCCCCTCCAAAGGCCATCGAATGGACTTTTATCCAGCGCGAGGACACGCCGGTCGGAGAAGGGGGGAGATGTCATGATCCAGGAGATAGGGCCCAGGAGGACGGGCCCAACGGGCTCGAGGGCGCCGGCGCCGCCCCGGCTCGCCGACGCGCGCCCGCCGCCCGTCTCCTCCCTTCCACGGATTCTTCGGCAACTAATCCGAGAAAAAAGAAGGAAATTATCTATCTAGGATTATCTTTAGGCGCTTTGGTGTGCAAGGGGCTATCTCATCTATAAGGGAGACCCTTTATTAGGAAATAAATAAATAGGACCTGCGTGTAAAAGGTATTCCAATCTATAAGGAAACCTTTAGAGAGATTGCTTGAGATACAAGTCCCAATAGCCGGGCTATATAAGTAAGGGTCCAGTAATCTTCGCAGGTAACAAGCAAATAAAGAAATTTTATCCCAATCTCTGGCTCCTCCTCCCCACGCCACCCCCCGCCTCACCCGCCCGCCACCGGGCGCACGCACGCTGCCAAGCCGGGCCAGCCCGGCCGCGGTGGCGCCGCCCGCCCGACGCCACCACCACCGTCGCCGTCATCCCCTACTTCCTCCTCCAATCCTCCAATCGAAGTGTCAATTCCGCCCAATCTAGCCGAATCGACCGTAATGTAACGTGTCCGTGGTCTAAGGTCTCAATCATCTAGGTACCGCTGCTGCTGGCCTGCAGTAGTGCGATCCGCCCGTGCTTCCACAGGCCTCATAAGGGGGATCGGGAGGAGGGAGTTCCCCTAGACTTCCGCAGAGGATAGGAGGAGAGATATGGAGGTCTTGTTTGTGCTTCTCGCAGGGATCGGAGGAGTGAGTGGAGGTGCCCGTTGTATTCCAACTCATCCGCAAGGGAAACGTGAGACCTTGCATAACGTGACTTTCTACCTGGATCAGGCATGCGTTTGGACGGGCTGGGCTCATGCGGGGCAGTGTAGATCAAATTATAAAATATGAATTTATTGAATGGGTTGCTTTGAGATGTGGGCAGGTTTTACAAAGACGAAAATACCGCAGCAGTGCATTTACAGGTAAAAAATATACCTACGATAGAATAACTTATATGTGAGTTGTATCATTTCGGACATAAGCTCACGGTAAATGTGACCCTTTATCAAGGTGGTTTGTTGCCCGCCACGGTAAATCATGAAAAAAACAAAAAAAGTCATGACAGACCTGGCAACTGCTTCCACAGGTCTGCCGAGTGCATCCACAGTGGCGGGCGCGCCGCCGCCGATAGCCACCGGGGCGCATCCTCGCATTTCAGACAGGAGAGAAAGGCATGCTACTCGGATCTGCCACCATGGGGATGGAGGGTAATCCATGTTTCTCTCCATGTGAACTCCCCAACCCCTTTGAGCAGTTTCTAGAACCGCCACTTCTACGATTGTAGTGATGCTATGCCACTCTTCGAGGATCACATACTTCATGTGGCCTATTTTTTCATTCCAGATGTTTCTCGTTCCTATTTAACAAGACACATGAACTGACTAGATCTATATAGTGCTCATCCTCGGCATATATACCGTCCTTTTCCTCACCCCCTCGATCAATGTATTCCAGAATGATATACAAGCTCCACACCTACTCTTGAATGGTAATTGTGGTTTCCACTTTGGTGTTTATATATACTGATGTGTCACGATAGGTGGTGGCAGGTGGTGTCAAATGGAAGCAGGGATTATTTATAGCTGGTTTTGCATGTGTACCTTATAATTGGTTAGACTCTTCTGGTAGAACATACCTTTTTAAATCTGAGTCCCCTATTGAACATGTGTCTTTACATTTACAGGGTTTTTTTTTCAAATTTAAATAATCCAATTATTTCATCTCTGGAGCACATTGTGAAAGCTTATATAGTGCTCTACCCTGCTCCTTATTCTTTCAAGATGTTCTTGTGATGGGGCAATGAGACAGACATGAACACGATCCAATTACATAATCTTTTTCAAATTAACAAAATATTGAAGTCTTCTACTGCTATGTGTGACCTGATGCCTTTGGCACTAATAACTAGTCGGTCTAGTCTTGGTTTAATTATACATGCATGGTGCAATACAGTCCAGGCTTGGTTTATCGAGTAGAAAACATTGCCTAGGAATTGTGATCTTTTGTCCATCTCATGTATGCCAATGCAGACACTATGTCCAAACAATATGGGATGGATTTTGAACCAGTGACAATAGTTACTATTTTGTAACAACAGTACCCGTGTGAACCAAAATATGATAATAATGATTGAGGCACGTTGCACGATTGCCAATGAACGTCTTATGGTTCTAGTGTTCTTGTCCACCTCTTTTGCAGGTTTGAGGACAGGAACACAAAAATTAAATCTAATTCTGATCTTTACCAGAGAGCAGCGGAGATGCTGGTGCACCGTGTTAAAGGAACTAGCGGTTGAATGCGCTGAACATAAAGCATTAACTGAATCAGCATTTCTGGTGGTTTCAGCTTATAAGACAGTGAACAACACTAACAGCCTCCATTGTCTTGCTGTGTTTTTAGGGAATAATCATCCTTTGTTATGATGGTGTTATGGAGGTCATGCCTGGGGCTGAAAAATGTCGTGCATGTTTTAATTAGTGCCTGAAGAACTGAACTGAGTAAGCTAAGGACAATTGCCTACCACAGAGGGAACCTGAGAAGACGCTGATCTCTAATGCAGCACCTGAGACTACACACTCGCACATATAGATCCTAGATGACTCGGTGCATGGATGCCAAAGTTACAGGAAACAACATTGTAGTCATAAAAATTTAAGTCCTCCCAAGTTTTGCAGTTGTTAGCTGAACAGCTATGGATAGCCATCCCTCATTGTTTTGCAGACAACGGGCACCATATGTAGTCCTCAATTAATGATAAGCTTGGTTTCCACTCTGCTGCTTATTACATAAATATGAGCTGATTCTCAATACAGGTTTTCCTTCAGCGTTAATCACAGTTGCTGCAATATAGCATGTGGTCCAGGACTACATAAATACGAGCTGATTCTCGACTACATAAATACGAGCTAATAAGTGTTGCTTAGTAAGTTAGACTACTTATGGGGAACCTTATTCTATCATTAAGACCCCTTATCGTGGCCAAGCAGTGTGGTTGCTTCTGCATAATTACCTATTTATTCTTGGTGACCATAAAGGACATACAAAATAAAGTAGTCGAGACCACATGGGACAGAACAGAGAGGAGGCGGACCTTAACACTAGTACACTTTCCAATCGTTATAAGGCATCCAATACTTTTCGTGTGGCAGAAGTTTCAATGGACCCTATGATAAGCTCTCCTTTCACCCAGTGCTGCAAGTGGCATATGTATCATGCTATTGCATAGAGGTAGTATTAGGAACAAAACTCGCGACACATAGTCAATTTTCTTCCATTCTTTTCTGTTCTATGCACTAGGTTTTGGAGGTATTGGGAACATCTGCACTAGAACGAGATAGCAACCCCGTCTCGTATCTAGTGCTTATGCCTCGTATTGAGGTGTGTTCTTGGCTGTTGAATTGTGCTGAGCACCCGACCACAGGCTGCGTGGTTGATCTGAAGCCTCAGGAACAACATAGTACACCAAACAATAGGAAGTGGCCGGGATGTGTACCACCTGGGCCGGAGCATTTAACCTATGGAAGAGACGCTGATAGAGGCCCACGGCCTGATCTTCAGGAGTGCCAGTTTTCACTCTTGCTTGACTTGTGGAAGATGTTAGCAGCTTCAGGCTCTTTGGATGTACGTACTTCTGGAATCTGTTGTTGTCAGTTCGTCCATGGCATTGAGCCAGCATTGACGCTACAAGCATATGCCATGTTTGCCATTGGTGGCTCTGTACACAATTCAGACTGCATGCTCAAAGCTTAAGACGACTTAGTAGATATAATTCACTGGTCTATTAGAAGCTTGACATACGGTTGTGTCAACACTATTATCCCTTCACATGAGCAATAGAATTAGCTAGGCTATACTGCAAAATAGTTTTGATATAGCTATGTTCCAAGACATAGGAGTCAGAGTTGAAGTGAGGCGCGAGACACAATGTTTTTCAAGAGCAGGGGACTGATCAGGATAGATGATCGGGTAGGCTGCAGCCAGTAGAGGAGCTTAGCAGCCGTTAGCCGAAGAAGTAGAACTGAGTGACACAGGAAATACAACCTGTGGCGATGCAGCTATGGTCATGTCGAGTCTGTCAGTGTCTAGCACATTGTCTGGTGACACAGGAAACAAGTATGAGGTCAGAAAAATTTGATTCAACCCTAATTTTGTGATTAAACAAAATCTACCGAGGATTCATAGATCAACCAAACTTTTCAAATAAGAAACTTCATACCCAAGCATAGTTTTAGTTAGATGAAAACAAGTCTATCTTTTTTTTTTGACCGAATCAGTAGCGGAACGCTCTACCGTATTTGTTTTTATTAAATGAATGAATGCTTATGTACTCAAGAGAACAAAAGGGCAAGACAAAAAGGACTCAAACAGAGATTACAAGGCAGCTAGGCCCAAAAGAATAACCACATTGAGGTTAAGAGAAGCCATCTCTCCATGAACTAAGAGCAATTTGTTTAGTTGCCTTGTCTTTGGTGCACAACTGTAGTGTATCCTCTTCCATTGATTAATATTTATTTGGCCATTAATTGTAAAAAATAACACCATTTCTTGTAGTCCAAATGATCCAGCATGCAGTGATAGCTATTTCTCTGAATTTCTCCACGCGAAGTCTGCTAGCTGGAAGACTCATATTAGTGGACTGAGGTTTAGATTCCAGTGTGTTGCGTGAGTGAGTGGGGTGGTAATCCTTGGATTACTCTTTTTTGTAACCTGTAAACCTGCTTTCCTGCTTAATGATATACGTGCTCTTGCACGCTCTCGAAAAAAAGGTTTAGATTCCAGATGATTGGTATGTGGACCACCAGTCACGACTAAATTGGCATTCAAAGATGTGGAGGCTAGTTTCTTCACAGCCTATGATCCATAAGACACTCTGTGTGAAAGGTGCATGGTCTTCCTTTCAATAAAGAAGATTTTCTTTCCAGACGTTTCTCATTCCTATTGCACACGACATTAGCTAGATCGATCTATATGCACTTGCATGGCATGGAGCAAGGTAAGACGACACAGCTGCACACATACTCTTCTTTGATAAGAGCGGTTTTCACTATGCTGCTTATATATATACTGACGGGGGTGGGAGCCATGAATGGAGGTGCCAGGTTAAATGAAATCACTATCCAAACTGCTCTGGCACTCCTCTTTATAAAGACAGCTCGCATGCATCTTGTTCGATGGTCGGCAGAGAACACCTTTTCAGCCCCCCATACGCTGTGGTGCCACTGCCACCAGCGTAGCTGGGTCGTGAGAGAAAAATGAGACCATCCATGCAGTCCTCCACGTTTCCGCGGCGTCTCAGAGGACGGAGAGGCGAAGCACACTTCTGCAGGGATCGGAGGGAGAGGCAGAGAGCACGCTTCTGCCGGATTGCAGACAACTCGTCCGTAAGGGAAACGTGATGCGGGACATTCCCTCTCGATATGGTATGGGCTTGACTGGGATGCACTGGGCTCATGCGGGACCCAGGAGTAAATAGAATAATAAAAAATCAATTTATTGAATGGGTTGCTCTAAGATGTGTCCAGTTTTTAGATAAAGAAGTATGAGAGCAGTTTTCAAATTTTATTATTTACAGTAGAATTTACCAATGATACAGTAACTTATATATAAGTTGTATCACTTTGATCCAAGAAGTAGAACAAAAACATGGATATAGATGTGTAAATTAATTTGCCGAACGCGTGCACCTACTGTCACATGCACGCTAGTACGCTACATAACGTATTTTAACACCATGGTAGCTGACTTGAACAGTTTTGTGTATGTTGCCCACTATCTTTCTCCACCCTATTTATCTAAGTTTCACATAAATTTTTTTTCAACCGGGATACCCATTTTCATTAGCATTGCAACAGAAATACATACCAGTACTACAGGCAACCGCTCATAAAAATGGCTTCAAACTGGCAAAGGAAATCAGGCATTGGTAGTCGTACTTGCCCTCCACATCTAAGGGTTGCTTGAGCTGCGATTGCCTGGATGCATCTGAACGTCATCACTACTTCCCTTGTTGACTGATCCGGGTCATCTCTTTCCATAATTCCACCAAGAGTGCCAACAGCCATATCTGTCTCCAGGTTAGTGCCCTGGCAGTTTTTAGAACGGCTTCTGCTACAGTTCTATTGATGTTATGTCACTCTTCGGGGCTCGCATACTTCATCTGGTCTATTTTTCATTCCAGATGTCTATCATTCCTATTCAACAAGACACATGCATGAGACCAGAACTACAAATCAGTGCTGATGCCTGGCATGTATATATCGTATCCTTGTCCCTCATGCCCTCCAGCAATGTATTCTTGAATGATGAATTGTGGTTTCCACTATATATGCTGTTTATATAGACCGATGAGGAATGAATGGATGTGGGAGGTAGCGTGAAATGGGAGCAGCTTTATTAAAATATTTTTCATTAGATGGTTCTATATATAAAGTTTACTTCACTGCAGTAATTGATCCCAGTAACTCCAGTATACATGTAGGAAGTGGTTGCTTCTAAGTGTAGCCCAAGTTAGTTACACTATTTACGGGGAACCTTCCAAAATGTAGGTTTTGAGTCTCCAACATACTTGTTTGAGTTACAAATAACTATTTCCTCCATCCTAAACGTAAGTCGTTTGAGTTTTTTTAATCCTAAGTCTTACCACTCGCCTTATTCAAAAAAAAAAAAAATTGGCCTCAAAACCTAAAAACACTTCTTGTACATCGAGCATTCCTTGGGAAGTGGTTTTGCCTACAGCAGAAGGCCTTGCCCTCCCAAAGGTCATGTTGCCACGTACTCATCTTGAGTTTGTCAGTAACTACTGCTTTTGTCAACACCACAGAAAGTTCCTAGTAAGGCAGGGCCCAAGACACCTAATGCATTGTGGACTGGGATAAAGCCCACAATTAATTGTTTGTGTGTGTGTGGGGGGGTTAGGAGGGGGGTGCTGTTTGGCTGAAGCTAATAAGTTATTTAATCCATATGTAAAGAAATTAGATCCTAAGAATGTGAGATGTCAATTTAAGGGATTCCCTGATAATTACAAGGGACAACATTTCTGTAGATTACGTCATGAACCTCACAATAAGTTCGTTGAGGCCAGGCAGACTATGTATGTTCCTAGCTAGAGGATGATGGAATCAATAATTGAGGTCGGAGAGGTGTGAGGTTAATTTTGAGGAGATACAAGTTGAATTACATATAATGATGACTCAAGAAACAACTTGCGCTCCACCACTTCAACGTCCCCAAACACCGCTCTAGCATCCTCCGCCCCTTCATGGTGAGAACTATTTATCTCTTTAGGCATTCGAAGTTTTTACCTATGACAACGAAACTAATTCGACGTTGTCCAAGCCTCACCTCGCCTCGCCCGCTTGGTCTTCCTCAATGCCGATGAAGGACTGTCGCCACACCGCATCAGCCGTCCAGCCTCACTCCATCCTCCCCTCTTCACCGCCGACCCGCATACCTGCCGTGACCTCCCCCTCCTCGAATCGCTGGAGCAATGACTTGTTCGCGCCCTCATCTTCCATCTTCGACGCCTGCATCTCACAATCACCGAGACAAGATAGGAGCCGCTGAACTGTATGAAAGCTTCAGTGAGTGCCTCGATTCTGACCTTTGAGGTGTTCGTTGAAATGCCCGTGGTGATAACTAGTGCTTGAATCAAGATTTTGCTTTCAATCAGTTCAGGATCCTTAGTAGCAAAGGGTAATGGTGAACAAATTAGCTTAAAATATTATGGTCATTTACAAATATGATTGAAATGAAATAGATGCTGAAATTCATGAGTTTGTGGTAGTATATCCCGTTTGGATATTTGAATAAGTCTTCAACTTTGCTTACTATACAACATATATAGCATTATCATCCAAATTTGGTTACATCTACAAACTTCAATGGCGTGGTATGTAGTGTTTGTTGGTTATGCGTGCGGGATCTATGGAACCCGGGAAGAATGTTGTGCTCAAGTCTAAGGATACCCTGGTAATTGTAACAACAAATACAACACCGAAGTTGAAGAGCTTCCAGCGCCTACCATGGTGCAAACTATGGTAATCAGCCGTCCCAAGAGATTGGAGAGATGTCATGCAGTTTCATAGAACATTAGGGGCGGATTTTGTTGTATGTAACCATTAAACCCTCGTAATGTTCTCGTAGCTATTAATGTATGATGCGTTTAGGGATTTAAAATGAACTGAATTCCATGAATAAATATATAAATAAGAATAAAATAAAACAAAATGCCGGGTTTTGGATGGGCCCGGCAGGTGAATATGACATCAAACCGGCGTTATTACACCAAACACCGCCGGTTTGAGCTCCGAAACCGTCATCGCTAACATAAACATCACTATCGGCTACATTAACAAATCGACAATGTCAACTGAAATAACACTTTCGGTTCAAAATAAACCGATAGTGTTAATAGAAATATCACCGCCGGGTCCACAATAAACCGATAGTTTTGCCACTTTCGCTGCACCGCCAACACAATTTAACCCGGCGGTGTTATTTCTCTGAATATTGTTGGTTCTTTAAAGCCCGATAGTGTTATCAATATCAACGCTGCTGTTTGACTTCGGAACCGGCATTGCTCGGATCAGAATGTTGCCGGTCGAAGAAGAACCCAACAGTGTTTGATCTCAGTCGCCATGGTTGGATGCGAACCAACACTCTATCTTCACAACACCGCCAAGTTTTTGACCTCGCGGTGATTTGAACCCCACATCATTACGCTTTGGTTCTGCGGGTTCATTTTCCGTCAGTGAAGGGGGTTGATCCTGGCACTGGAGAGGGACTTGAGCTACAGCCGCCCCTCTAAGAACGGGTGCCCCACAATAAAAATCAAATAAAGACACACTTTATATGAATGTTTTATATCTCCAAGAGATCTATGACTTTATAGTTGACAGCGTGTGCATTGAAATCAGTTGGATTCACAAGAATCTGTTCAAAGTTCTCACATTTTTCCGAAATGAACTCTTATATGGAGAAGCGACTCAAAAAGGTTTATAGATCTCTTTTTGAAATAAAATGTGGCCCAAAGTTTTAGGTTGAAGTCGCACATATTGAAATTTGAATGATTCAACAATTTAGATGAATAAATTACTAGAACCAAACTTGCAGGTCTCAAAACGTTTTACAACAGTCTAGTTGACAACTTTTTCATTTCAAATGACATTTGAATGTCTCACAATTGAAATTGAAAATATTTGAACGACCATATAACCAAAGTTGTTGACCTTGAAAAGTCTTGGTGGGTGCCTTTGGTGCGCCACCCTCTCTGAGTCCTCACCCATGGAAGTGGCAAATTTAGTTCTTGTCTAGCTTTGGGCATGTGACAGCGAGGGCACCTTGGTAACGCCCCGGTGAGAATAAGCATGGTTTTGATGTCTTTGCAGACTGAGCACTGCATGCGAGGGCATCCGGGAGGGTGGAGGTCACTGTGAAATTTGCTCCATCGCCGGGGCTCAAAGACGCATACAGAAGCAGGTGTCCACTAGGATGAATTTTTTGATGGCGTCCAAGAGAGTAATTGTGGGACACTGGAATGTCCACGATGCCTCCCGTGTCTTTATAATATGAAAATTGTTTCACAAGGGCAAAAGGTAGTTCCACCAAGCCCTCGGGTGTGCCCTATAAGCACCCGGTACGGGTGGGTGGCACTGTAATGGACGATGAACCCATGGCCATTTACTTCAGAATTTTTTGTAGCCCTAATCTATCTCGCTGTATATATGTCTTCATACTCCTTGTCCTATGGAAGAATCTTGGCCTCCTCCATGCTATTCACTAACGAGGGCAGGGGGGCCGTACAACCCACAAAAAGATATACAATAAGTCTATAGTTGATAACATTTTCATTTGAATTCATTTAGGCAGCTGCAGAATAATCATTTCAATATCCGACAAACATATGTGGGGAAAGAATATATCATATGGACAAAATTAATTTTGAGGTGGAGTGGCTAGAGGAGTAATGGGCGAGATGTTAGGTCCTGGGGGGTTTGATCCCAAACGGTCCACATGCGTAAAACTGAATGACTTGTGACTATTTTTTTTGTCCAAACTAAAAAAAAGCTATTTTTGTTGCAAATTATGACCTGTGGCTGTCGGTTTACAATTGAAGCTAGCGTGCAATTATTTGGCCTCTGAAATTTAAATATGGGGTGTAACCCAATTAAAATAAGAGAGACAATCTTCCACTAGTGCAGAACCTCAGACTAGATACTGTACATATATCCTCGAGGACTCGGTGCATCGACAAAACACAAAGTTGGAGTAAATCCAGTGCAGGACTCTCATCTTGTACGACATGCGCTTCTGATTGATGTCTACGGCTACAGGTCGACCTGCATCAGCCACACCTGCATTGTTTCGTCATCTCAGCTGCCTTGTAGTTGTGTGTTATGGGCCAACAGCAGGCAACAATCTAAGACTACATCCAGGTTGCGCCCCCTTTGCGATGCCTTTTGAAACTGCAGTGTGACAGTGCTCACAATAACAAGCGTGATGCGCGAAGCTTATATTTTCTTCCCAGATGCTTCTCATTCCTATTGCACGAGAAACGTGCAATGACTAGATCTATATATATGTGCTCATACGCGTGTATATATCATCCTTGTTCCCTCACTCCCTCGATCAATGCATTCCTATATGCATTCCTAAATGTTACAAGCTCCACACCTACGTACTCTGAATGCTGAATGTTGTTTCCATGCTGTGTATATATACTGATGATGCACGAATGGAGTTGGCAGCTAGCGTCACATGGAAGCAGCTTTATTAATGAATATTTATTAGCTGTACTATATATATATACAGTTTTCTACAGAAGTATACTATTACTGCATTAAGTAATTTCAGTTGTTCCGGTACACATGTAGGAAGAGGTTGCGAACTATAAGTGGGTTATGTTTGTTAGGCTGTTGTCTATTGGGAATGTACATGACATGCATATATGACTACGTGTTTGGGGACATCTAGATCTGGCCACTCCCCATGTTTGTAACTTAAACTTTTATATGCGATGTTTTGTTTTTGTAAAATGAACTAAGTGCTGTGTCACATGAATGGACAAATGTGATGCATGTTTATGTTTTGTGCAAATGTTCTCTAGTTTTCTCAATTTATATGCATATATTCTCTGGTTTATCATATTTTATATTTTTATAATGTTTTTGAATTGTTTTTATTAACCTAGAACCGTGGGGTTATGTAACAAAAACCGTGACTAGCGGAACCATTAAATAAATGGTACGTTAATCAATTTACCATGGCGCTTGCTCCATGGCCGTTATAGAAAACGCCATGAAAAAAAGATGCGATGGTAGTGTTTTTCTGTAGTAGTGAATACATGTATGAGCCATCCAACCCTTGCCATTTTTGATTTCTTAGATGAATTCAATGATTTGCTCTTTTTCCATCAACACCATGAGAGTGTCGTAATAATTATCATAGATGAAAGTATTAATTATGAACAACAATCATGGCGCACAGTTGGTCTATTGTCTTCTTAATCATTTTGTTTTAGCCCAATGCTCTAGGATTTGGAGGTATCAGAATGATTTGCATTAGCCTGATTCTTACTTACTGCTTGTTCTGGCACTAATTCTCATAATCGGTGGACAGAGGCATGTGACAGGGTTCGACTTGGCTGAAGCATGCAATGCTGCAGGAGAATTTAACTCTTGTCTAGCGTGGGCATGCACTGGCGAGGGCACCTTTTTGCTAATGCCCTCAGCGAGGGTAAACATGGTTTGATGTCTTTGCTAATTGAGCATTGTATGCGAGGCCATCTGAGGGAGAGGACGCCACGGTGAAACTAGCTCCATTGCCATGTAAGAGATTAATTGGGGACACTGGAATATCCATGATGCCCTGCATGTCGTGCTGCGTTTAGATCCGTAAAAAAAGGCATTGTAGTGAACAGAAAAACATTGTAGCACATTTCGTTTGTTTATGCTAAATATTATCCTACAATGGGGTAACTAGGCTTAAAAGAATCGCCTTACAACGCATATCATCTAAATTGTGAAATTAGTTTTTTTTTTTTACCTACATTTCATACTCCGGGCATCGATTTTGGTACATTTAATGCTTCAATGTGATGGGAATTTTGAAAATTTTGGTAAAAACATGGGGACCTAAACACAGACATAAATATGAAAACTGGTTTCGCTAGGGCAAATGGTTATTTCACCAAGCCCTCGGGTGTGCCCTATAATCACTCAATGGGTGGCTCTACAATGGAGGATGAATTAATGGTCATTTACTTCAGAATATATTGTAGGCGCCATAATCTATCTCACCGTATATATACCTTCGTATCTCACTCTCAGCCTCCCTCCACGTTATTCAATAGCGAGGGCACAGGCCATGCAAAGCCCCACAAAAAGTTATACATGTCTATAGATGATAATTTTTATTTAAGTTCATTTAGGCGGGTGCCAAATAATCATTTCAAAACCGGATGAAGATAATACTAGGGGAAATAATATATCATATGGACAAAAATTTATTTTTAGATGGAGTGGTTATTGGAGTAACGAGCAAGACATGAGGTCGTGGCGTCTAGAAGCATGCATAAAACAGAATGACTTGTGACTAGCCCAAACTAAGAAAATGCTATCTTTGTTGCAAATTATGACCTGTGGCTGTCGGTTTACAATTGAAGCCAGCGTCCAAGTACTTGGCCTCTGAAATTGAAGGATTTAATTAATTAAATGGCTGTAACCCAATTAATCCAAAAGAGACTAAACACTCATACATATATCCTCGAGGACTTCGTGCATCTGCCAGGGGCATCCATTGGTCATCACTGCCGCCTTGTTTTTATGTGTTATGGGCAAAGGGCCACCAGCTGAGCAGCAATCTGAGACTACCCATCCAGGTTGCGTCCCATTGCCACGTTTCTGGAAACTGCAGTGTGACACTGCCTGTGATGCTACACGACTTGTGGAGGATAACAAGCTCTATCCAACGAGCCGATATTTTTCTTTCCAGATGCTTCTCATTCCTATTGCACACGAAATGTGCACTGACTACATCTATATATGTGCTCATAATAAGCGTGAATATATCATCCTAGTTCCCTCACTACCTCGATCAATGTGTTCCTAAAAGCTGACATGGGCCACACCTACGCCTCTGAATGATGAGTGTGGTTTCCATTGTATGCTCACTACCAGATTTTGTGATGCTCTATGTCAGATTCCGGCTAGATTGGGCCGGAATTGACATCTGATTGCTGATCGTCGGCGATCTTGACGGCGGCGGTGATGGTGTAGATGGGGATTGGGGCTGTTTGGGAGTAGTAGGGAGGAAGAAGAAGAGGAGGAAGAAGAAGGGCGGCGGCTTGGTGGAGGAGACGACGGGCGGGCAGCGGCGCCGCTGCACCGCGCATACGGCGCTGGGCGGCGGCGTGTGGCCAGCTGGGCAGCCCTGGTGGCGGCATCCAAGGGCGGGCGGTGGCGTGGAGCAGCGGCGCGTGCGTCTTGAGAGGAGAGAGGGAGAGAGAGAGCTAGAAAACGGAGAGTTTTTGGGTGTTACCCCTTTAATTTTTCGATTAAGATCCAACCGGCTACATGTCCCTTGTATTTATAGTCCGATCGGGGCGCTGCTCAGGGCGGACGGCGGGCGGCGGCGGCCCCCGAAAGCCTCGCGCGTCGTGCGGGCCTTGGGCCTGAGCGCGGCGGCGGGTCATGACATTTCTCCCCCTTTTTGACAGCGCTGCCCTCGCTACTGTCCTTTTGCACTGTTGTCGGATGTGTCGGGCGAAGATGGAGACGCCGACCAGGCCGAAGGCCGGATCAATGGATGGAATTCCATTGCTCTCTGGAGGTGGTTGCATCGGTGCCGAGCACGCCGAGGAGTGAGAGCCAACCTCAAGTGTGCGCAAGATTATCCCACCTGGTTCGAGGAAGAAAAGTGGCTCCTTAAGTAGCCGGTTGCTGGTCGGAAAGCCTGGCACGAATGGCGAAGTCGTCGGAAGGTGGACGTCAATCATTCCGAGTGTCGCCCAAACTGGTGCTCCTGCCTGAAGCTTGTTGGTTCCGGCTATGTCGTGTAGCTCATAATCCGTTGATGTAGCAAGTTGAGGTGGAAATCGAGAGCCTCCGAGATGCTGACGGGTTGACGAGGTAGGAGGTTGATGTTGGCGGTATGTACCTCTTGTCATCGTCGGTGAAGCTCAGAAGTCGAGGCATGATGTAGCACCCTGAATTTTGCCGTGTTTTGAAAATCACTAAAAATTTAAACTTTTAAAAATATAAACCACGTAGGCTTACTTATGCTGCGAGTAGAGCTTTTATATATAAAAATAAAATAAACATGCATGTGTTGTTTGCTTTGCAATTGTTTGCTGAACTTATGGTGGTACTCTCCCTTGAATTTAGTTTGAATCCAATATACCATTCAATTCCAATGTCAATAGTTTAATTCTGGGAAAAGAAATAAAAAGGAAATAGAAAGGAACTCAGGCTCAAACATCTCGTTCTCCACTCTCGGTACAGCACAGCAGCGGCAGCTTCCCATACATCCTCTTCTCACTGACGGGCGGGTCCCAGCTGTCATCCCTATCCTTTCCACACCACAACGACGCGATTCGCGTCTCTGCAACAACGCGATTCTCGCGTCCATGTCTGCCGTGGCCGCATTCCAACCTCAGAGAAGGCGCGCACGCGAACGCCAGCTGGGCACCTCCTCGAACCGACCTACCACTTCCATCCAATCACCCGTGCTCCACTGTGTGCTCATGCCCACCAAAACGCCGACGCGAATTCCGCCGGCGCCATGGACATGGCCTCATGAGCACCGACCTTGCCGGAGCGACGAGTGGACGCGGAGGCAGCCAGCGCAGCATCGAGAGGCATCCAGCACCGCCTTAGAGCTAACACACGTGCGCACGAGCGGAGATATTCTCCGGCAGCGGAGAAAATATCTCGCCATGGCCACCGACTTCGCCGGGCTATAAAAGGGGCCGGCCGGCGAGCCCCCGCCGTCACCACCAGCACTCAGAGCTCCGCACGGTGAGGGAACACACCATCTCCCTCTCCTTTCCCATCCTCCCATTCTCAATCGAGCTCTATCCCAGTTTCCCCCAAATCCGCTGTCGTCGCTGCCATTGGAGCTGAGCTTCCGTTCCGAGTCACCGAGAGCTTCTCCAGTCAAATTGAGGAGACGAGGTGAGTTCTGCATGTTTCCTTTACCTTCCCATAGCTCCTAGCTTTCTATTTGCTCTGTAGTACCCTGCCGACGAGACGCCGTCCGCCACGAACCGTGGCCGCCGCCATTGCTGAACACGGACGGGCACTCACCCATCTTGCACACGCACTGGCAACCACCTCCTACACACTCACCACCACCCCACACATGTATTCAGTCACCCCCACAAGCACTGCTGCACAGCAGGACGCCGCGACGTCGCATCCGCCCAGCGAGCTGCTGTCGCCACCACGAACACCCACAGCCCAAGGACTCCGCCTAATGCTGCTTGTCGGAGCCCAGAACACCAGCCACCACACCAGGAAGAGCTGCGGGCAGGGACGCCACCGGCAAGGCCGACTCCGGCGAGCCTGTGCCCCTCGCTCTGCTCCAATGACGGGCCATGCACCATCCTGTTGACTCGTCGTTTCCCCTTCACGCATCTTCCCTCCTCTGTCTGTTGGCCTAGCAAAGCGCTGTCGTTCAGTATAGAAGAGATGCAGAGCACTAGGCCACACAGACCCCACGTTCACGTATACACTAGGCAACTAACACATACACTAGGCACAGTCAGTTGCTGAAGCCATACAGAGCAATGGAAATCTATTTTCCCTGCATTGTTAAATTCCCAGAAAATTCCTAGAAATACCAGAGTCGTCCCAGAACCTATCTATACCCTTGCCATGACATTTTGGTCATTCCCAGAATTTCTATAAAACCTAGAACACCTCACTGTAACACATGTAAATCCTACCTTGTCCATCTCCGACCTTTTTCCATACACGTAACCACCACCATTATTATTCCAAATATTAACCTATCTTTTGATCCAGTACCACCATATAGTTCTATGTTTGCTTTATATTTGTGTCTACTTTTATCGAACAGTAGTCTCATGTATCGGTCGGCGACGATCAAGGACGCCGGTTACCAGGAGAACGAGGACCTGGACTACGTAGGATCGGAAGGAGAATACAACGAAGGCAAGTCCTAACTCCGCCATCTTTCCACCACCATAAGTTTATACTAATTTCATTATAATATTGTTATGTATAAATATTGTGATAAATGAGCAATGTGTATATGATGAGATTTAACTTGTGGACGGGAGTGAGTGAGGGTAATTTATGTGGGATAAATTACCTTGGCAGGTTCGGCCTTGTGTGGGTTCCTGCAGGGAGATACTACGCTTCGGTCGATAAGGACCGGTTCATAGGCCATCTCACCTAGTCCGATATACGTGCAGCCATATGTCTATATGGGTAGACCTGATCTCACACCCGTTAGGTAGAAATATAATTTCCACTAGGAGGCCGGCGTGGCATCGGGTTAACGGAGAGGACACGGTTGCCGAGTGATCTTCCGTGGTCCGGGTCGGCATGGTTGCTAAGTGGTCTTCCATGTAAAATGTATTGTTGTGCCGCGGTGCGAGCACCCTTTTAATTAGAATTGGATGCTGAGTGATCATCCATGGATGCTTGAGTGATCATCCAACCACAATATATTTTAGGATGCTGTGTGATCATCCCCGATTGTGTGGGTTCCGCCCCCGAGTAATCCGTGGTGGAATTATATGGAAACCTAAGGTCGCACCATCCCGTGCGAGGTCTTGTTAGAGCTATCCTGCCACCGATCATGGTTGGATTGTATCTATCATGTGGGGGATTGTGTACCCCTCTGCAGAGTGTATTAAACCTATTCAATAGCCACGCCCTTGGCATGGGCAACGCTAGGATGAGGTCCCCTTTGATTAGATTTATCTATAATAATTTGTGTTGATATTAATTAATACTATAACCCGGGAACTGGCGGGAATGGTGATTCTCCCCGGGGCCCAAACCTTTCTTTTAACAAATAATATTATCATCCCATCATCCACCCTTGTTAGGGCTTGCTGAGTACTTTATGTACTCACCCGTTGTTGACTCATAGATATCGATCCAGAGGTGGACTACGACATCGAGAGGAGAACAAGCTGGAGGACTAGGAGACGCAGCGCAAGGATCTATGGATACGCTCGAAGGAGTTACTAAGATATAGGGCTTCGACGGCCGAGCATGCCTCGTGGAGTGTTGCACCGCTTAAGTAGTAGTTTCGGCTGTAGTAGTTACCACCCCATGTAATCAATCACCGCTATCGCGTAGTAGAACATCGCTAGTTATGTAATCCCTTTGGCTATGTCATGAACATGACTGTTGTTGTAAGACCTTAACGTTTATGTTGGCAATAAAGCTCGGTATTTTATATTAAATCTCTTGTGCTATTTCTGTTATGTTGTGCGTATTTGTGCGGATCCCGGCGCAAATACAAATGCACGCGGACTCTCAAAATGGGGGTCTTACACATGATGAAGATGCAAGCGTCGAAGTCTTGGGCGAGGTGGATCGCCGTTTTCTCTGTGTAATGTGCCTCCTGGTGTATTGCAGCCCACGGCCTATTGGTGTAGTCGTACTGGACGTAGATGTCATTGAGGAACAAGGGAGCCAACTGATATGGCTCTGGAGTCGTCCCTCACTGCCCGAGCCGCGTAGTCGACCTCGCGATGGTTGTTGGTGTCGCCATTGAAGGGCGTCCCCAAAACCGATAGTGGGGCACCATGGTATATTGTCTCCGTTCTCTCGTGGTGCCTTGGTGATGCGAGCAGCCAAAGAAAGAGGAGTGCTGTTGTCGCCAGTTTGGCAGCTGTGTACCGTGGTGTTACGATTGCGTGGCAATTGATGATGTCGCCTTTGCTGGAGCTGTAGCTTGAGAGATGGAGTGCTCGCCATTGTCGATGTCGGCTGAATGTCCAGCAGGTGTAGTAGATCATCGGCAAAGGTCGGCAAGTGAATCACCGTCTCCTTGGTGGTGCACGGGGGAGCGTCGGTGTTCTCATCAGCCGTGGCGCCCATGTGTGGAACGCGTCGTGGTTGCCAATGTCGAGGTTGGCAGCGAGGATGTCGCCGTGGTTGATGCCCTTGTAGTCGTTGTCGATGGTAGGCATGGTGAAGACGTGAGTCGACATCGGGGGAACATCATTGACGTTGGCATCCTTGAGGGCGTCGTTGCCGTTGCTCTCGCCGAGGATGCCGGGTCGAAGACGTCGGCGGCGTCGGCGACATCGTTGGAGCATGGGAGATAGAGGTAGAAGCTCCTTGTTGAATGGGATGGACTTGCCTGGTGACTGTGGGCGTGTGATGTTACTGTCCGTGAAGTTGTTGGCGTTGTTGTTCAAGTTCTTGTTGTTGTCCGATGACGTGGGCGACGTGGATTGAGATTGGCGATGTCGGGCTGGCGTTAGGGGCGGCGCCTTTTGAGTCGTCCCTTGTTGGCACTCGGATGTTCCCGGCGTCAAGGATAATGTTGGTAGTGACCGGGAACTTATCTGTGCCATTGTAGTAGCCGTGAGACGTTGGCCTAGTTGGGTAGGCTTTTCACGGCTTTTAGATTTGATGGACGTCGTCGGTAGCCTCCGGTTCTGACCGATCTGGATGGCAACAGCGGGGTACTTCACGGGGTAGGCGTGCTCGCTGCTTGCAGCGTCGCGATCTTGGAGGGGGGTGACGTAGGCAGCGGCGCCACCCGCCGGCGCTTCAAGGCAGGACGCGTCGTCGGTGGTGGCTGAGGTGACGCCGTCGGGCGTGTCGTCGGACAGCAAGGCCGTGTGCTGCGGTGTTGCTTCTTTGTCTTGGCCACCGGTCGTCGTGGATGTCGATGGGAGTGTCGCCAAAAGATCCAACTCTCGAGAGTGTTACCGCTTGTAATGCCGCCGGGCAGGCCGTCATCCAACTTCCGTGGCGGAAGTGAAGCGCTTTGCGATGCGCCAGCTAAAGGACGCCGAGGAGCCCCTCAACGCCGCATTGAACTCCCCGTGATTCGAAGCCATGGGTGGTGGGAATCGCCCCTCGTCTTCTCGGATACCGCCGGGCCGATTCCGCCAGATTGGGCCGAATTGACATCTCGATTGCCGATCGGCCGGGCGATCTTGACGGGCGCGTGGATGGTGTAGGATGGGGATTGGGGCTGTTTGGGGAGTAGTAGGGAGGAAGAAGAAGAGGAGGAAGAAGAAGGGCGCAAGCGGCTTGGTGGAGGAGGCGACGGGCGGGCAGCGGCGCCGCCGCTGCTTCCCGCGCTACCGGGCGGGCGGGCGCAGTGGTCAGGCTGGCTCGTGGCGGCGCCCAAGGGCGGCGCGGCGTAGGGCAGCGGCGACGCTGGCGAAGGAGAGAGGGAGAGAGAGAGCTAGAAAGCCGAGAGTTTTTGGGTGTTACCCCTTTAATTTTTCTGATTAAGATCCAACGGCTACATGTCCCTTTGTATTTATATTCGAGGGAGACTTGTATGCTAAGCAAACTCTAGGAGGTTTCCTTATAGATTGGAATACCTCTCTCACAAGCAACCTATTTATTTTCTATTTTATTCCTATCTTTATTCCTTACTTAATTGCTTGAAAGCAACTATTTATTCTCTATTTTATTCCTATTTTTTTATTCCTTAAATATTCCTTACTTAATTGCGGCGGCTAACTAACGTGGCGTTCAGTATGGACGACGGCGGCGACGCTCCTGAGCCTCGCTACATGGGCCTTTATGGGCCTAGTGCGGGCGTCATGACACTCTAGTTTCCCGTGTGTTTTATAATAGGCTAGGTAATATCACAAATCAATCTAAGCCGTTGATTTGGAGAAAAGATAAAAGAAAAAAAGAAAATATCTTTAAATCCCCTCATGCACCCTTCCTTGTAGATTGTGTGGTCTTCCTTTCAATATGTTAATATATAAAAGAATATCAACACATTACAAAATCTATTACTGCCCGTTACAAATATAAAACATGTTATACGTTGACAAATGGAGTCTGTATCGGAGTTGTTAAAAGTCCCCCTCCTTTCGTGCTCCCACAGCAATTGGAGCATTGGTGGCGTCTTCTGAGCTCGACAGTTGTCCCGTCCTATTTTTTTTTTTCCTTTGGCAGCCACCCACAAAGCCCGCACAGCCCAGCCCACAGGCACGTCTCTCGTCCTGTCGTTGGTCCACCCGCAGCAAACCCTAACCTTCTCCTCATTCCTCTCTTGCTCTTTCTTCTTCCGTACCTCTGCGCCGCCTCCCGACTTGGCGTCGTCGCTCCTCGACCTCCACAGGCAAATCCACTGCGATGACGACGTCCTTCTCCACTCCTCCATGGGCGCATCTACGACAATGACATCTTCCTCTTCAGTACTACATGGTAGGGGGCGACATCCTCCTCTTCGGTGCTACATGGTAGGGGCAGACTCCTCTGCTCAGGCGAGGATGATGGGGATCGATCCAGGCGGATCCTTGCGACAACTCGTTCAGAAAGTCAAGATCAGGTCGGTGAGTGGCAGACCGTCCCCCTCGAGTTGGAGGCGTTTTCCTTCCCGCTCTATGCCGATGTCCTTGTGTCGTGCGGCCTCTGCGGCGAGGAGGAGCCAGACTACAATTCCTACTTCCTCCTCTGATTAGTTGTAAGCTTTGTCCTCTAATTAGCGTGATTACCTCTTACCTGTTAATACCGCCCATTCCAATTGCATGTATCCCCATTGATAGGACGTACAAGACCTCTGTCCCGGCGTCCTCTGTTGCGACGAGTGGTCCAGGACTCCTCCAGGGTGATGTTGTCGAGATTCATCTAAAAAGATCCGCAGGGAAAGATGTGTTCATCTTTGGAATTCTTCGTAATTTGGTTTTGATTTGCTCATTTCAATCGGTGTTTCAAATCAATTTTAGATGTAAATAATTTAGTATTGCAAGAAGGCAGCAAAAGAGTCCAGAAGTGTGGCGTCTTTGCATTGAAGGTGGGCGCGAACAAACTCGATTCTGCATATCCAATGCAAACTGTTTTTATTATTTTGAGATTCAATTAATCGTCTATTTTCTGAACAAATAAAATGCATGCATTATATCCCATTATAAACAGGTTACTACGAGGTGCACAAGAATTATTTTTTAAGAATAACCACCGATCGGTTAGTTTGGTAATGAATTTTTAGCCCTAGGTGTCTTTGATTATTAATACACCAAACATTTGGTTATCTTGCGAACACATGGTTGATTTAGGTCGCATGTGTTTAGTTTTTGTGATGTAGTGATTGTCAACAGTCAATATTCTCCTTCTATTTTCTTTTATCTTTTCTGCTTCGCTATGTTTCACCGCACACGTAGAGTGTGTCGAAGACGTATCTCTTGGTTCGTGTTTTGCGGGTGTGGAGCTTCGAGATGGTAGCCGACGGTGAGGTGAAGGGGCCAAGGAGGACGGCAGGCCGGACGGACCGGACCCGGAGGTGAAGGGACGGACATGAGGCTTGGACCGAGGGACGGATCGCCGGGTGGCTAGCCATAGAGGCCGACATCTGCGACATCGACGGATGCGAGAGGACGTGGCGTGGACCGTGTCGATCGAGTCAAGACGGGCGAAGCGGCAGCGGCAGGGGAGCTCGGATGACTTGGCGACTTCGGGCGGTCAAGACGGCGATGACACGCTGGCGAGGAGGTTTGGTGGTTTGCCCTCAAAACCATCGGGCGCTGGTTTAGTGGTTTGGGCCTCAAAACCAAGGGCGCTGGTTTTGGCGGGTTTGGGCCTCAAAACCGAAGTGTTCGGCCCGGACGGAAGGGCGGCACGCGGGCGGCATCGGGAGGTTGCGTGGAGGCAAGGCTACCGATGAGGAGGCGCGGTGGCCGCCGGATCAAAGATTACCCGTAGTCGACCAAAATAGCCTTAGGGTTACAAAATCGACTCATGTATCTTAGGGGTAGTTTAGGCAGAGGGAATTGGGGCTATTTAGCGCAGGCATACCCCTTCATCCTCCCTTGCCTCTCATTTTACAAACTTCTAGCTAGGGTTCCGGACTCTTGGTGTGAGAGGTCCACCGATCTTGTATTGAATTTGGTTGAGCAAGGGCTAGCTCGAAAGTAGCCGGTCACATGGTGGCGTTTGGGATGATTGGATCTGTGATGAGCCGACCAATTTATAAGAAATCAAGTATAATTCACAATTACCAATGAAGCAATCGCAGATCTACACTTGAGTCCATATAAACCCGGTATTCCGAAATCTCGAAAGTGATTTCAAACTCATCAACAAGACAACCAAGGATCGTTGAGCTCGGTAGTTCAAATCCGCAGGTATTTCAAACCAAATTCAATATATTATAATCGAGAGTGCGATGTACACATTTGTTTACAAAGTAGTTCGTGAGTGCGGAAGCAATAGCTTTCAAAACAAGATAGTTGTACAAATGGAAATAAAATAAGATAGTGCCAACATAGTGTCAACCCTAATAATAGCACGAGACAGAGGAAAGAAGGAGACTGCCATGCCCTAGGCATTATTCTTCACCACTGCAACACACAACTGGCTCGAACATGCTAGACGGAGTCACCTGCAACATCGGGAATTAACCCGTGAGTACTCAATTGTACTCCGCAAGACTTACCCGTCTGGAACCGTAAATAAGGAAAAGACTCCAAAGGATCATGCTTGGCTTTATCCGAGCCGGGCCGACTCACATTTAATTTCAGAAAATAGAGTTGATTAGTGAGCCTACACATACTACTTGAATTCTTCCAAGTTAAAAGGTTATTTATTATATACATAACCATAGATCCTGTATAGTCAAGGTTAAAGACATATGCTCGATGAATATAAATAACAAAGATAAGTAACTTGATCAACATTTTAATCAGTAGCGGCATGATAATATAACATATATTGTGATATTAAGACTACATTGCCGTGGACATAACCGGGTTCTCACTATCCAGAGAGATGGCGATTCAATCGATTGCAAACCCAATATCGAATACCCCGACACACACCAAGTCTACTAGATCAAGGTAGACCCGATCACTCCTCAAGACGTTACGGGGCGTAAAAGTCTCCGGTCTTGCCGGCTACCCCCTCCTTCTCGGGTACCAAGTGAGCAAGCCACGAGACCGACATCATCGTGTGCATCATCTTGTACCCAATAAAAACCCTCTACAACCACCGCCAAAGGAGGAGCGATAAAGCGGACATGGCCGGCCCCTAACATTCTTGCGAAGCTTAGGGCTCCGCGACCCAAATGGAGCCTACTATATGTCGCACGTTCAACTTCCGACCACATTCCGACAAAGTATGAGTCCTTAATCGATCGGATGGAAAGACCACAAGTTCCATCCAATCTAACATGTTTTATTAAGCGGGTTCTCAAGAAGCAGCTTGTTAGTCACCCATGTGACTAACCACAAACATCCTCTCAAGTGACCGGAATCATTTGCTTCAATGCAATCACCATACGAAAGCATTTTAACCTAGACTCGCTATTAGGATAGGGTAACAACTTCAGCAAGGATATCCGTGCAACAACGGTTTCAACCACTTTCCTAAACTTAATGCATCAACATATATACAAAGGACGCAACAATTTAGTTAGAAAGCATAGGAAAGGGCAGCATGCACCGGGCTTGCCTTCGAAAGATGTTAGAAGATGCCTTGGGCACTCCAACAACTTGACGATGCCACGCTTCTTCGGGGACTTCCTCTTGCCGCACTTCTAGATCTCCTCGTGCTCTCTTTTGGGTCCAATATGAATGTGTATGCAAAGATGAATATTAAGGAATGCATGATTGACGAGGAATGGATGAATGCATTATGATGTAGGATATTAGTAAGTGCATATCTCTTCTGTAGAAACACAATTATAACTACACAAGAAACCCTAATAATCTACATCAAGCAAACACCCTATTTCACTAATACACCGAAAATGGCAGCTAGACATGCTGTCACTAAAATAGTCACACAGAGAGTTTTATAACTCGAATGCAGCAAACGAATACTCGTTGGAAAGCTAACGAAATTTCCCACAAAACAGTCCATATTACCCCTGACCTGATTCTGTCATACACAGCCTTGAAAACAGCAAAAACAGAGACTCTGTTTTCAGGCAACCTACAACTTACAAAGTCTACTATAAATCACTCAAGCATGTACTTCCTCTAGGACTTTTCCAGCACGCATACCAAGTCATAATCTATCAAATAAACTTACTGGTCAAGCCAAAAGATAAACTAATGCACATGAAATGATATTCCCTAAATATCCACTACACATGCATGCTTTAAATATAAAAGCTAGATTTACACTAGTTTACCATCAACACATTACCAGCAAGCCAATCACACCAACAGGTCCTAAACATGCTAGGAACAACTAATAAAATTATTAGCACACATTACTTTAATATAAACATGTATTTCTAGGCTATTCTCCACGCAACGTAAATATGATAAATACATAAACACCTCAGGAAATTCTACAAAAATTACCATAGCACCCTACTGATCTAAGGAGGCTATCATAAAAATATCATAGCAAGATCATGCATATACTGTCCTACACAAAAATCACTAGGAGACAATAAATCTAGGCATGAAAATACTTTGTACTATGAAAAGTGTCGGACAACAGATTTCTGAGTATGACAAGCTACCTAAACCTATCAAAACCAATCACACCAAGTCTCACATCCAAAACCCTAATAATTATTTTTCTATGAATTTCCTAAGAAACCATAGTAAATAGCACATAAATCAAAAATCATATTTCCACCACAGAACCTAGGGTCAAACATATTTTTCCCATGATGTGCATCACAAAACATGAACATTTTGCACAGGGGACCACTATTTTATCATGCACCAAAAGAAAGATACACATTTATCTAATTTCATGGCAATAAATGCAATAAATGCAAATAAATATAAAAACTACCAGAAACTGCAAACTCCTATTTTCATACTGTAGATCTAGTCATAACAAGCACAACAAAATTTGCCTCACTCAATTTGGAGCTAAAATGACCAAGTTATGAATTTTGCAAAGCTAAGCATGTAATTCGGAAAAATGAAATATAAAGGATATTCATCCCGACAGTGGGACCCGCGCGTCGGTGACTCGGGACGGGGAGCTTGCTTGCCGGGCGATGGATCTCGTCGACGGCGCGGTTTTCGGCGACGGGGAGGGCATGGCGGCTTCCTCTCTTCAAGGCGCACCCGTTGGTGCCCGGTTTGGCGCGGGAATCACCGGGCGAAAGCACTCGCCGGCGTCAATGGCGGCGGGCGCCGCATGCCGGCGTTCTCGCCGGTTCTGGTGACGAGATGGCCGGGCGAGGCGAGCACGAGGTGCGGGGGATCGAGGCGGGCGGATCCACCGCTTTGCTGGCGGCGAGGACGGCGAAGTCGGGCGGTGTTTGACGACGCGGCGCTTGCGGGAGAGTAAATACATGCCGGGTGCGGGCGCGGCCGCGTCCGGCGGCGATGGGGCCGCCGTCCCAACCGGCCTACGGATTCACCACCAGGGCGACGAGGCGGACACGGGCGACGCTGGGACGGCGGCGAGGCTCACGGGTCAATGGCCACGGCGAGACGTCGCGCGCGGCAAGATCGCGTGACGGCGACGGCGCTGGGCCGAACGGCCGATTGGCTCCCCTTCCATCGCCGACCGACCGTGTGGCATCGGTCGAGGGTGGAGGGCGAGGTGCTGGAGTCGTGGTGCACGCTGAATCGAGCGGTGGTGGTGGTGGTTGGTGATGCGCGGGGGGCGAGGCTCTCGGCCGGTCGGAACTCCGGCGAAGCCTGGAACCGCCACATGCGCGCGTTCTACGGTACGTTTTGCTCGGCGGCTTGGCCCATGAGGTAGAGAGAGATGATGGCGGAGCTTTGGGCGAAGTTTGGGAGGGGTACGGCCAGCGGTGGCGAAGGGAGGGATGGGCGGTGCCGGTGGTGGCCATGGCGGCGCGGACAATTTCTTTGCCGCCGGCGTAAGCGAAGGAAGGAGGCGGGGAATGCGGCTTAGCAAGCACGGGACGCGGGGGCTTCGCTTCAAGGCACGGATGAGGCGGGGGCGTGGGGTCGCGACCGACACGCCAGCGACGCTAAGGCGGCAGCGTCGTGCAACGACGGCCGGCCGGTTTTAGGACGGGAAAAGCGAAACGCCACTAAAGACCAAATTTCAACCCTAATTCGACCGTTTCGGCCTGTGCATAGAGATCCGTGCAAAACCAGCCAAAGCTCGTATTGAACGAAATGTTCCTCTCGAAATTCTGAGCAAACCACGTATACAAACTTTCTCCAAACTCGCCCCCGGATTTGAAACTACGATCAATCGAAGCACAACTACTCCGAGGTCGACGTAAACCCTAATTGCATGTTTGACCAAACTAATTTTGACTTTTTAAACACGATCCACACACTTTCATGAAACGATCATCGGATGACTTTTGTTCTACACAAAATTACCCACACTTTCTATGAAGGGTGCACACACATGCATAAAACCTAGCTAGGACTTTTAATCAAAACAAGGCACAACTCTATCATGGTCAAATCAAGTCAAACCAAGTCAAACTAGCATTATAAAACATAATTAGGGAACATGACCAACATCAACCTTGCTCTAAAACATCCTATAAATATAACCAAGAATAAATAAATATTAAACAATAAATTATGCAAGCATTTCATACATGAAATGATAAGACCAAGCATCATATGCAATTATGAGCAAACATGATATACATGATAGATGCATGCATGCTAATGATGCTTATGGTATGAAATGCATGTGCTAATGACGTGCTTAACACTAGGGTGTTACAAATCTACCCCCTAAAGAAATCTCGTCCCGAGATTTGGTGTTACTTGTTTGGAAAAACATGGGTAAGTCGCATCGAAGATACTTTTCTACCCCTACGTTGCATCATTTTCATCGTGGTCCTCCATGGAATCTTGCACGATCTTACAATCACTTTACAACTTGCTCTTTCTCGACATCCAAATTGATTGGTTCTCCAAAATAAGTCAAGTTGATGTTGAGTTGAATTTCTCCGGCTTGATTACAGTTTTCAAGTACTCTCCAACACCTCTCGGTTGTAACCACGAAAGGAACTGAAACTTGTTTTTCTGCGTCTGGGTAACGGCACTTGCTAAACTAGCTTTTCCTAGATAGGGACCTATCATTCTTTGATACTAAACTCCCTAGATAAATAAGGATCTATCAACCTTGGTATTAACCTTCTTTTCGATTCCAAGCCCTCAATTGCTCTTCATGATTGATGCTTGAGATAATCGTAGTCTCTAGCTTGGAATCCAAAAATATTCTCGTAACTTGCCGGTATAACTTTTCTAAGGTGTTGAAGCCTACTGGCTAAGATTCTGAGATATCTCAACCATTACCATCTTTGCTGGACTTGAGAGGTGTGGAAACCCATATCCGATTGAGATAAATAATGTTGATCCTTATTTGTCTTGTTAACTGTTCAAACCATGAGCATTGGGTGCTCTCTTCGATCAAATAAACGTGACACCTGCCCATGAAATGAGACACTACTCATGGAGATGGTCAACAACTTCCTTTTTGTCTATCTCTTCTTGTAGTCCGTTAATGTTGATGTCAGTGACCTGTTCTTCCAAAAATCATCTTATTTGCCATTCCAAGGCAAAGTTCAAATTCAAGGATCATATAAAGATCTTCAACAGGATATAGAATAGATGATCAAGGAAAGTATCTGTAGAAACAACACACTAGTGTAATTTTGACAATGAGTCATGACTAGTAACGACGATACCAAATACGTGCGGCGGCAAAGACAACTTATGGCGGCCAACTACAAGAGGCTCCCGGCCGTCGCGGCACCATCGGTTATAAATCACGACACCATAGCAATTCTACAACCAGTGTGATATTTCACATGCCACCGACCATTACCTTACATGGATAAGCATCATATGCAAGTTGGGGTTAAGAAACCAAGAAGTATCACATGATTCAAGAGGCAAAAGAGAGTGATTTTCGGAAGACCGATCTCCGAGCTCTCTTATTCCTTATTCATAACATGACGGTCGTCAAACATTGGGTATAATTGTCTTCAATCTTGAAATGGGCTCTTATTGCTTCTTTGAGTTCCCCGATTGATAAAAGAACCGCTTCGTCTATTTTCATATTCTTGATTATCTGTCTTTCAAAGGGGACTTTAAACCAAACGTTATGCACATTGGAGGGTGCATCAAGTTGAATCCTTCACCTTGCGCGGATGGTAGGGGCACTTCCAAATTGTTCTAAGCACGTCTCAAGTGAAGGTCGATTTAAGATTCTTGTATCGGGCATAAAGTTGATACTTGTCCAACTAGGTTGGGGCACACAATTCCTTCAGAGTATGCACTTATGGTTGAAATTCTGAATTACGGTGTGGGGTAATTCACCTCATATTTCCTCGCTTGTCATGAGGCATAAACAATTACCCGCTTTTCTTGTATAAGTGCACCTCAAAATTTGTACCATAAGTACTACAAAACACATCAAAGGGTTCCTCCATGTCTCAGACGTACAAACACTAGAGCGATTGTTAACAACTCTCGTGAAAGTACAAAGTCATCTCACACTCACGGTGTTTACACGAATTTGTCATTCTTCTTACAACAACGTTTCATGGGTTCAGAATCTTAGGTCGGTTATAAATTTATAACCGACTAAAAAGAGAAAGCTCCAACCCATAGTGACAAAACGTTATTGTCTTCAAATTCATAGTCACTTTCGGACTAGATTTGAATCCACAAAGATATTGTCTCACGATAGACATGTCCAAAGAACTGCACTTCCTTCAACTGAATTTTCTACTTGCTGGAACTTATCATAGCACTGGTGTTCTCTGAAGTTGGTCAATGCTATTCTCAGGTGTTCTATAGGGTCTTCATCGTCTCTGAATATACCATGATGCTATCGATAAACACGACCACGAAGTATAACACATGGCGTGAATACCAATTTCATTGGATACACAAAATAACTGGAGCAATTGTCGGATCAAAGGACATGACAAAAATACTGCATTACAACCTATATCTTGTAGAGGAGCGGTCTTCAAAATGTCTTGTATTACTGGTAACTTAGATAAAGATCGATCTATTTAGCATCGACAATCGACCAAGAAAACTGCCAATGCTGGGAAACGAATACTTGTTCTCAACTGCTACCGCATTGAGTGGTCGGTAATCCAACACATCCTCAAGGGCTGGCCTCTATTTTCCCAAATAGGGCAGGGCATCCCTATAAGGAAGAGCTTGATCTAAGTAAATTTTAAGCCCACAATTCTTCACACCTTTATCTGGCATAACTCATGATAACTTTTTAGGGAAAACTTTCCGAACTTATCACACTACGATACATATCTGATGTACCCCAGTAACTAGCAACATAGCGAAGATAGGCAATTTGTGCATGATTTTCTAGGTTCTTTTCCATCTCGGAGTCTTTCAAGATAATTGCTCATCTCGAAATGTCCATAATTGCTCCCCATTATCTTGATCCAACTTATCTCCAAAATGACATTCTAGCTCCAATGGGACCATATTACCAGAGAAGTTAAGACTTTCTTAACTCTCAATCTAAATCCTCGTTTCACTTATTATATGCTCAATAAGTCGATTATCCCATGTTGAGCTAGTATGACATCCATGTTTCAACTCAACTATTTATCCATGATGCTCTTGTATGTATGTTCGACTCATAAACGAATGTAAAATTCGAGGTCAAACAAAACAACAAAGATTAAAACGGTTGGTTAGGCACGCACCGATGGTTACGGCCCTTCTTCTTGGATCTCTTGATATTGGTGCAATGAGCTCATTCATCTCGGTTTTGTTGGTCTCATTCTTCCTTGGGTGTGGACAAAACCTCAAAAGTGTCCCAAACTTCTCATAGTCATTGCAACGGTTTCCAATAAGAGGTCTATACTCAGTACTCTAAGTCATCTTTCTCTTCTATGCTGGGGTGGCATAGGATTTCTTGTACCTAGGGTTTTCATATTGTGGCTCCTTTGGTGGTGCATACAGAAATCTTGCAACTAACCGAAGATAGTCGATCAACGGGCAGTGGGAGTGTCTTTCTAAGCTAAGCCATCTACAAAAGGGGTTCCTTCTAGATCTTGGTGGCAAAACAAGTGTTGTTGTTGTCTTCCTATGCAGGGCAAAAGGTTCTCCTATACGAAATTCCAACGGTATTTTGCATCTTGACATTGAGTCCTTTCTGAAACTAACCAACTCCTTGGCTTCAGAGGTCTTGTACTCTAGGGTATAGCAAGATAAACTGTCGAAGGCTTGTAGGTACCAAGTTATTGTTTTGGCATCTGTGTTGCCCTCATAAAATTCATCCGCTACGCAGTGATCCCACTGATGCACTTATAAGTCTCACAAAAGTTTGTGTGGCCTAATCTAGGTAATAGAAGTATTAACCGGATAAATGGCACAATGGTGAAAACACCATATTCCTAGCGATCCATCCAACGGTGGGTGGTAGGCTCGGTCTTCCATATTTAGTCAACAAAGTAGGCCAACTTGCTTTCCAAGGTCAAGCTACTTGTCAGTTCCTCCGAGGCAAAAAGGGTTTGGTATCTGTGAAATCTTCGAGGGTATTGTACTGATTACTTCACTCTCATGGTGTCCACAACAACCCTACACGGTGTTGCACAAAATGTTGCATAACTCTCCCAAGAGCTAGTTAAGGAACAACTCCTGGTAATTAGAGAGGGTGGTGGTAACTGCTGGTTTTCTTCTCTGACTGAATACAGGGTTTGAGGCATCTCCAAATGTCCTTAGTGGTGAGTACGAGTTGATAAATCCAATAGTGAATATGGATATTAAATCAGAGCTACACTGAATTTATTGAAAAGTCAACAAATAAAGGTAACCATAATTTAATCATCATATCACCATAGCACTAATACACAAAAAGGTGCATAGTGTATGCATAAAGCACAAAACTTCCATGGAGCTTGTCTCCTTCACTAAATCCATCGAGGTTGGTAATTCATCTAACGAAGTCCAGGGGTTAATCCATTACTTCACTTTCAAAGGATCCGTAGTTGAAATAAAGTCTCATGAGAAGGATTAAGCTAATGATAAAGCTAAGATACATCTCTCAACGAGGATTATGTGAGAAAATTAACATCTAGTGTACATCTATGGAGACGAAACATATCTCTGATCATCCCGGGAGCGTTCAACATGTCACCTCCATCATCAGCATCGTCTTCATGGTGCGTGAGGATAGTGTGCATTGATCAACCGATAATACTTTTTCCTTGTAGCTAAGTTGTATCTTATAAATCCTTTGCACACCTCCTAATTATAACTGTATCAACCATTCCATTCGACATCTCATTTCCGAAGTCATGTGTCGAAAGGAAAGACATCGTTTTTGCTCTTCACTTTCGAAATCTAGGCACTACTAGGTTGGTCTCCTATAGGTTATACTACCTAACCTTGGCTCTAAGTCCAACACTCGTTTTTAGCACTACCGTGGGCACTATAGGTTAGTCTTTCTAGGGTCGAAGCTAAACATTGGCGTTGTAGGTCCAACACCATTGCTTGAGCTGGATTCTTCTTTTCTCACAATCCATGGTGTCGCAATCATTCCAACATCTTGTCGTAGTTTGCAACCCTCGAGTTGTTACTCCGCTTCATTCTATATTCTCGAGGGGTTGCGTTTTTGTTAGTTGTCATCTTGCGAAGCATACCAACAATGTTTTGCTGACAATTCTGGTATTGATCTGCTCTTACCTCCATCTGGTTGGACACTTCCATAGCATTAATTACTAGTGCTTTTGGCCATCAACGATCCAAAGTGTGGCAAACATGGTACTTACGGTCTCGCATAAGCTACCATGCCTTCCATCAAGGTGGTACACTTGGGCGGGATCCAATCGGCAACACTTAGATCATCCTTGGAAATACTTTGGTATTAATTGTTGCACCCTTCGAGGTTCTAGGATTCTTCGTCATGAGGCTCTCTAATGAATTAGCTACCACTAGCTTGTTGCTACAAGGGCCATAGGTAACAAGGGTTTGGTGATTTTGGTGAGAGTAAGGCTTAAGTTGATCACTTTTATCAAAAAGGGACGAGTACTTTAACAAGGGACGACAAGAGAAGAAAAGAAAAGAAAAAGGAATGCATTTCCATTTTATTTATGTGAATGCATGAATCGATAACCATTATAAACATGATGCATGAGCGTAACTTACGTCCTCACAAAGATTAGGAAAGATTAGTTGCTACTCGTTATAAGTGGTGGCATAACCCACGTTCTCTCAAAAGAAAATAAATCGTATCTAGTCGATCTACACGTTTTCGCGTAGTTAGTGTACCCGCAAGTTCATTTCAGCCCAACAATATATTTATGCAATGCAAGAAATTAAATTGCATATACCTGCTTCGTCGAGTCCACCCGACGGCATCGCATACCTTCTTGAGGAAAAACACATTTTACACCCAAAGCACACTGTGTACCCATACACAAGTCTGAGGGGGGCACTACCCGACCACCTGAGCTCTCAAAACATTTTATTTTTACCCCTAGACCGGCGTTTGTCCGATCATGCTCTCATAGCTCACATCTTTACCTTGGGTAGAGGCATTGAACATCATTTACCTAGGGCGTAGAGGTATTTCGATCCATACATGACTACTCAAGTGAGTAGCCCCCTGTACCACTTGGCCGTGCGGCAACCCGGACAAACAACAAAATATGATGCATAACCCAACCCAAGTTAGTAAGGCCACCGACTGTCCTTAATTGGGCATAAAGGGTATGACCATGGCACTATTAACTTTGCAAATCTTTTACTCACACCACCGAAAAGATTTTGTTTCGCAAAATTTTCACAAAAGATTAGTGGTTCATTTTAATTTAGACACCGGATCGGATTTTAAGTACTGAACTAAGCTCGATGCCAAATTGTGACAGAGCCGACCAATTTATAAGAAATCAAGTATAATTCACAATTACCGAAGCAATCGCAGATCTACACTTGAGTCCATATAAACCCCGTATTCGGAAATCTCAAGTGATTTCAAACTCATCAACAAGACAACCAAGGATCGTTGAGCTCGGTAGTTCAAATCCGCGGGTATTTCAAACCAAATTCAATATATTATAATCGAGTGCGATGTACACATTTGTTTACAAAGTAGTTCAGAGTGCGGAAGCAATAGCTTTCGAAAACAAGATAGTTGTACAAATGTGGGAAATAAAATAAGATAGTGCCAACATAGTGTCAACCCGGGTAATAGCACGAGACGAGGGAAAGAAGGAGACGCCATGCCTAGGCATTATTCTTCACCACCGCAACACACAACCGGCTCGAACATGCTAGACGGAGTCACTGCAACATCGAAATTAACCCGTGAGTACTCAATTGTACTCCGCAAGACTTACCCGTCTCGGAACCGAGAAATAAGGAAAAGACTCCAAAGGATCATGCTTGGCTTTATCTGGAGCCGGGCCGACTCACATTTAATTTCGAGAAAATAGAGTTGATTAGTGAGTGTTGGTGTTTCTTAGCGTAAGCGGAAATAGTCCGCAGCGCCGCGGAAATACCGTTGTAGCACTTCTCCCGGAAGTGTTCGGTATCGATTTCCACGAGGAACGGGTGTTAAGTCGCTCGACTAGCTACCGGGGAAGATGGAAAGGGTGAACGGGTAGTGAGTTTCTACTACTGCGGATTATCCTAAAGCCAAATTACTTCTTTTCTTATACGTTCACGTAGCCACCGCTCTCCCCCCGGTTCCGCCGAAGGGTCCGGCCTCGGACTACCGCACAACCGGACGTGGAGGAATACTAAGGTCGAAACAGGGGCTGTCACCACCTGCCGCCTACCTCACTACCGTGGACTGATTGGTAAACGAGGGTGACGTGTAGTTTAGACACCACGCCTACACTACTTATCACGTACTCTAGCGTTGGCGGGGAGCATCTGTCTTCATCGAGTCCTCTACTAGAGCATCTACCGTTATGGTAAACAACGAACCGGTGAGCGTATAATTAAAGTAATAATTTAAACTCAAAGATAATTGCTGTAGATAGAAAACGGATCTCTTACTCAAACCAGTAGGATGATCCGTAGAGGTACAAGTGCGGAGACGGGAGCCGACAAGTTCGAACTCCGTCCCTTTTGGGGCGAAGGGGTCGCTACTCCTCTTCTCCACACTTCCTCCTCTCTCACTCCCTTCTACTTCTAACTTGGCTCCTTTCCTCTACTCCAATGTGTACTAAATGTGATGGAGTGGAGTGTGTGAGTGAATGGAGTGTAATGATGTGTATGATGATCAATGTGATGCTTCATGATGAGGGGTGCCTCTCTTTATATAGTGGAGAGGAGGAGGGAATGGAGGGCTCCCCTTGCTTCGAGTTGTTCTTGGCGGAACGAAAATTTTCACCGCATGCAACCGCCGCTTGAAAGTCGCTCCGAACCGCCAGAGAAAGGGGGGAACATCCGCCGAAAATCTGCGCCGGCCGCCCGCGAAGGGCGGCCCGGCCCAAGTTTGGCCCGGCTTGAGCGGGGCTTTTCGCGTGCCGCCTTTTGGTCCACTTTGTTTCAACACATCCGCGTAGGTGCGTTGGCCCGTTTTCGCCGATTTCGGTCTGTTGGCCTTCCTTTGACAAGGCGCAATCCTGGTTTTGCGCTTTCTTTGTTGATTAAGCGTAATTGTACTAGTTTCCACTTTTTGTTCCTACAAAATATGTTTTTGACAATACAAGTGGAACTAGGTTAGAAATAAATGCATATGCACCATGAGATTGCTTATTTCCCTTGGAATGAACCCGAGTTGGCGGTATAAAATGCTTGATAATGGCCGCCAACAACTCCCCCACACTTGGCTTTTACTGGATCCTCGAGTAAAGTTGAACTTTTTAGGGGTTTAAGTAAGGTCGTTTCCTTTGTCAATATCAAAAAATGTTCTACCACATTATCTTAAACGATCATGCGATGGAGATAAGCAGGAGTTCTTTTCTTTCTACTTACACTTGCACAAATAGACTTGGTTGCTTTCAAAATTTAAAAAGATTTTTTTTTGTTATGTTCTCGGTTCTAATAAAACTTGAGAGTACTAACAAAATTGCTTACTTCCTTGTATGAAATGTCAAGTCAAATTCTAGATTTAATGGAGGAAGTGTCATATTCCTAGATCAAAGATGTGCATATGAGAAATGTTTCTTTTTTAGCTATGATGCCTCTTTGCTTTCAAAGAGTCATGGGCTTGCTGCTCTTTTTTTTTAGAGAAGTGGGCTCTTCTCGCCCTCGGACACTTATCCATTATTTCTTCTCTCTTTTTGGAGAAGTGGGCTCTACTAAGCCCTCGGACACTTGTCCATTATTTCTTCTCTCTTTTTTTTTTTTTATAGATAGGCGGGCATCGACGTACCCATTGTTTTTTATATGGGGGCATGTGCCCATTTCTAGCATAGCCCATGCCCTTTTGAAGCATAAAGGGTTCATCATAATTTAGATTACCAATTTATTTGTGCACAATGTTTTGATCTTGGGATTATGAAACTTCCTCAACATTTAATCTTTTGAATTTGACAAGATTCAATGAATAAGGAAGTAGCTATTTGTTACTAATTCAGGTTTTGATTATCCCCAGAACATGATAATATATATATATATTTTATATAGGTAACCCAAGTCTTATTTGTACAGGGAGAGAAATTCAAGTAATCATGCTATCTCTCAAAGCATAAAAGTTCAAATAACGTGTGGTTTTCTTTTTTTTTAACAGTTGACAAAGAAAGATAAAGTTTGTCTAAGTTTTTTAAGTTGACAAGTGAATTTTATCTCCCCACACTTGTTTCTTTTATAGAAGTTAACGAGAAAAAATTATAGAGAAACAAGTGTACGAAAAATATTCAAAGACAAACTTTATTGAACTTCGAAATTACAAAGTAAATGAATGGAAATAAAACATGAAGAATTCAAAAGTAGACTGAAATAATCAAATGATTTACTTTTACGGGAGTGTACGACACTCCAGCTATTTTTGCTAATTTTGCTACCCTATTGTTAAACTTAAATTCTTCGATTTCCATGTCGTCGAGGTGTCGCAGATTTTGTGCGCATGGTGTCTAGTTCTTCTATAGCCTCCCAAAGAAAGGTCCTTAAGGGCTTCATATTTTTCTAGCAAGGAAGGCGGTGGTGCCTTGCTTTCTTCACCGTCACTATCGTAGTCCTAGTGACTTGGGGTGTCCTAGCGAACCGTTCACCGAGGGATGGCCTAATGAACCTCTCAACGTGGGGTTTGCGCATGAGCCCTTTGGCGCACCCTCCTTACGGCTTTTCATACCCATAGATGAAAAATGACCGCTCTCGTGGGTAGTTGGAGGAGGTGCTAGAGCTGGCCTTTCTTTTATAGTTTTGCTTGGGTTGGACTTAGTGACACTAAGGGGCTCTCGCTACACAACAAGTCTTGTGTTTTAATGGGAGAGTTGGCGGGACTTGTGTTGTGGCTGGCCATGGGGCAAGTTGAGCAAGTAAGGATGAGGGAGAAGAGATGGTTTTTGGTGTGATTTTCCATAAGGAGCTTGGGGTTCAATTTATAGAGTTTTGCGTCGAACGTGACCGTGCACCACGGGGGTTGGGATAGGATCATTGATTAATCCATGTGAGAAAACAGAGGCACGGGGGGCAAAAGCGGGCCGGCCGCTCCAAAGGCGCCACGGCCACCCCGCGGCGTGCCTTCTAACCGCGACTTTTCCCATGATCATTATCTTATCTGAACTCTTTTGCTATAGTGGTGCAACGGGGAAAAACCCCGCTTTAGGCGATGTTTTCTTTATTAAAAAAAAAAAAAAGAAAGGGAAAAAAAAAAAGTTATGTGCTTTTTTTTTATTTAATAGTTTTATTGTGTTTTCTTTCCAATATGTTGGTAGCAATTATGGAATTATTTTTATATTGTTCAAAATCTACCAACATTATTTTCTCTATATATTTATTTGGAGAAGGCTCAAGGAAAACTTTTTAAACGTTGGCCATTTACCTTTGATAAATTACCCGAATCGCGTTGGTGATGGTGATTGCGCCATGAGGTGCGACGTCGGCGACGGTGTATGGCCCCTTCCATTTGCCGCTGACTTCCTCCACCGAATAGCTTCACACGAGAGTTAAAGAGTAATACCTTGTCTCCTTCGTGGAAAGTTTTCTGTTGGATTCGGTGGTCGTGCCATCTTTTTGTTCTTTCTTTGTATAGCTTGGCACTGTGATACGCCTTCTCCCTCCATTCCTCTAGCTCGGTTAACTGTTTTTGTCTATTTTTCCCTCGGCTAGCTTAAGGTCCATGTTCCATGTCTTGATTGCCCAAGAGGCTCGATGTTCGAGTTCTACGGCAAGTGACAACTTTTCCATAGACCGCTTGGAATGGTGTCATGTCAATGGGGGTCTTATAAGCCGTCCCCAGATGCCCGTGAGTGCATCGGGGAGCTTGTCTTTCCAGCCCTTCCCCATTGCATTGACGGTTTTCTGCAGAATGTTCTTGATTTGCTTGTTCGATGTTTCTGCTTGGCCGCTTGTTTGAGGATGGTAAGGTGTGGCTATATTGTGCTTAGATCCCAGCTCTCGTAAGAAAGCTCGAAAGGATCTGTCTATGAAGTGTGATCCTCCATCACTTATGACCATCCTTGGTGTTCCAAACCTTGGAAAAATGATCTCATGGAACATTTTTTCGGCATGTTTGGCATCGGCGGGGCATGCCAGAGCTTCGCCCCACTTGGACACGTGGTCGATCAGCGATGAGGATGTACTCACTATCATGGGACTTTGGGAAAGGTCCCATGAAGTCAATACCCCAAACATCGAAGACTTCCACTTGGAGATTGTAGTTGAGGGGCATTGCATTTCTTGATGTGATTCCTCCTTGCGGTGACACTTTTGGCATCTTCGATGAATTCTCTTGTGTCTTGGTACATCGTTGGCGGAAGAATCCACACTGCCAAATCTTGGCTTGAGTGCGATGTACTCCATAATGGCCTCCGTACGGGGCTGCATGGCATTTTTCAATGATTTGCTGTCCCTCTCTGGTGGGTACACATCTCCTTAGCATGCCGTCAGCACATACTCTGTATAGGTACGGATCATTCCACAGTGGCGGCGACTCTCAACTTGCAACTTGTGCACGATTCGCCGGGTGGTACGTAACACGAAACCATGTAATTCACAATGTGCATACCATGGGGTTTCGTCCTCCACCTTGAGGAGCATGTCATCGCGTAGGAAATCGTTGATCGGTAACTCCCACGCATGTTAGTGAATTGCAAACGCGACAAATGATCCGCGAACGGTGTTCTCTACTCCTTTCTTGTCTTTAATTTCTAAATCAAATTCTTGGAGTAAGAGAATCCATCTTATTAATCTGGGTTTAGCGTCTTTCTTAGTGAGCAAGTATTTCAATGCGGCATGATCGGTGTAGACAATTACTTTGGATCCCACTAAGTAAGACCTAAACTTATCGATAGCAAACACTACAGCCGGGGAGCTCTTTTTTTTATTGTGGCGTAATTTAATTGAGCTCCATTTAGTGTTTTGCTGGCATAGGCAATCGCGTGATGCTTTTTATCTTTGGTTTGGCCAAGGACCGCACTAACGGCGTAATCACTAGCATCACACATGATTTCAAAAGGCAAATGACCAATCCGGTGGTTGGATGATTGGCGCTGAGATGAGTGCTTTCTTAATGGTGAGAAAAGCTTTCATGCACTCATCGGTGAACTTAAAAGGCACATCCTTAGCTAGGAGGCTTGTTAACGGTCTAGAAGTTTGTGAGAAATCTTTTATGAACCATCTATAAAATCTGCGTGGCCTAGAAAGCTACGGATTCCTTTCACGCTCACAGGGGGAGGTAGTTTTTCAATCACTTCAATTTTTGCTTTATCTACCTCAATCCCTCTCTGGGACACTAGGTGTCCAAGGGCGATGCCCTCTCGGACCATGAAATGGCACTTTTCCCAATTTAGTACGGGGTCCTTCTCTTGGCATCGTTGCAAGACTCGATCTAAATTCTCAAGACAGGTTGTCAAAGGTTTTTCCATAGACGGAGAAATCGTCCATGAATACCTCCATGATTTCTTCAATCATGTCCGAGAATATCGACATCATGCACCGTTGGAATGATGCGGGTGCATTACACAACCCGAACGACATTCTCCTATACGCCGTCACGTTCCATACGGGCATGTGAAAGTTGTCTTGCTTTGATCATCGGGGTGGATGGGAATTTGGTGATAACCTGAATACCCATCGAGGAAACGAAGAAAGAGTAGTGTTTTGCTAACCGCTCCAACATTTCATCAATGAAGGGGAGCGGAAAGTGATCTTTCTTTGTTGCCGCATTGAGTTTTCGGTAATCAATGCACATTCTCCACCCTGTGACGGACGCCGTGGAATTAATTCATTTTTAGCGTTTTCAATTACCGTCATGCTCCCTTTCTTGGGTACCACCGGACGGGGGCTAACCCGGTCGGCCGTGTGGTGCGGGATAGATATCCCTCGGCGTGAAGAAGTTTGAGGACTTCCTTCTTCCACGACTTCTCTCATCTCATTATTGAGCCGGCGTTGTGGTTCGCGTGAGGGTGATTTTTCCCGTCAACAGGGGATGCGATGAGAGCAAATTAGAGGGCTAATCCCTTTTAGATCATGTAATGAATACCGAAGACCGTCCCTATGTTTTTCTAGTATTTTAATCAATTTGGATGACTCCTCGTCGGTTAGTTTGTCACCGATGATTACGGGAGCATTTTTTATCATTGTTTAGAAAAACATAGCGCAATCCTTCGAGGAAGGGCTTTTAGCTCAATGGGAGGTGGTGCCGTTTCTTCTTCTTTTTAGGAGATCGATAAATTCATCTATCTCGCTAATTTCTTCGATGAAGAATTTGGAGTCTCTTTCTAAGGATTCTTCAGGAGTTTTAAAAAGGTATTTTTGGCACCACCTCTATGGTTGTTATTGGGGACAGGGGTTCAGCTATTGTGTTTTTGGATTGTTGTATGGGTAGCGTGAACGTGTCCCTACCTAATTTGACATCTAACTCCCCTGTGTTTGGTGGATCAGCGAATAATTTTTCTAGGGGATGGCCAATTAGAATGTAGAAATCCTCAATGTCAAAGATGTGAAAATCAAGGCTTATTCCGACACCTTCATGGTAAAGAGAAACATTGTGTAAAACCCCAACCCTTGGAGAGTTGAACGCATATCAGCTCTAAAAGTTTTATTGTGGGCCAGCGTTTCTCTTCATTTTAATAAGTTTGGGCATAAGTTTGTGACATGATGTTGATGCCCACGGTTGGGTTATACAATCTTGTTTCTTGTTTTTTTTTAATTATGCATTGAATGGGGAACGAGGGAGTACGAATTCGAATTTCTTCGTAAGACGACTTCGTTCTCGTGTACCCATTCGCCGCTCATGAAAGATGTTAACCCCATGATTGACTCTCGTAGAGAGTCTATGCTCAAAGGTTCTCTAGGGGTGACAGGAACTGGTGGTCTCTTTACCGACTCGTATCTCGAGGTGTTTCCGAAATTTTCAAGAAAAACGTCCTCGATATACGGGAGGTCTCCCCGAAAGGGGTTCCTCCATTGGTTCGGGTCCGGTATTTTTAGAGGTTCAGCTTTTGAAGCGGCGAAACCGCGTTGGACATCGGCTCAACACGGATGGGTTCTAGAGGAGGGTGTTTTCAAGAATTCGGTCTAAAAGGGCTTCCCTTCCTCTGTGGTTTTTGTGTGTAAAAACGACCCTCCTGCGGCCGTGTCTAACTCGTAGGGGCGTACTCTCTAGTCAAACCTAGCGAGAAATGCCAAGCAACACATGGCGGGAATGGATAGTTACGGACCGCACCTCGTTAAAATTGAGAATCGTCCCAGCCGCACCTAACTCCAATTTTCCCCTGTTGGAAGCAGTTATCTCTTGACGAAGGGAAGCAATTCGGGATATAGGGAAGAAAGCTTGGCAAAACTTTGCCCGCAATTCCTCCCAATCACCGCTATCTTCCCTACGTTGTGGTCGAACCCACTGTTTAAAACTCTCTCTTCAAGCGAGAAAGGGAATAGCTTCCACCTCAACGTGTCTTGTGACATGCCTTCAATGGTGAGGCAAGCACGAGTTGCTCAAACTCCCTCGTGGTGATGGTATGGATTTTCGTAATCATATCCCGAGAAGGATTGATCCCAACCATGGCCGCGAGGCGAGGGCGAGCTCATAACTCGAAGCCGTGATGGGCTTCGAAGAAGATGGGCGTTCTAAGAGCTCGCCTCTTGGAGCAGACAGTTTTGCAATAGTTGGGTGCTCCATAATTTTTTTAGATTTTTGTTTTAATGGCGGGGTGGAAATGGATAATGTAGGATACACGGGTAGACTAGGTTCGAGGACTATAACGACAACCGTTCCCCGACAACAGCGCCAGAAATGCTTGTTGGGGTTTCTTAGCGTAAGCGAGAATAGTCCGCAGCGCACGGAAATACCGTTGTAGCACTTCACCGGAAGTGTTCGGGGTATCGATTTCCACGAGGGAACGGGTGTTAAGTCGCTCGACTAGCTACCGGGAGGAAGATGGAAAGGGTGAACTGGGTAGTGAGTTTCTACTACAACGGATTATCCTAAAGCCAAATTACTTCTTTTCTTATACGTTCACGTAGCCACCGGCTCTCCCCTGGTCTGCCAGAAGGGTCCGGCCTCCAGACTACCGCACAACCGGACGTGGAGGAATACTAAGGTCGAACAGGGCTGTCACCACCTGCCGCCTACCTCACTACCGTGGACTGATTGGTAAACGAGGGTGACGTGTAGTTTAGACACCACGTCTACACTACTTATCACGTACTCTAGCGTTGGCCAGGAGCATCCGTCTTCATCAGGAGTCCTCTACTAGAGCATCTACCGTTATGGTAAACAACGAACCGGTGAACGTATAATTAAAGTAATAATTTAAACTCAAAGATAATTGCTGTAGATAGAAAACAGATCTCTTACTCAAACCAATAGGATGATCCGTAGAGGTACAAGTGCGAGACGGGGGCCGACAAGTTCGAACTCCGTCTGCACTTTTGGGGAGGGGGGGTCGCTACTCCTCTTCTCCACACTTCCTCCTCTCTCACTCCCTTCTACTTCTAACTTGGCTCCTTTCCTCTACTCCAATGTGTACTAAATGTGATGGAGTGGAGTGTGTGAGTGAATGGAGTGTAATGATGTGTATGATGATCAATGTGATGCTTCATGATGAGGGGTGCCTCTCTTTATATAGTGGAGAGGAGGAGGGAATGGAGGGCTCCCCTTGCTTCGAGCTGTTCTTGGCAGGAACGAAAATTTTCACCGCATGCAACGGCCGCTTGAAAGTCGCTCCGAACCGCCCGAGAAAGGGCGGGAACATCCGCCAAAAATCTGCGCCCGGCCGCCGCAGTGGGCCGGCCGCCCAAGTTTGGCCCGGCTTGAGCCGGGGCTTTGCGCGTGCGCCTTTTGGTCCACTTTGTTTCACCGCCACGTAGGTGCGTTGGCCCGTTTTTAAACTCGATTTGGTCTGTTGGCCTTCCCTTTGACAAGGCGCAATCCTGGTTTTTGCGCTTTCTTTGTTGATTGGGCGTAATTGTACTAGTTTCCACTTTTGTTCCTACAAAATATGTTTTTGACAATACAACCGGAACTAGGTTAGAAATAAATGCATATGCACCATGAGATTGCTTATTTCCCTTGGAATGAACCTGAGTTGGCGGTATAAAATGCTTGATAATGGCCGCCAACAAAGGTGAGCCTACACATACTACTTGAATTCTTCCAAGTTAAAAGGTTATTTATTATATACATAACCATAGATCCTGTATAGTCAAGGTTAAAGACATATGCTCGAGAATATAAATAACAGCATAAGTAACTTGATCAACATTTTAAGCTACTGAAAGATGATAATATAACATATATTGTGATATTAAGACTACATTACCGTGGACATAACCGGGTTCTCACTATCCAGGAGAGATGGCGATTCGAATCGATTGCAAACCAGCTGGCGAATACCCTGACACACACCAAGTCTACTAGATCAAGGTAGACCCGATCACTCCTCAAGACGTTACGGGACGTAAAAGTCTCGGTCTTGCCGGCTACCCCCTCCTTCTCGGGTACCAAGTGAGCAAGCCACGAGACCGACATCATCGTGTGCATCATCTTGTACCCAATAAAAACCCTCTGCAACCACCGCCAAAGGAGGAGCGATAAAGCGGACATGGCCGGCCCCTAACATTCTTGCGAAGCCAGTGGCTCACGCGACCGGCGGAGCCTACTATATGTCGCAATGCTCAACTTCCGACCACATTCCGACAAAGTATGAGTCCTTAATCGATCGGATGGAAAGACCACAAGTTCCATCCAATCTAACATGTTTTATTAAGCGGTTCTCAGCGAAGAGCTTGTTAGTCACCCATGTGACTAACCACAAACATCCTCTCAAGTGACCGGAATCACTGTCTACTGCAATCACCATACTGAGCATTTTAACCTAGACTCTGCTATTAGGATAGGGTAACAACTTCAGCAAGGATATCTGTGCAACAACGGTTTCAACCACTTTCCTAAACTTAATGCATCAACATATATACAAAGGACGCAACAATTTAGTTAGAAAGCATAGGAAAGGGCAGCATGCACCGGGGCTTGCCTTCAGAAAGATGTTAGAAGATGCCTTGGGCACTCCAACAACTTGACGACGCGCCCTGCTTCTTCGGGGACTTCCTCTTGCTGCACTTCTAGATCTCCTCGTGCTCTCTTTCGGTCCAATATGAATGTGTATGCAAAGATGAATATTAAGGAATGCATGATTGACGAGGAGTGGATGAATGCATTATGATGTAGGATATTAGTAAGTGCATATCTCTTCTGTAGAAACACAATTATAACTACACAAGAAACCCTAATAATCTACATCAAGCAAACACCCTATTTCACTAATACACCGAAAATGGCAGCTAGACATGCTGTCACTAAAATAGTCACACAGAGAGTTTTATAACTCCGAATGCAGCAAACGAATACTCGTTGGAAAGCTAACGAAATTTCCCACAAAACAGTCCCTATTACCCTGACCTGATTCTGTCATACACAGCCTTGAAAACAGCAAAAACAGAGACTCTGTTTTCAGGCAACCTACAACTTACAAAGTCTACTATAAATCACTCAAGCATGTACTTCCTCTAGGACTTTTCCAGCACGCATACCAAGTCATAATCTATCAAATAAACTTACTGGTCAAGCCAAAAGATAAACTAATGCACATGAAATGATATTCCCTAAATATCCACTACACATGCATGCTTTAAATATAAAAAGCTAGATTTACACTAGTTTACCATCAACACATTACCAGCAAGCCAATCACACCAACAGGTCCTAAACATGCTAGGAACAACTAATAAAATTATTAGCACACATTACTTTAATATAAACATGCATTTCTAGGCTATTCTCCACACAACATAAATATGATAAATACATAAACACCTCAGGAAATTCTACAAAAATTACCATAGCACCCTACTGATCTAAGGAGGCTATCATAAAAATATCATAGCAAGATCATGCATATACTGTCCTACACAAAAATCACTAGGAGACAATAAATCTAGGCATGAAAATACTTTGTACTATGAAAAGTGTCAGACAACAGATTTCTGAGTATGACAAGCTACCTAAACCTATCAAAACCAATCACACCAAGTCTCACATCCAAAACCCTAATAATTATTTTTCTATGAATTTCCTAAGAAACCATAGTAAATAGCACATAAATCAAAAATCATATTTCCACCACAGAACCTAGGGTCAAACATATTTTTCCCATGATGTGCATCACAAAACATGAACATTTTTGCACAGGGACCACTATTTTATCATGCACCAAAGAAAGATACACATTTATCTAATTTCATGGCAATAAATGCAATAAATGCAAATAAATATAAAAACTACCAGAAACTGCAAACTCCTATTTTTATACTGTAGATCTAGTCATAACAAAGCACAACAAAATTTGCCTCACTCAATTTAGAGCTAAAATGACCAAGTTATGAATTTTGCAAGCTAAGCATGTAATTACGGAAAACGAAATATAAAGGATATTCATCCTCGACAGGTGGGACCAGCGGCGTCTGACTCGGGACGGGGAGCTTGCTGCGGCGATGGATCTCGTCGGCGGCGCGGTTTCTAGCGACGGGGAGGGCATGGCCGGCTTCCTCTCTTCCAAGCGCACCGTTGGTGCCCTCGGTTGGCGCAGGAATCACCGGCGAGCACTCGCCGGCGTCAATGGCGGCGGGCGGGCTGCCGCATGCCGGCGTTCTCGTCGATTACGGTGGCGAGATGGCCGGGCGAGGCGAGCACGAGGTGCGGGGATCGAGGCGGGCGGATCCACGCTTGGCGGCCAGGGACGGCGAGTCGGTGTTTGGCGACGTGCGCGGCGAACGCAGCGTCATCGCAGCGGCGGCGCGGTCGCGTTCGGCGGCGTGGGGCCGCCGGTCCCAACCAGCTGCGGATTCACCACCGGGCGGCGGGGCGGACACGGGCGCCTGGCGGGGCGGCCGGGAGGCTGGGGCTGGCCTGCCCGCGGCGGGTCGTCGGCGGCGGCACTCCGGGCGGCGGCGGCGGCTGGAGACGGCCGGTGGCCCCCTTCCATCGTCGATTCGACCGGTGAGGCGGTCGGGAGGGTGGAGGCGAGGTGCTGGAGTGCGGAATCGAGGCGGTGGTCGCGGTGGTTGGTGTGATGCGCGGCGGCGGGCTCGGCCGGTCGGAACTCCGGCGGTTAAAGAACAAGCGCGATGCGCGCGTTCTGATGCGTTTTGCTCGGCGGCTTGGCCCATGAGGTAGAGGAGATGATGGCGGAGCTTTGGGCGAGAGTTTGGGAGGGGTACGGCGCGGTGGCGGCGGGGACAGCGGGGCGGTGCCGGTGGTGGCCATGGCGGCGCCGGGCGGCTTCTTGCCGCTCGCGTAGCGGCGGGGAAGGAGGGGCGGGGAACAGCAGCAAGCACGGGACGCGCTCGGCTTTTGCTTCAAGGCACGGACGAAGGGCGGGGGCGTCGAGGGGTCGCGCGACACGCGGCTGCCTTGGCGGCGGCGCGTCGTGCCAACGATGGCCGGCCGGGTTTTAGGGACGGGAAAAACGAGAAACGTCACTAAAGACCAAATTTCAACCCTAATTCGATCTGTTTCGCATGTGCATAGAGATCCGTGCAAAACCAGCCAAAGCTCGTATTGAACGAAATGTTCCTCTCGAAATTCGAGCAAACCACGTATACAAACTTTCTCCAAACTCGCCCGGATTTGAAACTACGATCAATCGAAGCACAACTACTCCGAGGTCGACGTAAACCCTAATTGCATGTTTGACCAAACTAATTTCGACTTTTCGAACACGATCCACACACTTTCATGAAACGATCATGTGATGACTTTTGTTCTACACAAAATTACCCACACTTTCTATGAAGGGTGCACACACATGCATAAAACCTAGCTAGGACTTTTAATCAAAACAAGGCACAACTCTATCATGGTCAAATCAAGTCAAACCAAGTCAAACTAGCATTATAAAACATAATTAGGGAACATGACCAACATCAACCTTGCTCTAAAACATCCTATAAATATAACCAAGAATAAATAAATATTAAACAATAAATTATGCAAGCATTTCATACATGAAATGATAAGACCAAGCATCATATGCAATTATGAGCAAACATGATATACATGATAGATGCATGCATGCTAATGATGCTTATGGTATGAAATGCATGTGCTAATGACGTGCTTAACACTAGGGTGTTACAGGATTGGTGTTCTTTGTTGATCTTGTCTTTGTGATTTTTGTTCTTCACTTGTTCTTCCCGAGTTCATCCTCTCCCCTCTATTCTCTTCGCGATTTCTTCGATTTGGCACCATTTGATCTCGTTTTTTCTTGCCTTGATTCGTGCTAGGGCGTGAGAGGATCATTTCCACCCAAGGGTTTGAGCTAATTCCTCACGAGCACGTAGATCGGGCGAGTTTTTTAGATCGAGGTGACCTTTTGGGTGTGTTCTTGGTGTGATTCGCGATTTCTCTTGATTCACTCCGTCAAACTCGAAATTTCAAGGGGAAATGGTCACCCACATGCCTAGATGCTATGGCTTGATTCTTGTGACCTGAGGTTTCGATTTGATCGAGTTTGATCCGGTTTTTGGGTGAGTCACCGCCGGCGGCTACTGCTGCAAGCGCCATTCCGAACGGGCGCGGGCGGTCCCGCCCACCCGGGGGCGGACGGTCGGCCCTCGGGACTCAGCGGGCCGAGCCCGAGGTTCTGTTCATCTTTGCCACGTTGGCAAGTGCGGGCCGATCCGGCTCCCGGGCTCGAGACGGTCCGACCACTCGCTAACTACGCGGTGTGTCGAAACTGCTGCGGGGAAGTTTGGATTTTGGTTTTTGTACCTTTGGACAGTCCGGCCACGGAGCGCGGACGACCGCGATATACCTCGAGTTGGTCCGCATTCTGTCGGAGAACTGTTGTTTTTCTAGAAACTTTACTGCGGACAACCCGGCCATCTAGCGCGGGACAGTCCGACTTAGGCAAGTCCAGCGGCAAACAGTTCTGTTGGTTTCTGAGTTTTTATTTGTCGGACGGTCAGACCTGCCTGAGCGGACAGTCCGCCCACGTGTCTGCGGACGGTCCAGAACCCCCGTCGGACGTCCAAATTCCTGTGTTTTGGTGCTGTTTTTCCATCTCGTGTTTGTGTGGTCGATTTGAGTTGTTTCTGGTTGATCCGCTGTGACTCTAGAGCAATCTCTAGGTCATCCACCTTGCATCCAAGGTCGTGATCATACCGTGGGTTGTTCGATTTGCTCCGAGGGGTTGTGAGAGCTACACGATCACTAATTCGAAAGAATTTAGTTGAGGCTCCCATTCACCCCCCCTCTGGTCGCCTATTCGGTTCTTCAATTGGTATCAGAGCAGGTTAAGGATCATATCCACCTTAATCGGTTCTTGATCCACGAAGGCGACATGGAGAGGTTTGGTCACTTTGGTGGCAAGCCTCCTGAGTTCGATGGCACCAACTATCCCTATTGGAAGATCAAGATGCAAGCGCATCTCATGGGGATAGATTGGAGAGTGTGGAAGATTGTCGAGGATGAGAACTACCAAGTGCTAGCCGCTTGAGTGGGTGAGGATCAAATAGCCCAACACAATGCCAACAACCGAGTGAGGAGCGTCTTGTTCTCTAGCCTTAAGGATAGTGAGTTTGAGAGAGTTGCCACTTGTGAGACCGCTCGTGAGGTGTGGAAGACACTAGAGAGCTACCACGAGGAAACCCCACAAGTCAAGGCCCGCCTTTACGAGACCTACAAGAGAGAGTACAACAACCTCATCCAAGCTTGATGGCGAGTCCATCGATTCTCTCTTTGCTAGGTTTCGGGGCGATCTGCAACAAGCTTCGGGCGAACAAGCCGTCGGAGAGGCTTGGACGAGCACGAGAAGGCGATGCGGCTCTTGTGCGCTCCGGATCGGAAGATGTGGGATGTGAAGGTGTCCGCGATCATGGAGTGCGCCAACTACGACACCCTCACACCCGACGAGCTCTGACAAGCTCAAGTCTTCCGAGATCGAGGCTCGAGATCCAAAGCGAAGTTGAAGAACCCATCTGCGCCGAATGTTGCTCTCGTCTCAGGTAAGGGCGGTTCCAGTTCTTCTGCTAACCCATCACAGATTTCTTTCGCCTTGTCTTCCTTGGTGTCTATGACAGAGGAGCAGATGGAGAGCCTTGGGGATGATGAGCTTGCACTAGTCATCGGCCGATTCTCGCGGTTCCACAACAACCGTTTGAACCGTCGGCGTGGCGGCCCATCAAGGGCGGATGCTTCGAGTGCGGAGATCCGGACCACTTCGTTGCCGCATGCCCCAAGAAGAACAAGGACAAGTACTCCGGCGAGAAGTACTACTCCAAGTACGACTCCGACAAGCGCAAGGACAAGCGCGAGTACACCTCCGGCAAGCACAAGTCCAAGAAGGGTTTCGACAAGGAGGCGATCAAGAAGAAGTACCTCAAGCGTGCCAAGGAGCACAAGCACGCCTTCCTTGCCTCCCTCAGCGACCTCAACAACGACTCTTCGGACGGACAATCTTCCTCAAGCGACGAGGAGTCCGAGCACAAGGTCGAGGACAAGCTCAATGGACTTTGCTTCTTCTCCGACTCCAAGCCCGGGGGCTTCTGCACCATGGCCCTCGATGGAGCGGTGACCGACGGCGCCAAGTCACACAGCAATGACTCGTCTTCCTCTCCCTCCGAGGTACCTCCTACAATCGAGTCTCTCTCGATGAGGTTGAATGTTTGGGCGATGCGCTTGTGTGTCAAGAGAAGTTGCTTAAGCGTGCCGCTAGGGAGAGAAAGGAGTACAAGGAGAAGTGGGAGATGGTCGTGACGGAGATAGAGTTGCTTAGGAAGCCTATCGATGTCTCTGATGAGACGGAGTGTGATGCTTGTGTTGTGCATATGTCTAGCATCATGTCTTTGCAGTCAAGTATTCGGCTTTGCTAGATGAGCACGTTGATTTGAAGTCTAGGCCGATCTTTGTTGAGTGCGTGCAAGTCTTGTCCCGACTTGCGATCTGAGTTGGCGAGAAGGCTGCCAAGCTTGCTTTGTGCTTGAGAAGGCCAACTCGAGATAGCACCGTCTTTGAGATGTGCTAAGTGTGAAGCTTTGGAGTTGGAGCTCATGTCTTGTAGGCATGACAAGCGAGAGAGTCGAAGAGGAGATCAAGTATCTTCGCTCTGTCTTGAGTTGGGTGTCTTGTGGAGAGCCGCGGCTTGGCATGATGATGAGTCGGTTCAAGAGGGGGGACGACACATCGGGTTTAGGCTTTGCTATAGGTGGGAAGGGAGAAGTCATTTATGGCAAGGTTGGTCAAGGTAGTGGTTTGAGCTCGAGTGAGAAACCAACAAACACTCCCAAGTTGACCAAGATCACTCCACCTAAGCCTACCGAACCCATTGTGCAAGATGGCATCCTCCAAGAGCCCACAAAGACTCCACCTCCCAAACAAGTGTGGCTTCCCAAACCGAACCACCTCAAGAACCCACTTGACACTACGCCTCAGGATCCCCGAGGAAACCCTTCCTAAGGCCAAGACCACGACAAGAGTGAACCATCCACCCAAGAGAGTGAACCAACCACCACCCAAGAGAGAGGTGAGGTATCACCGTGAGTGTTGCCGGAGAGATGGTCACTTGGTTGAGTTTTGCTTTAGGAGGAAGAGGGATGCTAGGCGTCGAGTGGGAGTTTGAGAACCGTGACATGTATCACCCACCACTTGGCATGTATGAGAGGGGTGTGCGATCGGTTCGAGAGGCGGTTGCTAGGCACGAAGGTAGGAGGCCTCGGGGTTTGAGAACCGTGACATGTATCACCCACCACTTGGCATGTATGAGAGGGGTGTGCAGTCGGTTCAGAGGCAGTTTGCTAGGCCTGAAGGTAGGAGGCCTCAGAGGTTTGGACCACGGTTTGTGAGACCGTTTGGTGGTCGTGCTCCGCGAGTGGATGTAGATCCTCGCTTTGGGAGCTTTGAGGTTGATAGGAGGAGTGCACCACGTTTTGTTGTGCGTGGTAAGCCGTTTGGTAAGATGGGACGTGGGATGATGGTTCTGCCTAATGCATATTTGGGGCAAGATGGTCAACACCGGTACTCTTCCAAGTTTACTAACCCCGATGTTGTGCCATATGCTCATTCCATGTTCTATCGTTGATACTGCCGGAAGGCCGGAGGACATGTGGCTCATTGACTCCGGCTATTCTCGACACATGACCGGTAACTCCAAGTGGTTCTCCAGCCTCACCCCGATGAAGACGAAAGAGTACATCACTTTCGGGGACAGCAACAGAGGGAAGATTCTATCTCGAGGGTCAATCAGAATCAATGACCACTTTGTGCTCAAGGATGTGGCGCTCGTCTCCAACCTTCACTTCAATCTCCTGTCTGTCTCTCAGCTCATGGCAGACGGGTATGAGGTACGCTTCAAGGTTGGGTGTTCTCGAGTTTTGGACTCTCGCGATGATCTCATTTGCTGGATTGTGCCATTTGGGCAAGTCTTTCGTGCTGATTTTTCTCGAGGCTTTGGCACATCTTGTTGCTTGTTGGCCGGGTCCTCCTCTGATTTGTGGAAGTGGCATAGGAGACTAGGTCACTTGAGCTTCGATCTCCTCGCGAGGTTGAGTTCAATGGATCTGATCCGAGGATTGCCTAAACTCAAATTTGAGAAGGATTTGGTTTGCCACCCCTGTCGTCACGGGAAGATGGTATCTGCTTCTCACCACCCAGTTACTCAGATCATGACCTCGAGACCCGGAGAGATCCTTCACATGGACACAGTTGGTCCATCTCGGGTGAGGTCAGTCGGTGGGAAGTGGTGTTGTCTAGTGATCGTTGATGATTTTTCGAGATATTCTTGGGTGTTTTTCATGGAGGGCAAGGATGAGGCTTTCGGTTTTGCTCGTGATTTGTTTTTTTGAGACCGAGAACTGAGTTGCCGAGACAGGGCATTCGAGCAATTCGCGGTGACAATGGCACGAGAATTAAAGAACTCTCGGTTCGAGTCTCTTTGTGCTAACTTGGGTGTCGAGCACACCGTTTTTCTAGCCCTTATGTCCCGCAGCAGAATGGGATTGTTGAGTGGAAGAACCGGACGCTTGTGGAGATGGGAAGGACCATGCTCGATGAACACAAGACTCCGAGGAAGTATTGGGCTGAGGCAATCAACACAGCGTGCCATGTCTCCAACCGCATTTTCCTCCGTGCTTTAACCAAGAAGACATCATATGAGCTGCGGTTTGGGAGATTGCCCAAGGTGAGTCACTTCCGTGTGTTTGGATGCAGGTGCTTCATTCTCAAGCAAGGTAATCTTGACAAGTTTGAGTCTCGATCAGCTGATGGCATTTTCCTTGGATATGCTTTGCACTCACATGCCTACAGAGTTCTTAATCTTGAGACTAACCGCGTTGTAGAGACATGTGAGGTTACCTTCGATGAGACTGCGCCTTGTTCCTCTTCTGTGTTTGAGTGTGCAGGAAAGGAGGAGATGGAGCAGAGCATCTTTGTGGAGGAGGAGCAGGAAGACGTTGGCTGGGGTGATCCCGAAGCGACTCCACCGCTTGCCCCAGCTGACCCTGTGACGACGACGACTGCTCACGGACCAGACCCTACTACCACTACTTCCTGGGGTCCCGTGGAGCAAAGCACCCTCGGGCGAGACAGTTGCACGAGGAGGTTCCCCGCTCCAAATCGAGGGGAGGCGACATCTTCGCGCCGCGGCGCCTCGGCTCATTCAGCGTCACCATCCCCCTGAGACCATGATTGGAGGTCTTGATCGAGGGTAACTCGTTCCAAATCTTATGCCATGTGTCATTTCGCTCATTTTGCATTTGTTTCCACTCTTGAGCCCAAAGATGTTAACACTTGCATTATCGATTCGGATTGGGTCAATGCCATGCATGAGGAGTTGCGTAACTTTGAGAGGAACCAAGTTTGGGTGTTAGTCCCACCTCTCCTGAAAGTGTCATCCCATAGGTACTAAGTGGGTGTTTAAGAACAAACAGTGAGGATGGTGTGGTGGTGAGGAACAAAGCCAGATTAGTTGCCCAGGGGTTTTGCCAGAAAGAGGGAACAGACTATGAGGAAACCTTCGCTCCTGTAGCCCGCATAGAAGCAATTAGGATTTTGCTTGCCTTTGCAGCCTCGAAGGGCTTTAAGCTTTTCCAGATGGATGTCAAGAGTGCTTTCCTAAATGGGTTCATAGAGGAGGAGGTGTATGTTAGGCAGCCCCCGGGGTTTGAGCATCCTAAACACCCAGACTATGTGTACAAGTTGTACAAAGCTTTGTACGGTCTAAAACAAGCCCCCCGGAGCGTGGTATGAGCGACCGAAAGCCTTCCTCTTAGCAAAGGGGTTTGAGATGGGGTCTGTTGACAAGACTTTGTTCCTACTTAGGAAGGGCAATGACATACTCTAGTCCGGATATATGTGGATGATATCATCTTTGGTGGCTCTTCACATGCTATGGTATCGAGTTTTGCAGAGATTATGAGCGGGGGAGTTCGAGATGAGCATGATGGGCGAGCTGACCTACTTCCTTGGACTACAAATCAAGCAAACCAAGGGCGGGATCTTCGTACACCGGGGCAAGTACACGAAGGACATGATCCGCAAGTTTCGCATGGGTGAGGCCAAGCCTCTTTCGATGCCCATGTCGACGATGACGGCCCCGGGCGAGGACAAGGATGGAGAAGCTGTGGACCAAAGGGAGTACTGAAGCATGATCGGTTCGGGCGGCTTTGTACGGCGGCGGCGACGCCCGACATCCGGTTCTGGTGTGCCCTCTGCGCACGCTTTCGATCTTCGCCAGCGTACCTCTCACTTTCAGTTTGTGAAGAGGATCTTGGTATTTGCGATTTACCCCGACTTTGGCCTATGGTACTCGGCCTCTTCCACCCTCTCCCCGACCGGTTATTCGGATTCGATTATCTGGTGATCGTATGCATAGAAAGTCCACTTCTGGTACTGTCGGTTTCTTGGTACTTCTCTTGTGTCTTGGTCGTCTCATAAGCGATGCCGTGTCGCTCGGTCGTCCGTCGAGGCGAGTATGTTCTTCTTCTTTGCTTGTTGTTATCATTTCTTTGTGGATGGTTGCCACTTTGAGAGACTTTGGCCCGCTTTTCTCGTGTACCCTTGTTTTGTGATAGCATGGGAGCTGTGAGCGTAGCCAAAAACCCAGGTTCTTCACTCCCGGACCAAACACATAGAGGTGAGGTACCATTTCTGAGAGATCACCAGGGAGAAAGGGGACATAGATGTACGGCATGTGTACACGGAGCAACAGTTGCGGACATTTTCACCAAACCACTAGACCAAGTCCGCTTTGCCCGGCTTCGTGGAGAGTTGGGCGTGTGCTATCCCTTTTGAAGGGTAGCTTTGTAGTTGATGTCTGATTTTAGTTTTTAGGTTTGCTTTGTTTTTTGTATCATACTTGCATATCATGAGCTTCATTTTTATATTGATCCGAATGAGGTTGTGCTCTTAGTAGTATGAGTATGATAGTGCTTCTAGCTTGAGCTCTTTTTAATCATGTGATGTATGTTATGAGCTGAGCAACTTTTTCACATGTGAACTTGATTAATGAATGATGAAACTTAATCTTGGTTCACCTTTGAGCTAGCTTCTATCATGAGTAGGATGTTGAGATCCTTTGAGCTTTTATGAGTATGCTTGGTAGCTATGTCTCATGCTTTGATTCATTCACTTGCTTAGATTTTCATGATAATACCTTGCTAAAACATGAAGTCTAAAGCTAAAGTGATGAAAAGATCGAGTGGGTCCATTTTGCCACACTTTGAAGTTCGAGACTGCCTTCACTTGCACTCTTGAATGAACTTGGACTTCATTGTGTTTGACCCAGACCATTGTCTTAAGCTAATCATTGCTCACGCATAGGCTTGACATGGTTGATTAGTAAGACTAGGCAAATGTGGATAACCACTCGCATGCTCTCTTGCAACTTGTGAACCGCTGCAACTCTGAACTAAAATGAACACAAGTTTTTGCCATAATGTCTAGCATGATGTCTGAACGCTGCTTGGGGTAGTTCACCCGGTTTACATGTTTGAGCACTTAGTTGATCTCCTATCTAGTTGTGCTAGGAGCTATGTTTGATGGTGAACCTCCTTTTTGCAAAATACTAAAATTTGCTCAAAATGCTTTGTGCCATATTTCATATCATCTCGATTAGCTTGAGCTCGGCTAGCACTTGTAGTTTGTTGCTTTTGTACCACTTTGAGCACTCTCTCACTCAGTTGAATACAATCTTGAAGCTTTGCATTGTGACATAGTGCATTTCATAGCTTGATTAGTGCATGTGCCAACAAGGGGAGAAAGATACAAAGGCGTTGTTGCATTTGTCCGAGGGGGAGTAGCACTTTGAGCTAGATGTGTTGAGCCTTTGCCTCTGTCTTCGGGGTCTAGCCGTGTGTGTGTGTGAAAGTATTTGGTTTGGAGCTTTGCTAGTGGTGTTGAGCCTGTTCTACCTCTTCTTGAGGACTAGGCGTCAGTTAGCTTGGTTGTGTTGAGCCTTTTGCCCATGTCTTTGGGAACCAAGTTTTTGCTCCATGTTTGCTATCCGGTGAGATTGTCTTAGCTTTTGTCTAGCTTTTGTTCACTTGGATATGCTATCTTCTACCTTCTTACGTCTTTGTGTTGAATGTTGACAATGCACTCATCAAGGGGGGAGATTGCGAACACATGGTTGATTTAGGTCGCATGTGTTTAGTTTTGTGATGTAGTGATTGTCAATAGTCAACATTCTCCTTCTATTTTCTTTTATCTTTTCTGCTTCGGCTATGTTTCACCGGCACACATGGAGTGTGTCGAAGACGTATCTCTTGGTTCGTGTTGTGAAGGTGTGGAGCTCGGAGATGGTAGCTGACGGTGAGGTGAAGGGGCCAAGGAGGACTTGCCGGGCCGACGGACCGGAGGTGAAGGACGGACGTGAGGCTTGGACCGAGGGGCCGGATCGCGGGTGGCTAGCCATAGAGGCCGACATCCGGGACATCGACGGATGCGAGAGGGCGTGGCGGGACCGTGTCGATCGAGTCAAGGCGGCGAGCGTCGGGGCGGAGCGGGGAGCTCGGATGACTTGGCGACTCGGGCGGTCAAGACGGCGATGACACGCGTCGAGGAGGTTTGGTGGTTTGCCCTCAAAACCATCGGCGCGGGTTTAGTGGTTTGGGCCTCAAAACCACGGGCGCGGGTTTCGCGGGTTTGGGCCTCAAAACCCGAAGTGTTCCGACGAACGGAAGGACGGCACGTGGCGGCATCGGGGAGGTTGCGTGGAGGCAAGGCTACCGATGAGGAGGCGCGGTGGCCGTCGGATCAAAGATTACCCAGAGTCGACCCGAAATAGCCTTAGGGTTACAAAATCGACTCATGTATCTTAGGGGTAGTTTAGGCGAGAGGGAATTGGGGCTATTTAGCAGAGGCATACCCCTTCATCCTCTCTTGCCTCTCATTTTATAGCTTCTAGCTAGGGTTCCAGACTCTTGGTGTGAGAGGTCCACCGATCTTGTATTGAATTTGCTGAGCAAGGGCTAGCTCTGAGTAGCCTGTCACATGGTGGCGTTTGGGATGATTGGATCGGTGTTCTTTGTTGATCTTGTCTTTGTGATTTTTGTTCTTCACTTGTTCTTCCCGAGTTCATCCTCTCCCCTCTATTCTCTTCGCGATTTCTTCGATTTGGCACCATTTGATCTCGTTTTTCTTGCCTTGATTCGTGCTAGGACGTGAGAGGATCATTTCCACCCAAGGGTTTGAGCAAATTCCTCACGAGCACGTAGATCGGGCGAGTTTTAGATCGAGGTGACCTTTTGGGTGTGTTCTTGGTGTGATTCGCGATTTCTCTTGATTCACTCCGTCAAACTCAAAATTTCAAGGGGAAATGGTCACCCACATGCCTAGATGCTATGGCTTGATTCTTGTGACCTGAGGTTTCGATTTGATCGAGTTTGATCCGGTTTTTGGGTGAGTCGCCGCCGGCGGCGCCGCTGCTCGCGCTGTTCCAGACAGGCGCGGACAGTCCGGCCCACCAGGGCGGACAGTCCGGCCCTCGGGACTCAGCAGACCGAGCCCGAGGTTCTGTTCATCTTTGCCACGTTGGCAAGTGCGGACAGTCCGGCTCCCAGGCTCGGACAGTCCGACCCTGCTCTGCAGCGTGTCCAGAACTGCTGCAGGAAGTTTGGATTTTGGTTTTTGTACACCGGACAGTCCGGCCCTGGAGCGCGGACAGTCCGCAGTATACTTTCCCGAGCTGGTCAGATTACGTCCGAATCTGTTGTTTTTTCGAAACTTGCTGCGGACGATCCCGGCCATCTAGCGCGGACGGTCCGACTTAGGCAAGTCCAAGCAGCAACCGGTTCTGTTGGGTTTCTGAGTTTTTCGGGTCGGACAGTCCGACCCTGCCGAGCGGACAGTCCGCCCCTGTGTACGCGGACAGTCCGAACCCCCAGGTCGGACAGTCCGAGTTCCCAGGTTTTGGTGCTGTTTTTCCATCTCGTGTTTGTGTGGTCGATTTGAGTTATTTCCGGTTGATCATTGTGACTCTAGAGCAATCTCTAGGTCATCCACCTTGCATCCAAGGTCGTGATCATACCGTGGGTTGTTCGATTTGCTCAGGGGTTGTGAGAGCTACACGATCACTAATTCAAAAGAATTTAGTTGAGGCTCCCATTCACCCCCCTCACGGTCGCCTATTCGGTCCTTCATATCTATTGTATTTTTATATTAAATATCATGCTTAATTTACATGGACTTCTGGTGGATATAGGAATCACCTTTGCAGGATGGGAGCGGACCATACCTTTGATTGGAACCCTAGTTTAAATTAGCTCCACAAATTATTCATATGCGGCACTACTACGTAAATGATCTTCCGTGGCGGACAAAAAGCCTTTTCCGTGGCGGGCTTTTTTCCGCCACGGACGAAGGGTCATAGAAAATGGCGGTTTTTCGTGGCGGGCATAATGCCCGCCATGGTTAATAAAAAAAAAAAAAAAAAAAAAAATCGAATCGAAACCCTAGCGGGCCCGGAGGCCCGTCATCCGGCCGCCGGGCCCGCTAGGGTTTCACGACACCGCCGCCGGATCTCGGGGAAGCCGCGCCGTCGGGGAGCCGCCGTCGGGGAGGCGGATCTCGGGGAAGCCACGTCGCCGCGGTCGCCGCCCGTGCCTTGGCCTCTCATGGCCCGGGGAAGCCGCGCCCGTCGTGCTTGAAGCTCGAGGTGGAGCCGCCGCCGTGTGGACGCCGCCGCCGTCGGATCCGGATGCCGGGAGCCGCGCCGTCGTGGACGCCGCCCGTCGTCGGATCCGAGGGCGTGGGCGCCCGCCCCCGTCGGATCCGCGCTCGTGGAAGCCGCCACCACCACACCCGTGCTCGGGGATGCCACGCCGCCGGATCCGCGCTCGAGGGGCGCGGATCCGTGCTACGCCGCGGCGGCGCCCGGATGCCTCGCGCCCGCGCTGCCGCGACTTCGCGGCCACCGCGATCGCCGTCGCTGGTTCGGGAGGAGAGAAGACCGAGGGAGGGAGAGAGAGGGCGCTGCTGGGTTGGGAGGGAGAGAAGAGCGACCCGGGAGGGATGCGGCCGGGAGCGGGAGGAGAGAGGGAAGTGAACTGAACCCTAGAAATGAAGTGCTCGAATATATATTCCTGGCCATGGAATGGGCTTTGGGCTGATGGGCTGGGCTTTATTTTCCGTGGCGGGCTAATTACAAAAACCGCCACGGTTAATCGATTAACCGTGGCGGACATTGTAAAATGTCCGCCACGGTTAATAAAGATTATCCGTGGCGGACATTGTAAAATGTCCGCCAATTGGCCGTGGCGGGCATTCCTCTGGCGGGGGCTGCCAAGCCAACTATTTTCCGTGGCGGTTTTCTAAATGCCCGCCACGGAAAATAAAAACTAAACACCACGTAAAATCAATTTTGTAGTAGTGCAGCATTCAATGTGTTTGATACAATTCCTTATTCCTTATAAGAATAAAGTATCTTAGAATGTATCCGATTGGTACAAAAAAATTAGGTAAAAGTTGTAGACCAAGAAGCTCTCCAACATCAATGCCCGATCATATGTCACGCAGTTTATATTGTCAATATCCACAGCTAATAAGCTTTATTGAGATAAGATGTCATTGCCCGACCATTTTCTTACTGTTTTTAAGGCCCTCAAACCACTGCACAAGAGATAAGATCTTCCTCTCTAATGCCTGCAGCACTCAAACTACACTCCCACATAGATAATTGATGAGTCGGTGCATGGACGCCGAAGAAGTAGGTGCAGCCACTCGTAAAAATGCCACGCCAGGAAGAAAAAATCCTAGCTCCCGGGTTCCACAGTTGAACAAGTCTGGATAGCTGTACCTCCCATTCGATAGATTAGTAAGCACCCATTCTGTGCTGCTTGTGAAGCCAACACTCGCTGTGATTATATGTGACCCTTTGGGGATAACATAATTCACCTACTGTATTATTTTTCTTTCCATGTGTTTCTCATTCCTATTGCACAAAAGACACATGCACTGACTGGATCTATATATGCACATCTATATCCCTCGCTTCCATGAATTCCTATAAGACGACGGGATCGACAAAGTATGCTTGAATTGTATGTTTGTTTCCCACTCTGCTGCTTATATATATATACTGATAAGGCACGCGAATGGAGCTGGCAGCTAGTATTAAATGAAATCTGCTTTTAGTAAAATATTATTTACTAGCTGGTTCTTTATACAGGTTTTCCTTCCAGATGTAGAGTATTGAGATTTATGTCTCAGTTTTCCGAATTAGTCTAGGAAGACATTGCGAATTACATGTCGTCGCTTAATCAGTTAGACTACTTACATGGAGCCTATGTATAGCTGTATATAGGTCTGAGTCTCCTACTCAACGTTCTGTGTAATTCGCGGTTGATTAATTATTATTTTAGAGGTGACATTGCCGACCTCAATATGTATATATATGGCCGTAGGTAGTTAGAATTTCTTATTTCTGGAAAAGCCCTCTGTTAATCCTAACATTATTTCACCTTATTCCTTCTAGTGCCACCCTCTGTTAATCCGAGTGAAGGTACTCTATAAGGCCAAAACATATCTTTATTTCCCTAGAGGAGTTGGATCACACACACAAAAATATAAAAAATTTTGTGATCCTCCTATGGGTTTTTTTCGTTGCTAATTTAGACTATAGAGCCTCAATGAGGATTTTACATAGAGAGGTCATTGACCTTCTGTACAAAGCCACAACTATCTACAAGACGTCGTTCTCATAGGTCCCACCATGTAGTTGCCGACCAGCTCAGTGTTGTGGAGGCTTCGGTGCTGTGCAGAGCAATGCTTCAGAAGCTGTCTGAGGACAAACGGTCCAGCCATGGCACGATGTCCTCCACGTCCAACATCACAGCACACACTGCCACCTCGCTCTAATAATGTGCGTGGTGATCACATGCGTCAGAAGGCGCGATACTGGTGTAATGGCAAATGCAGTGATGATGAACTGATGGTGTCCACCTTTGCTAGAGGTCAACCACACGTGAGAGTGTTGTGACTTGTGAGTGGGGAGGCTGGCAGCAGCAATAGGAGCTAGAGGGAACAGTACGGCCCGGTTCTTGTAGTCCATGAGAACAAAACCCTAAAAATAACTTGTTTGCTAAATGTGTTAGAGGGTCATCATAAGTATATGCAAGAAAATAAGTGGTGTGAATACTGCCAAAAAAAAAGGTGCAAAAACAAAGAAGTATGCAGAAGCCAGCTCGATGCGGAGGACAGTCTAACAGTGACAATTTTGACCGTATCCACCAGCAGCTAGAGGACCAATAACCAGCCAGAATCCTACACGACAAACAACGCTAGAAACCACACATGATCCCTACAGAAGCACACCAGAGAGCCAACCACATCAGTGCATGATCCTTTGACCTCTGAAGTTTCAGCATTAAATTATTTAAATGGGTGTAACACCCACAGAATTGGAGAAAATTGGAGAAACCAATGCCGCAGACACTCGCTCATTCATTTTCCAGGGGGGCATCAGTTCATCGTCACTGCTGCCTGTGCTGACAGTTTTGGAGAGTCTTGCATCTAGGGCCCCTTGTCCCAGTAGCAGTCATCCTAATTCCATTGAATGATCCCAAAGTACTTGTGTTATGGGGAAGGGCCAACAACCGGAGACCTATCACAGTCTACCTGCAGGTTAGCGCACCCTTTGCTCAGATTCTAACTGCGAGTACATCACTTCTTCTGAGGCTATGTGACTCTTCGAGGATCACATACTCCATCCCACATATAATTTCTTTCCAGATGTTTCTCATTCCTATTGCACACACTACAGGCTCGAATTGCTTTGTAGGCCAAAAACAGCCACGGATATGGGTAAAACCGCCAAGCAAACAGTCCTTGACCACGTATCGTCAAGGAAAATATGCACTGACTAGTAAGATCTACATATCTGTGGACATGCGTGGCATGTATATATCACCCTTGCCCCTCACTCACTCCCTCGATCAATGTATTCATATAAAGGATGACCGCCTCACAACTTATCTTGATGATGGCAAGTGTGGTTTCCACTATTCTGCTTATATATAATGGAGGTGGCATCAAATGGAAGCAACTTTACTTAAAGACTATTTATCAGAAGTCTATTTGTCCCGTACAAAAGCGGAAGAAGTTGTGAACCATGTGCGTTTGTTAGACTATTTATTATGTTGAATCTCCAACCTAACGTATGTGTTCCAATTTATAGCTGATTAGTTACTTTTTATAGTGACCCTGTCAATCTCAATACATATGGGTGTATGAGAGATTGTCCATAAACATAGGATATGTACCTACATATGTGTAGTCGTGAGTGTCCTCCATGTTCGTAAAAATGTAGCAGGAAGCAGAACCCTAGCTTATCATATCAAACTAGTGGCTGCTTTTACACAATTTACTTTTTTAAGCTGTTCTGACCATATAGGCCGGAAATACAAAGGAAATTGTTTTCAACTGTTCACATGAACCCAAGTTTCTTTTTTTTAAAAAGCACACAAACGAGTAGTATCTAGTATCAGATTCTGGTAGTGCCCAAAGCCTATGGTTGCCGTAGTGTCCAATGTTCTTCTGAGCCAGGTGCCCGCCATGGTATCCAGTATCCACAATGCTGCCTATAGGTATATTGTAAGAAAATCAAGGCTTAAACCACAGTGAACTAGTTACATGGACAAGGAGTAATCTTTACTGGGGGCATTTTGCCCTTTTTGTCCATATCGTCATCGCTCTCCTCCCATAGTGAAAAATATTATTTTAATGTGTGCAGCGAGCTACTCCCGTGTGAACCCTGGTACGATAACAATGACTGTGTTACCAATGATACCACTGTGATTCTAGGCCAAGATATTAAGAACTACCTTTGATCTATGAATGTGTTAGTGAATTCTACGGAAAGAGTTTGATTTATGCAAATCTTATGCACGATTTGGAGGCACATTGCACGATTGCCAAGGAACATCCTGGTACCCCCCGACCTTATGGTTCCTATCCTATATTCTTGTCCATCTCTTTTGCAGGTTTGAGCACAGACACAAAGCAATTAACTATAATACTAGTCTTATGCACCCTGGGAAAAGAACTAGTGGTTGAATGCATTTAGTCAGCTTATAAGACAGAACTTACCATTTTCTTGCTGTTTTTAAGGAAATAACATGCGGTTTTTATGATGGTGCTACGGAGGGTCATGCCAGGGCTAAAGAACCCCGTGCAAGTTTTAATCATTGCCTGAAGAAGAAACAAAACTGAGTAAGCTGACTCCTTGCCAATGCAGAACCACTGGACACAAGTGACATCGAAGACCTTCCTCTCTAATGCAGCACCTCAGACTACACTTCCACAGAGATAATTGATGACTTGGTCCAAACATTGCAGGCAGCCCCTCGTAAAAATACCTCTCAAAAAGCAAATCCCTAGCTCCCAGCAGGTTCCACAGTTGTGTTAGTGGAATAAGTCTAGGCGTCTATCCCAGTACCCATTCTATGGAATAGTAAGCACCCATTTTGTGCTGTTTGTGAAAGCAACACCCGCAGTGTTTATATGTGACCCTTTGAGTATAACATACTTCATCTCGTGTATTTTATCTTTCTAAGTGTTTCTCATTCCTATTGAGCACAAGACACATGCAGTGATTGTATCTATATATGTACACGCATGGCATATACCTCCTTCTCCCTCACTCACTCACTTCTATTGACGACGGGCTCTCCACTGGTACTCCTGAATAGTAAGCTTGTTTTGCACTCTGCTGCTTATATATATACTGATAAGGCATGAATAGACGTGGCAAGCATTAAATGAAATCTGCTTTTATTAAAACAAGCTGGTACTTTGCTCAAGTTTTCCATCCAGAAATGGTGCATTAAGTAGTCTCAGTTGTTCGAATTAATCTTTTTTTTATAATGGATAATAAAATCCGGCCTCTACATCCAGAGATGTACACAACCAATTATTACAAAGTTTGGAAAAATGAAAAAACAGCTGCAGCCGAGTGTCTATGACATGTGTTCGAATTAATCTAGAAAGAGGGTGTGAACTAAGTGTTGCCAACTAAGTTAGACTACTAACGGGGAACCTATGTAACTATATTCATTTCGTTGGAGGAGTTGGATCCCAAAAAAGTTAGTGCTCCTGCTTTTTTTTTTTTTTTTTGTGTGTGTGTTTCATTGCTAATTTGAAGCCTCAACGAGGAATTTACATAGATAGGCCATATGGTTCTTTTCTATATTGTCTCATTCCTCCAAACAGCACCGGTTCCCATATTCCTCCACTATGTGTAGGTGCCCAGCTTGGCGTTGCGGAACCCTAGAAGCTGTGCAGAACATGCTACAGACGCTGTCCGACAAGCCATGGAAGGTTGTTAATTAATGTGCGTGGTGATGATATGCATCAGAAGGGCAATAATGGTGTAATGGCAAATGCAGTGATGATTTGGCCGGATGAGAACAAAACTCTAAAAATAACTTGTGTGGTAAATCTGTTAGAGGATCATCATAAGTATGCAACAAAATAAGTGGCATGAATACTGGCGAAAAAATGGAGAAAATGATTGAAGTATGCAGAAGCTAGCTCCATGTGGAGGACTATCTAACAGGGACAATTTTGACTGTATCGACCAGCAGATCGAGGATGGGACCAATAACTGCCAGAATCCTACATGACAAACAACGCTAGATAACACACATGATCCGTACAGCATAGCCGCCTCTGGCCACCGTGGATCCAGCCCACCGCCGAACAGAATGATAAATCAATTGCCACAACAAATTGCCAAGCCATGTGATACGTGACCTCTGAAGTTTAAGGATTTAATTAATTAAATGGGTGTAACCCAATTAAAACTAAGTGAGGTGACCATCTTGTCCAATGCAGAACCTCAGACTAAACACCCACATATATCTCCTTGAGGACTCTGAGTTTTGACAGAAGACAAAATTTGAGAAACCAATGCCGCAGACATTCGCTCATGCACATTTCCCAGGCCGACCACGACTCAGGCTGGACCAGCAATATCCAGGGGCGCATCAGTTCATCGTCACTGATGCCTGTGTTGACTGTTTTGATCATTCTTGCTTCTAAGGCCCCTTGTCCCAGTGGCAGTCATCCTCATTCCATGGAACCACCCAACACAGTAGTTGTGGTTATAGGCCAAGTGCCAACAGCCGGACACCTATCACAGTCTACCTTCAGGATAGCGCACCCTTTGCTCAGATTCTAGAAGCCCGAGTACATCACTTCTTGTGGGGTATGTGACTCTTCGAGGATCACATACTCCATCCCACCTATAATTTCTTGCCAGATGTTTCTCATTCCTACTGCACACACTACATGCTCGAATTGCCTTAGAGGCCAAACACCGCCAAGGAAACAGTCCTTGACCACGAACCGTCACACAAAATATGCACTGACTAGTTAGATCTATATATCTGTGGACATGCGTGTCATGTATATATCACCCTTGTCCCACACTCCCTCGACCAATGTATTCATAAAGGATGACATGCTCACACCTTCTCTTGATGATGGTAAGTGTGGCTTTCGAGTATTCTGTTTATATATAATGGAGGTGGCAGGTAGCATGAAATGGATCGAAGCAACTTTATTTAAAGACTATTTATTAGCTGGTTAAAGTTTTTTCTTCAGAAGTACTATTGCGTAAAGTAATCCAATTAGTCTGGTACAAGTGTAGGAAGAAGTTGTGAACCATGTGCTTTTGTTAGACTATTGATTATGTTGAGTCTCCAACCAAACGTATGTGTTCCAATTTATAGCTAATTTGTTATTTTCTATAGTGACTGTCAATCTCAATTTGTAGTGGTGAGCGTCCATGCTCATACGAAAAAGTAGCAGGAAGCAGAACCCTAGCTTATCATATCAAAGTAGTGGCTGCTTTTACATAATTTATTTTTTAAGGCGTTCTGACCATATAGGAAATACAAAGGAAATTGTTTTCAACTGTTCATATGAACCTAAATTTCGTTTTTGAAAAAACACAAATAACTAGTATCTGGTACGCTGTAGACCCCAAAGCCTATGGTTGCCATAGTCCAATCTTCCTGTGAGCCAGGAGGCTGCCATGGTATCCAGTATCCACGATGCTTCCTATAGGTATATTCTATTAGAAAAAAAACAAGGCTTAATTAAACAAGAGTGAAGTAGTTACATGGACATGGAGTAATCTAATGTGTATTAAGACTAACTATAACATGAAGTCAGGTCGTCTGGCATTAGTAATCTCGGAAGATGAGATCTGTCAGAGCCTCTCCGTCTTCAACGCTGGTGCGGAAAAGAGACGGTGGCATGAGAGAGGTGTCAGTGATGGCTTTCAGGATGATTCAGTGCCTCCTCATGATCTGATCTTATATAGGGAGTTGATTACGGTGGATTACCTGCATGTGTTAACTTTGGTACTCATGGGCCCAATTCTTATATATAGGCATTGCCGAAGGTAGCGCACGTGAAAGGAGCGTCTGTTCCTTTTGTCTCAGTCTGGATATTGGTCCATGCCCTCCCGAGAACCAAGAGAGAAATGATGACAGAAGCACCATAAGCTAGGGGAATAGTCTGGACCAAATTGTTGAATAGACGATCCAGCATAAAGATAGAAGACGAGCTGACTATCTGGCTGTGTTCCAGATGATTAGCCTCTATGGGATAGCAGGTGTTGGACGATCTGGCAAGACGGAGATGCCTAGTGGTGAATCATCCAGTGCATATCAAAGGCTTGGCACAGCTTTCAGTTATACAAACCAGACTGTCTGGTAGAAAAGGGAATATGTATGTAGCACCAGACCATCCAAAGGGTCAAAGATTGCAAAATGGCTGCTTCAATGGCTTGTAACTAATGCCATATGATCTAGTGTGTGGCATCTTTGGCAATGGAGGATCATCTAGTGCAACACATATGAAAAATTGCAGAGTTTCCTAATGGCAATTAATAGTTAAAGAGGATGAAGACATATACATATGGGGTTACCTAACTTACAGTGTTTATTGATTATACAAGTATTTTTCTTGTGGGTCCTTTAAATTTGTAGATTACACCAGTTGCTAAGGATGCAACGCTACTCTGTTTTTGCTTAAGAGCAAGTTAGGGCGCCCACATGGCACATCATGCTAAACTAGATGATGGTTTTTCTAGTTGTTGTGTAATTTGATATTTGATCCCTGGGATTTCAGTTTGGAATTATACGTGCAACTAACCCCCCACCACCCACACACACACACACTGTCATTAGCACTCCGGTACCTTTCATGGTCGCCCCCTACGTGCCTTGTGATGCATCTAAGATGAGGAAGGGGTAAATCACCATTATGATAAAGATTGGAGCTCTAGACCGATGAATATGAATGTTGACCTTAACGGAACTGACTGCTAGGGCATCCAAAATCAAACAAAAGTTTGATGGCCCTGACTTTTTTTGTGTTTGATATGGTAATATGCAGTTTTGAACTTTTATTAGTACTACAGGAGTAAAAGACTATGTTATTGCACTAGCACTTGCACCTAGGATCTTTTTTTTTTTTTTTCGGAACAAGGATCTTTGTAATGGATGATTCGTCTTCTTCAACTCTAACAAGACAAATGCAGCAACGAGTGCATTTATGGCATATTAAGCTTTCATATACGCATTCTGAATTGATGCAATAGTCTCATGTCGAATTGAAATTGGTTGAAGACAAATGGATGCATGCATAATAGAATGGAGTAAACAGCGGTTTTCTCTTTAAATTTGTGATGAGACCACAAGCTAGGAGACACAAATAGAGAGAGACCTTTATAATACTAGTAGTCTAGTTGTGAGACACAACCTTTGAATCCATATAAAATCCAGCCAATGCTTGCGAGGAGATATAGTTTATTAGATAGACCGTATATATGTTACCTTTTCTACATCGCCAGCACCATACAACCATCAGTGTCATGTGTATCGATCACAGAAATATTATAATTATGGTATGGCATTCACTAGGATTTGGAGTTATTGGGAAAGTCATCTGCATTACTTCGTGATGGCTCCCCTGGTTCATATCTAGTTTTTGTTCTAGGCATAGATTGTTTTTCGCAGCTGGCAGATTGTTGCAGTGGAAGGATTGTGTGGATATGTTGAGGCTTCGCCAGGTACTGCGCTCGAAATTGTTAGTTACCAATTCTCTGGACTCAAATACAAAATTATGAAATTAAAATGTTACAATCTTCAAGAAACTAGATATTCGGGATATCAATAGATTTTATTTTTTTTGAAGAGAAGACCCAGATGTGTTTGTCTTTCATTGTGTAAAATCTAATATACATATCGAACAAGGCTATGGTTGCATATCTAGAACCAAAGTACACATAGTCCGTTGATGCAAGGTTCTAGTTTCAACGGTGCTGTTTTCTACTAATAAAAAATCAGTTTATGGTTCTAGGAGTGAGATTCGGATCAACGGTAATAACCTGTAGTGATGTTATGAACAGGCACAAGATCCCTGGGGATACTGAAGTAGCCGTGTTTTAATATTTACAAATAAGGTGGCAGTACTTCCTTAGCCATGAAGTTTTCATGTAATTTGCTATCCTTGCTACATGCCAGTATTTCAATAAGTTGTGAGGTTTTCTGCAGCGTCTGTCTTTAGACAGTTCCAAAATAAAAACAGTGCGTTCCGTCCGTGTTTGATCCTTCCGAGATATGGTTGGGATGTACAAGGAAAGAGATAAGGAGAGAGACAGGTGTGATAAAATGTGCAGTAAAGGGTTTCATATTTTGTTTATATACTGGAGACATAGATGGTTGGGATGTACATGGATTCTGATATCTGGCCTCAACTAATAGAGGTGGTCCACATCAGGCATCTGCCTAGCCTCCATTTTCGTAGGTGGTCCACATCATGAATCCACCTGCGTAAATGCATTTCATGCTCTATAAATCGATTGTAGGTGGCAGGCCATTTTCAACCGCCTCTGTAATAAAAGCCCACCTTTATAAATTCTTAGGTATTTTAGGAGAGCACTGCATTTTATGACAACCATAATTAATGGTTAGGTAATGTCTCGCGAAATCATTTTGTAGTAGTGCAGTGTTGCTTTAGTTAAGTTACAGTGTCATAACCTCTAAAATAAGAGTGAGGGAGAAAGTTATTAGTAAAATGGAAATGTTATCGATCAAGATTTGTAAATTTTCAAGGCCTTGTACTTTTATGAGTTTTTCATTCATTAATAGGTTTACTGTAGGCTCTCACAACATATAAAAATGTCTTTATTGGTTTTTATGCAGAAGTTGTTATGTAATGAAAGTTACAGATGCATTTGTTGTTCCAACTGAATCTAAAGATGGAAGAACAAATGAGTTTGGATACAAGTCATCACTATGCCTTAACAGCTAAAAGCAGACACCTCAACTAGTGACTCGGAACTGAAACATGTCACTAATAATCACGTTAGTAATGCAATGCGTCACTGATTAACTCTTACCCATGCCCCTAGAACAAGACGTGTCCCTAATAACAAGATATCAGTGACTCTTTACTCAAAACAAAAAGAAAGATATTAGTGACTCTTCCTACGAAAACGTGTCACTGGTAAGAGAAGTGACGTGTTTTGTCTGGACGTGTCACTAATACAAAGACATATCAGTGAGTCTTCTCAACAATACTCGTCCACGGGTATTAAAAAGTGGAGTCTTCTCAACAATACTCATCACGGGTAATAAAAAAGTGATGCATGTTGTCCGGACATGTCACTCTCATATGAACAGTTTAGAAGTTAGTGGCTAAACCGATTTGGTTTCGTGCACGAGTAATATTTGAGAGTTTTCCAATATATCAATATCAAATTCTAATTTGACCTTGCATTATAACGGTGCTAGGATCTTTTGCAACCTATATTGTATAATAGATGCTTCAATCTCTGGTAAAGTAAATTAAAGAGATCAAGAAGTCACTAGTGCACTATAGTACACCCTGGGCTACAATCAGTGCGTCACTCAGTAACAGATGAGTTTTTCAATTAAAATGGGTTGGAAAAAGGTTTTCTGTTAGTTGAATCAATATAAGCCATCCTGCGAATGCTTGGTGAGCGATAGTTTAGATGGACCCTATGATACCTTCTTCCCCAACAGTGCCATGAGTATCGTTCATATCTATTGTAGAGGCAGTATATTGAAACACAAATCATGGCAGACCAACAAGTTTTTTATCATTTTGTTTTCTTGTTGACACAAAGGATTGGGTGGTACTGCGAAGATATGTGTTAGCATAAAGAAACGGCCTAGCTGCTTAAAAGATCACAAAGGTGCTTATTCCAGCATTCATTCTGCTGACCATGGTCTAGAGACGAGATGGAAGCCCAATGGGTCCAGAGACTTCGAGTGCATTTGAGTTCCTTTACCTTCAGCCCCAACGACGTGATATGTATGTACATGTAAATCAATGATATTTTGGTTCATCTTGTTCCTCTAAAACATAGGAAATGTACACTACACTACATATGCATTCTATCCCGCTTTTATTATGTAGCTTTCTATCAATTGTGATCTATGTGAATGAACCGTCACTGCAAAGATTAATTTGAAATCATTAGATCAAATAAAAAGCAAGCCAACAGAGTTGTGTAGAAACATTACAAATACAATATCCTCAATCCCACAACTAATAACAATTAAAAAATGTTGTAAATCAAACTTTAAAACATCAGCTATAAGCCGACTGCAAAAGAAAGGAGAATCGAATTATAATTGCCGATAAACTTCACATAGCATTTCTTTTATTTGCCTCTTCAATCTGTGTTGCAGCAGAATCGCTGTCCATCATAGGCGCAATGCTGCACTGGTTTTGATCGTGGTGAAGGCGTGGAGTGATACATCAGGATTAGGATTCAGCGATATCTTACCAGATCGATCACTCACTCAGAGTGCAAACTGGTGGACATCTGGACTGCTAGCCAGGGCTCCAGGCAGAGTATGGACCGTGGACGAGAAACTGAATCCCCATCTCCCCAGTGTTCACAGAAGCTCTTGACCTTCATCCAAGGCCCTGGCTGCCATCATTTGCTCCCATGCATCAAGTCGATGAAACTCTATGCTAAACAGAGGTACCATCTGCACGGTGCTTGTCTTCTCTGTCGGTCTGTGTACTCAAAAAAACAGAGATGCAGAAGCAAACACCGTGGCTGCCAGGTCTAGGCACAAGGGGAGGCCGCCAAACCTCACCATATTGGTACATCGTCTCCCGACAGTATCTTGAGATTGGAATTATATTTGGTGCAGATGGAATTCGTTGGCACTAATCCTGACTTGCACATGTGTTTAGATTAGGTCGTTGGATGTGATCTGTTCGTTAGAACATGGGTGTGTGTGTGTCTCCCCAGTAACTATAGATTAGCGTGTGTGCACGTATTGCATGGATTGGTGGAGTTAGTCTCCAGGTTGCTAGTTGCATGCATAGGCAGTAGAGCAGCTGGTGGCTTGTGGTCAGCTCAGAGGATGGTTGCTTCGTCCATACAAGTGTGTGGCTCGTGTGCGAGAGGAGGCCGGTTTGTGCGGATTGTGCATACGTGCGCGTGAGACCCGGCTGGAGTTTGTTGCTCCCGGCAGTGCATCGCCTGGGTCTAGTTGAATAGAAGAAGAAACAACGGTGTTCGTCACCGGTGGGGCGTTCGGCGCCATGTGGCGGGCATTCGTCGCCCACCAAATCATGTTCTTCGTGTTCTTGTGATTGTTCGTCGGTCCTCGGTTCCAACATACTCCCTCCGTCCCTTTATGTATGTCGCCCGGGAAGCGTGTCTGTGAGGGAAACACGGTTTTCTAGAGACAAACATTTAGGGACAGAGGGAGGAATTGAGATTGGAATTAAAAAACAGTTGGAAAATATATTGTAACATGCTGCTAGCGGAATTTTTACCAATTTGGTGATGAGACCACCAGGGGAACAAAACACAGGACTTTATACTAGTAGTAGGAGTCTAGGAGTAGTACACAAATGTTGAATCAATATATATATACATAAATATATATAAAAAGAAGCAATACTTGCCTGATCCTATATATGATACGCTCTCTTCCACCACTGCCATGAGTGAGGCATAGAAGCTGTTCTAGAAACTAATATCGTGGCACACCTACAGTTGGTCAGTGTTTTTCTTAATCATTCATTTTCTATCGACACATTAGGATTTGGAGGTATCAGAAAGATGTGTAGTGCAATCGATCATGGCACTTCTTCCTGTCTAGTGCTTGTGTTCTATGCCTAATTATTCTCACAACCGGTGGATAGCCTCTTCTTTCTCTGTACCCGGACCCCCTTCGTTCTTGTTTGTTCTTGTTCTCTTTCCTTCCCGGTTTTAGTCTTTTTGTGTAATTAGTACTTGTTCCTTTTTTGAATGAACTTGCAGTAAGAGCCCCTGGCTCCTCCTGATTACTCAAAAAAAAAAGGTGGATAGCCTCATGGAACTATGGAAGGGAGTGTGGGTTGGGTTGAGGCTTGGCAAGCTTGCGAAGCAAGGTGATCTGAGTATCTGAACCACCTAACTCATCCCAAGGCAAGTCAGAGGAAAACAAAATGAGTATCAAACTGATTGTAAGCCATGGGGCATCTTTTAGAGACTGTTAAGAAGCTACGTTCGGTCCTCTTTAGCGACTGAAACTTCGCTCGCATGGATGGAAGCTGGTGGTCAAAGATAATTGAACATAGTTTCAATAGCAATGTTAACCTTTACTTTTAACAGATGTGAACGTGCAAATTCACCTGTTCTTCAGTGGTGGATGATAGATGTGATCATGTGAACATGTAAATTCATTCAGTTGAGCAGAATCACAGTACATCCCAGGCGCAATGCTGCGCTGGTCAATCGTGGTGGAAGCGTGGGGCGATAGATCAAGATTAGGATTCAACGATTGCTTACCTTATTGATCACTCACTCACAGTGCGACATGGTGGACATCTGGACTGCTAGACGGGGCGCATATAGTTTCAAATAGTAATGTTAACCTATTTTTCTCATATGCATGGAACAACATACGGAAATATCAAACAGCATGCTGCACAAGAGCCGTACAGGCAATTGAAAGATACAATATTCTTTGTAAGCAAGTGATTGCTACTTGGAAGGACGCTAGCTATAGCCTAACTTTACCATAAGAATTTTTCTGGCTAGTTCCATGCATGCCAATCTAAAAAGTTAACCCACAGTTAGCTGATCATAGTGGCGGCTGCTACGTCGCCCACGACCATGAGTCGTGCGCTCCGCGCACCCACCTATTGTAACACATATATAATTCCCTGATGAGGCACTTCTCTACAGTTGCAATCATACATGACCGAGGAAACACCCAAGAAATCCAGAGTGGCATGGACCACCTCGAAAATGTGCTCGCTAACATTCCGACAAACACCTCTGCAAATGCCGTGCTCATTTGCAACAGTAGAAGGAGAGCAGAACCCACTCCTGTCGTGACTCGTGAGTAGGGTTTAGCCACTTGATAGACTTGTTTTTGGCCCGGGCCATTTCTTTTTACAAATTAATGGGCCACACATGATATTTTTGGCCGGCATCGAATAGAGCCTGAGAATAGCCCGAATAGCGGCAATAGCGCGAAAAAGTGCAATAGCGTCGCGGCAGTTGTTTCTAGCCGCTATGGCGGCACTAGCGCGGTATTTAAAACGTGGCTTTGTACTATATAAAAATTTTATAGTGACTTTTTTTAGATAATGAAAAATTCCGGCTTCAGCCTTCTTCTTTGAAGAGGAAGCATCAGTCCAACCTAGTACATTAGCACACCCATAATTAAAACTTATTTACATGTTGAGAACTATGGTCCAATACGGTAAATGAAAGGCTATCCATGCAAGACGAAGAACTCCGTGGCTCTCGATTCGGGTAACTTGCAAGTGTCAAGAATCCATTCCTTGGCATCATCCGAGCGTTGCAGTGGAGCCCAAAACCGTAACGAGTGTGTCCCCTAAATAGAACTTGCAAAAAATGTGTGAGCTTTATTAAAAAAACATATTGTTCCAATGCACTTCAAGCAACTTGATTTTCAGGATGTTAGTAGAACCATTGCTTTTATTAGCAGAAAAAACACCCAAATGATCATTGTTTCAACAAAAAAAAGGAAAATGCATGTAGCTCAAGCTGACAAACGCAAGTCTTGCCTCTTATGGACATTGGTCACGAAGCAACGTCACCTGTCAGCAAAAGGATAACTTGAAACCAGATTACGTGATGAGTATTTTTAAATGCGTTAATATGTGTAATTAACTTTCTCATCATCTTGATGCAAATCTTGTATTATGGGTGTGGTCCAAAATAGTTCTCATCACCCTGAACCTCGATACATAGTATGCACAAAAACTAATAATCTCCCTGTCCTACTCGTAAGTCTGTATCAGCAATGTAGATGAGATGTATATGGCTGCTGCCCAGTGCAGGGCAATAGTTGTGAAGGAGAACGTGTAGACAAGTAGCTAGCTAATAAAAGTTTTCATTGAACGCTGCCACCTCCATTGATGCTTGATCTGTAGTATATTCAGGACTCCATTACTCAAGACTACGGGTGGACAAGCTCGTCATCTTAGACTACATAAGAATATGTAGATAGAGGGTAGGTGTGACTGTGAGGAACAAGGATGATACATGCCATGCATATTCATGCATGTGCATACATATATCGATCTAGCCAGTGCATGTCTCTTGTGCGATAGGAATGAGAAGCACCTGGAAGGAGAAAACAAGCCGAGTGAAGAATGATGACCTTTAAGAGTTGCATATCATCGCAGGTGTACAACATGTGGCAGAGAAACAGCGCAAAGGAGGCAGACACTAAAGAGAGAAAAGGGCGTGAGAAGAGTGAACCTACTGCCTGCCTTGGAAGAAAAGCTTGTATAATTCAGAGAGATGGAGTGCAAGTACATGAAAGCCTGGTTTACTCTGCCTTTTGGAGGGCATTTTAATGCAGATATAACTATATATAAATGATTATTTTCTCATTCCTATCCTTTAATTTCCTTCTCATGCCACTGAATTGAAACCTCAGTCTGCATGAATGTCTTAGATCCATATACCATTTGTTCAATCATGCTCCAATCAGATAGCTGATTAATTATAGCTCAGGCGTGGCAGTACATGTAAACTTATATACACTAAGATTAGATAAAAGTAATTATTATTCTTATAACTAGATTCGTGGAACTATTTAGTGCAATATGAGCTCGCGTACACTCATGAGTCACGTTAGGCCCGATCTCTTCCTCCTCGCCAGCACAACCCGATGGCAGGAGCCTCCATCGCCTCCACCCCGCTGCTCTCAACCGCACACGCTGCTGCTGAGAAGGACGAGTGGAAGGAGAGGGAGCCACTTGTGTGAGCCTCTGTGTATGTGTATAATGCAACACAATAATGGGACAACTTACTATATATATACTACTTTTGAAGGAAAACCTCTATCGAGAAGCAGCTAGCCAGTAATAGTTTTCAATGAATGCTGCCACTTCTATTCGTTCATTGGTTAGTTAGTGGTATATATAAGCAGCGTAGTCTGAAACCACGCTTACCACTATTCAAAACTACACGTGCATGAGCTCTTGTCGTCTTATTATAAGGATATGTAGATAGAGGTAGCGAGGGACAAAAATGACACATGCCTTATGCATATGCACGTATAGATCGCCTTGTGCAATGGGAATGAGAAACACCTGGAAAGAAACAACGGGCCGAGCAAACTATGCTATGCGTGAACAGTCGCATATCATCATAGGTAGTCTTGGTTCGAGAAACAGAGCAAAGGGGACACTAGTGAGAAAAAGGAGTGTGGGATGACAGAAGGAGAATATAGTGTGCCTGTTGCCAGCTTTCTAGGAGGACCAGACCACTGGACTACCTGAGATAGTGAAAGCAAGCTTGTGTATGACCCAAGAGATGGAGTTGCAATTACCTGAAAGCCATTTTTGCCTTGCCTTCTTGAAGGCATATTAGTGTAAATATAATTAGTTAACTATATATAAATAGTTACTCTAACGTTGGCTTTTTCCACGTGCCGCAGAGTAATCAAGGATCGTCTATGTTCGTGGGAGTCCAATATGATGTGCTGCTTTGCAGAGGATCGATGGTCATCTATGTTCCATATCAGCACCAAATTGACCTCCAACTCAATGACTACTTAATGGCACTTGACTACTTAATCGAGGCCAGATAGCATCATTGACGACATAGAGTGCCCACCAAAAACCTTAATTAATACCACTGCCTATGCTTTTGTGACGCAATGCGGACACAGAATTGGCGCAAGTTAGGGAGACACGTCCGACGCGACGTCCTGTCCAGTAGGCATACTGCTACTACTTGTCAATCATATCAAATTACTAGCTGGTTTTGCATATAATTTTCCTTTTAAATTTTTTTACTACTGCTAATATATGAATATTAGTTTCCCTTTTAAAAAAACAAATAACTTTAAAGTCAAACGATTCCCAAAATTGTTCCAATTTAAATATCTAGCTAGGATGCAGGACCCAACCCAGCAAGCCACCAATCTTCCTCTGCTCCAGTAGGCTTGTGGAAACAACACTCACCATAGAAGTCACCAATATCTAGCTAGCATATATAGTGGAAACAACACTTACCATGCAAGAGTAAGTGTGCAGCTGTGTTGCCTTATTAATAGGAATAATAGAGGGATACAATGAATGTGTTGTCTGCAATAGGAATGTGAAGTGTACCAGGAAAGAGAAAAGCTAGGGACTGGCTGATGAAGTAGGATATGGTCAAAGAGTTTCATATCCTCAAAATAACTCAGCAGCTTGTTGGGCTAGCCGTACTAACAGAGTGCTGGAGGGCCCTGGTCTCTACTCTCTAGACGAGCGATCCATCAAGACTCGAAGTGGTGCAGCGCTATATATATATGGCCCCTGAAACTTGTTGCCTTCACCGTGCCACAGAGCTGGATGGTGATAGCACAACCTTCAATTTCACTGTGTTTCCAAGCATAAGAGCGCTCCTGCTTACCCAGTTCGGTTTCTTCTTCAGGCACTAAAATGGGCATTAAGTTCTTCGGCCCCCACGTGACCTCCACAACACCATTATCGTGCAGGCAATTAGCAGACGGAGTGCTGATTCAATTATCGGTTTATATTCGTGGCATCCAGCTGCTAGCTTCTCCCCCATGGAGCACCTGCAGCTAATACTGTGGCGATTTAACTATTATGGATCAAACATAACCAGTGGAATATGGGTCCGCCACCGCCCATCACTTATTTAACCCTCATTTATTGTTTTGGTAAATAAATTTTCAAAATATATTCATACTAAATCAATTGTTGTGTTAGTAGTGCTTTCTTATTGGTAACTAGGAATCCCTAGTTCGCTATTCCCTGCGCTAAACTGTGATTTACTTCATTTGTGGCCGACTATCATGTACAATAACATTTTACTTTCAAGTTTAGAAAGCAAAATATGTGCCATATATCAACAGCTGGCACACATGGATAACATTGTTTGCTGGATGAGTTCGTATCCTGTGCCTCTTTTTCTATCTTGGAAACGATAATATATATGTGGCGAATTAACACTCTGTCTACACAACGTGTATTGCAACAGAATAATGGGATTACTTAATGGGAGAATTATCTCTATGGCCCTCCGAAAAACATTTTGGATCTCTATGACCTTTTTTTTTTTTCAAGTTAGTTGTATGGCTCTGGAAATTTCTTTGATACCTCTATGGCCTTGTGTTAGGTCTGTAAGCCTATTCTGTTAGAGTTTCCACTTCTTGACACGTGAAAATACAGTATTGCCCTATAGTTCATACAGTAGCGTGAGGACAAGAGCCTGTTTAGCCGCATGGAGGAATGGGAGGAGATGGCGCCCGAGTTCAGGTGGCCTCTGGTGTGCCGCGACGGGCGCGCCGTGCCGGGCAACGGTGGCAGTGGACACGGCCGCGAGGCGGGCGGCAGCAGCTACCGCGCGTGAGGCGCTCGAGGCGGTGGCGACCAGGAGCACCTCCAGCGCCACAAGCCCCGTAGCGGCGGGCAGGCCTGCTCCACGCCGCACCCACGGCGCCTGGAGCAGCTCCCTAGCATGCGCGCCCACGGCGCGTAGGGCGGACCTGCGCCAAGCGGCGGGCGCGCCCTGGCACCTCCCGACGCCCCTCTGCCGCCAAGGATGGAAAAGAAGGGCAAAAATACAATTTGATTTCACTCTCAAGGTTCCTGATGCAAGTTTGCCGAGAAAGAATGTTTCTAGATCTGGGCTTAGTTAATTTCTAAAAAACTCTAGGGTTCATGATACAAATTTGTTTTTCACGTAAACCCCAAGGAAAATGCGGCATTTATTTTTATTTTTTTTCCAAGGGGTAAAACGGTATTTTTACACATCACTTAACACCGTTAAGGGCCAAAACTTGACGGAAGGCCATCGAGCTAACAAAAAAATTTCCAGGGGCCATACAGCTAACTTTGAAAAAAAAGGCCATAGAGATCCAAAGTGTTTTTCGGAGGGCCATAGAGATAATTCTCTCTTACTTAATGTTGAATCAATATATATAAGGCAAGCAATCCTTGCCTTGTGTGTATTGTCTAGTTGGATCCTATATATGATACATTCTCTTCCACCACTACCATGATCGAGTGAGACATAGAAGTTGTACTAGGAAATAAAATCATGGCACACCTATGGGTCAATTTTTATCATAATCATTCGTTTTGTGTCGACACACTAGCTAGGATTTGGAGGTATCAGAAAGATGTGACCCTGGTGACCCTTCGGTTACCGGTCCATGCAGTGCTTGTGTTCTATGCCTGTTTCTCACAATCGGCAGAATAGCCTCTTCTTTCTCTGTGCCATGATCTGTCAGGCTTCTCGCCTGTCCTTTTTCAGTCTTTTTGTGAGGGCTCATCCAAGCTAGAAGAGGTTCATTTGCACTTTGTAGTGTTATTTCTACAGACTCATCCTGCATTGGTAAATCTGATGATCCAACTTCACATATGTGGTTGCTGTGGTGCTCCTTAAATTTAGTGATCACAAATTAAGCCTGTAGCTTGTGATCAACACTCAACCAGACTTAGCTTATACGGTTGGGGTTGTCAGTCGTCGTATGGAGGGTCCAAGGGTGTAGTCACATGGGCGTCGCAGAAGCAAAGGATCGTTGCCTTATCTTCATGCGAAGCTGAGTATGTAGCTGCAGCAGCGGCAGCGTGTCAGGGCATATGGTTAAGCCGTTTGATTTCAAATCTAATGGGAACTAAGGAGGAGCCAGTGAGACTGCTGATGGACAATATGTCAGCCATAGCACTCAACAAAAATCCAGTACATCATGATCGAAGTAAACACATCGACACAAGGTATCACTTCCTTCGTGAATGTATTGAGGAGGGCAAGGTGAAGGTAGAGCATGTCGGGACAGGTGATCAGGTTGACATTTTCACAAAAGCTCTGGGACGAGTGAAGTTTGTGGAGCATCGGAGTTCACTTGGCGTCTACAAGGCGCAGTAGAGTTTAGGGGGAGAATTGTCAGCCAAACTCTACATAGAGTCCTTGTAATCTAGTCATTAGATTGAGTCGTGTTCGGTTTGGTCAGTAGCGGATGAGCGTGGCTGGTGGCGTGCCTGGTCATAGCATGTCCCAGGTGTCCCGGTTGTTCATGCCGTGGCGAGGCTTGTGCATGTGGCGGTGTCCGATCAGGACGAAGCACGAGTTCGTCACGGCAAGGGACTTGTATCAATCGAGTCTGTATAAATACAACCATGAATAAACACAAAAAGTCGCTAGGTTCGGCGGCGTCAAATTCTCTTATTGTTGCTTAACTTGTTTCCATCTGCAATTTATCCGATCATGTAGAACACAGCACCGAGGACACTCACCGCGTCGTGATCGCCACGCCGCGGACATTGTCGCGTTCCAGCCGTTAAGTAGATCGAGTTCCAACAATATAACATGTAGTGATGTTATGAACAGGCACGAGATCTTGGGGGATACTGAAGTAGCCGTGTTTTAATATTTGCAAATAAGGTGGCAGTACTTGCTATCCTTGCTACATGGCAGTATTTCATATTATTGAAATATGAATGTTGACCTTAACCGAACTGACCGCTAGGGCATACAAAATCAGACAAAAAGTTTGGTGTAATGTTTGATGGCCACAACTTTTTTTTTTTTTTTTTTGTGTGTCTGATATAGTGATATGCAGTTTTGAACATTTTTATTAGTACCTCAGAAGTAACAGGTCTATGTTACTCCACTGGCACTCGCACCAAGGATCTTTGTAATGGATGATTCGTCTTCTGCAACTGTAACAGGACAAACGCAGTGACCCAGTGCATTTAAAGCATATTAAGCTGTCATATACGCTTTCTGAATTGATGCAATACTCTAATGTATACTAGAATTCGAATGGAGTAAACAGCAAGCGGTTTTTTCTTTAAATTGGTGATGAGACACAAGGAGACACAAAATTGAGAGAGACCTTTATACTACTAGTAGTCTAGTTGTAAGACACTACCTTTGAATCCATATAAAATCCAACCAATGCTTGTGAAGAGATGTAGTTTATTAGATAGTTCTTATGTTACATTTTCTACACACCAGCACCATACAACCATGAGTGTCATGTGTATCGATCATAGAAATAGTATAATGATGGTATGGCGTTCACTAGGATTTGGAGGTATTGGAAAAGTCATCTGCATTACTTCGTGACGGCTCCCCTGGTTCATATCTAGTTCCTGGTCTAGGCATAGATGGTTTTCACAGCTAGCGGATTGTTGCAGTGGAAGGACTGTGTGGTTATGTTGAGGGTTGAGGCTTCGCTAGTGGTCGAACTCGAGCACCTAAACTTGTGGTACTTGTGCATGGGACCGTGCCAAATACATGGCATCATGCCCATATTGGCACTGGCACTATTTGTTGTTCGTGTCTTAGCTTTAGAAAACAAATGGTACTTCCCATGGGTAAGAAAACAAATGCCACTTCTGTGTCTCTACACTCAGCGTTTACACCAGCGATATTGCTGATGAGTAAGAAGAATGCATTGTACTTATTTCCCTTCTTTGGTCTTTTATATTACTCTCAAATTAATTTACACTTAGCTTCGTCATGCATGTGGCGGCAGCTAATACAAAGTCCTCCTCCTTCACATTCGCTCTAGGAATGGAATGGATTTGTGCATCGGCTGCTCGAAGTGTGTATCCCAGCAGCAACATCGGAAGCTAGCTCATTGAAGGCATACTCAGGGTGACGGGCTGGCAGCATATCCAATTGCCAATTGTCGGTGGCAGCAAAGACATGGTCTTGGTTCTCAGCCTTTTTTTTTAAAAAAAATGCAATTGTTCACAAAGGCAGGCAGCGGCCGGCTGAATGCCCCATCAGAACTTGCAAATTCATCTGTTCTTCAGTGGTGGATGATACATGGGCGAGAGCTTACTAAAAGTTATGCCAATTATTATTTACCAATTCTCTGGACTCAAACACAAATTTATGAAATTAAAATTTTACAATCTTCAAGAAACTAGATATTCGGGATATCAATAGATGTTTTTTTTTAAGAGAAGGCCCAGTTGCGTTTGTCTTTCATTGTGTAGAATGTATGATACATATCCAACAAGGCTATGGTTGCATATCTAGAACCAAAGTAAACATAGTCCGTTCATGCATGCATGGTTACTAGTTTTCACTGTGCTGTTTTCTACTGATAAAAAATTACTCTGTGGACATCTTAACACAGTTTATTGTTCTATGCTTAGAATGCGATTCGGATCAACGGTAATATAACATGTAGTGATGTCATGAACAGGCACGAGATCCCTGGGCGATACTGAAGTTGCCGTGTTTTAACATTTGCAAATAAGGTGGCAGTACTTGCTATCCTTGCTATATGCCAGTATTTCATATTATTGAAATATGAATGTTGACCTTAACAGAACTGACCGCTAGGGCATACAAAATCAGACAAAAGTTTGGTGTAATGTTTGATGGCCACAACTTTTTTTTTGTGTGTCTGATATAGTGATATGTAGTTTTGAACTTTTTTATCAGTACCTCAGGAGTAACAGACTATATGTTACTCCACTAGCACTTGCACCAAGGATCTTTGTAATGGATGATTCGTCTTCTGCAAAACAAGACAAACGCAGTGACCCAGTGCATTTAAAGCATATTAAGCTGCCATATACGCTTTCTGAATTGATGCAATACTCTAATGTCGAATTGAAATGGGTTGAAGACAAATGGACGCATGCATACTAGAATGGAGTAAACAGCAAGCGGCTTTTTCTTTAAAGTGGTGATAAGACACAAGGAGACACAAAATAGAGAGAGACCTTTATATATACTACTAGTAGTCTTTGTAATTAAGACACTACCTTTGAATCCACATATATCCAACCAATGCTTGCGAAAAGATATAGTTTATATTAGATAGTTCGTATGTTACCTATTCTACCACACCAGCACCATACAACCATGAGTGTCATGTGTATCGATCATAGAAATAGTATAATAAATTATGGTGTCGCGTTCACTAGGATTTGGAGGTATTGGGAAAGTCATCTGCATTACTTCGTGATGGTTTCCCTGCTTCATATCTAGTTCTTGTTCTATGCATAGACTGTTTTCGTAGTTGACAGATCGTTGAAGTGGATGGATTGAGTGAATTGGTGTCTTAGCTCAAGTGCAAAAAATTACATTGTAAGTTTTTTAGAAAACGAATGAGATTTCTGATGTCTCCACACACGGCGTTTACACTATTACACATAATGTCAGCGATATTTCTGATGAGTCAGAAAAATGCATTGTACCTTCTTTGGTTTTTATATTACTCCCGACTTAATTTACACTTAGCTTCATCATGTGGCGGCAGCTAATACAAACTATGTGTCCTCCTCCCTCACATTTGCTCCATGGATGGAATGGATTTGTGCATCGGCTGGCAGCATAGCCACTGCCCATTGAGGATGGCAGCAGAGTCATGGTGTTGGTCCTCAGAATTTTTCCAAAAAATGCAATTGTTCACAAACGCAGGCATAAGAGGCCGGCTGAATGCGACATGTGAACGTGCAAATTCATCTGTTCTTCAGTGGTGGACGATAGATGTGAACGTGTAAATTCATTCTGTAAACCAGAATCACTGTGCATCATAGGCGCAATGCTGCACTGGTCGATCGTGGTGGAGGCGTGGTGCGATAGAGCAGGATTAGGATTCAACGATTGCTTTACCAGATTGATCACTCACAAGTGCAACTTGGTGGACATCTGGACTGCTAGACGGGGCGTCAGGCAGACAACAGACCGTGGACGAGAAACTGAACCGCCATGTCGCCCAGTGTTGACAGAAGCTCTTGATCGACCTTCATCCTAGGCACCCATGCATCATGTGGATGCAACTCTGTAGACAGTACCATTAGCATGGTGCTTGTCTTCTCCGTTTGTCTTGTTAGAGAATAGAAATAGGCATAAGCATTGACTAGATGTGCATGTGCATGATCTATAGAAATAGGCATACGCATTAACTATTTGTGCATGTGCATGATCTATAGTGTAGCTTAACCATACAATGTAACAAGCACTAGAGTTCAGGATGACCACTCTTGTAACCAATGGTTGTAAGCCACACACTAGAGTTCAGGATGACCACTCTTGTAACCAATGGTTGTAAGCCACGGGAGGGGCAATTCCTCCCCAATATAACATGCAACCGAGGGCCAAGGCAAGGTATCCTCGTTCACTCCATTTTACATGGTATCAAAGAGCCTCAAAAATCCTCACGGATAGATCCTATGGCAACTCCCTCCGATGCTGCTGCTGCCTTCTCCTATGGCTTTTTCAACCACCAACGGAGAAGCTCACCCGCGGCAACCACACCATGTGGCTCGCTCAAGTCACAGCCACGCTGCAGGGCGCCCAGCTTTGGAGTTTCACAAAACCCACCTCCAAGCCCCCCTCCCCGAGTTCCGGGAGGCTGACCGCCGCCGATCTTTGTGGCGGGCAAGAAGGCGGAGCCGACCATAAATCCGGCCTATGAGAAGTGGTTTGCCAAGGACAGCCAAGTCCGCGGGTACCTCTTATCATCCCTCTCAAAGGATGTCTTCTCCCAGGTCGCGTCTTCCACCATGGCGGCGGAACTGTGGGAGAAGATCCACACTCTCCAGGCGTCGCAGTCCCGCGCCGGATCATGACCACACGGATGGCCCTCGCCACCACGCGGAAGGGTCGCCCACCGTGGCGGAATACTTCACCACCATGAAGGGCCCGGCCGACGAGATGGCGGCGGCAGGCAAGAAGATGGATGACGACGAGATTGTCTCCTTCATCCTCATGGGGGTTGGAGCGAGAGTTTGAGGCGGTCACCGCTGCGGTGGCAAACCGGGCCGACCCGATCTCTCTCCCGGAGCTCCGGCTCAACTTGTGAGCCACGAAAAAGGCCGTGGAAATCCACGATGGCGGCTCTCCTTCTTCCATCAACGCCGCCATGCGAAGGCGGCCGTGGTGGGGGCAACAACAACTCAAACCCCAACCGTGGCCGCGGTGGTCCAGCTGGTCGTGGAGGAGGAAACAGTCGTGGTGGCTTCCGCGGTGGCAAAGGCCGCGGGGGTGGCGGCCGTGGACGCAACTTCCAAGAAGGCGTCATCTCGCAAGTGTGCGGCAAGGAAGGGCACACTGCTTAATCCGCTACAACCGCTACAATCCGTCCCTACACCGGTGTGCCACCGAAGAGTGTGTCCTCGACAACAACTTCTGTGCTACTTTCCTCCTCCGATACATTCACACAGTAATGCTCCCACCTTACTACACTAGAGTGCTGCCAAGCGAATTCTACGGTATGTCAAAGGTACTCTAAATTTTGGCCTCAAGATCAAGCGGTCTGGTTCTAGCATGGTCAGTGCCTTCTCAGATGCAGACTGGGCTGGTTGTGTTGATGATCGCCGATCCACTGGGGGGTTTGCGGTATTTTTTGGACCTAATCTAGTCTCATGGAGTGCTAGAAAACAACCTACAGTGTCACGGTCCAGTACCGAAGCTGAGTATAAAGCTTTGGCAAATTCAACGGCTGAGATCATATGGATTCAAAAGTTGCTATCTGAACTAAGAATCCCTCACCCCCCAGTTGCTCGCTTATGGTGTGATAATGTTGGAGCCAGATATCTGTCAGCGAATCCAGTCTTCCATGCGAGGACTAAACACATTGAAATCGATTTCCATTTTGTTAGAGAAAGAGTAGCACAGAAGTTGCTTGACATCGATACATTCACACGGTGATCAACTAGCGGATGGTTTTTACCAAGCCTCTCACGGTGCTCAAGACAAGAGAATCCAGGTCCAATCTCAACCTCGTGCGTGGCTGAGATTGAGAGGGGATGTTAGAGAATAGAAATAGGCATAAACATTGACTAGATGTGCATGTGCATGATCTATAGAAATAGGCATATGCATTAACTATTTGTGCATGTGCATGATCTATAGTGCACCATTTGAGTCAGGGGTTCCTAACACGGTCGGTCACCTCCGCCAAAGCGGAGCCCCGAGGGAGTTTTGGAGTGGATCCGGAATTGAGCGTGGGATTAATTGCAACAATGCTCCATAAATGGAATTCACCAACCTCTCTATTAGGGGAGGACTCCTCCCTATTTATAGTTTTACAACATCAAGTAAAGTGGGATTACATGTTTGCCCCTCGTGATTCCTCGCATATTCCTCCAGATCTACAAATAGCATCAACCAATATCGTACTTGTACATGAGTTGCCGCCTTCGCTCCCCGGACCCACGCGACGGCCCACCTCTCCAGGACCGGGGCCTCCGCGTGTCCCTCCGGGATTCTCGCCTTTTGGGTTCGCCGCGACGTGTACCCTCCGCGACCTCTCCCCGGAGGTAGGGCTGCGGAGGTGTCGCCCTCCGCTAACCCCGCCTCGATCGGGGAGATCTGTCCGTGTGTTGAAGTGGAGCGGCGCGACTGATGCCTTCGCCTTCTCTGGCGGCGGAGGTCCGCTGCCGCATTCTCCCGCATAGAACATAAAATCCAAACGGTGAAATTGTCGCCGCCGGGCTCCGCGAGGGTCCTTCGTGGTCGTGAGACACCTCCGCTTGTATCGGGGGGACCGCTCCCCAACAGTTCCCCCCCTGGGAGCGAATGGTCGCAAGCGGAGGCGTGCCTTCGCTCTCAACGATTTGCAATATAGCGGAGGTGTTGAGGGTCCTTCCCCCGGGACGATTCCGTGAGGGACCTTCGCGTTGTAGATTTTGAATCGTCGCGATCGCAATGGACAAATTGGCTCGCAACCCAATGTTGAGGTGACCGTTTTACGCCCGTTGGTCACAAAATGTTCATTTGGGATGCGAAGGGTCGAAGGTTGGTACTATAAAAGGGGCCTCCCCCCCCGGTGAGGCCTCACCCCACCATCGCTTTCGCCTTTCTCCTCGCTTGCCTTCTGCGCGCTCTCGCCTTTTTAAACTACGCTTGCTTTTGCTCGCGCTCAGCTAGCCCTTGCGACTTACGTAGGTGCATGCGTGCGTGTCCCAAGCCGCCTAGCGTAAGGGGTCGTCGCTTCCCCGTCGGGAGCTCTACGGTCCATACGCGGAGCTCTTGCCGTATCGTGCTAGCCAATACCTTCGCCTCTTTGAGGATTGTATGCTAGACGCAGCCGCACAAGATCCGGAGGAGACCCTATCCGACGCCGAAGCCTCCGTTGGTGACCTCATGGCTCGTGAAGAGGCTGATGCTATCTGAGCTCTGGCTCGCCGAAGATGACTCAAGCGATGCTCGGCCTCCGCGAAGGGATATATCGGAAGCGACCAGAAGTGAAGCTCCCTCAAGGCGCTGCGGTAGCTACCGGAACCGCAAATCGGTGGGGCATTGTCTTTAGGGATTTCTTCACTGCGGGCTCCGCCGCCCTACTACTCATTCCTGGCATGCGGTGTTGGAGTCGCTCGAGGTGCAGATTCATCGGCTCACTCCCCATGCATTCCTTGCGTTGTCGAAGTTTGCGTGGCGGTGGAGTCTTATGGCGGAGAGGTGGATACGAACACCTTCGTCCGCTTCTTCGAGCTTCACAAGCAACCGAAGACTCGAAAGATGCCCGATGGGAGCGAAAGAGGCTTCAATTTGGATGCTGCACTTTCAGCCCTCGTCGTTATCGGGGTGAGGAGAAAGCGGAGATCTCCTACGCCCGTAAGAACAAGTGGGAACCCGGTGGATGGATTATTGGTTCTACGCCAAGTCTCGGAGGACGAGGAAGATGGTTGACGGGGAGGAGGTGTCTCGGTGCCCTTCGGCCCAGTGCTGGTTCCCGTAGACATCGCCTCCTACCTGATCCAAATGAAGAGCAGATCGAAAGGAGGGAAAGGTGTCGCTGCCGCTCCCCGCCGCGTGTCGTTATTCGAGGGCGCGACTTGGTGGAGGAGATGTGCGCCGCCAAGTATTCTCCCCTCGGCGCCACAAGGACCCGTTGGTAATAGAACGGGTTAATCTTCCCGCTTTTTGGGGATGCGGAGATGGTTCCCTTCCCCCCCTCGGTGCCCGCCTCCCGAGGGTGTTAGTGCCGATGCCTTTGTAATGCGGGTGGAGATGGAGGCCCGTGGAGTTGCCGGGCGCCATCTCAATGAAAGAATTTCTCAAGACGGATGTCTCTCAAAAGGGACCATGCCCCGTGCGAATCGCTTTTTGAGGAGATGAAGGTGGAGTACGGTAACCACAAGGTTCCCGGCAAATTGATTGGCGGATGTTAAGAGGCGTGAGGATGAAGAAGCCGCCAAGCTAGCGAAGGCGGCCGAAGAGAAGGACTCACGCGCGCGCCTGCCGGCGAAAGAGAGAGGCTCCCCCAGCTACACGGGGAAGACAAAGAAGAGGAAGGTTGAAGGCGCACCTCCGCCGCCCCGCAGCCCTTTCTGCCGCAACCCGCCAAGGAGGAGGCCAAGAAAAGAAGAAGATGCCGGCCCGTAAGCAAGTAAAAAGATCCGAAGACGCCGGAGGGCCGAGGCTCCTAGCGGTACCGGCAAAGAGGCCGGAGAAGATGAGGGATCCGCCGCTAGGTCCTCGGGCGCCGCCCTTCCTTTGATTGGTGGCGGAGGGGTTTCTTCCGCCCTTGAGAGTTGGGTTGGTCTCTCCCTCGCCAAGGAGTGTCGCCGGGCTTTCTTTGGCGAGGCCATGTCGAGGTGTCGAAGGCCATGCCCGACCCCATGGCCGACTTTCAAACATCTAGTGACAGCTCCGCCGGCTCGTGCAGTAGGGAGGGCTTGGGGAGCCAGGCTGATCAGTTGCTTCGCGGCAAGGTGGTCGTTGAAGAGGTAGCGGCTGTTTCTACCTCCGACGACTCTTTCGTGCCGCGCCGGCCGGTGTGAGCCCGACTTACCCACAGTCATGCAGAGCTTCAGCGCCATTCATGATGCCTCCAAGGGCAAGGGTGTTGAAGAGGAGAACTCCGCTGTGAAGGCTGCGAAGGCGGCGGAGGTATTGGAGGTTTTGCGCACCGGGGCCGCCTCCGCTCACGCCGGAATTGGGGGTATGTTTTGTTTCTTATTTTGCTTCTTGTTTTAGTTTGTTGTTGTTTATCTAACTCTTTTTTGATTCAGATGGTGGCGGAGCTGGTGCTAGCCTTGGCCTGGGCTCTCCTCAAGTTGCCGCGGAGGGTGACTTAAGTGAGTGGTGTTTCATGTTTCGCTCGCTTGTTTTTTATTATACTAATTTTGTGATCTTGTCTGATATTCTGATTAGATACCATATTCAAATATTTTTCAGAAGGCGACGTCTACGATGTCTTCGGGAAGGCTATAGACCGAGCATTTCGGTGCGGAGATGTCCTCTTCCCGTTTTCTTTCTTCTCTTGATTTGTTGATGTAGTTTTAATATTTGTGTTCTGATTTTTCACGAGATGACTACTAGCTTGGGTGTGTTCGCGCTAAGGTTCATCAGGAACTTGTAGCGCGAGACAAAATTCTGGTTGAGTTGAAGGCGAAGCTCTCCGCTTGGTCCGAGGAGAAGGTTTCCTTGGAGAAGCTTGTTTCGGAGGAGCGGGAGCTTCGCCAAGCGATGGAGGTTTCAGCTGCGGCTAAGGAGGCGCAGGACTTGCTAGTTTCCCGCGCGGAGGGTGCTGAAAAGGCTCTGCGCGAGATGGAAGCTAAGCTTGAAGAGGCCAACGCTAGCCTCACCTCATCGCGGGCGCACGGCGGAGCGGCGAAGCGGCTGGACAGCATTTATGCGTCTGTACTTCGTTGCTCATTCATATGCGAGGCCGTGACCTCCGTTAGGCGCGATTGTGGCGCCCTTTCCGAGAGGGCGGGGAGTGCCGGCGTCCTATCCTGGATGGCGAAGAATGTGGCCAAACTTCCCGAAGTGTTGCGGGGGAGTGTTTGACTTCGGTGCTCGGGCAGGCACGAACATCACCCGCATCCTTTGCAAGGAGGGGCATGGTGATGTGGCTCGGGTCGGGTGAAGGACACCCATCACCCGTCAAGCCCCCGGCGGAGCTTGGTGGTGATGCGCTTGAGGTTTGTTGGCTCGTTCATGAAGAAATTCTGGGCGGTCCATGGGCGGCCCGGAGGCCGCATTCCTCGCCGCTCCCCTTTTTCAGTGAGTCTTACGCTTAAGGTTACACCTTACTCTTGGTAATTTTCTTTGTTTATTGGTGTGTGACGTAGTTTCTTGTTTAGGGTGGTAGACCGGCGGAGGCTTCGCTCCCGCGGATCGAGGTCGTCGTGCAGAAGTTCAACAGATGGTGCTCCGCCACCCACTCCGCCCCGCATGAGGAATCGCATACGAGTGAAGATGCGAGGTGTAGAAAAAACTTATAGGTTTTTTATTTTTATGGCATTTAGCCTTTTTTGCGCGGATGAGAGTCTCCGCTTGTAAAAAGTATTAGCGTATTACTTGAATGAAAGCTTATTGTTTTGTTCAAACCGATGATTTCCTGCGCAGGTTCCTGAAGAGGTGCCTGCGCAGGATGTTTATCCACTTTGCTTTTATCGCGATGGTGTTTACGTTGACGGAGATCTTTGGCGTTTCTGGAGGGACACCTTCGCCAACCCTAGTGTGGATGACATGTGGGAAGACGTTTTATTTGACTTAGGTGTTGACGGTAACCAACGACATATTTTTCCCCCAACTGTCAACTTACTACCATAAAGGGAGTAAAATTAAACCTTTTATACTCATATACTTTTATCACTAATAAATTCCACTTGTAGTGTCTTGTATTTTATTTTGCAGATTTATAATAAAAGCAAGTGGAAAATCGACCAAAAGTAATGCGCCTTCCGAGAAAGCGCATTATTGCAAAACCCAAGCCCAAGAGCAAATCGACCCAAAACATCAAATGCGGGCGAGCACAGCCCGCCCACAACTTTTCGGGCGAAAGACGACACCCCACCGAGACCCGGCCGGGCCGAGCCTGGGGGTGCGCGCACCACGGTGCGGCCGCACCCTCCCCGAGGCGGTTTCGGCCCGGCCTCGGGGAGGCGGTTCGTGCACTTTCCAAACGGGGTTTCCGCCCTGCGTTGGTCGGTTTGCGCATACAAGGAAGGTTTACTGGTCGGTTTTGATGTAAATTAGCACTTAGGCCCCTCCTCCAAGTGTATAAGTAGGCCCCCTCTCTCCTCTCTCAACACACACCACTTGGAGTCCAAAAACCAGCAATCTCTCTCTCTCTACCACCTCTACCTCTCTCTCTTCTACTTCTTCTTTCTTCTTCTTCTTTCTTCTTTATTCTCTCTTAGTTAACACTTGGAGTAGAAGAGCTACAAGGAGGGCTTGTCTCCTAGAAGAAAGTGCTTTGGTAATACATCCACTCTATGGAGCATTCTTCTATTTGCAAGTCTTATATTTATGTTCTTGGCCTAACTTATGAACTAGAGTATAGTTTTGTTCATGTTCTTGTGTTGGTATATGAACTAGCATATAGTTTACATATCATAATCTTGACATGTTCATTACAGGTTCATCATCGATCATCATATGCCTAACTTGATTAGAGGTGGGATATCGGTTCGTTGTTCCTTCGGGTTTGCTCTTGTTCTAGTCCGTCCCATTCGACGAGTGGGGATCCCGGGGGACAAGAGTAGTGCTCTAATATGCGGGCATGGTGCCTCCTGTATTACGACACCTGCGGATATGAGGGCATGCCACGGTTGAGGGGGTAGGCGGCTTGGTCGTGACAAACCTTGACCGTCCCTTGAAATCCCCCACGTTCGTATGTTACGTAGGAGTTCGTAAATGCTTCCTATCGGGCCGTATGGTATCCGTGGAGTCTCCCCGCTATCCTAGACCTAACCATGATTAAATCAGTTTGCGTATGATCCTAACTATTCATTTGTATGGCCATGACTAGATACATTAGAACTACTCCATTAGGTTATTCAATTATTCATTTATTCTTTATCTATTTTCTTTATCCTTTTCTTTGGTGGATTCTTAAGTGTGTGTCACACTATCCATGAACCGTTATTGCTTACCCCTGTTATGAACATTTTGGTCTAAGCAAACACATGTTCCTCTATTCGAGATGCCATGCTAATTTATTAATCACATGCCTTCCTTTGGGAAAATATAAATAACGATACCACTGAATACTTCGGGTGAAATGCTACAATGATAGATCCGTGCGCTTTTTGGATGAATATCTAAGAAGGCAAGATCTATCCGTTGGCAGTTCCATTTCGGATCACCGACATGGTGGTTTACTTGGGAATGTCGGCGGCGCATTTCTCGACGCTCTTATTGGGGATGGGTTTTATACTGTTTCCTTTGATTGCGTTAAGAAATGCCAACAAGCATTTAAAGCGCCATTGCTTAGGGAAGGCATTGTGAAAAAAAAAAATATAATAAATAGCCGGCTATGAATATGAACTGTGTGCGTGGATACCATTTGCTCATACAGGGCTAATCTTTTATGTTTTCTCTGTTGTGGATGAAAAAACAGGATAGTGTATGTCGGGTTTCCTCTTGCCGGAAAACTTCATCTCCGATCCGAGAGGCACTCCTAAGGAAGAACCGGGTCTCGTGCGCTTCTTCTTCACCGGAACCCGACAATCGAGACCGACATCCCTGCACCAACCGCAACTCAAGCCATGGCCGGAAGTCGCTGGCGCGATTTCTCAACTCCCCGCTGCCACCAACGTGCCCACCGGGCCGGCGGTGAACGTGGCGGACAAAAACTTCGAAGCCAGTCTTGGGCGATCACCATGGTGCGAGCCGGTCCATTACGTGGACTGCCGGCGGGACGCAAATGCTCATCTCCAACACTTCACGGAGCTATGCGATACTATCGTCATCAAAGATGTCGCGGCCGAGGCGTCATCGGGCTCCGTCTGTTTTCCCTTCTCCCTCGTGGGGAAGGAGGCGAAACGATGGTTCTACAAGGACAAGGGAAGTCATCGATGATTGGGCCAAGTGCTCGCGGCGTTCCTCGCCAAGTTCTTCCCCATGGGCAAAACCAATGCCCCGAGGGGAAGAATCGCCAATTCCGGCCGGACATCAATGGAACCTATCCGGGGCGTGGGAGAGGCTGCGGGAATACATTACGGCATGCCCGCACCACGGGATGGAAAACCGGCCGGTGCTCGGGAACTTCTACAATGGTCTCACGGCCATATCGAAGGGCACCTCGACGCCGCTGCTGGTGGCGCATTTCTATCGCTCACCATCGATCGGGCAACACCACGATTGATAAAATGGTGGCAAATCGTAGAAATGGGGCGAAGACAGAGGCCTCGGCCAAAACACAAAAAGGCATGCATACCGTGAAGGAGGCGGATATGCTTGCCGCAAAAAATGGACTGCTGCTAAAGAGGCCGGAGGAGCGCAGCACGATGCTATGCCCGCGGCGCCCGCCTCGCCCGCAGGCGCTCACATGACCTCACGTGAGGCGTGTGGTGAGGTTGGCCACTTTCGGGGATAACCGCCCGAGACCCGTGAAAGAAGCTGCCTTCATCAACAACGACGAACGGGTATCGCCAACCGCAGCGGCGGCTGGAACAACAACCCGAGCCACCATTCCAAGGCAACCGGGGGTACAACTCCAACTATAACCCCTGGTCAGCCATCACTAAAGGACCTGTCTCGGGCCGGGCAAAATTAACAAAAATCTCACCAAAAGATGAGCCACCAAGACAAGATCTTGGAAGGTGTGAATAACAAGCTTGAAGGGTTGACGTCGGCTGTGAAGAACCAACTCAGTTTCAACAAGATGATAGAGACACGGCTAGCCCGGTTGCAGCCCAAGTGCCGGTTAACGACTCGGGAAGGATCCCGTGGCAACTTGAGATCCCACACGAGTCGAGTTAACATGATATCTCGAGGCTCGGCCAACCCGAGAGAGCTGAAAAAGATCCCTGTGGACTCACCATTCATTGCCAAGAAGGGAGATCCTGGACGTCCGATCATCAGCTATGTGCCATTGGCCCCCACAATTTTGCTAATGCATTTTGTGACCTGGGGGCCAGTATTAATGTGATGTCCAAGACCACCTTCAACAAAATCCATGGAGGGACGCTTACTCTGCCAAATTCGTCCTCCAAATGGCGATCCAATCAACAAAGGCGGCCCGAGGGAATACTGGAGGACATGCTGATTAAGATCCAAGATGAATACATCCCTGCCGACTTTGTGGTCTTGGACATGGGCCCAAAGGAGGATGTGTCTCTCCTCCTGGGGAGACCATTTCTTTATATTGCCAAGGCGACATCGATCTGGGGAAGGGCTTCATCGTCTTCCATATCAAGGATAAAGGCGGTAAAGTGCCCATTCATTGGGTACAAGCAACAACACACCCTAATCATCATCGTCATCAAGACCGGTGTGGAATGTTGAAGGATCTGCTCGAGACCCCGGAGCAGTACCTCCCGCCGATGCTTGGGGGGAAAGTCGACAGTGACTATAAATAACCCGCTCAAAAAAAAAAAATGGGGTATATTAAAAAAAAAAAAATTCTATATATATATTTTTATATATTTTATGTGTTTCATAAAATATTTTTATTAACAAAATATTTTGGAAAACTAAAATAAAAATCTTTATAAATAAAATAAGTCTTTACATGAAAAATAAAGAAAAATATTTTCTACATAAAAGTATATACAAAAATATTTTTAAAATAATTTTTCTATTTAAAAATAAATTTATATTTGAAAATTTTTGGAGAAATTCAAAAAAGGGGAGAAAACGGCCGAACCGGCATGAGGACACAACGACCCACGAACTTTTAAGTGACCGTTGGACACGCGCCCGACCACGGTGAGGCGGCGGCCTCGGGCGGTGCGCTAGCGCACACCCCAAGGTGCGGCCGCACCGTCTTGCGGCGCCGTTCGGGGCCCGCCTAGCGCCAACGGCTCCTAACCGTTGTGTGAGGCAGCCCTCGGCCGTGGGCTCGACTATAAATAGCCCGAGCACCGGTGTGAGAACTCCCACCCCTCATTTTCACTCTCTCTCACTCTCACACTCTCTCCCGCTTGTTCCACACTCCATTTTCTCCACCAAAAACATTGTGCCGAGCAAGATTTCGGGTGTGAAAGTTCATACTTTCAACTAACCCTTGCACACCCGAGGTCTCGCTCGATCGTTTTTGCGGAGCCATGAAGAAAGCCGGGAGGATCTTCAGCGGGTTGAGGCGGTCGTCAAGACAGAGCTCACGACATACAAGCACAAGCTCCGCCCTCAACTTCGACAACCTTGAAGACTCTCCTATGCAAGAAGATGCTGCACCCGTCGGGGAGGAAGAAGCTCAAGCTCCCCGACAATCGACCTAAGACGCCAGCGCCGTACCTCGACCTTCGGGAAGGACGGGAGATGCAAGCATATCTCCTACTCAAGGATCGTGTGTTCCAACACACGCCCGAATCGACCCCCCACCTCCTCGATCAGACAGGTATGGACGATGAACTTCTTATCCTTTGGAGAGCAGTCGGGTGGCAGGACATTCCCCCTCTCGAGGAGGAAGGTTCTCGCCTCCTAACAATTCAGTTTTTATGCACACTAGTAGAGGATCAGCTAGGAATTTCTTTCCGCCTCTTTGGTACACTTTATCACGTTACATGGGTGGACCTAGCTCGTTACTGGGGTTTCAATTGTAGATGTGCAATAAATATAGATGCTGCTCTCCCTGGCTTTGTCAGAAACCACTTTTGGGAGGAGATATCCGGTGCACATGAGGCCGGTACTTTCAAACCTCGCCACTCACAGATCCAGCACCCATCACTTAGATTTATCCATCGCTGGATCTCGTTGACTTTGTTTCCTAGACACGGTGTTAGATGGGTGAATGAGATTGAATTAAAATTACTCTATGCTGTTGTTCACAAGATTAAGGTAGCTCCAGTGGTGGAGATGTGCAGGAACTTTTTACATATTATCACAAAAGTTGTTGTTCCTGTCACCTGCACATCTCTTATCACACGCCTCGCTTCTGCGATTGGGGCTTTGGAAAATCAGCGGATAGAGTACATTTCTACACCCGAGGGACCTTTGGATTTGTTCTTGCGGCTAGTGCGAGGGCACTTAATTAAGGTTTTACCATCCGGCGAGCTTGGTCATCTTTTTTCTGGCTATGCAACTATAGTTCGGTTACCTAACCCGACTTACATTTGTATAAAAGCCGAGCACTAACATTTGAGCTCGAGGCTGGCGATAGCTTGCGCAGAAAGATACCCCCATCGGTTCTTCACGCGGTATTAGGAGACCCGAGGTCGGATCCTCCTCCCACGAGCCCTACTTCACGCCCGCGGCAAAGATCAGCCACGGCTTACACCGGTGTTCCGAGGCAGCATGGCCTCACCCTATGGGGACCCCTGGGGTAATACCCGGGTATGATCCTAGGTGGGAGCCGCCGCCTCGGTTTCACCGCACCATCGAGTGGCTCAAGGAGATGCGGCGGCATGGAGGGCCAACAGATTTGACTTTGACGACAGCTCCGACGATATGCCCCCGCCAGTTCAGCACAGGCAACCACCACAAGGGGTGGAGGCTATCGGTGTCCAGCTGCAGCACCTCGACGTCCGCACTAGGAACATTGAGCACACGCTCAATACCCATGTGCAAAATACCGCACGATGGCGGCGAATCGGGAGCGGCGAGTCGGCCAGAGATGGACCCAATTGGAGTCCAACATGGCTACTCGCACCGCCGCGAGGAAGCATTCTGGAGGTACCAAGGCTTCGATCCCGATCAATAGGCCTCCGGATAGCTTGGGGAGGACCCCCCCCAAGGTATCATTGCATTGCATATTTAATTCCATCAAATTTTATTTTATTTTAGCATGTTTACATTTCAGCAATATTGCATTGAAAAAAAAAAATCCAAAAATAGAATAAGTAGCTCTTCTTTGTGCCTTAATGCTTATATATATGAGCTATAAAAATGTTTAGTCTTAGTCCCTTGTTGAAATGATGAATAGTTGCTCTGTCTTATGCTTTGCCTGTGCCTAGTTTATAATTCAAAGTTCTCTAAAGTTTGGGTTTAGTGGCTAATTCTAAAACTCATCCCGAAAAAAAAAAAAAAAAAAAACCTGATTCATGTGGGTTGCATATGCTCTATCTAGTCTAAGTTGTTGCCAAATATGATATGGTACAAATGGATTTGCTATGACTTCGTCCAAAAGAGAAACTTGACATCCGGGAATCTATGCTTTAAAAAAAAAAAAAAAAGAAGAGAAGAAAATGTTTTTGGGCTATGCTAAAAAAAAAATGAGATGAAACATGGACAAGTGTCCGAGGGCGAGTAGAGCCCACATCTCTAAAAAAAAAAAAAAAAAAGAAAAGAGAGGAAATAAAAAGACAAAAGTCTAGGGCGGCGAGCCCACCTCTCCAAAAAAAAAATATATATATATATATATAGCAATAAAGCCCATGCTTTCTCGAAAAAAAATAAATATTATCTAAATAAAATCCGGATAAACAGTTGATCAAAAGGATGAATGATAAGCACCTCTGTTATAACCGTTCTATCGCGCAACCGCTCAAGGCTTTGAGAAAAGCCGGAAAGCCCCCTTCACGATGAAAGGTAATAAAAGGGTGGGAAAAAAAGATGTGCCATTTTATTCAAACTCTAGTAGACACTCTTATTATAACCCCGGCACTTGTAAAACGTAATCGGCATAGTAGCAACTCCTGATCAACAACCAAGTACTTATCTCTTTTGCTCGAGGGGGCCGCAAAAGGGTAAGCTTAGGGGAGTTTGTTGACGGTAACCAACGACATATTTTTCCGTCAACTTACTACCATAAAAAGGAGTAAAATTAAACCTTTTTATACTCATATACTTTTATCACTAATAAATTCCACTTGTAGTGTCTTGTATTTTATTTTGCGATTTATAATAAAAAGCAAGTGGAAAATCGACCAAAGTACGCCTTCCGAGAAAGCGCATTATTGCAAAACCCAAGCCCAAGAGCAAATCGACCCAAAACATCAAATGCGGGCCGAGCACAGCCCGGCCCACAACTTTTCGTGGCGAAAGACGACACCCCACCGAGACCCGGGCGGCCGAGCCCGGGGGGTCTTGTGCGCGCACCACCTGTGCGGCGCACCCTCCCCGAGAGGCGGTTTCGGCCCGACCTCGAGGCGGTTTCGTGCACTTTCCAAACGGGGTTTCCGCCCTGCGTTGAAGGGTTTTGCGCATACAAGGAAGGTTTACCAGGTCGGTTTTGATGTAAATTAGCACTTAGGCCCCTCCTCCAAGTGTATAAGTAGGCCCCCTCTCTCCCTCTCTCAACACACACCACTTGGAGTCCAAAGAAACCAGCAATCTCTCTCTCTCTACCACCTCTACCTCTCTCTCTTCTACTTCTTCTTTCTTCTTCTTCTTTCTTCTTTATTCTCTCTTAGTTAACACTTGGAGTAGAAGAGCTACAAGGAGGGCTTGTCTCCTAGAAGAAAGTGCTTTGGTAATACATCCACTCTATGGAGCATTCTTCTATTTGCAAGTCTTATATTTATGTTCTTGGCCTAACTTATGAACTAGAGTATAGTTTTGTTCATGTTCTTGTGTTGGTATATGAACTAGCATATAGTTTACATATCATAATCTTGACATGTTCATTACGGTTCATCATCAATCATCATATGCCTAACTTGATTAGAGGTGGGATATCGGTTCGTTGTTCCTTCGGGTTTGCTCTTGTTCTAGTCCGTCCATTCGACGAGTGGGGATCCCGGGGGACAAGAGTAGTGCTCTAATATGCGGGCATGGTGCCCGGTATTACGACACCTCGCGGATATGAGGGCATGCCACGGTTGAGGGGGTAGGCGGCTTGGTCGTGACAAACCTTGACCGTCCCCTTGAAATCCCCCCCACGTTCGTATGTTCTCAGTAGGGAGTTCGTAAATGCTTCCTATCGGGCCGTATGGTATCCGGGGAGTCTCCCCGCTATCCTAGACCTAACCATGATTAAATCGGTTTGCGTATGATCCTAACTATTCATTTGTATGGCCATGACTAGATACATTAGAACTACTCCATTAGGTTATTCAATTATTCATTTATTCTTTATCTATTTTCTTTATCCTTTTTCTTTGGTGGATTCTTAAGTGTGTGTCACACTATCCATGAACCGTTATTGCTTACCCCCCTGTTATGAACATTTTGGTCTAAGCAAACACATGTTCCTCTATTCGGATGCCATGCTAATTTATTAATCACATGCCTTCCTTTGGGAAAATATAAATAACGATACCTGAATACTTCGGGTGAAATGCTACAATGATAGATCCGCGCGCTTTAGCGGATGAATATCTAAGAAGGCAAGATCTATCCCGTTGATGTTCCATTTCGGATCACCGGGACGGGGGTGGTTTACTTGGGAATGTCGGCGGCGCATTTCACGCTCTTATTGGGGATGGGTTTTATACCTGTTTCCTTTGATTGCGTTAAGAAATGCCAACATTAGGCGATGAGCGGATGGCGTTTACTAACTCCGTAGCTTGGGAGGGACCTCCGCCCGAGTCGTTGTAGGCTTTGTTTTTTGCTTTAGTAACATGATGTAAATAGTCATTTTTATTAATAAAGCGGTGGTTGTGGAATCTTTACAGAGATTGTTATAGTTACATGATACACAGTTGTTCTATTTGCTTTTGCACTTGTGGGTTTGACAGCGGAGGCTAATCATTTCTTTGCTACGCCAATCCGTCCCCTTTCGCTGCGAGATGTTCTCGTGGGGTAGTGAATATTTTGTTTGGAGACCTCCGCTACACGTGTGGGAAGCGCTTCTTGTTTTTCCTCCTCACGGGTCTTCGGCAAGGATCTGGCATTTGGTTGCTTTGCTGGAAATTCCAGCGTCGGGGATGTTCGAATTCTTACGCGGTCTCCCCCCTGCTATTGCCCAGATGCCCGAGGCTTTACGATTTCTTACACGGTTTCTTCTTTTTCGTGGGTGAGTTGGCGGAGGTGCACATCCGCACTCATGCCGTACTCCTAGCTCCCTTTGGGGTTGGTATTCTGGGGTAGTGAGTGTAATGTATGGGTCGTGGCGGGGGGACGGGGTTTGGTTTTATAGTGCCTTTGTCATTAAGTCGACTTATTGAAGTTGTCCTTTGATAGGTGTGTTAGGTGGGTTGGGTTAGTATATAACCCAATCGTTTTCTTCCCCCCCCCCGTGTTTGGGACTATGAGTCCGTTTAGCGAAGGGACGGATGAGTTAAAATGTGGGACCGTGTGAGGGTTCGTAACAAAGGGTCTAGGTCGCCAATCTAGTTGTCCTCTTATTCGTTGGTCGAAGCTCGGACTAAGACAGGGCATAGAACTATTAATTCTTGCCGATGAGCTTTGGTGGTTTGTGCGGCTTGCCCTGCCGGGTTAGGCCTCCGCTAGAGCATCTTTAGGTCTATCTTGGTTCCCGCCGGGCGGAGGTCTACAAAGATGAAGGTCTCCTATGGCGGTCTGCAGTTTGTATGAGAGGACGCGTCGACGCTGGCGGAGGCTTCCTTTTGCGCGCGGAGTGAAGCTGTTGCCCTACACGGTGGTTGTGATCACGTCCTCTGTCTTCTTGCCGTGTCTATACTACCACCGTACCATCTTCTACGCGATGGTGTAATGCTTGCGCGTAAATGTAGGGCGTGTACACGAGCGAAAGCTTTTTCCTCGCCGCGGCATGTGTCTCGTTGCCTAGCATGCTTGTATGGAGTATCTTGTTTTTCTTCTTGCTCCTCCGCTACCCACTGTACCATCTTCTTTGAAGATGTTTGTAACTTTAACAAAGACAATGTCATGCACTTGTATAATTTTCGTATGTAATAATATAGCAAGAGTTTTTCTAAATGCAAAAGAAGCTTTTTACAAGTGGCCTCCTTTATTCCTTTGCTTTCACGGCGGAGGTGATGCTGATGCCCGAAGTGGACGTGTCTTTTTCCAGCTTTTAGTTTTGACACAATGCCGGTTGTGCCACCTCGATGCCTACGCTTCGGGTAGGACTTTTTTCGAGGATTTTGTGGACCGTTTCGTTGGTCCCTAGAGGTCATTTTAGGATAGAACCTCCGCGTTACGTCGCCCAAAGATGTCCTCTCGGGCGTTTTTTTGTTGCCTTCGTTTAATTACGTGATCTGCGTTGCTAGTCACTTTCGACATGATCTTCTTTGTATGTTGGGGAAATTTCCTCTTTATATTTCGTAGGATTTTACATTAGTCTCGCCTCATTAAAAACCTCACCTCCGTTAGGAGTTCCCCGGTGAGGAAAAGAGTGCGAGACTTTTGAACCGGTATGATAAATTTAATGCTACTTGCGTGAAAGTAAAGTAGTGGCAGACCTCCGCTTATATTTTGCGGGGTATGGCCTTACATGTAGTACTTGCGAAGATTGTCCACATTCCAAGTGTGGTCGGAGGTGTTGCCTTCGCCATCCAGGAGACGGAAAGCCCCTTGTCTTGTTGTTGCTTTTGCGATGAATGGACCGTCCCACTTCGCTTGCAGCTTCCCCACTGTTGAAGCGTTTGGTTTTCTTTGAGTACGAGATCTCCATCTTGGATGTGCTTTTTGCGGACTTTGTTGTCTCTCCATTTTTTTGTCTCCGCTTGGTACTTTTGAATACTTTCCACAGCTTCTAGCCTTGTTTGTTCAAGTGTCTCTTTTGCGTAATCCTCGTCCTCTGCTATTTTGTGCTTCATGACGCGGAGACTTTCGTGTTTCAGCTCTTCTGGGAGCATTGCTTCTTCTCCATACATAAGCTTGAATGGGGTGTACCCGGTGGCACGCGAAGATGTTGTGTTGTGGGACCAGATGACCCTGGGTAGTTCGTCTGCCCATTTCCCCTTGCGGAGGTTGAAGAGAGTTTTTGAAATCGCGGAGAGAATACAATTCCGTTTGCTCGTTCTTGCTCGCTCCGCTTTGATTGTGGGTGATAAACTGACGCGAAGGCTATCTTTGTGCCCATTTGGGAGCAGAAGTCTCTGAACTTGTCTGAGTCAAATTGCTTGCCATTGTCTACTGTCACCATTCTTGGTACCCCGAACCTGCATATTATGTTCTGCCAGTAGAACTTGATTATGGAATCGGAGGTGATTTTTGCCAGCGGTTTTGCCTCTATCCATCTGGTAAAGTATTCCACTGCAACAACTGCGAACTTGTTTCCTCCTTGTGCTGTCGGTAGGGGGCCGACGATGTCAATTCCCCATCTCTGCAATGGCCAGGTCGGAGGTATCAGTTGAGTTTCTGCTGAGGGGTTTTTCTGGTGTGGCGCGAAGTTTTGGCATGCTTCGCATGACTTGACGATTTGCTGTGCATCTTTTATGTGTGTGGGCCAGTAAAATCCTTGGCGGATGGCCTTCGCAGAAAGTGCCCTCGGCCCAATGTGAGACCCGCAGATGCCGGCATGTATTTCCTTGAGTAGTTCTATACCTTCGCTTTGTGAAATGCACTTGAGCATTGGCTGGACCAACCCTCTCTTGAAGAGTTGGCCATCAATGAGCGTGTAGCTTCTTGCTCTAGCTTCGCTCTAGTGGCCTCCGCCGTTTTTCTAGGTAGCTCACGTTGTTGAGGTTGTCAAGTATTGCCTGTCTCCGTCTTCGCCTTCTACTAACATGACGTTCTGAATGCCGTTTTTATTGTTTTTTCTTTGGTTTTGTGCACCACATTGTAAATTGTATTCGTGGCATGCGGAGGTTGTTTGTCTTTGCTGCCTTTGCTAGGGCGTCCGCCTCGTTGTTTTGCTCTCTTGGTATGAATTTCACTTTGTGAATCCACGGAATCTTCGCTCCATTGCCCCGACCACCGCTAGGTAATTTACGACTCTCCGCTCTCTTGCCATGCATTCTTTTTCTACTTGGCCTGCTACCGGATCGAAGTCTGTTCTTACTTCCACTAACTTTGCGCGCCGTAAGCCTTCGCCTTTGTTAGTCCTAATATGAGCCCTTCATATTCTCTTTGTATTGTTTGTTTGAGTACATTCCAAAGAATGGCGAAGTATGATCTCGATTCCTTGTGGTGACATTATCACGGCGGAGGCCCCTGCTCCGTTTACGCCCCATGCTCCATCTGTGTAAACTGTCCCAAAGCTCCGACCGATTGGTTTGCTCTTGTTGATCGTGCGGTGTCCATTCTCGCTACAAAGTCTGCTAACACCTGTGATTTTATGGCTGTCCTATGCACAAATGTTAGTTCGAACTGAGATAGCTCCGCTGCCCATTTGCTGATTCTTGCTGATGTTTCTTTGTTTCTTAGGACCTCCGCTAGCGGTTGCGAGGTGGGTACTATCACTTTGTATGAATGGAAGTAGTGCTTCAGTTTCCTGGATGCTATCACGAGGGCATATGCTATTTTCTCTATTTACGTGTAATTGATCTTCGCTCCCGTGAGTGCCTCGACACATAGTAGATTGGAAGCTGTATGCGGTCGCGATCGCTGCTTTTCTTTTTCTCTTGGATCGCCACTGCGCGGCGTGATCGATGCTGCGATGTACAGGAGTATAGGTTTCTCTTCGCTTCGAATGCGGTTACCGTTAGCTGTTCTTGTAGGTATTCTTTGAGGTTGCTGAAGGCCTCCGCCTGCTCCTTTCCCCATTTGATGTTTCCTGTTCCCCTCAGGGCTTGGAAGAATGGGAGACTTTTTTCTGCTGACTTGGAAATAAATCTATTGAGGGCCGCTATTCTTCCTGTTAGCTTTTGTACTTCTTTTTTTATTTTGGGCTCCGCCATGTCTCTGATTGCCTTTGTCTTTTCTGGGTTCGCTCTGACTCCTTCAGAACTGACTATGTATCCTAGGACCTTCGCCTTGGTGACTCCAAACACACACTTTTCGGGGTTCAACCTGAGGCCCGACTTCTTCAGGTTCACAAAGGTTTCTTGCAAGTCGGAGATGTGGTCCTGCTCTCTTTTGCTCATGATTATGAGATCGTCGACATACGCAATCATGTTCTTGCATAGTTGCCCAGTTAAGACTTTGCTTGTCATTCTGGCGAAGGTTGCTCCTGCATTTTTCAAGCCCTCTGGCATTCTGACAAAGCAATATGTTCCGAATGGTGTTGTAAAGCTGGTTTTTTCTTCGTCTTCTTTTTTAACCATATTTGATGATATCCCGAATAGCAATCCAGCAATGAAAACCTTCGACATCCTGCTGCTTTGTCCACGGAGGTGTCTATTCTTGGCAAGGGATAATTGTCTTTCTTGGTTGCCTTGTTGAGATCTGTGAAATCTATGCACATTCTCATTTTGCCGGAGGTCTTTTTTGGGACCAGGACAACGTTTGCTAGCCAGTCTGTGTATTTGACTTCTCTGATTACCCTGGCGTCAAGTAGTCTCTGTACCTCCGCTTGGGCTGCGAGTATTCTGTCTTCTGACATTTTCCTCTGGCGCTGCTTCTTTGGTTTCATTTTCGGATTGATGTCTAGGACGTGTTCGATTGTATCTCTGTCTACTCCGCGGAGGTCTGAGGCTGACCAGGCGAAAATCTCCTTGTTTTTGCTAAGGAGCTCCGCCAACTCTTTCTCTTCCTCCGGGTTTAGATCTGCGCTGATAGTTATAGAATGGTCTGGGTCATCGTCTATCCTTATCTTCTTGATTTTTTCCTGGCCCAGATCTGCGCTGATAGTTATAGAATGGTCTGGGTCATCGTCTATCCTTATCTTCTTGATTTTTTCCTGGCCCTTGGCGCTCGTTTGCTCTTTTTTCATGTCTGGTGGCTCTGGACCTTCGCCTTTTCCTTCCACAGAGTTGACATTCCTGTGGGCGCGGTATATGGCCTTTTCTATGTTTCTAGCTTCTTTCTGGCTCCCATACACTGTTATGATCCCATGGAGCGCTGGGATTTTCATACACAAGTAGCCCATGTGTATTGCAGCATTGAACTTGTTTGTGAACCCTCTGCTGAAGATTGCATTGTACGGGGAGTAAACATCGACGATGTCGAAGGTTATGTACTCCGTTCTTGCACTTTTTTCGTCCGCGAAGGACACTGGTAAAACTATCTTGCCCAATGCTTGCACCTGTCTTCCGCCGAATCCTATGAGTGGTGAGTCTGATGGCTGTAGCTGATTTCTATTGAAATTCATCTTATCGAACGCATTGGCGAAGATTATGTCTGCGGAGCTTCCCGTATCTACCAGAACTCTCTTCATTTCCCATGTTGCTATATTGGTTTCTATCACCATTGCATCAACATGTGGGTAGCTTTCCAGTTTGAGGTCTGCTTCTGAAAAAGTTATGGGGGTCTTCGACCACTCTCCGAACCTGACCGAGGGTTGAACCGCTACATTATTTACCAAGCGGAGGTGGTCTCTCTTCTGTTTCTTGGTTTCATACTCTATTGATGAACCCCCCGCAATCGGCATTATGGTTCCTATGGACGGTAGAGGGGCATGGGGGTTGTATTGGTTTTCTGAGTTTGGCTCATTTTTCATGGGGGCGCTGGGTGGGGGTCCTTGCGGAGGTGGTGGCAAGTTTTGGGTTGATATCTGATTGACAGGTTGTCTTATTGCGTGTTGAGGTTGCCCTGCCTCGACGTAGGTCAAATGTTGCCTCGGAGTGGAGTATGACATGCTCGACTCCGAGGAGTAGTTTTGGGGTAGAGGCCGAGGTGGCGAAGGCCTCCATCTTTGGAAGAAAGTGGGGTAGTAGGCATTTGCCGGGTCGATGGGTGCACCCGGTTTGATGTTAGGAAGGATAAATTGGGCGTGCTCGCGGTGGTGATTCCCGAAATGGGCGGAGGCTCGGTGCGTGTGTAGGTGTAGGCGTTGTTAATTTCTCTCGCCGGCTGCGGAGGTTGACTCGCGGGGGTTGGGTCTGCTTGGTTTTTGAGTGCCTTATCTCTTTCTTGTTGGATGATTGGGCAATCTTTTGTGTAATGGCCTTTCTCTTCGCCATGTATCGCGCAAAACTGTTTCCTTGGCCCTCTGTTCCAATTTTTCTGGGGACCTTTTCCTTGATACGGCTTTTGGTTGTCCGGTGGCCTGGCTCCCTGATTGTTTCGCTGCTGGGTGGGCTCCGCTGTCTGACTCATCGTCAGAACCTGTTGACCCTGAACTTGCTTGGGTTGCTGCTGCTCCGCTTGCTGGTTCTTCTTGTTACCTTTTGTCAGCTGCTTTTCGATGTTTTGTTCTTCGAGTCTTTTCCGATAGTCTTCGTCTGATCGGATCCAGATCTCGAATTGCTCACAGAGCTCCTGCATTGTTTTCGGCTTCTTCCGCGCTAACTCTCCGGCGAATGGTCCCAGGCGGAGCCCTCTGATGGCTGCATCTATTGCCACTTGATCGGGGACGTCTGGGGCCTTCGCCTTCAGTTGCAGGAACCTTTGCCAGTAATCCTTTAGTGGTTCATTGTAACCTTGCTTGCATTGGAACAGATCCATGGAGGTGAGTGATTGCACGACCAGTCCTTTGAAATTCTCTAGTATCTTGTCACGGAGGTTTTCCCATGAATATATCGTGCTGGGCTTGAGCATGGAGTACCATGCCAGGGCGTCTCCTTCCGCTGCGATTATGAAGGCCTTCGCCAACACTGCGTCGTTGCCCCCGGCCGAAGCTACCGCTGCCTCATAGCTCATTATGAACTGTTGTGGGTCTGTTTTTCCATTAAACTTTGGGAGCTGGGTGGGCTTGTATCTGGTTGGCCATGGTGTCCGCTGTATCCCCTCCGACAGCGGGGACTTTGGATCAAAAGCTCTCCGGTCCTTTGGGGGATCCTGGACAATCAGTGGGTTGGGTGAAGCTTCCTGGTCAATGTTTATGGGGATGTAGCTTGGTATGGGGATGGAGGGGATAATTAACGACGGCTGAGTTGGCGGAGGCTGAGTGGCAAACTGCATGCTTTGAATTTCTGCCTGCAAGAGCGCCATCTGCTGCCTTATCTCGGCTGCTTGTGCAGAGGCCTGTTGTGATTTGAGGACCTCCGCGTAGGCCGCAGCCGCTCTGTCTCTTTCCTGTTGGAGCCTACGCAAAGATGCTTGCAACTGGCGCAGCTCCTGAGTCTGTGCGGGTGCTTCGCCCCCAGGCTCAGTTGTTTCTCCACCTTCGCCGGTTGTCTCCTCTCCCCCTGCCGCTCATTCTCAAGCGGAGGGTCCTCCTCCGCCGTTGCGTAGGTGCTCCTCGTGCTTCGCCTGGGTCGGCTACTTTTCGGTGGTGCCCTGGCACCCGTGGTGGTTCTCTTTCTCTTTTGTGGTGCCATGGTTTTTTTGTCTGGGCCCCCACGGTGGGCGCCAATGTTGAGCTGGGGGTTCCCAACACGGTCAGTCACCTCCGCTCAGGCGGAGCCCTGAGGGAGTTTTGGAGTGGATCTGGAATTGAGCGTGGGATTAATTGCAACAATGCTCCATAAATGGAATTCACCAACCTCTCTATTAGGGGAGGACTCCTCCCTATTTATAGTTTTACAACATCAAGTAAAGTGGGATTACATGTTTGCCCCTCAGGATTCCGGGCATATTCCTCCAGATCTACAAATAGCATCAACCAATATCGTACTTGTACATGAGTTGCCGCCTTCTGCTCCCCAGACCCACGCGACGGCCCACCTCTCCAGGACCGAAGGCCTCCGCGTGTCCCTCTGGGCTTCTGCCTGGGTTCGCCGCGACGTGTACCCTCCGCGACCTCTCCCGGAGGTAGGCTGCGGAGGTGTCGCCTCCGCTAACCCCCCGATCGAGGGGAGATCTGTCCGTGTGTTGAAGTGGAGCGGCGCGACCTGATGCCTTCGCCTTCTCTGCTGGCGGAGGTCTGCCAAGCGTACTCTCCTGCATAGAACATAAAATCCAAACGGTGAAATTGTCAGCGCCGGGCTCCGCGAGGGTCCTTCTGTGGTCGCAGACACCTCCGCTTGTATCGCTGGGGACCGCTCCCCAACAGTAGCTTAACCATACAATGTAACAAGCACTAGAGTTCAGGATGACCACTCTTGTAACCAATGGTTGTAAGCCACACACTAGAGTTCAGGATGACCACTCTTGTAACCAATGGTTGTAAGCCACGGGAGGGGCAATTCCTCCCCAATATAACATGCAACCGAGGGCCAAGGCAAGGTATCCTCGTTCACTCCATTTTACATGTATGTGTAGTGTGTACTCGAGAAAACAGAAAGATGCAGCAGCAGACACCATGGCTGCCAGCTGCCGGCACCAGGGGAGGTGCAGAGTTAGGGGTTCGCCGGCGGGGAGACCGCCAGACCTCACCATACTGTTAGATCCTCTCCTGACATTATCTTAAGATTGGAATTATATTTAGTGCCGATGGTATTGATATTGGAATTGAAAAACTGCTCGAAAATTATATTTAGTGCCGATGGTATTGATGAGACCACCAGTGGAACAAAACAGAGGATTTTATACTTCTACTAGTATAGGAGTCTCGGAGTTGTACACCAATGTTGAATCAACTAGGGGAACCTCACCCCCGCGCGTTGCTGCGGGAATTAAGAAAATGCAATGATCATAAGGTAAATTTTCTCTCGCTGAGAGGGAAGCTGGTAGTCAAAGGCAATTGCACATATAGTTTCAATATAGTAATGTTAACCTTCTTTTTAACAGATAGAGGCAAAGAAATTACAATTTCATCATGCATAGAAATTACAATGTCATACCCATTTTTTTTATGGAGCGACATACGGAAATATCGAACAGCATGCTGCACTAGAGCCATACAGGCAATTGAAAGATACCATACCCTTTGTAGGCAAGTGACTGCTAGCCTAACTTTACCGTGAGAGTCTGCTTGCCAAGGTTGAAACAAGAGTCTGCTGGCTAGCTCCATGCTATTCTAAAAGTTGCAATGATACATGACCAAGGTAAAACACAAGAACTGCATAGTAGCACGAGTGCAAGACCATTGACCATCTCGAAAACGTGCTCGCTAACAATCTGACAAACATCTCTCTGCAAAAGCCATGCTCAGTTGCAATACTAGAAGGAAGGGAGACTGGTAAGTAATAATTATAATTAAACACAATGCAGGGGAACATATATAACACTGAACCACACCTAATAATATTAAAGAAATACTTCAAATTTATACATTTTTCTCTTTAAAAAAAAGGCTCGAAAATATATATTGTAACATGGTGCTAGCAGAATTTTTATCAATTTAGTGATGAGACCACTAAGGGAACAAAACAGAGGAGGACTTTATACTACTAGGAGTCTAGGAGGAGTACAATAATATTGAATCAATATATATATATATATATATATATATAAGGCAAGCAATCCTTGCCTTCTGATATATAGTTTAGATGGATCCTATATATATATGATACGCTCTCTTCCACCACTACCATGAGTCAGGCATAGAAGTTGTACTTGTAACTAAAATTGTGGCACACCTACATTTGGTCAGTTTTTTTAATCATTCATTTTTGTTGACACATAGGATTTGGAGGTATCAGAAAGATGTGTAGCGCAATTAACCATGGTGTCGCTTGTGCCTCGCACTACACCACAACACTGAATCACCGTCAGAATGTCCGACGCTAAAATTTTTCTTTATTGATGGATGATCTGACACTAAAGATTACTAAGAGACCCTCTGACGCTAAATCCATATTTAGCGATGTGCTATCTGACGCTATAGATATCTGGATTTAGCGTCCTCCTGTCTGACCCTAAAACTATTTACAACATTGCTGTCTCTGACGCCAAATCTATATGGCCCCAACATAGGTCACATCACCGAGCAACTGATTTTTGCAAGCTGGAGGTGCGTTCGATCACTAGTTGGAGGTTCTTTTAGGTTTCGTGATCACTAGTTGGAGCTCCTACCATGTCAGCGCTTGTGCCTTCTCACAATAGGTGGATGGCCTCTTCTTTCTCTGTACCCTGATCCCTCTTGCTTCTTGTTTGTTCTCGTTCTCTTTCCTGTTCAGTTTCAGTCTTGTTGTGTAATTTGTACTTGGTCCCTTTTTTAATAAATTTGCCGTAAGAGCCCCGAGCTCCTCCTGAATACTCAACAAAAAAATCCGTGGATAGCCTCATGGAACTATGGAAGGGAATGTGGGTTTGGTTGAGGCTTGGCAAGCTTGCCGAAACAAGGTAGAGAAGAACAAAATGGGTGTGGAACTGTTGTAAGCCGTGGGGGCCGTGTTCCGTCTTCTTAAGCCGTGGGGGCCATGTTGCGTCTTCTTGAGCAGAGGCTGTGAAGTGGCCATGTTCCGTCTTCTTCAGCGACTGAAATTTCTCTAGCTCAGATGGAAGCTGGTGGTCAAAGGCAATTGCACACTTAGTTTCAATATAGTAATGCTAACCTTTTTTTAACAGATAAAGGCAAAGAAATTACAATTTCATCATGCATAAAAACTGAAAAAGCATTGTACCCGTTTTTTGATATGGAGAAAGATACAATACTCTTTGTAGGCAATTGATTGCTACTAGGAAGGAGGCTAGCTATCCTAGCTTTACCATGAGAGTCTGCTTGCCAAGGTTGCAACAAGAATCTGCTGGCTAGCTCCATGCCAATCTAAAAAGTTGCAATCATGCATGACCGAAGAAAAACCCAAGAACTGCATAGTAGCACGAGTGCAAATGCCGTGCTCACTAACAATCCGACAAACATCTCTGCAAATGCCGTGCTCATTTGCAATTCTAGAAGGAAGCGAGACTGGTAATAACTATAAACACATTGCAGGCTGTTGATGTAAACTCAACTTAGTACACGCAAGAGCCACTGCTGTAAAATAATGATAGCATTATTGTTCATTGCTGCAGTAAATGAAAGACCAGATCGAGAGGCATCGTTCTTATATGTTTCAACTCAAAATAAAACATCTTTCTTATAGTGGCCAACCCAACAATGCAAGAATCATATACATAGAGGGGAACATATATAACACCGAGCCACACCTAACAACATTTAAAAAAATACTACAAATTTATTGTTTATACATTAGTCTCTTTAAGAAAAAATGCCCTTATTGACATGGCAGTACACCAACCCATGCTCCGACCATGGACTAGAGAAAACTTGACGGCTGCAACTAAATAAAACCTCCATATAGATATTCCTTCTAAATGTATATGTTTAACTACAATGTCGAATTTGGTGAAAATTAAGATTTCTTGAACTAGTGTTTTGGGGTTTTTTTGGAAAAATCTGAATTGGAGTTATCGACGACATTTTGCCTGCATTGGTTGTGACCCAATCTTGGTTTACTTATGATGTGTTGTCGTCGGATGGACCTGCCTCAATTGTTGTAGTGTATCCTGCTAAATTCGCAGCATGGCGCCATCGAAATTGTGACAACCGATCTCCAATGTCCAGAAATTCCATTCTGCAGTGGAAACTCTCTCCCCTTGCATTCGCCCCTAAAAAGACATTATTCGCCTGATATATACTCTACATTTTACTTTCCCAATGCGTCCCAAGCATAGATACACTGCGATGCATTTGGTAGATGGTTTTCAATCGGTTTTCAGTGGGATATATACAAGCTGATGTTAGTCAAATGTTAGGTCCTTTCTTTATGGACCTCTTTATGTTGGCGTCGTGGTGCATTTGGAAAGAGAGAAACAATTATATTTTCAATCAAAAGCCACCTTCAATGGCGAACTGGAAACGCTTGCTAAAGGAAGAAGTTAAACTTCATCTCCTCAGAGTCCCTAGTCATTTTCACTCTGTAATCAACAATTGGGTGCATTCTTTGTAAATATTTTGTACAGTTAGATCTCCTCCCCCTTCTCTCCTTAGAGTAGGTGAGTTCTTCTTTTTCTTTTTGTTAGCCCCCAGCTAACTTTGTACACCTTACTTTCTAGTTTGTTTTCAGTTATTAATTTAAGCACCGGGGAGCTTTGCTCCACAGTTTTCCTCAAAAAAAATAGATACACTGCGATGCTAGTGGTCGTGTCTTCATTAGTTTCGGTTATACTGACTATCACAGATCCTATGTGCTAGGTAGACAGACAATGGGTGCTACTGTCGAATATTGACAGGATATATAAATAGGTGGGTGAATGTGAGCAATATGTTTCCTTATACTCCTTATATTGTGCACTATGTTTTAGTGGACATATATAACTACTCCCACCAATCACATAACAAGTACAAGTTTGGTAAACTCTACATAAAGTTTTGCTTGACAAAACTGTTTCTGAAAACTTTTGCCCACCTATATAAACTTGTTCTGCAGTAGTGGTTGACAAAGCATCCCGTGCTACTTTGGTTGGACGCTGCGTGGTGCGAGAGCTCACTGAAAGCTCATCGTTGTTCTCTTTGTATTATATATAAAAATTGTATAGTGAACTTTTTTTTTGGATAATGGAAAAATTCCGGCTTCAGCCTTCTTCTATGAAGAAGAAGCATCAGTCCGAACCTATTACAATAGCACACCCACAATTAAAACTTATTACATGTTCAGAACTAAAGTCCAAGACTGTAAATGAAAGACCATACATGCAAGGTGAAGACCTCCGTGGCTCTCGATTCGAGTAACTTGCAAGTGCCAAGAATATGTTCCTTGGCATTATCCGAGCGATGCAATAGAGCCCAAAACCGTAACCAGTGTGTCCCCTAAAAAAGAACCTGCAAAAAAATGTGTGAGCTTTATTAAAAAAACACATTGTTCCAATGCACTTCAAGCAACTTGATTTTCAGGATGTTAGTGGAACGATTGCTTTTATTAGCAGAAAAAACACCCAAATGATCATTGCTTCAACAAGAAAAAGGAAAATGCATGTAGCTCAAGCTGACAAACGCAAGTCTTGCCTCTTATGGACATTGGTCACGAAGCAATGTCACCTATCAGCAAAAGGATAACTTGAAACCAGATTACGTGATGAGTATTTTGAAATGCGTCAATGTGTAATTAACTTTCTCATCATCTTGATGCAAATCTTGTATTATGGGTGAGGTCCAAAATATTTCGCTCAGTGCAAGCTAGTATTTTCTGTTTTATTATAATCGAGCTCTATCTCCACCCTGAACCTTGATACATAGTATTCCAATGCACAAAAACTAATAATCTCCATGTCCGACTCGTAAGTATGTATCAGCAATGTTCTTCACCGGCCTATATATGGCTGCTGCCCTGTACAGGGCTATAGATTGATGTGAAGGAGAACGTGTAGATAACTAGCTAGCTAATAAAAGTTTTCATTGAACGCTGCCACCTCCAATTGATGCTCGATCTGTACTATATTCAGGACTCCATTACTCAAGACTACGGGTGGACAAGGTCGTCATCTTAGACTACATAAGAATATGTAGATAGAGGGTAGGTGTGACTGTGAGGAACAAGGATGATACATGCCATATTCATGTATGTGGATATATCGACCTAGCCAGTGCATGTGTCTTGTGCGATAGGAATGAGAAGCACCTGGAAGGAGAAAACAAGCCGAGTGAAGAATGATGTCCTTTTAGAGTCACATATCATTGCAGGTGTAGAACATGTGGTTGAGAAACAGCGCAAAGGAGGCAGACACTAATGAGAGAAAAGGGCGTGAGAAGAGTGAACCTACTGCCATGGAAGAAAAGCTTGTATGATCCAAAGAGGTTGAGTGCAAGTACAAGAAAGCCTGGTTTACTCTGCCTTTTGGAAGGCATTTTAATGCAGATATAACTATATATAAATGATTATTTTCTCATTCCTATCCTTTAATTTCCTTCTCATGCCACTGAATTGAAACCTCAGTCTGCATGAATGTCTTAGATCCATATACCATTTGTTCAATCATACTCTTCCAATCAGATAGCTGATTAATTATAGCTCAGGCGTGGCAGTAGATGTAACTTATATACTCTAAGATTAGATAATAGTAATTATTATTCTTATAACTAGATTCGTGGAACTATTTTATGCAATATGAGCTCGTGTACACTCATGAGTCACATTAGGCCGACCTCTGCCTCCTTGCCACCACAACCGACAGCACGAGCTTCCACCGCCTCCACCCGCTGCTCTCAACCACACACACTGCTGCTGAGAAGGACGAGTGGAAGGAGAGGGAGCCGCTGGTTTGAGCCCCTATGTATATGTGTATAACGCAACACAATAATGGGACTACTTATTATTATATATACTACTTTTGAAGGAAAACCTCTATGGAGAAGAAGGTAGCTAATAATAGTTTTCAATGAATGCTGCCACTTCTATTTGTCATTGGTTAGTTAGTGCTATATATAAGCAGCATAGTCTGAAGCCACCCTTACCACTATTCAAAACTACGCGTGCATGAGCCCTTGTCATCTTATTACAAGAATATGTAGATAGAGAAAGTGAGGGACAAGAATGACACAAGCCTTATGCATATGCACGTATAGATCGCCTTGTGCAATGGGAATGAGAAACACCTGGAACGAAACAATAGGCCGAGCAAACTATGCTATGCGTGAAAATTCACATATCATCATAGGTAGTCTTGGTTCGAGAAACAGAGCAAAGGGGGCACTAGTGAGAAAAAGGAGTGTGGGATGATAGAAGGAGAATAGTGTGCCTACTTCTTACTCTCAAGTAGGACCAGACCACTGGACTACCTGACACACAAAGGACACAAGGAGTTGTGTATCACCCACTTGCAATAGTGAAAACAAGCTGGTGTATGACCAAGAGATGGAGTTGCAATTACCTGAAAGCCCTTTTTGCCTTGCCTTCTTGGAGGCATATTAGTGCAAATATAATTAGTTAACTATATATAAATAGTTACTCTAACTTTGGCTTTGTCCACATGCCATATCAGCACCAAATTGACCTCCAACTCAATGAACTACTTAATGGCACTTGACTACTTAATCGAGGCCAGATAGCATCACTGATTACAGAGTGCCCACCAAAAAAACCTTAATTAATACCACTGCTTATCAATCATATTAAATTACTTGCTGCTTCTGCATATAATTTCCTTTTTTTTTTTTTAGTGTTTGTGACCATGTAGGACATACAAGAAGTAAATTATTTATTACTGCTGAATGTTAGTTTCCTTTTAAAAAACAAATAACTGTAAAGTCAAACGATACCGCAAATTATTCCAATTTAAATATCTAGCTAGGATGCACGACCCAACCCAGCAAGCCACCAATCTTCCTCTGAGCCAGTAGGCTTCGGAAACAATGCTCACCATATAAGCCACCAATACCTAGCTAGCATTAAAAGTGGAAAAAACACTTACCATGCAAAAGTAAGTGTGCAGCTGCGTTGCCTCATTTGTTGTGTGCAATAGGAATGTGAAGTACCAGGCAAGAGAAAGGGACATGCAGATGAAGTAGGATATGCTCAAAGAGTTTCGTATCATCATCAAAACAACTCGTGAGCTTCGAGCTTGGGACCGTGGAAGGAGAAGATCGGGTCAACCGGACTAAAGGAGTGCTGAAGGGCCCTGGTTCCTGATCTCTGGGTAATGGATCCTTGAAGACTGGGAGTTGTGCAATCTTATGGCCAGATCAGCCCCTGCGCCTTGTTGCCTTCACCAAGCCATGCATGGACCAGAATGGTGATAGGATTGGCTAGAGTGCCACCTTCAGCTTCACTGCGATTGCCAGGCTCACCTCTGTGCCATGACATATATTTTGAAGTGACTACGGCGCATAAGATCTGACGAGCAGTTCCAATCCTTACTCATTACCCAGATCGGTTTCTTCTGATCAGGCACTAAAATGGGAATTAGGTTCTTCAGCCCTCACATGACCTCCATAACACCATTATCGTGTACTGGCAATTAGCGGAGGGAGCTGAAACCAACCGGTTTGCAGTGCTGATTCAATTGTTTTTATATTCATGGCATCCAACTGCTAACTTCTCTCCCATTTGGCACCACATTTGCAGCTAATACTGTGGCAAATTAACCATTAGCAGTGGAGCAAACATATCCTGTGGGATATGTGTCGGACCATCTCTTATTTAACCCTCATTTAAATAAATCTTAAAATAGATTCCTAAGTCAATTGCTTTGTTAGTAGTACTTTCTTATTTTTCTGAAAGAATCAGAAGGGAGTCACCTACCTATTGTTGGTATTTTCTATTGAAAGAGAAGTGTAATTATAAGATTTATAAGGCTTTCAAAGCCCAAAAGGAAAACACCAATACAGCTTAAGTGAAATTCTCACAACAAACTGAAAGTTTCTCGCTGATCTTCTTCTTGACTATGATGCTAACCAGAACAAGTTCTTCCTTGAAAGCACGTTTCCAATTCTTGAAGTCCAGGTCACCTAGCATGCAGTGCAGTGATGACTAGTTCTCTGAAAATGTAGTCACTGAAGGTGTTTCTGCCCTGGCAGACCATGTCCAGGGGTTCAAGATTAGTGTTCCAGAAAATGTTGATTGAGTTCCATCAAGCAACACTGAAGGGACAGGTGAAGAAAAGATGAAAACATGTTTCTTCCACATTGGTGTTGCAAAGGACACGATTGAAGTCTCCAATCTGTCTGTTTTTTCTTAGCATGTATCAAGTGTTTTCTTTTTTGTAACTAGGAATCCCCTAGTTCGCTATTCCCTGCTCTAAACAATGATTTACTTTATTTGTGGGTGACTATCATGTGCCTCTTTTTTTCAATTTTAGAAAGTAAAATGTGTGCCACATATGAGGTAAACATACGCAATAATATTGTTTTCTGGATGAGTATCCTGTGCCTCTTTTTCAATCTTGGCAAAGAAAATATATTCAGTTAATGTACTAATGGAGGAAACATATACAGTTCAGAACCAGCTAGATAATAAAAGTTCACACTGAATGCTGGCATCTCCATTCGTGCCTTGATTAGTGCTACATATAAGCAACATAGTGGAAACCCCAGTTACCATTACATATTCAAGAGTGCGTACGTGTAGACGACCATGTCGTCTTAGATAGAGGCGAGTGAGGAATGAGCATGATATATACATGCCATATGCATGTTACTATATAGATCTAGTCCATGCATGTGTCTCGTGAAGTGGGACTGAGAAACACCTAGAATGAAAGAACAGGCCGAGCAAAGTATGTTTTCGTCATATCATACCATATACGTTCAATCACTCTTCCAGCTAGTTTTGTGCCGCAAGGTAATTAATTAAAAATCAGATAAAAGCATGGATGATCAGCAGATCAGCTCAGTCGTCTGATTCTCTTAAATGTCCATGCACGACGCAGTAGTATATGTAACTTATATATGTTACGATGTTATAGAAATCACTATTATCTATCTGATGATGCTCATGGTACCATTTCAAATTTGATTTGGGGAACTACTGAATGTTGAAGCAGACGCCTGTAATCGTGTCAGTCCAGTATGTATCAATGTTTGCTGCATTTAGATGTTTCTTTTCTTGAATATGAACATCATGTTTGTACTTAGCGTATAGAATCGTGGGCAGAGGTGAAGACTTGCACGTCTCTACGCCATGCTCGTGTCCAGGACCGGGCTCCCCGCCATGACTGGCATGTCATGCTTGTCGCACGAGCGACCGCAAATGATGGCAAATCATGCAGCTGCTAACCGTGGCGGAGAGGGGGATTGTGCCCGTTATATTGAACAAGGAATGCATCAAAGAAAGTTGCACCATTCATTGTGACAGAAAAATATCTCTCTCGCTCACACTCTCTCGCCCCAGTGTTCTACATTAGGGTACCCCATCTATAGGTGACGCATTGTCGTCGCGCTCATTGTCGTCGAGCTTGGTTCCAACAATCTGGTATCGGAGTTGCAGCATGTTCTATATCGTCCTAGTGAGCTCTCCATCATTACCGCCGAAGAAAAAGATGGGAGACAGACCGAGCGGCAGCCATGGCATCAGGGAGACCTCACCGATGTGGCCGATGTTCATGTGCGACAACTACATAGAGTGGGCCATGATGATGCAATGCAACTTCAAAGCATTAGAGATCTAGGAGGTGATCAACCCATGAACCAACCCCAAGAGATCGCAAGATCGTTAGGCCATGAGCTCGTTCTCGCGCTCGGTGCCGAAGGAGATGTGGTAACTCCTCGGTAGGTACAAGATCGTGAAGGAGGTGTGGGATGCAGTGAAGATGATGCAAGTTGGTGTCGATCTAGTGAAGGAGGTGAATGCCCAGAAGTTGTTGAAGGAGTTCGAGAACATCACCTTCAACGATGGGGAGACGATTGATGATTTTGCGATTAGGATCACGAACCTCGTCGGCAATCTAAAGACGCTCGGTGAGGCTTGGTCAGGAGAGGTCAAGTCATTCAGGGTGTCTGGGACCAAACAACACTTGACCATGATCTGATCAGAGACAATTCCTAAATGCATAACGGATTGGCCCGGCCTAGGACCGACTATATATATACTATATAAGACAAAATAGGATAGTCAAATTTTGGACTAAATCTTCTTCCCCTAATCTACTTGCCTATCTAGGTAACTGTGGGCTTAGCCTGGAGATTAGAGGCCCAAAAGTCTGCATCTAGAAGTTCTTCACCGATAAACTATGCTAGCTGCATGCAATACGGCAGGATCTTCAGCAACCCTATCTTGTGTGTGCAATTAGTTTTGAGCGCCAGCAAGCAACTAGCTTTTCATGTGACTAAGTTTATTGAGAACCTGTTGTGAGATTAAGTGTATAAGATCTAACGAGTTCTTCACATGAAACAACAAACTGTAAGTCATCATGATTGTACGTACAAGGCATAACCACAAAACATTTACCCTGCTAACAAACTGCAGATCATCACTAAGTTCACCGTTTATTATCAGTATCCAAATGTGCAGTAGGTAAGATGGCAGGTTCAAATTAGTGTTAAGCCATAGGCAAATTCACTCAATGCCACTATAAACTATATGGGTCCCTAAGGGCCACTAAAATTGTTCAGTTTTCACCCAGCTCTCACAAACGTGAGTAGTACGCAGTCACCAGTGCAGTTGTCGCACATGAAGGCTGCAATCAGTGCATTCTGGTTTCGTGCAGAAGTAGTTGAGATTTTCAAATAATGCACATGCATGGGTTGAAAAAGGTACACGTACATACTGGAATGGAGCAACTGTTGGACTTTACACTATACACTACTTTCAAACAATATAAACCATCCAAGTCTTGTCATGCGATAGTCTAGATGGACCCTGTGATACCTTTTCTTGCATCAGTGCCATGAATATCATTCATAGGTACCATAGAGGCAGTTTAGTGAAACAGAAATAACTGTAGACAGTGCATTTTTTATCAGTTTGTTTCATGTTTACACACTAGGAGTTGGAGGTATTGGAAACAGTGGCGGAGCTACAGCACGGGCATACCCTGCTTTTCCTCTGTTGTCAAGAGTCGGAGACAGTCGAGCACATCACTGTCGCATGCTCATTCACCACTCACCAGGCAGCTTTGGTTCAAGGCGGCACTGGCTCTTAACGAACCCATGTTGTTGGGCTCCGGTACATCCTCCTCGATTAGTGGCAAACTTGGCGATCTCAATGGACGGAGGAGGCGAGGAAAGGCACAGACTCCTTCTTTGTGCTAATCGCCTGAGAAACATGGAAGGAATGGAATGCAAGATTCTTTCAAAGAGCCTGCACTGATGTCAACGCGCTCTCGGCGATCATCAAGATCAGTGCAGAGTAGTGCGTAGTGGCAGGTGCCAAGCACCTACATAGTTTGTTTCAGGGAGTAGTAAACTAGAGCGGATCGGCTAGGGCATGAGGGCTTGTTGATTGCCTAGCACGCGCTCGATGTAAAACAATCTCCTTTGTCAATACAAGTATGCGCAAAGCTTTTGCGTGATTAAGAAAAAAAGGAGCTCATGTCTGGTTCAGTCTAGTAAGTAGTAATTAGTGAACCCCAAGGCCCAGTAGAAAGAGGAAGTGTTTGATGACAAGACACAACATGGCTTCTAATTGAAGCTAGGAAGAGACCCAGTTTCTTCTTCTCTAGTGACTATGAGGTTATCGGAAGCACAAGTCTAGAGCTTGGACTTTGCCACAGGCATATGATGCCTATGGCGTCTGTGATCCATTAGGTGGGAATGACTTGCTTAATTGTCCTAGAGGCCGCGCATGGTGATTGGGTCACAGCAGTAGTTGCATCACACATGAACGTGGAGGAATTTTCCGAACATCACAATTGATCTAATATGACATCATACGTGATAGATTCAAGGGTTTGATCTCTCAGTTAAGCTTGATTCTACCCATGGAAACGGCAAGTTTTGAAACTGTATTTTCTGCAATAGTTTTAGTGAAAAAAAAATTACGAAATAAGATGGGAGATAGTCTATTGGATGATTATCGTCTAGTCACTTCCATTTAGCGAGATCTTTTTGTCCCTTTCAAAGCGTCCAATAAATCGTCAGCAAGATAACATTGTAAGACTCAGGTATTCTATTACGCATACATTTCAACACTATTCCTATAAATCAGGTGACTGTGTGCTTCAGGGGATGCACTTCCCTAATCCACACGCTCCAATCTTACTATTTCTGGCAGTAAGAAAGTCCACACGCTCCACGTCGCCTGAAAGGAAGTCCAAATCTCAAACGACCGAAGAATAGCAATTCCCATATTTCAATTATCGTCGGTTTTTTGAAACTATTTATTTTGTATTTAGTGGATATGGTTTCCTTTTAATCCATGAATTTAAGCCTTATTACCGAATTGGTAAATGGATTTACCGAATTGTGCACGATTTTTTCGGAGGCATACCCTGACCTAGAATCCTAGATTCGCCACTGTCTATCATGGACATCGCCTCTCCAACATGCATGCATATGCAGTCTCCACTCCACGAATACAGAAAACATTTGTGATGGTGGTAGTTATTCATTTTTATTGACTTCTTTACTGAACAGACAGTGTGAAAGGCCATTGAAAATCAGGAAACTCTATGGGCATCACCAAGATCTGCCAGTGTAAATATTGACACTAGAGGGTTTCATAATAATGTAATCACCACCATAAATTTATCTACAATGGCAGCTCTGTACAGGTGCCATCGTTGTGATAAGTCGACTATTACAATGGCTTCAACTGAAGTTTAAGAGTGCAAGTTCTAGGCGAGACAGGAAACCATGCAAGCCTCCTAGCTCAGAGGAAGATTGGTGGCGTGCTGTCTTGTGGAATCATGCATGTGACTTTATAGCTTGGGTGGTGCAACAAAATAATGGGACTACTTGTACTACTTTGCTTGTGTGAAGGAAAACCTGTATAGAGAACCAGGTAGCCAATAACTGTTATCATTGAAGACTACTTGCTTTGGTTAGTACTCCTACTATATATAAGCAGCCTAGCCACACTTTCTATTATTCAAGACTACATGTCGATGAGCTCTCATTGTCTTATAGGATTTTGTGGAATGAGGGAGCGAGCGACAAGAATAATACATGCCATATGCATGTGCACATGTTGATCTAGACAATGCATTTGTGTCTTGTAGAATGGGAATGAGAAACACCTGGAAAGAAAAAACAGGCCAAACAAAATATGTTATCCTTGAAGAGTCACAAATCATCACGGGCTGGTCAAGCAAGTCCCACGGTGTGAGAAACAGCACAAAGGGGGCAGGAAGTAATGAGGAAGTGTAGCTACTACAGCCTTGGAGGATCAGACCACTGGACTGTCTCAGGGAACAGGGGACTTAGATGCTCAGTTTGTCAAGGACACTGGCTGCAGTGATGACAAATTTGTATGATCCATAGAGATCGATCGAGTTCAATTCCATGAAAGCCTGTTTTGATTTGCCTTTTGCAGGAACTTTTACGCAAATACCTATATATAAAAATGGTCGTCTCTCTTGCATATCAGCTGCAAATCAACCTCTAAATCGACAAACTATTTGTGGCACCTGACAAATTGAAGCCCGATCGCATCATGGACGACATCGAGTGCCCACTGCCCACTAGGAACCTCAATTCTTAGCACAATATGAATTCCAGTGGTCTGATTAATGCTACGCTGAGATAAAAGTCATTATTATATCTGATGATGCTCATGACACCAACCAATTTCATATGAGGAACTATTTAATGCAATATATATCTGGTCGTACATCATGAGTCCTTATAAACTATGATGGAATAATAAATAAGTTCCTCATCTGTATACTTAATCCATTCCACGACTAACCAAAAAAGGTGATTACTGGAATTAATCAGTTCTGACAACTAGCAGTTCTTTCTCCGGCCGACAAACCAGGTTGTGCATGAACAGAGAACAAATCTTCTGACCAACCTGGTTGTCAAACTATCTAACTGACCATTTACCAGAGGTACTCGTGCTGGATGAGTCTTGTTAATGGAGCCTGTACTAGGCAGTGCTCATGAGCAAGCACAGAGCGAGGCAGCACATACGAGCAGAGACTATCTTGTTGTCACCCCTTTTGTGACTGCAGTCAAGATTGCCGGTTTGGCCGTTGAAGTAAGCCGTGAGGTACATAGAGGCAGCTCGCTCCACTACGTTTGTCCTCTTACCAAATGGTTTACAGGAAGCAAAGCGTGATAAGCAAGAAATGCAATTTCAAGAGACTGATATAAATTGCTTTTCCCATTTTCCCATTTGGTAAATAACTTAGATGCAATATCTGGGATCGATGTTTAGCACAACATGCATGTGGGCATGTGGCCGATGGACTTGAAGCCTATGGCAAACGCAACAGATCACCTTATATGTGTTTGATAATGCGTGTTCTCTAATAATGGTTGCATATATACCATTCAGTTCAGAATGTAGTTGTCCATCTTCATTTTGTTGACATGGATGGCTGTTTAAGGGTCTGGCGTTCTTTTTTGGGTGTAGAATTTGGAAATGCATGGGATGGCGTCCTCTTGTCGGATTGTTCCACAGCAACCTATCCCATTGTTCTCAGTTCTCCTTTTTTTTTTAGAAATTTTAGAAAATTTTTTAAGTGATTGATTTGCTCAAATGTATTACCAATACTTTCCGCTCTTTTTTTATTTTGATGTGTTTACGAGAGCGAGATTGAATTTTATATTTTTGGTAAGATGATAAACAACTAGCTAATCACATGCAGGCGGCTTGGGTTGCTTACCCAGGTAAAACCAGAGAACCCAGCCCATGTACAGGATGTCTCGGCGATCCATTGTTTGGCAACACGAGGCCAGTGGGCATGACAGCCTTGCGGTAGAGCTCTATAAGCAGTGAAAACACCCGTACTAGGAGGCAGCACGGTAGTGGCGATTCAGGGTGGCTAACGAACCAGCTCGGCTCGTTAACACACTGGCTCGGCTCGGCTCGTTTCACTAACGAGCTAGAAGAGCAGCTCGGCTTGGCTCGACTCTAAATAGCTCAAGCAGCTCGTTTTGGCTCGCGAGCCAAATCATATAAATACAATACAATGAGATTATAAAAGCAATCCAGCAGCAAACACAAAGTTTCTATAAATTTAACAATGGAGAATATAATGCACGCATCGCTTGATTCAAGAGTTTTTATCCAGCCATGACGATGAGACTTAATAAGCATACACATGCAGTTTGCACATCACCGATTCATCCATACAGAGTTCATGAACGAAGCAAAATAAATGACCAACTCCTTGATCCAGGCAGCCTAGTGTCTGTGGAAAGCGATGCTAGCTGTAGAGGTGAACCCAACCACCTCGACATCGGCATGAAGTCCTCGATGGTACGTAACACTAACACGGGAGATGAATGATGGCCATGATGTGATCCCAAGTACACTCGAGCATGCATGATGGCCGTGATGATTTGGAACACGTCAATCCCACATGCAACTTGAATTTTTTTTATGGTAGTATTTGATCGAAACATAAACTGCAAGGATGAGAATTCTGGGCGGCGGCCTTCTAATGGGAGTTTGGGGCAGCAACATTTGGTAGTAAGAGTAGATGCGTCCGGCTCGATCAAGCCAGTCTGAAAAAAAAGTCACATGAGAGGTTTAAGGTATAATCTCAATTACCATTATACTCTCTTTCTCAATTAAGTAGCTCTAGAAAATATTAAGAGTGAAAGTACCTGGAGGTACCAAAAGCTACTTTCTCAACCATTGTAAAAGAGCTCATAGTTCAATAGGAAATGTGATCGATGTTACTTTACTGAATTCTGTAGGCTTCCATGGTGTTGACGCGAAGTTAGGGCTTCGCACCAAACGCACCGGGAGGGCCTTGGACGCCCACGAAGGTTGCACTCAACCTTGTAGCAGCAAAAACCGCAGCGTGACCGACCACAAACGATCAAGAGATCGCTAGGGCCGATATAGAGCTCGGTAGACGACTGGAAGACCTTCAAACGCACCTCCGGGAAGACCCGTCGGGAGGGCGCATGCAAGGGTTGCCCTAGGAGCAGCGGATGCACCTAGAATGCCGGCGAAGAATGCGGAATTCGTCGTCGAACAGCAGGGTATGAGGTTGGAAGAGATAAAATTAGGGTTTGTGTAGTAGTTGGACGATTTGTTGATAGATGAGATCAAATCGGCCATGAACCCCTTCATTATATAGGGGAGGGTGGTCTTATCCTTTTAGGAAGGCGTCCTAGGACGTTTCCAAGCAACAAAACCGACCTAAACACGATTAGGAATCAAATCGGTTCGGAATCAGAGTTTTCCAACTCGCTGGAGGGTGGAGACAAAAATTTCTGGATACCCCAGACATGTCTGGGGTCTCGTCTGGGGTATTGTCTTCGGTCCAAAATTCATCCATCCGGAGTCCAAATAGGGCGATCCACATATGTTTTTCGATCAGTGCGATGAGAGGAACGCAATGGTGAAGTCCGTTACTGCTTTTGAGGAACTTTTTATTCAGACAAATTTGGGTGTCAACATATGGCATCCCTGCCGCTATGCCCTGTTTTTTTCTAAACCTACTTGTATATATGCTAGGAAGATCGAGCTTCTGCCATTTTCCTTTAGAAAAAAAAAAGCAAGGTAGTGGCCGGCGGGGAGTTCTTCAACTGCATAGGCTCGAGGACAATAGTTCTTATTCTTTCATCCCATGTGCTTCATGGTTTTTTTCACCTTGCATCATCCCAAGATCCAAGGTTGTGTTATGGGACAACGGCCAAGAGCCAAACAACACAAGTATCCTTTGTGCTGCTGCACTGACCCGGTCGGTAATGATATTCGACTCTTCAAGGATATCATACTTCACATATTCTATTTTTGCTTTCCAGATGTTTCTCATTCATATATGTTGCACAAAACACAGATGCACTAACTAGATCTGTATGCCCATGCATTGTATGATGTATCATCCATAACCCTCACTACTACATCCTATATATATATTTATATATTCCTATAAGAGCAAGAAGCTGTGCACGTACTATTGCATCAGGTAAGTGTGGTTTTCACTCTATGCTGCTTATATATACTATGGGGGAATTGGGGACTGAAGGAGCCATGACGAATTTAGGTGACTGCATTAAATGAAACTGTTTAAAGTTAATTTATTTGTTGATTCTCAGCAAATTTTGTTTCAATAGTAGGGTATTACTTGATTTTTCTATACGCATTGACCACTAGACACGTGCTAGCTACTACTTTTTTAACACTGAAACAAGCACACACACGTGCCAGCTAATAACAGTTTTCATGGAACGCTTCCACCTACACTCGTGATGTCATAATGTATAGCACTATATATAAGCATATCGTAGTCTGAAACCACACTTGCTATTATTCAAGAATGAGGGAGCAAAGGACAAGACTAATACATGCCATATGCATGTGCGCGTGTCTTGTGGAATGGGAATGAGAAACACCTGGAAAGAAAAAAACAGCCAAGCAAAATATGTTATCCTTAAGAGTCACAAACAGGTTTGTCCAGTCCCACGGTGTGACATACAGCACAAAGGGGGGCAGGCACTAGCACTAATAATGAGGAAGGAAGATAGCGTAGCTACTACAGCCATGGAAGATCAGACCACTGGACTGTCTAAGGGCACTCACAGTGCAGAAACTAGTGGGTAGTTTCTATATTTTTGGATACCGTGTCAGGAAACCATCTCTCACAGTGCATGTTTTCGATCCTGGAGTCTTCCCAGCCGTTCACCCCACCTCCATTGTGATCTTCTGCTCCTGTTTTTCTCTCTCCCGGCTAACAACCACACATACAGACCACAATCCACTAGCTATGCGGCGGCGGTGGCGTGCATGCGAAGCTCGACATGCAGTGCAGCGGGCAGGTTCGATCGACATCGCCATGGTCGTCCCGCGGATAGGCTTCAAGCGCCCGCGGCCATGGATCCCGCGCTCGTCCTCGCAGCGCGAGCTCCGGCGAGACGGGGGAATCGGCGGGGCGTCGCGACCTCCGATGGCGCGGCGGCTTCGCGGCGCAGGCGGCGGCGAGACGGAAACGGCGGGCACGCGGCGTCCGGCGGCGCGGCGTCCTCGGCGGCGGGGTGGACTCGTGGGCGGCGGCGGGAGATGGGGAACGGCGGCACGCGCGTCCTCCGCGGCGGTGGACTCCGCGGGCGTGGGCGTCGCGGTCACGCCGGCTTCTCGGGCGGCGCCGTCGCGCGGCCACCGCTGCCTCTGGCGGCGCAAAAGCGAACTCCGGCGGGCGCGGCGGGCGTCGCTGTCAGTCAACACGACCTCGGCGGTCTTTGTGGAACGAGCTCTTGTTCGCCCCGCTCGTTCCCCTTCCGTCCCTTGTCTCCCGCGGGCAGTCACAGCAGATCCACATCGCGAGACCAACGAGCATCGTGCCAGCGTGACGCCGAGTCTAAGATAGACGCCGTTTCTACGTTTCGACTCTCTCTTCAATAAATTGCTTGCCACATCATCAAAAATTCTACATGGCAACGTAATTAATAGGGATAGACTCTACTGTGGTTTCTGCACTGTGAGTGCTCTAAGGACGTGGGGATTTAGTTAAGGACACTGGCTGTAGTGATGACGAATTCGTTTGACCCATAGAGATCGATCGCATTCAATTACATGAAAGCCTTTTTCAGCTGAGTCGGGAGTTGTAGAGATAGAGCTCACTTAGAGCTGCAGCAGCTCTTCGGCTTTTAGGTCGCTTTTTGTTGTCATTAGTATGTGAGTAATCAAGTTTGTACCTAAACCCAATGTTGTATGCTACTTTCTTCTTATTATCAATAAAAGCCGGCTTGCCGGATCTTTCAAAAAAAACATCAAAGCCTGTTTTGATTTGCCTTTTTGCATGCAGTTTTATGCAAATATAAGGATATATATACATGGTCATCTCTCTTGCATATCAGCAGAAAATTAACCTCTAATCGACTAACTATTTTGTGGCACTTAACAAATTGAAGCCCGATAGCATCATGGACGACATCTGAGTCCCCACTAGAAACCCTCAATTAATAGCACAATATTACTGCCTAGTCGTCCATGAACAGAGAACAAATCCTCTGACGAACCTGGTTGTCAGACTATCTAAACTGACCATTTACCAGAGGTACCAGTGCTGCCCACCTCTGAAAGTCCGGCAGCATCTACGAACTGGATGAGTCTTGTTAATATGGTTGGCAGTGCTCATGAGCAAGCACAGCGAGGCAGCACATATATATACGAGCGCAGAGACTTGTTGTCAGCCCTTTTGTGAATGCAGTCAAGATTGCCCACCATTTGGCTCATGAAGTAAGCATTGCGTGATTAGCTAGCCATGCCATTTCAAGAGACGACATGTATAAGTTGCTTTTCCCATTTGTCCCATTTGGTAACTTAGATGCAATATATGCGATGATGAACACAACATGCATATGTGGCCGATGGACTTGAAGCCTATCACAGACACAACAGACACCCTATACGGGTTTGATATATAATGTGTTGTACAACTTCAGTTTTTTGACCATCGGATTGTTCCACAGCAACCTCTCCAGCAACCGAGGCGATCAGTGGTGATATGCAACTCTTCGTGCATATCATTCTTCACCTATTTTATTTTTCCTCTCCAGATGCTTCTCATTCCTAGATGTTGCACAAAACACACATGCACTGACTAGATCTCTATGTCCATGCATGCATAGTATGATGTATCACTCATAAACCTCATTACCTCCTATTTATTTAGGCCTGTAAGACCAAGAAGATGCACATACTCTTGCATATGGTAAGTGAGGGTTTCACTATATATATGAACCTTACATATACTATTGGGGAACTGGGCGCTGTGGGAACCATGACGAATTTAGGTGACTACATTAGATGAAACTGTTTTTAAGTTAATTTATTTATTGATTCTCTGCAAATTTACTTTTACTAGTAGCGTAATGTTACTTATTGAAATAGGAAGAAGTGTGGTGAGAAAATAGCTGGCATGCATAAGTAAACTGAATCCCCTCTTAATATAGCTGGCGTGAGCACCTAGTTACAACAGTATGGGTCAATTACCCATAAAGAGTCGTCCCTAATTTGACTAGAACCCATATCATTTCTAACAGACCTCTAGTTTGCATGAATTTTTGTTTTACCATTTTCTCTTAAAAATCCAAAAATTGTTACTCCTTTGAGCGACTGTACTCGTAAGATATAGGATGACCCAAACTAGAGATCAGTTAGCTCAATTAATTGTATTACCAGTATATTTTCTTTCAGTGCTGTATATTCTAGTTAATTTGAAATATCGAATTTTTTTAAGCGATTGATTAGCTCAAATGTATTACCAATACTTTCCGCTTTTTTTTATCTTGATCTTAAGAGAGCGAGGTTGAATTTTATATTTAGTTTCAGTGAGATGAGTTGCTAAGATGATAAAGAACTAGCTATGACCTCTATCGGAAATAAAACACTGAGTATATGTTAAACTGCACACGTACGTCGATCATCAGGTACACATCTACTAAAAAGATTTATACTCAGCAGGTGGCATCGTGGTTGTACTAGTGTCGCAATTGCCACGTGGCACTGTGAAAAACACAATGGAGTCCAAAGAACATTATTATTTGGGGGTGGGGGTGGGGGGGTGCATTTGCCACAACAAGATAGTCAACTCCAGATGGCCTCCAAATTACAGCAGTCCAATGAACATGAGGCACTTCTGTACCATTGATCATGTCTCGTTGATCATAACATTAACATTGGTTCACTTTCCAAAGCCTCAACTTCGATTTGATGGCCAACTAATAATGCACCTGGATCTGGGTTTTGTTACCTCATGGCGCATTGGAAATCCAATTCTTCAATGGATATCCCATTCTGCAGAGCCAAACTCTGCCCCCTTTGGCTTCTAAAAATGATATTAGTTGAAGTATGTAAATTCGCCATTTTATCTTTCCCAATGCATCCCATGCATATACACACTTTTGATTCGGTAGTGGTTGCAAGGTGTCTCTTTCCACTAGCTAGTTCCGAATATGTGCAGGCTATCATACTTCATATATATGTGCTACTGTAGAGAACGGGTGCTAGTGTTGAGTATTGAAACCAATATATATTGGTGGGTGAATAAGAGCAATATATTTCCACCTCCTTACAATTTGGTGATGTAACAACCGTTTGTTGGCACGCATATATAAGAATGGCACACATCAGGCACTACTAGTTTGGTAGACCACCTCTGATTCTCCACCTTGTGAAAGAATATAATTTGTTTGTATTATATATAATTATAAGTTCACACGTTGTGAAAGAATAATAATAATTTTTTGAAATTGATTGTCAAATATAGAAATGGTTGACTTAGGACAAATCAAATACAACATGTAAACTAAAATGGAGCAAGCACGTACTCAATATATCATTGTTTTGAATTTTGACACATTGATGTGAATTTATTTATAATAATAGTATAATATAAAGTAATATTACAACGTTATATGTTAGTAGAACATTACATTTCCAACTTAATCAAATCGGGTCCAATATAATTACAACAAGGTTTTTTACAAAAAATGAATGTCAAATAAAAGATACAAAATTAGGTTTAAATTAAATAAATTGCACAGTTAGTAATCTATTGTCTGTGCGATAGATGATGGAGCTATTGGTAGTAGCGAGGTCTCATACCTATATATATCAGCTATCTAATTGCCAACCAGTGCTCTCAGTTGCTCCGTTATTTGATTGCCGATAGGGTTCTAGGGTTATAACATCTTACATGTATGCAAATAAAATATGGTGGTATGGTTCATATTCATTGATGGTCACTGAGAGTACGTAACTCCGAATACGTCATGTGATCCCACAACACTAAATTTCATCCCAAATAGTTTCCCTACAATTCCTTGAGTCCTCCAATCCGCTGCAGACGAATAAACCTCTTGGGGATGTGAGTGCTCTGACCGTGCCGCACAGAATTAGTGTCGGTGTCAGCTAACAATGCCATCGCATACTAGCCACGGGGCGGCGCCTGCCATGCCTTAGCGGCTGGCCCTGCCCTGGATAGATGAAATTAAAAAATAGACAATTCTTGGGATTGAACCATATGGCCACAGGGCGCGAGCATGGGGGGGCTTGAGCGTGGACAGAGGGAGGAGTACCCACACATTGCTATCCTGATCATTAGGTCTGAGTAAGTACAAAGAGAGAAGAATAAGAGACAATTTAGATGGTTGATTTCTGTAATGTTGTTTTTATGGGATGTCGAGAGCCATGTCACTGGGGAAGATATTTTGGGTAGACTTAGCATAAAAAAAAAAAGATGGTGCCTTAGTAGGGTAGATAGAAAAAAAATATTACATATTTATTTACTATATTTTAACAACATCAAATTGCGTGTTGTGCATTTTTAATAGAAAATAATATTATTTTGAGAAAATGTTGCACGAAATTTGGTTTTTTTTGAGACACATGTTCCTCGAAGTCAAACAATTTTCCTTTTCTTTTTTGAGTACAGTCAAACAGATATTTCGCACATCGAGAGAGCGCGTTGAGGCCCAGCCCGGAACGTAGACGTTTGTGGGCCGCTTCTGCCTTATCTCCCTCCCACCCCAGTAGAGTCCGTCCCCACGCATTTCTTCTCTCGGCTGCTCGCTAATGGCGATCGAAGCCGCGCGCCTCTCGCCGTCCCTCGCCGCCGCCGCCTTCCTCGCCCGGCGGCCCCCCCCGCGCTCTCCCCTTCTCCCTCCGTCGCCGGTTCCCCCCTCCTCCGCGTCCTCGCCAGCTCATCGGGCGGGGACGGACGCGTCGTCGCCCTCTCCTCGTCTGAGCTCCGCAAGCGCCGGGGCCTCTCTTCCTCCTCCTCCCCTGGGGCTGCCGACTCCACGTCCGACGGGGATGAGAAGCTCCGCTCGCTGCGTCGACTCTTCGCGCGGCCTGATGTTGCTATTGACGCCTACATCGTCCCCTCACAGGACGCACACCAGGTCGGCCCGCCCTCTCCTCCCTAGTCCCAACTTGATGTATGATTGATTTGGTTTTGGTATATCCATATGAACAAAACTGGTAGATAATTACTCGAACTATATTAGTGTAATTGTGGGAACAAACATTGAATTTGGGCGCTACATGCATGGTAGTCCCCACTGCTTGTGGAGAAATTACTGCATTGTGTGTGACAAATGTGTTGCAATATGTCTCAGTCTTGGCCCTGACTTGCGTAGGACTCATAGAGGTAGTAGTACCGAAAGTGAGAGGCGGTCGCGAGCAGGTTGGTGAAACAGGGGCTGTGGAGGCCAGGGCCCTTCGGGGTTGCTTGCCTGCTGTGATGTGTGGGAGTGAGGAGGGAAATTTCACATTGGCGTGGCTGAGATTATAGATTGAGGTGTTATGGTTGTTAATTATAGGGAAGTGTTTGTACTGTATGGGCAGTTATTAGGATCTCTTTTAGTTTGATACAAATATACTCTGATACTTCTTCAATAGTTTCAAGACTGTGTTGGATGTATGTGATGGTACTGATACACCCATTCTCTAAAGTACCTGTGAAACATACTAGACTATTGACAATTCACAAATCAGTAGAAGCACAAGCAATGTACCTTTGCACACTAGTACATTATTCTTAGTTGAATCAGTGTAAGCCATCTGGCCAATGCATGGCATGCGATAGTTTAAATGGATCCTATGATACCTTCTTTTCCTGCAGTGTCATGAGTATCGTAGAGGCGGTATATTGAAACAAATCATGGCAGACCATCAATTTTTTTATCGTTTTGTTTTCTTGTTGACACAGAGGATTGGGAGGTACTGGGAAGATATGTACTAGCAGAATGAACCAATTTCGCTGCTGTAGTTTCTTGTAATTTCTAACAATTTGTGCTCTGATTATGTCATGATGTAGTTCCATTAAAACAGCATTTGCTTAACAGTGCAGCAGTCAATCGTCTCATGTGCAAGTCACAAAAACCATGTAAATGTAAATAAATTTGACATGTCCATTCCGAAGGCAAAGCATCAATGTCCACTGCTATCAAGTCATGAAGCACATATGTTTTCTTTATTCTTTTTTAAACATGCTTTAAGTTTGGATTGAGCTGTACAAAATCATAACAGATATTTTGGCTAGACTTAGCATAGAAAAAGATGGTGCCTTAGTACGTATTTATTTATTATATTTTAATAACAACACCAAATTATGTGTTGTGTATTTTTGAATAGAAAATAATATTATTTTGAGAAAATGTAGCACGAAATTGTTTTTTTTTTTTTTGAGACACATGTTCCTCGAAGTCAAACAGTTTTTTTCTCTTTTTTGAGTACAAATCAAACAGATATTTCGCACATCGAGAGGCCCAGCCCGAACGTAGACGCGTTTGTGGGCCTGTTCTGCGCCTTATCTCCTCCCCACACATTTCTCGGCTGCTCGCTAATGGCGATCGAAGCCGCGCGCCTCGCCGTCCCTCGCCGCCGCCGCCTTCCTCGCTCGGCGGCCCCCGGCCCGCGCTCTCCCCCTTCTCCCTCCGTCGCGGTTGCCCCCTCCTCCCGCGTCCTCGCCCGGCTCATCGGGCGGGGGACGGGGCCGCCGTCGCCCTCTCCTCGTCCGAGCTCCGCCAGCGCCGGGGCCTCTCTTCCTCCCCCCACCCCTCGGGCTGCGGATCCCGCGTCCGGCGGGGGTGAGAAGCTCCGCCGCTGCGTCGACTCTTCGTGCGGCCTGATGTTGCTATTGACGCCTACATCGTCCCCTCACAGGGCGCACACCAGGTTGGCCCGCTCTCTCCTCCCTAGTCCCAACTTGATGTATGATTGATTTGGTTTTGATATATCCAGATGAACAAAACTGGTAGATAGTTACTCGAACTATTAGTGTAATTGTGGGAACAAACATTGCATTTGGGCGCTACATGCATGGTAGTCTCCACTGCTTGTGGAGAAATTACCGCATTGTGTGTGACAAATGTGTTGCAATATGTCTCTGTCTTGGCCCTGACTTGGGTGCGACTCATAGAGGTAGTAGTACGAAAAGTGAGAGGCGGTCGCCAGCAGGTTGGTGAAACTGGGGCTGTGGAGGCCAGGGCGCTTCGTGGTTGCTTGGCTGCTGTGATGTGTGGGAGTGAGGAGGGAAATTTGACATTGGCGTGGCTGAGATTATAGATTGAGGTGTTATGGTCGTGAATTATATTATATGGGAAGTGTTTGTACAGTACGGGCAGTTATCAGGATCACTTTTAGTTTGATACAAATATACTCTGATACTTCTTCAATAGTTTCCCACTGTGTTGGATGTATGTGATGGTACTGATACACCCATTCTCTGTGAAACATACTAGACTATTGACAATTCACAAATCAGTAGAAGCACAAGCAAAGTACCTTTACACACTAGTACACTACTCTTAGATGAATCAGTATAAGCCATCTGGCCAATGCATGGCATGTGATAGTTTAAATGGATCCTATGATACCTTCTTTCCCTGCAGTGTCATGAGTATCGTACAGGCGGTATATTGAAACAAATCATGGCAGACCATCAATTTTTTTTTATCGTTTGTTTTCTTGTTGACACAGAGGATTGGGAGGTACTGGGAAGATATGTGCTAGCATAATGAACCAATTTCGCTGCTGTAGTTTCTTGTAATTTCTAACAATTTGTGCTCTGATTATGTCATGATGTAGTTCCATTAAAAACAGCATTTGCTTAACAGTGCAGCAGTCAATCGTCTCATGTGCAAGTCACAAAAACCATGTAAATGTAAATAAATTTGACATGTCCATTCCGAAGGCAAAGCATCAATGTCCACTGCTACTGAAGTCATGAAGCACATATGTTTTCTTTATTCTTTTTTTTAAACATGCTTTAAGTTTGGATTGAGCTGTACAAAATCATAACACCTATGCTCAGGGTGAGTTTGTGACTGCATATGATACAGAGTTTTCCCATCTATGGTGAATTGTTGTCTTAATACTGCTTCTCAGTGTAAATGATGTAGAAAATTTGCAATGCATTACTTGATGAAGTAATGAAATTGAATCAACTATTGTCTCCACTTATATGATTTTATTCACAACTTCTTTTCCAGAGCGAATTCATTGCAGAATGCTTCACAAGGCGGGCCTATCTAACTGGCTTCACTGGCAGTGCTGGTACAGCTGTGGTCACAAAAAATAAGGCTGCTCTTTGGACTGATGGCCGCTATTTTCTTCAGGTACTCTCATTTAATGGTTAATGCTCACTGGCCGCTATCTTTGCACATTTTAATTCTGTTTTTGATTTCATGATCAATTCTTCTGTTTGGTAGGCAGAGAAGGAATTAGGCCATCACTGGACACTCATGCGAAGTGGGAATCATGGTGTTCCAACTACTAGTGATTGGTTGAATGATGTTTTACCATCTGGTTGCCGAAGTTGGCATTGATCCGTGAGTTTTTCTTTAATATGCTATACACTTTATTTGATGCCCATATTAAGTGTGTAGTTTGGGGGTTTACCTTCTTTTTGGTAATGTCACCACAACGTGATTTGTGAATGTCTCAACTCAGAAACAACACTGCAGTTAGATGATTAGTGATTAGCACAAATTTTATATGGCATGACTGGAACTGCAGTACATTCCCTTCATCCCTTGGATCCACTTCATCACAAACTGTACATGTTCAAATTTGTGATCTGATCTGCTTCTTCCTATGAGATTTTAGGCATCATAATTCCATTACTTTTATTAGATTTATGGATCTATTAACATATAACTATCTTTTTCAAGATATAACAGTAATAAATAAACCATGGGTTAATTATTACCCATAAAGAAATCATGTAGTTATTTTTCAGGTAGAGATTTTGTTGCTTTTTACTCTTATAAAATTTTACATTTTTTATCTGGAAGATTATGTATGTTCCTCATGGAAATGGTGTGATGATTGCAAATCAATCAATAGTTATATTCTTTTAGTGATTCAATTTTCACTTTTATTTAGTGTTTTTTTTTATTTATTATATTTCATTTCTGGGAATGTATGTTTATTGTATTCTCAGTCTAATCTTGTTTCCTTCATTTTTCAAGGATGCAGTTTCTTTTCTCATTTGATGCTGCTGAAGAACTGAAGGATTCAATCGCCAATAAGAATCATGAGTTAGTTTTGGTTGAGAGCATGAACCTAGTTGACGAGATATGGGGAGATGCAAGGCCAAATCCCCCAAAAGAACCAACTAGGGTGCATGACATCAAATATGCTGGTATTGATGTGCCATCAAAGTTGTCCTTCATTAGGTCACAACTTTCTGAAAATGGGTGTGATGCTGTGGTAATTTCAATGCTCGATGAAGTTGCTTGGTTGTTGAACATGGTAAAATCTTGGTTCTTTTACAATTATTTTGTTTGATATGTTTCTTATGAGTATTGTGGAATTGCTGCCGATTAAACCAAGCTGCAAATTTCTTTTTTTTTTTCTTCAATTTGTAAATCCATTTTGTTGTACTTGGGTCATATGCATCTGACGAATCCCTCAATCTCCACATGCTTTCACTCATAAACATCATATGTTTGAATGTTCTTAGCAAAATATTAATGTCTTAATTTTATTATTTCTTTTGTTCATAGCTGGTTTATAGTTAACATTTCCTGAGTTTCCATGAAATGTTCTACTTGGGAGTTTGTTTCCTGTTGTTGATTATTATGCCATCATAATTGTTGAGAATAATTTATTGTTCTTAACCAATTGCCATGCCTGAGCTCAAAGCTCGAGCAGCGACTACCGAGAAAGCATAGCAGCATTGTTCATGAATCTGATGGATTCGTCTCACATTAAAATGCAGAGAGGAAGTGAAGTGATGTTCCACATTCACCAGTATTTTATAGCTACCTCATTGTGGAGGTTAGCACTGCTACACTATTTGTAGATAGCAGCAAAGTTTCTAAAGATGTTCTGGAGCACCTTGAGCAAGCTGGTGTAAAACTTAAGCCATATGAAGCAATTATTTCTGAAGTAGAAAGGTAAATCTTGCAAAAACATTAATCTTTAAAATAGTTTCTTTCTCGATTCAAATACGCAGTTCTGCAAGCATATCTTTTGTGTTTCATTGTTTGTGTAGTCCTTTGTTTCTATAGCAAGACAACCATCATGGTCAAAACAAAATATACTGATTTAACAGTCCCATTCGGTCCATGGTTCTTCCATAGCTAATTTATTCAATTGGATTGCTTATAAGGCTTTTACCTGTGCAAATGCATCGCTGCCATGGAGTTGCTGTTCATTTTAACGAAAACATTTTGTGTGTAAATAAAATGTGAGTCCAGGTTTACTAGTAAAGTTTTTTTGGATGTCACTATTGACATTAATATGTGTGTTGTACAACATATATTTTTTAATAAAATGATGTGCAGCTCTCTTGAGTATTTGAGAAAAAAAATCAGATCTTGCAACAATTCATTAGGGAAAACATAACTTTTGTATTGTTGCTGTTGATTAAAACATATTTCTTTATCTCAAATTTCAAAGCAAATATTTTTTACTAAATACACTTGGCACAGCTCTAGCTTTAAGATCTGCGCTGAATTTGTAGTTTGTTGACTAAATTAAAGTCGTTTAAATATTATTATCTAATACAAAATATTCACGAAATGAGTCATGTAAATGCACTTAGCATTCCTGAGGCCCTACATCTGGCATTTTCTAGAGCTAGACCTCTACCAAACAGGGCCATAGTCAATAATAATGTTGCTGTCGATTAAAACATTGATTGCTTTGTCAAGACTGGCAGAGAAAGGTGCAAAGCTCTGGTTGGATTCTTCAAGTGTGAATGCGGCCATAGTTACTGCATTTAAATCAAGTTGTGACAGACGCATGAAAAAGAAAGGAAAAGAAGTGGGGAAAGTTGGAGAGAAAGAAGCATCTTCAGATGCCCCAATAACTGGAGATCCTGGTGTCCAGAATGGAGTATTAAGTGCTGTTTTCAATGTTTCACCGGTTACACTTGCCAAGTCAGTTAAAAATGATGCAGAAATTGAGGGAATGAAGAATTCACACCTAAGGTATTGTATTGAAGTGCTTTTGAACTAATGTTCTTTTCTCTTTTGAAAATTGCCTGAATAAATTTCAAATTTTTTATTTCCTGTAGCTCTACAAAGGAAAACATATCTAGGCACCTAGGGCAGCCCAGCAGGAATTTTACAACTAAATTATTAAATTTCCTCTCGGTAACGAAACATAATGAATTAACTATTAGACTGTTGGGAAAAATAGCAATGTTTTGACATGTTTTGTTATGTTGACAAATAGGAACTAGTCTCTATTGGAATAATCACTGGTGGTTCTTGCCATTCTATTTACTGTATACACTCTGCTTTTATTTGTGCTTGGGAAACATTATTTTGTTATCATTTTTTGACATTGGGAGTTGAAGTGTTCTCTAGTCATGTCTCATGTTGATATCGTTTAAAAGAATATCTCTGGTCGGGCCCCTGTATCCAGCATTACTTATCATGACTTAGGTCCATATTTTTTGTGTTGTATTACTGCTACCTTTACTTTCATTCAACTTGACAGCTATATTTCTTTGCTGGCACATGACACATTTGTAGAGATGCTGCTGCTTTAGCAGAGTTCTGGTGCTGGCTAGAGGAGGAAATCTGTAAAAGTGTGCCCCTTACAGAGGTACAAATTGCTGAAAAGCTTCTTGAGTTTCGTCAAAAAGCAAGATGGATTTATAGAGACAAGCTTCACACTATAAGTGGTATAATTTGTTTCATTTGTACTTTAAGGAAATACTAGTAACTCACATAGAAACTTTTTACTCGGCTAATCTCTTATGTCATGTATAAGTATGATGATAATATCTTGAGATACTTAAGGACTTAGTGTCTCGAGATAGCCCTTCAGACTTTTTTTTTTTATTATCTTGATATACTTTCTGACAGGATAGATGGATTTGGGTTAGCTAGGATGGAATACCCTGTTTTCTTTAACAATTTTTTTTCCTATTTTTAAATTTTTTTATCTGTATGAAAGCAATGGGAGTTTCAAGACTTTATCAAAATCATTGCATTTTTTAATTTTGTGTTAATGTTTTATTATGATGCATACTTTGCTTTGTTCTTAGGTTGTACGATGAATGACAACAGACATTTCATATACTGCATGACTGTAATTCTTCCCAAAGTATTATGTGTAGAGCTCTTGACTTCTATCTGATAGTCAATTTTTTTCCCACAGGTTATGGTGCAAATGGTGCAATAATACACTACAGACCAACCCCAGAGAGCTGCAGCTCTGTTGGAAGTGACAATCTGTTTTTGTTAGATAGTGGTGCTCAATACGTTGATGGAACTACTGATATAACAAGAACAGTGCATTTTGGTCAGCCTTCCCCAAGGCAAAAGGAATGCTTCACCAGAGTTTTGCAGGTATTCAATTTGGTTATGATGCTGGGCATACATTTTAGAGACATTTAGTTTTGCATCAACTTATATTCCTTCCTGATGGAAGTTATAAAATCTTGTGACAGGGCCATATAACACTCAATCAAGCAGTGTTCCCTGAGAGAACTCCAGGCTTTGTGCTTGATGTTCTGGCACGGTCATCTCTGTGGAAGATTGGACTGGATTATAGACATGGTATACCTTTTTTAACTACGTTAAAATAACTTTCTAAAAAGAGAAGGATTGCTTTAGTCTTCCATTGAAGATATAATGTGCAATGTAAGTTCATTTTCATGTTTGGTCTTGATTCAGGCACAGGCCATGGAGTTGGAGCTGCACTAAATGTCCATGAGGGCCCTCAGAGCATTAGCTATCGATATGGAAATTTGACAGCCTTACAGAAGGGCATGATTGTCAGCAAATCGAACCTGGTTATTATGAAGACAATTCGTTTGGCATTCGTATTGAGGTAGTTTTTTCCACTGTACTAGGAGTTTCTATTGGCCATTTTGTCCCTAATTTTTCATTGAATGCTGCAGAATTTACTTCTGGTAAAGGAGCTTAATCTAGCAAATTCATTTGGTGGAATTTCATACCTTGGTTTTGAGAAACTAACTTTTGTTCCCATTCAGGTACGCATTTAATGGAATATTATCATATTGATATGTTTCAGTGGATGACACTTTGCACTAGTCACATATATCGGATTGCTGTACTGCTAGTTTGTTTGTTGTTTGTAGTAAACATATAATTCATTAAGTACTGATGGTGTCATTTTTTTTCTTTGCATCTTCAGAGCAAGCTTATTGAGTCATCCTTGCTGTCACCTTTGGAGATCAATTGGGTCAATGATTACCACAAAGAAGTCTGGGAAAAGGTGAGCTTTTATATCCTTGACCTTGAGGCACTTGTCTATTTGTACACCATAGATGATGCTGAGGGCAAGGTTTTTTGCTTGATTAAATGGCTTCCTTCTGTATGTTTTCATGGGATCTTCTGGTGCACAGGCTGTCAGTCATCATAAATTTTCTCTGTGAATTTGTTTGTGCTTTTTTTTTTATGATCAATGTGTTTGTGCTTCGTAATCATCATAATACCTTCCTAGTTCCTCCAGTAAGTTATCTCATCTTATTGAAATCACTTACCTCCTAAAACATCCACAATGTTTGCAGGTTTCCCCTTTGTTGAGTGGCGATTCTCGTGACTGGTTATGGAAGAACACTCGACCTCTTTTTAGATGTATAGCTCCTTAATACTCCAATGCACAGCATGGCTTGACTGCAGAAGTGAGAAATGAAATTTCTTTCTGCAACATCTTGAAGGTTTGATGGCCCTTAATGGAATGCAAATATCTGGCAGTAAGCCGATAGTCAAGGCAATAGATCCATAGCTGGCTATATATATGGCTAGGGGTCAGGGGATGATAGGTTGAAGCTGGTTTAACATACAGCCAATTTGGTGCGACACATAAAAAAAGGGATGACACACAAATATTTATCTACACCATAGGTAGCATCTTCCATTGTTTGATGAACTTATTATTTATTGCATTTAGTACCTTCTTTTTTTACAATGACATCTTATTAGAATGATGAAGCCATTGGAGACCATAGATTCATGGCATCAGTCTGAGACATTGAGTATGCATCAACACAAAACCTGGATTGATAGCGCCATGCATGCAAGGGCTTGTTTGGATGCGTAGTGCTAATTGGTAGCTAGCTAATTTTTAACCCTTCATCCAAGGGATAATAGGTTGGCTGTTTTTTTTTTTTTTAGCTAAGGCTATAACTAGTTGTTGGACAAGTAACAAGCTAATCTCAACTAATTTTGACTGCCAATTAGTAACTATTTCTAGCGGATCCAAATATGCCCTGCTATGAACTTGTGTCCACCTACACAATTAGCAATTATTAGAATTGGCACAAGACCTGTATCTATGAACATCCCAGGGTTGCCAAGCACAATCAAGTAGTGATTTTCCTGTATGGTACTGACACTATACCATGCACTAAAATTAATATGGCTGTGGAATGGTGATGCTGGTGCAGCAACAGCAGCATGAGCATTGAATATAAAACAGAATATGGAACCGCCAAGAACTGTAGTTTGCATCTGTGTTAACCTTACGTGCTTGGTTTATTGGTTCCATTCTTGCTGTGTAGCAATATCAACACAAGATCATTCCAAAAAAAATAAAAAAGAGAAAAAATCACAAGATCATTAGTACTGTTCATGTCGTTCTTTCTAGTCTCTGTTTCAAATAGTAAAATGTGTTGACTTTTTCTAGATACATTACTTTTATACATCTTTGTACATAGCAAAAACTACTTATCTACAGAGGCCAAAATAGTTTAGAATGGATTGAGTACCTATTTTTATCTGCAGTAGTTGCAATGTGTAGACGGATATTCTCTGTCCTCATGGTCCTGTAGGACATGAAGGAAACACACATGTGCGAGTAATATTGATTGTGCCTGAAAAGTGGCTCCAGCTGGTTGGCGAACCAATAGGACAATTTTTATTTTTGGCAAAATTAAAGCTATGTACATCCTAACTACACGAACCATATTGCGTCTGATGCTACATATATTGCTGAGCTGACATCTAGTAGAAAACTAAAAAAAGTAGAATGTCAACTCTTGTATGGGGTAGGGTGACAAGATCTAAATTGGAGAGATGCTAGGGAATAGGGATGATAATGATTACATGAAGAATAGCATGTTGTCGGCATTGGTGACCTGAGGCATGGCTTCAGCTTTGGGAATGTGAAGCATTGGGAATTTGAAGCGAACAATATGCAAAGTGTGTTGCTGTACAAATTTGATTCAGACAACTACTTGCATGGAACTCTCTTGTTTCTTATCACGACGAACTTGAAAGCAATAAAGGATCTTTGCTTTTTGCTGAGGGGACCTGACCAGCTTTCAATGCAAAACATGTTTGCGAGCAAAGCAATAAAGTGTCTTTGCTTTTGTTGAGTGAAGCTGATCATTTTAAGTGGGAAATGGTAAAGATCAACCAACCCATAGGGCTCCTAGGTCTCATCTTCCGAGTTACCTCTATGACTTCTTTTTCAGTTTTTCTTCAGACATACACTCCAGCGTGCATCGATCACATGTGGTGTGCTCTAGATATATGTTGCTATTTGGTGGGTGAAACATTGAAAAAAGATCTATGAATAAGTCAGGGATAGAAGAAATCACTTGCTTCCTGAAGCAACGGTGGCAACACACTAGAGAGACAAAATGAATCTACCTTTTTTTGTGGAATGGCACATTTTCAAGATTTAAGCATAATATATAGGTGATGATGAGTATGCTGTGGCAGTAACACATGCTAAATCAATGGCAACTATTGGTGAGAGAGGATCATTCCTGTTGGGAATGTGATACATCAGAGCTTCAGTCTCAGGTTGTCCATTTATAAGTCATCTATCCGTGCTAGCAAAGCTTTGACTTCATCTGTTATCACCTCTGGAACATGAGGAGTGGCTGAGCACAAAAGCAAGCATGGCGCAGCATCATAGCATTGAGGAATTAGTCGATCTGATTTAGTGAGTCAGTTAGAGAGTCCATTCGGTAGTCCTTACTTTCAGGCATGTTATGATCTTCCTTGCGTTTAGGTATGTTTGTAATTCCCGGCTACAAGTCAGAACAGTTCGATGGAATAGAATTCAGCTGAAGTTGAGACTTAGTCTCCCTTTGCTCCTTGCAATTGGCACAAACACCCTCTCCTCCACTACCGCTCACAGTCCGGTAGCTGATGACGCAAGCAGTAGCCATTACATTCACCACGAGAGCTTCGCTGCACACTACAGAGTACAGACACACCATCTGTCAGCAAAGAAGCGAATCAGGCTAGAATCAGACAATTAATTCCGTCATGGTATTTAAGAAGAGATTAAATCACATATCGCTTGTGTGTTAATAAAGGTGAAACATGAGCGAAGAAATCAAAGTTCTTGATTGTAACTTTTTCGTTCCAATGTAAAAGAAAAATAACACTTCAGTATCCATTGTAACTTTTTTGTTCTTGATTGTCATACAGCGTTCTTCCTCTTGTTTCTGAAAGAGAGAACAATGAAATAGTTTGTGCAAGTGAGGTCAATAGTTATACCAATCCTATCATCTACTCAATCATCTTTAGAGACGCACAATAAACAAAGCGAGACATTCTTATCTTCTTCAGGCCAGAGACGGAGACAGGCCCGTCATTGCCCATATAATTGACACACTTTTAACTGATTAATAAATAGTAATGGTATTTCATCTTTGCTCTAAAAAAGTTTTACTCAACACAGATATTAAGATATTAATCCAATCCGTTCTCGTGCACTTCGTTTCGGTAGCTTGTCCGCGCCCTGGCACTAGCATCACGTGGTGTGGATGATCCACATGCAACTGGGCACAATCTCTGGATTCACATGGGACTCCTCCTTGGCAGTGACCCGTCCTTGCCAACGACCTTCTGATCTATGAGCAGCCGGACTCCTCACCAGCAACAACATTCATGCCGCGATTCCTAGCCAACAACCTTTGCACTGGCATCCATGCATGATAGGCTCAACAGCAAGGCATCCATGCCATGCTCGAGGGTGGATCAGTGGTTGATGGGTTCAGTAGCTGGATCAAAGGAGGTCTATGGCAGTGGCCCTTTTAATATTTTTGTTTTGTTTTACGGAGACAACAGTATATTCACAACACAACTACCCTCTAACTTAATAGAGACCTCTTGCATGAAGCCTTGTCTAGATGTAGTGGGTTTAACATCAATACACATTTGGGGTGGATTAGCGTGGAACTTGAACTAAATTACACCCCCAATCCACCTCAACAAATGTGGATTGGTGTCAAAATGACTACATCCAAACAAGGGCGGATGGCGGATGAAATGATCGAGCAGCCACCCTCTAGTCGAGCCCTTTTTTGCCAATCTCGAAAATATTTATGGAAAAAGTCTAATTGACTCCCCAACGATGGGGTGTTGTCTAACCATTGCCACAACCTTTAAAACCGCTCAACCAGCACCTTAAACTTTACCAAACTGTCCCAATCCACCCCTTGGCTGGGTTTGGCTGGGTGGTTTTACATACGCGGCAGCCAGTGGAGGAGCGGTTTTGCCTACGTGGCAGCCATGGCTATGTCTCCTCCTCCATCCTTCACCGACGATGGGGCCCGACCATCAGGTCTGTCTTCGTCACCGCGCCAAGCGTGCAAGCCGCGGCCCCATCGGGACCCTATTGCACGTTCCGGGGCCACTCGACCTCCCCCTCCACCGCAGGCACCGCCGAAAGCTAGAACACAAGCTCTCCCCCTCCATTTCCCCTCCCTTCTTCGCCCTTGCCCTATCCCATTTCCCCCAATTCAGCCATGGCGGGCGAAGGAGGGTGCGCGGGGCGTTGGCGGCCATGGAGAGGCGGAGGAGGGGCAAGGTGTCGGCGCCGCCTTGGCTTGGCGGAACAGTGCGAGCCGCTACGCGGCAAAAGCGAGGCCGAAGCCGAGGATGGCCGAGTCAGAGAACGAGGCACGGCGACGGTAGCCGCCCGGGCAGAGTTGCAGCACGACGCTTAGTTTCCGCTGCCGGCGAGGAGGAGGAGGACGGCTCCGGGTTGCCGCATTGACGCCGAGGAGCAGGACGACCCCGACCGCGGTGGCCTTGCCGGGGCGAGGACGTTTTCGCCCGGGATATTGGGGGGAGCACGGGCTGAGAGGGCTGTTCCGCGGGAGCGCGAGGGATAGGAGCGCCGCTGAGGCGAGGCGCGCCACGCTGGAGGCGCCGTCAGAGCGATGCCACCGAGCGAGAGCAAGGACGCGGCCTCAACGGCGCTTAGTCCGCAACCAACGACCAGCCGAGCGGTGATCGCCGCCCTGGTCTTACGCCGCGAGGGAGCACCACCTTGCAGCGGCTAGCCCCACGCCGCTGCATCCGCCTCGCCCCCTCACGGGCGCCGCCGGTACGCGTGCTTGGCACCCCACCGCTCCATGGCTTGGTGCATCCTACCATGGATGGGGAAGATAATAGATAGAGCTGGAGGTTGGGGATGATGGGTGGAGGCCACCTGTCGGTGAGAGAAGACATGGGCAAAAAGAGGCAGGGCCACTTGATCGCTAGGGCCCCACAGCACCTACACTGCCACACAGGCAGAACCGCCCACGCTGGGCTGCCATGTAGGCAAAACTACCTCCAGCCAAATCCACCCAAGGGGGTGGATTAGACGACGGTTTGGCAAAAGTTTAAGGTGTTGGTTGAGGGGTTTTAAAGGTTGTGGCAATGGTTAGAGACCACCACATACCTGGGTGGTGTGTTAAGTAGACTTTTCCAAATATGTATTGTAGTAGTGCTGCTAGTGCATTTGACCTGTCACTTTTGACACCAAAAAGTAACTGTATTCATTTTAACCGGTCATTAGTGAAAAACTACTGGATGATGGGCGTGGTGCCTATCAGTTTATAGTGTTGCGCACTTGCTGAGCTGTTCTCAAGTAGTTTATCATCTAGCTAATATCAAAAACTACCAATTAGCCACATACTCGATCATCTGTGTTGAGTTAGAGAGTCGAGTATCATGGATTACAAGTCTTGCACCCTTTGAAGAATAGAAGGGCTACAAGATTAAATATCAACCAAGCAAGTTATTCAGTAGCTGGGGTTAACAAGTTAAATGAGACGTACATTGGAAGTAAGAGTTTTATTTTTCTCAGATGTTAACTCGTATGCAATGCCATCCTATTTATAGCCTAGGTAATGGTCTAGACTCAAGAATCATATTCCAGGAACATTCCTTTTGTCCTTTACGCAGCATCAAGGGTAAACTCTTCTATATATAGCTGCACCATTTCCTTTTTTTTCGAGACCGTGCCGCTATGCCAGTATTTCATTAAGCAGGATAAATAGTTGCACCATTTCGAGGACAGCAAAAGCACATTTGCTTCCTCGTGCAAAGTAGAAAACACACAGGAAAAACTATATGACTAGTCTGAAACCGAGAGGGCGATGATGGCTGACGATAGGAATTTGACGGTGACCATTGAAGAGATGTCTAATAATAGGGATGGGATGCATCAGCAATTAAAGATCAAGTTCCACACTCAGTCGTCGTGCCAGGGGTAACCAATGTTTATCTATCTCGCCATGCTGAGCTTGCCATGGCTGTAGATCTACCTCTGTGGGCAATTAGGACCATTGATAAAATCAGAAGAGGTTTTGTGCGTGGAGAGGTCGCAATCAAATGGGGACATTGCCTCGTTGCATGGCTCAAGGTTTGTCGAGCTAAGGAGCTAGGAGTGCTTGGAATTTCTGATCTCAAATCCCTAAGTTTGGCACTATGAGTGAGATAGATGGCCCTCAAAAAAGTCTGAACCTAATAAACCCTGGGCGAGTTTCCCACTGCGAGTCAGCAAGGATACTGAGTGCCTCCTCACTCTAGCCATTAAAACTGAAATTGCGAGTCAGCAATGATAATTGATTAGCTGGTAAGAGGATCCAGGATCTTGCACCCAATCTGTATGTTCTAGTGACAAAGAGAAGGGCGCGTAGACACACTGTGTTGTCTGCTCTTGATGAGATGAAATGGACACAAGACATCTAGGGAAATATGCTTCTGCAAGCTCAAATGGAGTATCTTGAGTTATGGAATATCATATAATCCTAGAGAATATAAGTTTACAGGAGGAGATCCCCGATAGGTATATTTGGAGGCTATCCGCCTCAAAAAAAAATATACAACAAAATCAGCCTATGATGCCATCTTTGAGGAAACCATCAATTTGGGCCCATACGAGCACATCTAGAAATCTTAGGCGCCCCCTAAGTATCGTTTTTTTCATGTGGCTGGTCGCCACAATCGCTGCTGGACATCACCTTCTCATTGGGTCACTACTACAAAAACGAACATTAGGGGCGGTTTTAGATGGATATTAAGGGCGGTTTTTTGCAACCGCCCCTAAACAAGCGCACCTAATGTTCGTTTATTATTAGGGCGGTTGGGAAAACCGCCCTAATGTCTCAACATTAGGGCGGCTCCTGCTTGAACCGCCCCTAATGTGGATACAGCAGGGGCGTTCTAGTCATCACAAACCGCTCCTAATGTCTCTAACTGTAGGGTAAACCGCCCCTAGTGTTGAATTTCACACCAAAAAAATATAAATATATAATTCACAGAATAGGCAATAATTCACAGAATAAACATATATCATCTTCATAATTCACGTAATAATCCATAATTATGAATGGGCTGAATTCCAACACATCCACGAGTAATTCTCAACTGTTACATTAAATTATAAAAACGATAGTGTCATATACAAACATACAGCTACACAAGTCACAAGCACTAGGCATCCACTAAAGTTGAGAACAATGCCTTGGATAAACAACTAGTTCACATAAACCTACATATAACTTCAGTTCATGATCCAGCTGCGAATTCATTTTGAGCAATTTTCGAAGGACCTTGAACCTGTAACAGTTGCTGAAAATTAAGAAACTAAGGCAAAGCACTAAGTTTCTATTATCATGCAGTAGTTCAGCACAAACCTTGGTTCGAGGGTCTGGTATAGAAAGGAGGAACTTCTTCCTCTCTGCAAATAACTGAATAAGATATCTGCCAAACAAGAACCTTGGCTGAAATGACAATATCAAATAAGTGATGGAACAGATAACTTACAAAGCATTAAGCCATCAGTTTTTCTCGTCCCACAATAGCCATTGCTGCAAATAAAGTTCAGACAAGAAAATGAAGTGCCATTGCTGCAGTAATTAAATAAAGAATGGATTGCTTGCTCTGAAGTCTGAACTGAACCGAGCTTGCACACTAGTTTGAAAAGGCTAATTAAATAAAGAATGGATTGCTTGGTCTGAACTGAATCGAGCTGCAGTTCAGACAAGAAAACGAACAAGAAAATGAAGTGCCATTGCTGCAGTAACAAGCACAAATAAAATTCAGATCAAACCTAGAATTTTGCGTGGGGCCATATTTTGGGTGTAAACGACCACAAAAAAAATTGAGAAAGTTTGGACATAGGCAGGGCGGCGTGTTTCATAGTGGTATACTGGAACCTTTCACCGAACCCTATCCTTACACTTAGGTTTCTCATGGTTGTGTGGCATGTGCGCTTTGCGGTGTGCTATCGGCCTCAAAAATTTTCTAAGGTGTCTACATGGCATGTGCAAAGGCACCGCCAAGTTTAAGAATTTTCTGGAATTGTTTGATAATTTTCTCTCGATTATTTTATTTACCGCACGACTTCTCCCCGATAATTATATGTTGAACTATGACCACCCCAAAAAGACCTGAAACGGTGCCAAACTTTGCCGCAAGGTCTCTTGTTCCCTAGGAGGCAAAACTGGTGGAGGCCGGTCTTGAAATTATTGTGTTTTCAAAGTGTAATTCACCATATTTAGTCGCAAACGGCACGAAGAAAAATACGGTAATTTCAAAATGACTAAAAAAAACCTAGGATTTTGCGTGGGTGCCATATTTTGGGTGTAAATGACCACAAAAATTTTTGAGGAAATTTGGACATATGCGGAGCGTGACGCTTTTTCGATTTGAGGTCATTTAGTGCTTCGTTTGACCAAGTTTGACTAAAACACATTAGGGGTGGCTCTGTATAAAACCGCCCCGATTTGAGGAGACATTAAGGGTGGTTGAGTATAACCGCCCCTAATGTGTCGGTAACATTAGGGCGGCTCATATTACGAGCCGCCCCTAATGTTGGCACACTAGGGGCGGTTTGTTCTGAGCCGCCCCTAATGTGCCAACATTAGGGGCGGTTTGCATCTACCCCGATTTTTCGCATACATTAGGGGCGGCTCAAATTTTGAACCGCCCCTAATGTTCGCAACCAGGCGCTCTCTTTAGTTCGTTTTTTGTAGTAGTGGGTGTGTGTTTGCAAGAAAGTTCTAGTATTACAATCCTACAGCCAGGTGTTTCCTCCTTTTGATGAGTAGTGGGACAAGGTGATCTTGACAGCAAGCGAAGAGGTACGAAACGGACTGAATTCCCTCATTATCCTTGGTGCCTGGACTATCTGGAAACATCGAAACACTTGTGTCTTTAACGGAGCTACCCCTAGTTTATCTACAAACTTTGGTCCTTGCGCTAGGGAGGAAGCCCGTCTTCGGTCTTTGGCTGGTGCTAAGGGTCTGTCCTAGGCACACAACCTTTGACACTGTTTAGAGGGTCTCGGGTGATGTCTTTCATCTCAAGCATACTCCCTCCATCCCAAAAAGAGTGTCGTTTTTAGGTTTTGTTGACTTGTTGTTTGACCATTCTTCTTATTCAAATTATTTGTATAAATATTATTTATTTTGTTATGACTTATTTTATCAGTAGATATACTTTAATAATGATTTATTTATTTTATAATTTACATAAATTTTTTGAATAAGACAAACGGTCAAACACAATGTCTGAAAAACCTAAAACGACACTCTTTTGGGACAGAGGGAGTAAGTGATAAGTCCAGGTGGAGGTGTGTTGGTGATGTGTGTGTTTGAGTCTATATATGACTTTTCTATTCTATCAATACAATGATACAAAGCTCTCCTGCGTATCCGAAAAAAAAATGTATTCAAACTATTTAGTACTTGAATATGACAAATTGAATGTCTATTTGTACCGTTGGATGGACCCACAAACAGACGGAACAACATGTAGCACAATGGTGCCCCTCTTAATCACAGTTTAAACGAAATCTAATGTCAGCACAATTTTAAATTTCCTAGTAAATGGTTGGCGTGCTTGCTTCTCTGCTTACACAAGGAGAAGGGAAGAATTATTACGCAGTGCATGTCGTCTCTCATTATTATAAGTATTTGAGCATATACATTTTACTGTTTTAAGGTTCTCTTGGCGAACAATGTGATGTGCTCAGATGTTGCTATTTTATGGGTGAAACAACGAAAAAGATCTTTGCATAAGACATCCATGCGCCTATAAAGGCACACCCGAAGGGATAGAAGAAAATCACTTGCTTCCTGAACAAACAGTGGTAACACCCGGAGTAAAAAATAATAATATACTAGCTTTCTGTGTGGAAATTGGTACGACTCACATGCTCAAACTCAGGAGGTGGCCACTGATGACTGATGAGTACTCCTGTGTCCCTAAATGTTTGTCTCTAGAAAACCATGTTTCCCTCACGCACACACTTCCCGGCGACATACATAAAGGGACGGAGCGAGTATGCTACAGCAATAAAGAGTACTTAAATCAATGTTAACTATTGCTGATGAGAGGTTCATTCCTCTTGGGAATGTGATACATCAGGAGCTTCAGTCTTAGCTGCTCGTAGCATGGAAGTCATCTCCTGAGCCAGAGAAACCTTTACGCGATAGCTTTGTGTCGACACATGATACATGATGGTGTCACTTGGCACCGCTGAGCATAAACTACCGTTCGGGCCTTGCTGCTCACTACAGAGTGCAGAGAGCCAACATCTGTCCACGAAGCAGTGAATTAGGCTAGCTAGCTAGAATCAGACAATTCCATCTGGCATTCGTTGACAATTCTGATATTTATTAATACCAAAGCAATCACCTATTACTCGTATGTGTAACGGTGGAACATGAAGAAATAAAAGTTGGCACGTCCAAATGTATGAAAAACATTAGCACTGAGGCTTTTTTTCTCATCTTACATAAGAGCAAGATGACCATGTTATCAAATGGTTCCTTGTGTGTTCTATTAATGTAGCACCATGTGGCTTCCATTTCCTCTTTTGCTGGCAATAGTATAGTGGACAGTCAGCATGCTGCATTGTGAATTCATTTATCTGGAAATGCTTGTTTCTTTTTTCCTTCATGAAAATGTACAGTAGCACACCTTGAAAATGTTAATCTCAATCTCACGTCACACATATAATAGTAGAAAACTAGTATTATCATCATTTATACCCCCAACACAACATTCCGTCACGTACCTTACCACCAAAACTAAATTAATTAACTGTAGCAACAGCGGGATAAGGGAGGTCGGCTGCAAGCAAAACCCACACTTGAGCCGTGCACGAGCACAAGAGGACGCCGCTAGCTGTGACTGTCACGGGAGGTTGATGAAGAGGTCGAGGTCGGCGGAGTCCTCCGGGTCATCACAAACTTTATTTGGCGCACGTGCACCACTTCAGTTCTTTGGCGCTGCGCCTTTTCTTCCTCTAGATTCCTCCTTAACATATTTCTCCTTAACAAATTCCTCCTTAACAGATTCCTATGCATATATAGCGTCGGCGCTGAGAACTAGTGTTGGCGCACATATATGCGGACGCCGGCACACGTCCCGCATATTTTTCTTTTTCTTTTTTTTTTTTTAGCGTTTTCCTTTAAAATGTAATAACTTCTTCGTCAAACATCCGCTTTTCAATTCCGTTTCCACCATCGCGTTAATTATAACGAGATCTACAAAACTAGATCCATGTTGGATATGTTTTGAGATAATTTTCGTGATGACAAAAATTTCCATCTAAAGTATAAAGTTTTACATCTAAGAGTATAAAGTTTTTATTGTTGAGTACAAAGTTTTTATTGTTGGAGTACAAAGTTTCAAATTTTGGAGTGTAAAGTTTAAATCTAAGAGTACAAAGTTTTTATTGTTGGAGTACAAAGTTTCAAAATTTGGAGTGTAAAGTTTGGCCTAAAAAAATCTTGACCCATTGACGTGAAAAGGCTACACACGAGAAACATGCCACTTTTGGTGTGGGTGTACGCTATTGTTATCGGTGCATTGCTATTTGCTACATGCATGCATGCATGTTAGGCTGTTATTGTTGCTTTGGCGCATGTGCGCCGCTAACGCTACTAGTGCACGTGGCGCCAAATAGTGTCCCCGCCATGTCATGGCTGTCCTAGCACGCGTCCAGGTCGAATACCAGGGCCCACATAAACTCATCGCAACAGCCCCTCTAGAATATTTATAAATAAATCTTATAATATATATATACCATTATTTTTTTTTTTTTTTTTTTTTGTGGCCACTAATTTTTTTTGCAAAGGAAAAACAAATCCAGTAAATTTTCTTCCTAAGTATGTATCATTGTCATTGGCATCAACTTATTCACTTAAATTATCATTAACATGTTGTTTGCCCTTGTTCTTCAATATCAAGTGCATCAATGCAATTATCATCGGGCTTAGACACCGCTGAAAAAAAAAACTCATATATGGCACCTTTTCAAGATTCAATTATTTTTTCGAAACCAATGGGATTCAATAAATTGATCTTTTAGCTTTTTCCGTTTTCTTTTCTAAGACCCGAAATGTTTATTTTATTTGGTAAGATTCTAAGATCCTAAGACCTAAATTAGAAGAAATACATAGCTATATGAGGACCTAGTACCATAAGTCCAAAATTTTGGGTAATAAAATGATCAATGAAAGACGATGAGACCCAGGGGCCTGCTCCGGGAACGAGGTCCTCTCCAGTTGTACGGACGACTTGTCTCTACGGTTGCACAGAATCTGGACGTTCATTTGCATCTGACGGTGAGGAGTAGCATATGCGCTGCCTCCATCTGGTAGCTGGGCTTTGGCCCAATACCAACACAGCCATTACTCAAAAAAAAAAAAAATACCAACCAGCCATTCACGTAAATATTTTGGTTCTGGCGGGTCACGGCGCTTGTAGTCCAATGGTAGGACGGTCCAGGTGGGACGCTACCCACCAGGGTTCAAATCTCGGTGCTCGCACCTTTCCCGAAAGATTTTCCTAGGATTTTCGGCGTTATGCATTAAGTGGTAGCGGCGTTCCCGCCGACGACGGGCGCCAATGGTGACTTCGAGAATCTCCGGATCTGCCGGGTGCTCATCCTTCCGGAGGTGCTCATAGGGGTAGGGTTTGCGTGACGTGTGTTCATAGGGGTGAGTGTGCGTGCGTGTTGTGAGCGTCTGCGTTGTCTGTGTCATTCTCAAAAAAAAAAAAGGCGGGGCCGTGAGTTTTTTGGCGCGAGTGGACGGGGGGCCGGGACTTCTGCTGCTGCGATGCTCCGGATCGGACTTCTGCTGCTCTGATGCTCCGGATTGGTAAGCAAATTGAACTCTGCACTCACGTGATCTATTTTTTTAATCAAAACTCACGGAATCTCTTGGAGTTGTTCTGATTTGATTTTATTGTCCTCCGTGACTGAATGTTGTTGGAATTGATCGATTCAAGCAAATCTGATATTTAAGATGGAACTTTGATTGAAGGAAAACAAAATCTGCATATTTAAGATGGAAGAAAAAAGGTGTGTAATACCATGATTACTTTTGTGCTCCAACTAATTTGGGGATAGATTGTAGTTGTTCAGTTCACCGCATAATACCATCTTTATTTGTTTTCTTGTAGAGAGTGCTTGCTTCCTAGTCTTTTACCTCAAGTTGGTATGGAGTTCAAGTACTATAGATGAGGCTTGGATGTTTTGGATTAGCTATGGGGGTCAAAAAGGCTTCGAGGTCAGGAAACAATACACCAACAAAAGGAAGTCAGATGGGAAGATTAGTTCATGCAGATATGTTTGTGCAAATGAGGGTCGTAGAAAGCCGATAAAAGAGATCATCTAACAAAGTGTCCAAGAGTCTGAAACTAGAACCAACCGTGGAAGTTCGTATGGGGCTTATAATGGACAAGGATAAGGAAAACTATAAAGTGACCGATGTGTTTTGGGAACACAATCACACCCTTCAACCGCCACAAACCTCACACTTAATGGTGTCCCGCAGAAAAATTTCACGCGTTACAAGGTTTTAAAATTGAGACGGCTAACGATGCAGGAATTGGGCCCAAAAGTCGCTCTTGAGTTGGCTTGCATCCAAGTTGGTGGCTCGGATAATCTCGCCACACTCTTCAAGACCGGAAGAACTATTTACGGGGCAAGCGACAACGGAGATGGCATATGGTCAAGCAGGAAGCATGCTTATGTATTTTCAGGGAAAAATTGCCGAGAACCCATCATTTCAGTATGCATTGCGGATGGATACGTAAGAACAGATTGCAAACATATTCGGGCTGATGCTAAAATGCTCACCGACTATGCATATTTTGGTGATGTTGTCGGTTTCGATACTACCTTTGGTACAAAACAGGAGAGTTGGCCTTTTGGCGTATTTGTTGGGTTCAATCATTTTAGAGAAACGGTGGTGTTCGGTGCTTGTCTCATGTATGATGAGACATTTGAATCTTTCAAGTGGCTATTTGAGACCTTCTTGAGAGCCAATAGTGGCAAGCAGCCCAAAACAATATATACGGATCAAGATTATGCAATGGGAAAAGCAATTAAGGCAGTCTTTTTAGAATCATGGCATGGTCTGTGCACTTTTCACATTATGCAGAATGCCGTCAAGCATATACTTGAACTAGCTGATGAAGAATCAGATTCTTCTCCCGAACAAGAAGTAGAAGAAAACAATAAAGAACCAAGTATTCTCTCATATTTCAGTGCGTGTATGTATGAGCATGAAGATGAAGCAACATTTGAAGAAGCATTTAACAACATGAGGTCAAAGGCAAGCAAGCAAACTTGGTTGGATAGCATATACAAGGAAAGGGAAAAATGGGCTGAATGTTATATGAAGGATGTGTTCACATTAGGGATGTGAAGTACACAACTCGATGAGAGTTTTAACAAATGACCTAAAGCGGCATTTCAAATCAGATTTTGATATAATTAGATTTCTCAAGCAATTTGAAAGGGTTGTGGAATATAAAAAAAAAAGAATGAATTGCAATCTGAATTTGATTCAAGGAAAAAATTACCTAGAATCAAAATGAGGACACCTATGTTAATCCAAGCTAGCAAGTTGTACACACCAACTGTTTTTGAAGCTTTTCAAAGTGAATATGAGAGATCAATGGTAGCATGCACCACAGCATTGGAAGGGACAAATGAATATCTTGTAGCAATTGGGAGTCTAGATGAAAATTTCACCTTAGAGAAGGAGTACAAAGTCATTGGTCATCCATTAGAACAGACTAGTACATGCAGTTGTGGGCAATTCAATAGACTTGGAATACTATGTGGCCATGCTTTAAAAGTCCTTGATTTGATGAATATCAAATTACTTCCCACGCACTATGTACTGAAGAGATGGACGCGGGAAGCACGCAAAGGGAAAAGTACAGACAACAAAGGCCGAGACATAATAGAGAATCCAAAATTAGATGAATTGTTGAACTACAAAGATATGGCTCGCAAATTCAACAATTTGGCACATCGAGCTGCAAGCCATCCGTAATGCATCTTGTTAGTAAACAGCACACTTGACACGCTCAGCAAGCAAATAGAAGAAAAAATGTTACTGTGCCCTATGGATCCCATCATCGCTTCCACCAATGTTACCTTGTGCCTAATGAATTGTTGAGTACAGCAAGCCTAAAAAGAAAAGGAGGTGGAAACAAAACCTCAAAGCGCCAAAAAGCTTGGTTTGAGAAGAAGCGCAAGTGTGCAAAAAGGGAGTTAAAAACAAAGAAAACAATACAAAGCTGTGTGACAGAAAAAAAAAAAGAAAATGTTCAAAGGTATGCGACGGACGTAAAACATATAATTGTCTCTAGTTGTATCCATTGCAAAGAGTTTCAGTTATATTTAACTATATGATTTTCTTTTTTTCAAAGGAGCAAGAAACCATACAAGTGTAGGCCGATGATGGCACAACAGCACAAATGTCATCTTTGCCCGAGGAAGGGATTTCTGAACCATACATGACAATTAATTCCTTCTCAGAACTAGTGACTGGACCAATGACAGCTGTTGTTATTGATGAATTCTAGCAATACAGATCGTCCATGGATGTTCTGTAGTTCAAGCAATACAGTATAGTGTTCAGTAGTTTGCTAGCAGCTTTTGCGACAATGTTGCTTCAGGGCTTCAGGCTAGATGATCAAAACATATGATCAGGAACAACTTTTGTATATTGCAGTGACAAATGCATTCCGAACATTTATATATATATAAACCAATGCCATCTTACAATGAGTACCAATTCCTATTGAGTGATAATTTACATTTTGCTAACATTTACAGCAAGGTAGCAACCTTAAAAAATTACAGAACAAAACACCTTGAATGCACATTTTACAGTAACAAGCAGCTTTCTCAGTCCTGACCACCAAGCACACTCATTTTACAGCTTCTTCAGTCCAGCGCCGTGCTGATCCTGTGACGAGAAATCAGGAGCACCGTGCCTCTCCGATGACGCACCTGGACGAGGATGGAGCTGCTCCGTCGATCTGGTGACTGCATCGGCCAGCGGCGCCCTCGGTGGGGGGAAGAATGTCGCACTGGTCCGGGGTTCGACGGAGGAATTCCTCGACGGAGCCGGGGGCCGCCCCATCGGCCAGGGAGAGGGAGGCCCGGAGAGGGGCAGGGTGCGGGGCTAGCCAGCCTGTGTACTTGGCCGTGAGGGTCAAGCTGGGAGATGCTGCAGCTCCGCGACGACCACCATGGCGGCGACAGCGACGCCCGTTGGGGGCCTGGATTGGCGGGCGGCTGGGGATGGCTGCGCCAGCGGTGGCGAAGCAGGGGATGGCCTGGAGCAGCGGGGGGAAGCAGGTGAAAACCATGGCGCGCTGCCGCCCGCAGCGATGAGAGGGCGAAGAGGAGGCGGTGAACTGTAGCGGTGACGACGGAGGAGCCGCCGGCGCTGGAAAGGAGCGAGTTTTTTTTTTTTTTTTTTTTTTTTGGGACTCACGAGGGGAAAGTAATCGGTGGATGGGCTCATATGGGCCGGTTGGAGTCCTATTAGGTTACAGGTTTATGAAGCTCGCCCTTGGATCTAGAATAGACGGTCTGGATCAGTAACTGGAGAGGCAAGTCGTGCCGTACAAATTGAGAGGACCTCGTTCCCTGCTCCGACGATGAAGTGATGGTTGGCTTTTACTGATCTTCGGCATGACTCTGCGATGAGTCCATGGGGTGACTAGGGCTTGGGCCCCTCCCCCAGACTGGGCTCTCGGCCGTCGCACACCATGCCCTCCCCATAGGGCCGGCCCTGATCACACTGCTGGCGGATGGGAAGTTGGAGTGTCCCGGCCCAAGGGCTTCGGCGTCCTCCACCCCTGCTGGCTGTAGCAATAGCTGCGTGAGGGAGTCAGCGTCCTCCGCCTTAGGCAACCTGAACAGCTGCGCCAGGGAGTCGTCCTCCTCGGCCACTGTCCCCGGGGGCCGCGGTCTCTGTGGTGGCGGTCTCTGTGGTGATCTCGCTGGTGCCCTTGGTAGTGGTGGTAGGCATATCGTGGTCGTCGTCGTCTTGACGGGGTCGGTTACAACACTGGCGTCGGCGAGCCAAAAATGTATAGAAAAAAATATGCTTGTTTTTTTTTGTATACTGGTCGGTGACAGCACTGGCGTCAGTGACAACACATTGTTATGCTTGTTAACCATAATTGTTTATTTTTGAACATGGTCATACAATTGTGTAAGTTTAACAATAGAAAAATTATTATTTGGTTATTTTCATGTGCACCCGTAAAATAAAGCCATAGCGTTAGCATGTGCAATATACTAGTGAAATATAGTAAAAAGTTCAAAAAAGTTATCCAAAGGTGAACATGGAGCTCTCAGTACTGTAGCTACAGAAAAATTTATGAAGCCAAAATTAGAAAAAAATAAATTAGTTTGCCGAGAGCCTCACTTGTAGCTCTCGGGAAAGAAGTTATTTGCCGAAAACCAAATGTCGGGCTCTCAGCAAAAGCATGCCACACGTGGCGCCCCACGAGATGACATTTTATATTTTAAAAAAAATCTTTGACAGAGCTCTGTCGCCTTGATTCTCGACAAAGGGTAGGACATGTGGCATGTGTAGTGACTTTTTCTGAAAAAATTAAACACCAAATCTTTGCCGAGAGCGTCCCCCGGTGGTGGCCCTCGGCAAAGATCCCAGATATTGCCGAGGGTCTCATGGCCGACCCTCCGCAAAGTCCACGTGATGGAGGACATTAGGTTCGACGGAGCACTTCGAGGGTCTTGACTATGCCGAAGGATGGTGCTCCGCAAAGGAGCTCTTTGCCGAGGGCCAGCTCGCCGAAGGTCGAGATCTCGGCAAAGCCTCCTTTGTTGAGGGTTAAGGTTTCATGAAATGAGGCCGTCGACAAAGGATAGCTTTGCCCAGCCGGGCTAGTTTATGGCGCCGGCAAAAACACTGTACTCTCGGCAAACATCGATTTCCCCATGAGCGTCTTTCTTGAGAGCGCCCCGATGGTGGCCCTTGGCAAAGATCCCATACTTTGCCAAGGGTCTCACAGCCAGCCTTCGAAAAAGTCCACGTGATGGACGGCATCGTTCGACGGAGACTCGCGGGGTCTTGACTATGCCGAAGGTCTCTTTGCCGAGGGGCTAGCTTTGCCGAAGGTCGAGCTCTCGACAAAGCCTCCTTTGTTGAGGGTTAAAGTTTCACGAGCGAGGCCATCGATAAAGGATAGCTTTTCCTCGAGCGGCTAGTTTTTGGCGCCGGCAAAACACTGTACTCTCGGCAAACATCGATTTTTCCCATGAGCGCCTTTTGATGAGAGCATCCGTAACGACCTGCACCCGGCACACAAAATCAGACCCACTCTACCGAGGAGTGGACCCAACCTACATAGCAACCCGCTTGAGCTTTCATCCTCGCTTCGCCAAAATGGTTAACCGAAGGTTACTACGTGTCCTTGGTCCGGTTATTTAAGTTGGTTAGACACACTAAATTCTCGAGATGGTACTAAATTTGCGCTACTACAGCTACAAGAGGCCGAATCGCCCGCCCATCTTGGCCTATTGGGCTGGGGCTCACAAATAGCCCTAGTGGTGTCCTTCGCATAGATCCCATACTTTGCCGAGGGTCTCACAGACGGCCCTCGCCACAAATCCACGTGATGGACGATATCACGCTCGACGGAGACTCGACGAGGGTCTTGACTATGACGGCGGATCGATGGTGCTTGGCAAAGGAGCTCTTTGCCGAGGATCGAGCTCGGCAAGCCTCCTTTGCCGACGCTTAACATTTCACGAGCAAAGCCGCCGGGCGCCTGGTTTTGAACCTCGGCAAAACACTTGACTCTCGCAAACGCCGATTTTCCGGTAGTGCACGTTGTTATTCAGTAGGGTCAGGTTAACAAGTGAAACGAGACATTGCAATTAATGGATTTTATCTTCTCATATGTCAAATCATATTGAATGTGCGCCACCTTATTTATAGCCTAGGGGAAGGCCGTGTAAGCCATAGTCTAGACTCACTCAACAACCATATTCCAGGAAATAATATTTGAGGTCCTTTTGGCCTTTACACCGCCTCAGGGGTCACAATCTATATATAGCTGCACCGCTTCCTGGTGCAAAGTATAACACACAAGAAAAACTATATAATTATTCAGAAACCGCATTGGAATTCAATGGAAAAACACATAGGAATGGGATGCATCAGCTGTTCAAGACTGAGAGGAACACTCACTGCGTGTGCCAGCAGTAACTATTGTGTGCATGCTGCCATTGCTGGAATTACATGTTTCAAAATTTGGGTTCCATCGACGATGAAGGACTGTATCTGCTCAGTATGGGATTCCACCAGAGGGGCACCACAGCCGTGTATAAACATCAATGGAAGGGCCGCGGTGGCGGAGGCTGTGCGCACCAGGCCTAGGGGGCCCCATCGCCTGGGGGGTGTGACAAGGGGTTGACCAAGCTAGCAATTTGTGAACCAACTGGATGTTTGCAGTTTCCCCTGCAATTTAATTACTTGTTCACTCTTGTTCAAAAAAGAGTTCACTTGGCGGAGGTGAGGTCAACCAACATGAATAAATTTCATCCAGGGTGCAACAACTAGGGTAGTAGGTTTAATGTAAAAATGCATTGAACAATGGCAGTGGTATCCATCTGTTTTGGCTTTGGCCCGGTTTCCAAATGATCTATTCGGTTTGGTTTGCAAGTCAGCATGTGCTCTACCCGATCTCCCCTTCTTCGATTTGAGTATGCAACGATCATGTACGATCGTTTACAAGCAGTTTTGGTCGATGCTAAATCTAGACTGTGCCACACGGAGGACAGTTTTGGTCGATGCTAGGCCAGCAATTGCACGTATCGATCACCTAATCTGCTGACTGAGGGTGTGTTTAGTTGACATGCACAAACCCAAAAAGTGCTACAGTTTCCTGTCACATTGAATCTTTTAATGTATGCATGGAGCACTAAATAGAGATAAATGAAAAACTATTTGCACAGTTTGGCTGAAAAAGTACGAGACGAATCTTTTAAGCCTAGTTAATCTATGACAGGACAATAATTATCAAATACAAAACGAAAAGTGCTACAGTACCCGAACCCAAAAATATTTCACCAACTAAACACCCCTGAAGCCTCGTCACAGAGAATTATGGCCATTGTCCATCTGTCCATGTTATGTATTTAGTGCATTCGATCCGTACTTTTGAACAACAAAAGTGATGGTAATCATTTTTAATCTCGTCACACTTTACTATAATATAAGGATTAGGGATTGACTAGCTGTTGTAACCAGGATGATAGGTGTGGTCTCTACCACTTTATAGTGTTGTTCACTTGCTTAGCCATTTTCATGTATTGGGTTGAGAGTTGAGACTCATATATATCCATGTGAACATGATGCATGTTGGGATGAGAAGTCTCGCACGACCTTCTTGAGAGGAAGAGGACTACATGATTTAAATATTGACCAAGCAACTTATTCAGTAGCGTGGGGGGTTAACATGTAAAACGAGACATTGCAAAGAAAGGTTTGATTTTCTCTGATATCAAATCATATGCAATGTTATCTCATTTATAGCCTATGTAAGGAAAACACCCATTGTCTAAACTACACATTGCCTCGACTCAATAATTATTTTCCAGAATAGTCGAGGGCCTTTTCGCCTTTACAAGACCTCAAGGGCAACACTAGCTCCATATATAGCACCAGCATTTCGAGGACAGCAACATGTAGCTGCGCACCATTTTGCTTTCAGAACAGAAACCAGAGAGGGTGATGGGTATGATTGGCTGAAACTAGGATTTCAATGGCAAGCACTGAAGAGATGTCTAATAATAGGATGGGATGCATCAGCAGTGAAAGATCGAGTGGCAGTTCCTCGCGCGGTGCTAGTAGTTGGGCATCTGGAGCCTGGGAATTTGTGTTCCATTATCCAGCAAAGGAACAGAGAAGACCTAGGGTTATGCCTAGCAGCTACAGTTATTCATTTAGCACTGTGAATTTTTTCCATTTCCTCTTTGTGTAGCAACTGTTTCTAGTTTCCCTATCAATTACTCCGCAGACAGAGTTGCCTTGTTTAGAAAGGGAAAACAATGACAAGATTTCTGCAATCCAGGATTAAGGCCAATATTTAATATGAGTGAACTGCATCATGGTACATGTACATAGTCAACAACTAGGCTAGTAGATGCAAATTACCCCCAACGTGTAAAATGTTTAATTTGATTAAGAATCCACTAGGAACTGGTGCATGTTCGTTCACTCATCATGCTGCCAAGGGCCATATTGCATTCCTAGCTTGTTCAGCTTTGCTAGCGCGTCGGCACAGAGCCGGCTGATCCCAGCATGTGCTCTACACGACCTCCTTTCATGTGAGTACACAACAATCGTGCATATTTATTCCACACTTCCATCCAATATAACGCACATACACGCCCTGTTTAGTTTAGATTTACCCCAACTAAGTACCACATGGGATTGAAATATTGACCAAGCAACTTATTCAGTAGGGTGCAGGGTTAACAAGTAATAAAACAAGACATTGCCCAGAAAGGTTTGATTTTCTAAGATGTCAAATCATATACAATATCTTATTTATAGCCTAGGTAAGGCCAACACCCATTGTCTAAACTGCATCATGCCTCGACTCAATAATGATATTCCAAAACACTCGAGGGCCTTTTGGTCTTTACACGACCTCAAGGGTAACACTCCATATATAGCAGCAGGATTTCGAGGACAGCAATATGTAGCTGCACCATTTTGTTTCTTGGTGCAAAGTGGAAACACACAGGAAAAACTATAATTCAGACACCACACATAGAATCGGCTAGTCTGAAACTGGAGAGGGTGATGATCGTATATGGTGGGCTGACACTAGGAATTCAGTGGCCACGACAGAAGATTTGTCTAATAATAGGGATGGGATGCATCAGCAAAGATTGAGACTCTCCTCATCATTTAGTAGCTGGCTCACCTCCGTGCACTGCCAGTGGCACACGAGACCCCTTTGCCTTGTGTGCAAACGTGCATGGATCATCTGACATGAGCTTACGGCAACAGCGGATTGACGAAGAAAGGTGCCTCGAAGGAGGGATTCACGACAACAGCGACCCCGTGAGGAAATGCTATTTGAAGTTAAGGATCTACACTTTCAGTGGTATATTAGGTGATGGATGTTGATCTTATCAGGGTACTTTCCAAATGTCATGATCTTTTGACACAACGAAACCAATTTTCCCAACACTACCCATAGTCTAGACTTATCATCTGCTCTCGACTCAAACAATTATATTCCAGCCTTAATTTGGCCTTTATACGTACGTATGGAATGGACTAATCTGAAATTGCATAGAGCGATCAGTAGGATGGGCTCAAATAGTAGGAATTGAGTAATACGGTGATCCTCTTGAAGAGATGTATAACAACAGGGATGTGGGTGGGATGCGTCAGCAGTTAAAGGTGGACTTGTTGTGACGATGCTCGGTGCGCATGTTGGCTTAATTTGCTCGAATTTCTAGAATGGGAATATGGTTCGGTTATCCATTGAAGAAATGCAGAAGACCCAGTGTTGTGGCTTCCGCCGGAGGAAGTATACTTAGTCACTGTGCATTTTTATTTCCTCTTTGCTTAGCAACTAGTTAGTTCCTCTGCATTGATTTTTCTTGCCATTAGATCCATCCAAAATGGATGACTCTAGTTTTTTCAAGCACTGTACGTAATTTCTCATACATGAGTTGAGCGCAGCCTTGTCGTTGGGTTTAGAGAACTTCATTCGCTGGCTTATGTGGACAGACCAAATGGCTCCATTCGCTGGCTTATGTAATTTGTACAGAACATCATAGCAAGGAACACGAACAAAGTATTTTTTTTCGAAGGGCGGAAAAGGTTTTGCCACAATTTTTATTATACACAGAAAATAAAAAAAGGACAAGTGCCCTGCAGTTTTTAGGTAGAAACTAGGCCCAAAACCAACCATTTGGGAGACTGCATCACTCATCCTAGCAGGCAAGAATCTCGACCAGGGAAAGAAAGAAGCCAACAAAGAAACCACACAAGAGATTTGATGACCCAAATTGTTTATCGAAAGTTCACAACATGACCGCAAGTGTATTTCACTCTATATAATATACCTACCTGGCTGGTAAATCCGTGTGTAAATTAAATGTCGAATTATTCACTGTGCATGCCTGGTAGAGTGGTGCTTATTGTCTACTAAATCACGGGAAACAACATTGGCGATGAGTGTCCAATAGCATCATATATTGTCAATGGTTATAGAATTGTGAGAGTGCCGTAAGACACACATGCTCTCCTATAAAGCTTTACCCTGAAGGGATACAAGAAATCAATTGCTTCCTGTAGCAATAGTGACAACACCCAAAGAAAAAAAATCCTTTCCTTTTGTGTGCAATGGTTCATATGCTGGAACTCAGGGGGAGATGATTTATATGAGTACGCTGAAATATATCATGGCAGACTGGCAGTAGCATGCTAAATCAATGGAAATTATTGGTGAGGTTCATTCCTGTTGGGAATGTGATACATCAGGAGGTTGAGCCTCAGCTGATCTGGCCATTTTTGTCATCTCCATGTCTGCAAGGCCCCAATATCATTAGTGTAAGGTCGCACATTGTGAGAATTTTGTTCTCTTGGCCAGCGATAGCTGAGCAACTATGAACGAAATAGCGCACTATGCTAGAATAGGATCAGACTATTATTCCATCCCTGTATTGGTTGACAATTCTGATATTTAAACCACATTTAATCACTTAGCACTGTGCATCTTCTGTTTCCTATATGTCTGGCAATAGTATGATTGGTTGATAGGACGATCTGTTCCATATGTATCTAGTTTGTCGTTTCCCCTGCAATGCTGCAATTTCCTGCGAGGCATGTTCTTCTCTTTGTTCGCAAGAGAGAAAACAATCAAATAATTTAGAGTAATTGCATCTAGAGTGAAACAACTAGGGTAATATTGGTGCAATTACCACAGCTGTCAAGTAGGCCAGAACAGTACATCGGTGTTAGGTCCCCACCCCCCTTCATACTTGGCTTTTGCTGATTCCCGCATGAGCTGAAGACAATCTCCCTAGCTAGCAATGTGAGTGCAACTTTATCTAAAAAGCAATGTGAGTGCAACAATATTCCACAATGTCTTCCAAAGCAAAATAGTACCTAAATTCAAAGGGCATTTTAGTAATTTCTTTCATTTGGTCAATCATATGAAGCTGTTTTGCCAAATAACCTTTTCAAAACAGCTTATCTTCACCAATATTTTTTTTTTTGAGAACATGTTCACCAATAAAGCTGATTGTGATGCTCTTTACCAAAAAAAAAAAAACAGTGTTGTGCTATGCCAATGGACGGAACATTGTATATATAGCTGCACCATTTCGAGGGCATCAAAACCACATTTGCTTCCTGTGCAAAGTAGGAACACACAAGAGAAACTATAAGATAGACATGCGCATTATGGACTGCCATTGGAATTCATGGTGACCACTAAAAGAGAGTTGTCGAATAATAGGGATGGGATGCATCAGCAGTTAAACATCGAAGTTACCGCACCGTCCCGAAAAGCGATTGGTAACCAATGAGCTTGGGAATTTGGGTTCCGTTAATCAGCGAAGCAACACAAAAAGTCCTGGCCCTGATGTAGAGTTATTCATGTAGCACTATGCATCTTCCACTTCCTCGGTCTTTGCCTAGCAACTGTACTTGAATGAACTATTGATCTTTGCTTAGTAACACGTTTGTAGTTTTCCCTGGAGTTACTCACCGTAGACAGATCTCTTGTTTGGAAAAGAGAAAACAATGAAACAACTTCAGCAGTTGAGGATTGAGATAAATTAATATTAGCGCAATGACTTCAAATTAATGCTTAATTTGATGAAACGGTGTGTATTCATCTGCTTTCTCCTTAGCATGGCTTTCTCCTCTGTTTGGTGTGCTGCATGTTGGCACGGCTGGCTTATTCCACACCATGTGCTCTACATGATATCTCAGGTGCCATGTGAGTATGCAGCAATGTCTTGCATGATCTGTTCCAACCAATATAACACCAAAAGAGGAGGGTTTTTGTCGATGCAGCTAGTGGCCGGTGTTGCATGATCTGGTGGCCATGGAAGGATTTTTATGTCTTGTCTTAACTCTTAGACTTCAGTTCTTGCCGCAAGTAATATGTCTTTGCCTCCACTTCGTTTCATAGAAAGATGATGTCAATTTGGGATTTTTATGTAAAAAATAAGCCGGATCGGATGGGAGATGCTCTGTAAGCATTGGGCAAGGTCTTGATTTAGATCTTTTGCCATGATGGAGGCCAAGTTATCCATTGTTATGATGTTTCAGAAATTCTTGTTCGCCAGATGGTTGTATGCGTTCAAATAATATATAGGCTACTAGTTACTTTTCGGGTTTACGGTATTTGTATGGCTTAAATTTGGTTCCTTTATTTTAGCATAATAAATTTGGTTCTTTGGGGGTTCATGGACTGCATGTATAGACTATGACAATAATAAGTGTGATGAATAATGGATGGATATTCTCCTGCACATATTTACACTGATTGTTTCGAATAAAAGACATTTACAGCTGCACCTGCTGTTGCCGTAGCTCAGGAAAAATCATAACCAACTAGGCTGAATAAATTTGCCCTACTGACATAAACGGACTACATATTCTTGTAACAAAGGGCAATATTCCACAATGTATTCCAAAGGACCTACACCGTCGCCAAGATCCAAAGGGAGCTAGGGTCAGTGATGGATTTACACCGGATCTAAGAGAGAGGACTAGGGCATACCTCCTCCTTGCACCCCATGATCCATGCCGCCACCGTACTGCTTGCTAGAGTCCCTCACGCCACCTGCAGGGCGGGATCTAGCCGCGGGAAGGAGCGCCATCGTGAGAAAGAGCGGTGTCGTGGAGGGAGGGGAGATGAGAGAGAACAGAGGGAGGAGAGTGCCGACATAGCTGCCCCGATGAGGTGTCGCGGCAAACGGTGAAGGGAGGAAGCGTCGGGCGCAAAAACATCCGGGCATGGTACGTTGATGGATCAAGTCAAGAGGAGTCGAGAAGGAGTGGGTGAGGATGAGAGGATACCATAAGTGTCCATATTTATATTTGACGATGATATCGGGCCAACATGGCCCTAAATGGGCTCGGCCGGATTAACCAAGTCGACGTTCTTTAACATGACCACCACCATAAATGGGCTGATTTTTGGTGGCGGGGATTCTTTAAAAGGACCGCCACAGTTAATCAGCCACGCTTTTCCCTCAAAAAAAAAAAAAGTTAATCAGCCACGGCTAATTATTACAGTGTGTCTTGTAAAATTATTTTTGTAGTAGTGGAAGTGATGTTGTTAGAATTCTTGGGAACATTGGGTGGATTAAAGTTTCATTTGCTCTCTAGTTGTGTGTTCTGCTTGCTGGGTGCCTTTTTCTTGTTTTTCCACTGGAATTTGGGTATGAGCTGTATTTAGCGGTGCGTGGTCATCTATACTGTTGTTAGTTCTGTTAGGTTATATTCATCACTTGTGAATGTCGGGTCTAAAATGCTCTGTTTCCATAGTTCTCCAAATTCGTCTTCCAACTATCTACTGTGCTAACATAGATCAATTGATCAAATCATTAGCACCAGGGGCGGAGGCAGGATGCTATCCAGTGTTGTGTTGTTGTGATTGTGGGTGCGTGTTTAGTTTTTGTCAAACCTCGTGGTGTGGTTATTTGGATCTCTCTCTTTGTGTGTGTGCGTATGTTGTTTGCCTTTAATAGCCAAACTTCTCTGGTCTCAATATGCAATGATATGCAACACTCATGCGTGTTCTGAGAAAAAAATAGATACTATAATGTTCAACAATCTGCACGCGGGTATCATATTTTACCAGCTTCCTTTAATTTCTCCGGCCAGGTGTAGTTCATTTTGCATGATGGGTGTACGTGGTGCCTATCTCTTTGTAGTGTTTTTTACCTGCTCAACTATTCTCATGTAGTTTGTACATATAGGTTCCTCGTGCATTGCCGGTTAACAAACATGTCATCTAGTATTTAACTATCAATTAGCAAAATATGTGATCATCTTTGTTGAGTTAGAGACTCAAACCCATGTGAACATGATGCGGCATTGGAAATATAAGAGTTGTATTATTTAAGGTGTCAAATCAAAAACAGTGCCATACCATTTATAGCCTAGGTAAAGGTAGGTCGGGTAAACAATCATATTCCAGGAATATTCGAGCGCCGTTTCGTCTTTTACACATCCTCAAGGGGTAACACTTTTTAAATAGCTACCCAGTGCAAAAGTAGAAACACAAAAGAAAACTATTGCAACACAAGAGTGGAATGAGTATGACGGGGCCACCTAGGGAATTCAAAGGTGACCATTGAATAATGTCTAATGATAGGCATGGGATGCATCAAGAGTTGGGTTTGCTGTGCTACTCCACTTGCCAGCGGTAATTAACTAATATGTGCATGTTCTGGGCTGTTTGGACAGCGAGGAATGATTGCACCTTCAGGCATCTCCAGTATTCCCTGCCCTCCCTGAAGCGAACTTTAAAGAAGGAGCTGGCTATGATTAAGCTCAGAGCCAATCCATCCCTTTCAGCTCAGTTAGATCAATGGATACACCTCTTTGTGTAATCTTTTAATTTTTTGTACTTTTTTATGTTTCTTGAGCTTTGTTGTAAAGACCTTTGTTTTTTAATTCAATAAATCACAGTAGGGGCTACTCCCCTCCTGTTCTTTTTTAAAAAAAACCAATATGTGCATGTTCGGTATGCTGTTATTCCAATATTGACTGTTAAGTACGGTATTGCGCTGTCCTGCGAAGCAACTGAGAAGATATATGGTATTTCGCCTAGAGGACTAGTACCTTACGATGTATTTAGATTTATTCACATGGCCTGTGCATCTTCCATTTCCTCTTTTCTTGTCTGTTAAGCAAACGGTACGTAGTCCCAGTAATCATCCGTTTCTGCCTTGGTTTGTCTTAGCATGCACATTGTGTTAGCCAATTAGTTGCATCGAGTCTGTAATCTTTCGTTTCAGTTAGGATTGGCATTAGTCAGGGTAGAGGGAGGATACGACTGTAGACATGCTCAGTTGTAATCCATCCGAGTCAATAGTCCGCCGCCGCCGCGGGCGCGGCGGGCGCGATGTGACGCCCACGCACCGCAAGAAACGTGAGTCGTCCGGCCCCGCTACGGCGCGGGGAGTCTTTAGGCCTCTAGGTCTATATATATGAATAAAGGAAGGTATGGTCGAGCTGCGCCGTTGGCAGCATTAATCCATATCTTCTCGCTTTTTACAAGTTTGATCGATTCCATCTACTAACGCCCTCGCCGGGTGATCACCACGGGTCGCCACCGACGACGCCGTTCCTGGTCCGTCCGGGCATTCCAGCCAACACGTGGTATCAAAGCCGAGGAAGGTCGCGCTCGGTGGCTGCGCGAGGTGCAGTAGAGGAGATCGGAGGCAGTCGTAGGCCTCACGGAGAAGGAGGAGCTGTGAACACCGGCGTGGTCACCATGGGTGATGTTGACAAGGACAAAGGACATCATGGAACGGGCATACAATCAGCGGCAGAAATCTGGCGTGGCCGATGTTAACCCGGCACCAACTATCAAGGATGGGCGCCGCACATCCGGTGTCGAGGGATGTTTCTATGGGAAGCAATGCGAGAGCGACAAGGTGGAACGTCGGAAGGATCGCCTCGGGCTTTGGCGCCATGCTGCGCGGTGTACCGCAAAGATATGCACTCCATGTTGCTCAATAAGAAGTCGGCCAAGGAGGCTTGGGAGGGATCAAGAAGATGCGCCTCGGGGCAGACCGCGGTGAAGGAAGTTAATGCCCGGAAGCTTCTAGCTGAATTCGGTCCATCGCTGCGTTCAAAAGAGGAAGAGACGATCGATATTTCGCGATCCAGATTACCAAGCTTCGCCACCGATTTGAAGGGGCTAGGAGAAGAGAGCATCACGGACACACGCGTGGTCAAGAAGTTCCTACGAGTTGTACCATCACAAAGATGCGCCGTGTAGCCGTGGACGATTGAGATGTTCTCGACTTGACCAAGATGACAATCGAGGAGCTAGTTGGTCATCTAAGAGCAAACTGAGCCAGGTTTGAGCCCCATGGGGAGAAGATCACCGGAGAAGTCGTGGAAGCTTCTTTTGACAGAGGAAGAGTGGGCTGCAAAGAATAGGAGCCGCATGACCCACCGAATCGCCCACATCTAAATCGGTGGAGGCGGTGGACACAATGCGAAGAAGGAGAAGCAAAGATAAACCTCGCGGACAATGGCAACAATGGTGGTGAGCCTCGGAACCGTAGACTTACGCCTATGGGGACTCCACGTCGGAGAGGAAGGTGCCTCCAAGTCGCGGGATCTCACGCACTTTGCTAAAGAGTGCAAGAAGCCCCGCGAAGAGGAAATCCGGAGGCAGCGCATCATGTCAATAATGAGGGAGGTGATGGTGCGTTACTTGTCGCCAAGCGGGTGTGTAACGTGGTTCAACCACGGAGCAAACAACATACAGCGCGTATATCTGAATCAAGAGAAGGTGTTTCCATCCAAATATGAAGCGGGAGCATGGGTGTTGGATACCGGGGCTACTAATCATATGACCCGAGTTGCTTAGGGATCTTGTCGCATCAATTGGATGAAAATGATCAAGGGCGCGGTCAGGTTCTACATGGATCAAAGGTTGAAATTAGTGGGATCGGTGCTGTCACGATCCAAGGGAAGAACCAAGATCATAGAGTCCCCGACGAGGTGTACTATATCCCATCGCCCCTACTGTAATATTGTAAGCTTGGGGCAGCCGGAGGAAGTTGGAGTGCGGTCGAGATTGATCATGGTGTCATGGAGGTGTTTTGGCCGCGACACGTGATGGCCTCAACTTGTTGATCGGGGCTGAAAGGAACCGAACGTTTATGCGTGATGAAGGTGAACCCGACAGCACCTATCCGTCTCATGACAAAGATGGAGGAAGAAAGATGGCTCGCACGCATACGGTATGGGCATTTGAATTTCAGGTCCCTTACGCGGACTTAGGGCGTGAGAAGCATGGTGGATGGCATCCCAATCGATTCAGCGTGGGGAGCAGGTCTGTGATGGATGTGCACCGGGTAAGCAACGACCGTAGGCTGTTCCCCGCGAGCATCGTGATATCGTTTAAGCTTCGGGACTGGAGCTAGTGCACGTGACTTGTGTGGACCGATCACACCGCCACACTTGAGGCAGGCTGTATTTTCTTTTTTGTTGTAGTGACTTCCAAAGCAGATTCATGTGGTTAGAAGTGCTGGTAAGACAAAGATGAAGCGCCGGGCTAGTTTCAAGAAGGTGAAAATTGCGCGTAATCTGGTGGTGGAAGGAAGTTGAAGGCGTTAATTTTGACAGAGGGGAGAGTTCAATTCAGGTGTTTACGGTGTCTTTGCAACATTGAAGGTATAAAGCGCTATACAAACCGCAGACCCTATACTCCGCCGCAGCGAACGGGCGTGTCGGTTTAAGAAACCAATGCAGGTTGAGATGGCTCATTGTCCGCTGAAGAGCATGAAGGTGCCCGACAAATTTGGGGGAGGCAAAAGACGGGCTTGCGCGATATCCGTTAAATAGAGCACCGACTAAGAGTCCGGATGGAAAAACTCCCTATGAGGCTTGGTTTGGCAAGAAACCTGGAGTTCGCCATCTAACAACATTCTTGTGTGGCGATGCCAAACGGGTTGGTCCGAAACATCGATAAAATTTGTACGGCGTTCCCGAGTTTTCATTGGCTATGAACCGGGCACAAAGGCATATCAATTTATGATCCGGTCGCGAGAAGAAGCTCATGCGTGTCGGGGGCGTTGTGTTCGACGAGAAGAAGTGTTGGAATTGGGGGAGACAAAAACGAAACGGCAGCGGCGAAGGGCGATCGCCATCATTTTTTTACTTTCCGAACTTGATGAAGACAGCACTGTAGCAGATCCGACAATAAGCGTGCAGGTGATTCGAAGACGGCGATGGATCGGCGAGCGGGATCTCTGCTGCATCAATTCCATCACAAGGGGTGTGGTGGTGAGTCACCACACACTCCTGGGCATTCACAATTTGCTAATAAGGCTCAAACACACAGTGGTCATCAAGTTGATGGGCAACCCCACCAATGGGAGATTGGTTGACTTCGAGGAAAGGTGTGCCACAGCGGTATAGAATGATACGGAGTTGTTAGATTCAGCCAGCACCGTGGGTTAGATGCAGTGGAGTGTGCTTTGATTGCAGCGAGGCCTAGCTTCGGTTGGTCGGGCTTTGGCCGAAAAATTGTTGGAGGGATGCTATGCAAACGGAGATGGAGGCAATTGAGGCAAATAGAACTTGGGATGTGAGTGATCTCCCAAGAAACCGTAGAAGCCATCGGCCCCTCAAGTGGGTATTCAAGGTTAAAAGGACCCACAGGGGAGGATTTGTCAAGCACAAGGCGAGACTTGTAGCGAAAGGCTACGTACAAGAGTGCAAGAAGGTGTCGATTTCAATGAAGTATTTGCACCCGTTGCTCGAATTGGGGCCCCATCAGTGTTACTTGCATTGGCAGCACAAGGTGGATGGGAGGTACACCATATGGATGTCAAATCCGTGTTTTTGAATGGAGATCTCACTGAAGCGGTGTTTGTGCAGCAACCACCTGGCTTTATAGTAGGCAAGGGTGACAAGGTGCTGAAGTTAAGGAAGGCATTATATGGGCTGCGTCGGGCACCTGTGTTTGGAATTCTAAACTTGATAAGGAGCTGGTAGCTCTTGGATTCGTCAGAATGCTTGTACAATGCCGTATAGAAGAGATGGCAAGAACTCGTTCTTAATCAAGTGGGGTGTATGTAGATGATCTAATCATCTTGGGTCCCAGTTTCTGGAAATAATTCGGTTCCAAGAAGAGATGAAGAAAAGATTCAGGATGAGGACCTCGGTCTCCTTAGCTATTACGGGTGTCAAGGAAGCAAGGAAGTGATGGGATCACGATCAGTCAAAAGCTCATATCGGCGCTGAAAATATTGGAGGGTGCAGGTTTGAAAGACTGCCTTAATCCATGTGGATATCACGCTATGGAAGCAGACTGAAGCCTCAACAAAGGAAGGAGGAGAGTGAAGCCAAGAATGTGGCGCATACACGAAGCTTACTGAGGGAGCCTCAGGTATCTTGTCAATACCAGCACCTGACCTAGCTTATCTCGGTTGGTGTTGTCGGGCGATACATGGAAGCCCCTAAGGAGCACTGACAGCTGTTAAGCGAGTGTTGAATATGTGAAAGGCACCATGGGATATGGCTGCGTTGTCAAAAAGGCACTGATCTGAAACCTATTCTCCTGGGGTTTAGTGACAGTGATTTTGCAGGAGATTTACAAGACAGGAGAAGCACTACAGGTGTAGTCTATTTCCTTGGCAGCAATCTGGTGACCTGGGCCTCGCAGAAACAGAAAACTGTTGCCTTATCTTCATGCGAGGCTGGTATATTTACGCTTGGCAGCAGCAGCAGCGTGTCCAGGTGTGTGGTTGAGCCGGCTAATAGCTGATATATTAAAGTTTAAGGAGACGCTTGATGAAGCTCAAGATGGACAATGTGTCGCGATAAGCCCTAAAGTAAAGAACCTGTGCATCACGCATCCCGGAAGTAAGCACATTGATACTTCAAGTATCACTTTATCCGTGAATGCATTGAGCAAGAATAAAGGTGAAGGTAGAACATGTTGGGACTGTTGATCAGCTCGCCGACATCTTCCGGCTGCTTATGGTCCGGTTAGTGGAGCTCAGGGGAATTCTCTTTGGCGTCGTCGATGTGCAACCAATTAGGGGGTGATTTGTAATTAAATTGCTGCATCGAGTCTGTAATCTTTCGCTTTCAGTTAGGGATTGGCATTAGTCAGGGTAGAGGAGGATACACGATTGTAGACATGCTCAGTTGTAATCCATCGAGTCGAGCAGTCGGCGGCCCAAAGTGGGCGCGAACGGGCGCATATGGCGTCCACGCAAGAAACGGTGAGTCGTCCCCGTCCGTTCTACGGCGCGGGGAGTCTTTCGCCTCTAGGTCTATATATATGAATAAAGGAAGTTTGAATTAGAGCTTTCTTGGCGTTGGCATCATTAATCCATATCTTCTAAGCTTTTACAAGTTTGATCGATTCCATCTACTAACGCCCCGCCGCCAAGTGATCACCACGTGCGGTAAGCCACCGACGCACGTCGTTCCTGGTCCGTCGGGCGTTCTAAGCGCCAACACATTGGTCATGGCAGGCTGATTTTTCACCAAAATGCAGGACAAGCTGCGCTTCATTATATTATTAAGATAGAACGAAGTCTCCATCCAAGTTTAGGTCTTTAGCTCCCCTCACCTAACGTGCATCAATCGATCTCAACCGTTGGGTTGATCCGGGCCCTAGTCTGATCTGTACAAAATACTTCCCTGCTCATTATGTACACAAATTTTTGTTCTATGATTTTGCCCAGCCCTTCAGTCTAAGATCTCACCGGGCGTGGCACGCGTTGTAAGCCCTCTCTGCATGTCCTACCTAGAGATGCACCAGCTGTTCCTCTCTAAAGTCAGTCCATGTTTGCTTCTTTGTTGCCTGTTTCCTGCTGCCGACATTTAATAGCTAGTAGATTATTGGGTTGTTCTCATCACTCTGTTGGTGGATGGGCAACAATCTCAAGAAAACAAGACTACGTGCCTGTTAGCA